>CM075729.1:93511801-94111801 GCA_037974335.1 Prionace glauca | reverse complement strand
ACTACACGGAATACAGTCAGTACAGAATACATACTGCACGGAATACAGTCAGTACAGAATCCATACTACACGGAATACAGTCAGTACAGAATCCATACTACACGGAATACAGTCAGTACAGAATCCATACTGCACGGAATACAGTCAGTACAGAATCCATACTACACGGAATACAGTCAGTACAGAATCCATACTGCACGGAATACAGTCAGTACAGAATCCATACTGCACGGAATACAGTCAGTACAGAATACATACTGCACGGAATACAGTCAGTACAGAATCCATACTGCACGGAATACAGTCAGTACAGAATCCATACTACACGGAATACAGTCAGTACAGAATCCATACTGCACGGAATACAGTCAGTACAGAATCCATACTGCACGGAATACAGTCAGTACAGAATCCATACTGCACGGAATACAGTCAGTACAGAATCCATACTGCACGGAATACAGTCAGTACAGAATCCATACTGCACAGAATACAGTCAGCACGGAATCCATACTGCACGGAATACAGTCAGTACAGAATCCATACTGCACGGAATACAGTCAGTACAGAATCCATACTGCACGGAATACAGTCAGTACAGAATACATACTGCACGGAATACAGTCAGTACAGAATCCATACTGCACGGAATACAGTCAGTACAGAATCCATACTGCACGGAATACAGTCAGTACAGAATCCATACTGCACGGAATACAGTCAGTACAGAATACATACTGCACGGAATACAGTCAGTACAGAATACATACTGCACGGAATACAGTCAGTACAGAATCCATACTGCACGGAATACAGTCAGTACAGAATCCATACTACACGGAATACAGTCAGTACAGAATCCATACTACACGGAATACAGTCAGTACAGAATCCATACTGCACGGAATACAGTCAGTACAGAATCCATACTGCACGGAATACAGTCAGTACAGAATCCATACTGCACGGAATACAGTCAGTACAGAATACACACTGCACGGAATACAGTCAGTACAGAATCCATACTGCACGGAATACAGTCAGTACAGAATCCATACTACACGGAATACAGTCAGTACAGAATCCATACTGCACGGAATACAGTCAGTACAGAATCCATACTGCACGGAATACAGTCAGTACAGAATCCATACTGCACGGAATACAGTCAGTACAGAATCCATACTGCACGGAATACAGTCAGTACAGAATACATACTGCACGGAATACAGTCAGTACAGAATACATACTGCACGGAATACAGTCAGTACAGAATACATACTGCACGGAATACAGTCAGTACAGAATCCATACTGCACGGAATACAGTCAGTACAGAATCCATACTGCACGGAATACAGTCAGTACAGAATCCATACTGCACGGAATACAGTCAGTACAGAATACATACTGCACGGAATACAGTCAGTACAGAATCCATACTGCACGGAATACAGTCAGTACAGAATCCATACTGCACGGAATACAGTCAGTACAGAATCCACACTGCACGGAATACAGTCAGTACAGAATCCATACTGCACGGAATACAGTCAGTACAGAATCCATACTGCACGGAATACAGTCAGTACAGAATCCATACTGCACGGAATACAGTCAGTACAGAATACACACTGCACGGAATACAGTCAGTACAGAATACACACTGCACGGAATACAGTCAGTACAGAATCCGTACTGCACGGAATACAGTCAGTACAGAATCCATACTGCACGGAATACAGTCAGTACAGAATACACACTGCACGGAATACAGTCAGTACAGAATCCGTACTGCACGGAATACAGTCAGTACAGAATCCACACTGCACGGAATACAGTCAGTACAGAATACATACTGCACGGAATACAGTCAGTCCAGAATCCACACTGCACGGAATACAGTCAGTACAGAATACACACTGCACGGAATACAGTCAGTACAGAATCCATACTGCACGGAATACAGTCAGTACAGAATCCATACTGCACGGAATACAGTCAGTACAGAATCAATACTGCACGGAATACAGTCAGTACAGAATACACACTGCACGGAATACAGTCAGTACAGAATCCATACTGCACGGAATACAGTCAGTACAGAATACACACTGCACGGAATACAGTCAGTACAGAATCCATACTGCACGGAATACAGTCAGTACAGAATCCATACTGCACGGAATACAGTCAGTACAGAATCCATACTGCACGGAATACAGTCAGTACAGAATCCATACTGCACGGAATACAGTCAGTACAGAATACACACTGCACGGAATACAGTCAGTACAGAATCCATACTGCACGGAATACAGTCAGTACAGAATCCATACTGCACGGAATACAGTCAGTACAGAATCCATACTGCACGGAATACAGTCAGTACAGAATCCATACTACACGGAATACAGTCGGTACAGAATCCATACTGCACGGAATACAGTCAGTACAGAATACATACTGCACGGAATACAGTCAGTACAGAATCCATACTGCACGGAATACAGTCAGTACAGAATACACACTGCACGGAATACAGTCAGTACAGAATCCATACTACACGGAATACAGTCAGTACAGAATCCATACTGCACGGAATACAGTCAGTACAGAATCCATACTGCATGGAATACAGTCAGTACAGAATCCATACTACACGGAATACAGTCAGTACAGAATACATACTGCACGGAATACAGTCAGTACAGAATCCATACTACACGGAATACAGTCAGTACAGAATCCATACTACACGGAATACAGTCAGTACAGAATCCATACTGCACGGAATACAGTCAGTACAGAATCCATACTGCACGGAATACAGTCAGTACAGAATCCATACTACACGGAATACAGTCAGTACAGAATCCATACTGCACGGAATACAGTCAGTACAGAATCCATACTGCACGGAATACAGTCAGTACAGAATCCATACTGCACGGAATACAGTCAGTACAGAATACATACTGCACGGAATACAGTCAGTACAGAATACATACTGCACGGAATACAGTCAGTACAGAATCCATACTGCACGGAATACAGTCAGTACAGAATCCATACTACACGGAATACAGTCAGTACAGAATCCATACTGCACGGAATACAGTCAGTACAGAATCCATACTGCACGGAATACAGTCAGTACAGAATCCATACTGCACGGAATACAGTCAGTACAGAATCCATACTGCACGGAATACAGTCAGTACAGAATACATACTGCACGGAATACAGTCAGTACAGAATACATACTGCACGGAATACAGTCAGTACAGAATCCATACTGCACGGAATACAGTCAGTACAGAATCCATACTGCACGGAATACAGTCAGTACAGAATCCATACTGCACGGAATACAGTCAGTACAGAATACATACTGCACGGAATACAGTCAGTACAGAATCCATACTGCACGGAATACAGTCAGTACAGAATACACACTGCACGGAATACAGTCAGTACAGAATACAAACTGCACGGAATACAGTCAGTACAGAATACATACTGCACGGAATACAGACAGTACAGAATCCATACTGCACAGAATACAGTCAGTACAGAATCCATACTGCACGGAATACAGACAGTACAGAATCCATACTGCACAGAATACAGTCAGTACAGAATCCATACTGCACGGAATACAGACAGTACAGAATACACACTGCACGGAATACAGTCAGTACAGAATACATACTGCACGGAATACAGTCAGTACAGAATACATACTGCACGGAATACAGACAGTACAGAATCCATACTGCACAGAATACAGTCAGTACAGAATCCATACTGCACGGAATACAGTCAGTACAGAATACATACTGCACGGAATACAGTCAGTACAGAATCCATACTGCACGGAATACAGTCAGTACAGAATCCATACTGCACGGAATACAGTCAGTACAGAATCCATACTGCACGGAATACAGTCAGTACAGAATACATACTGCACGGAATACAGTCAGTACAGAATCCATACTGCACGGAATACAGTCAGTACAGAATCCATACTGCACGGAATACAGTCAGTACAGAATCCACACTGCACGGAATACAGTCAGTACAGAATCCATACTGCACGGAATACAGTCAGTACAGAATCCATACGGCACGGAATACAGTCAGTACAGAATCCATACTGCACGGAATACAGTCAGTACAGAATACACACTGCACGGAATACAGTCAGTACAGAATACACACTGCACGGAATACAGTCAGTACAGAATCCGTACTGCACGGAATACAGTCAGTACAGAATCCATACTGCACGGAATACAGTCAGTACAGAATACACACTGCACGGAATACAGTCAGTACAGAATCCGTACTGCACGGAATACAGTCAGTACAGAATCCACACTGCACGGAATACAGTCAGTACAGAATCCACACTGCACGGAATACAGTCAGTACAGAATACATACTGCACGGAATACAGTCAGTCCAGAATCCACACTGCACGGAATACAGTCAGTACAGAATACACACTGCACGGAATACAGTCAGTACAGAATCCATACTGCACGGAATACAGTCAGTACAGAATCCATACTGCACGGAATACAGTCAGTACAGAATCCATACTGCACGGAATACAGTCAGTACAGAATCCATACTGCACGGAATACAGTCAGTACAGAATCAATACTGCACGGAATACAGTCAGTACAGAATACACACTGCACGGAATACAGTCAGTACAGAATCCATACTGCACGGAATACAGTCAGTACAGAATCCATACTGCACGGAATACAGTCAGTAAAGAATCCATACTGCACGGAATACAGTCAGTACAGAATACACACTGCACGGAATACAGTCAGTACAGAATCCATACTGCACGGAATACAGTCAGTACAGAATACACACTGCACGGAATACAGTCAGTACAGAATCCATACTGCACGGAATACAGTCAGTACAGAATCCATACTGCACGGAATACAGTCAGTACAGAATACACACTGCACGGAATACAGTCAGTACAGAATACATACTGCACGGAATACAGTCAGTACAGAATACACACTGCACGGAATACAGTCAGTACAGAATCCATACTGCACGGAATACAGTCAGTACAGAATACACACTGCACGGAATACAGTCAGTACAGAATCCATACTGCACGGAATACAGTCAGTACAGAATCCATACTGCACGGAATACAGTCAGTACAGAATCCATACTGCACGGAATACAGTCAGTACAGAATCCACACTGCACGGAATACAGTCAGTACAGAATACACACTGCATGGAATACAGTCAGTACAGAATACACACTGCACGGAATACAGTCAGTACAGAATCCATACTGCACGGAATACAGTCAGTACAGAATCCACACTGCACGGAATACAGTCAGTACAGAATCCATACTGCACGGAATACAGTCAGTACAGAATCCATACTGCACGGAATACAGTCAGTACAGAATCCATACTGCACGGAATACAGTCAGTACAGAATACACACTGCACGGAATACAGTCAGTACAGAATCCATACTGCACGGAATACAGTCAGTACAGAATCCATACTGCACGGAATACAGTCAGTACAGAATCCATACTGCACGGAATACAGTCAGTACAGAATACACACTGCACGGAATACAGTCAGTACAGAATCCATACTGCACGGAATACAGTCAGTACAGAATCCATACTACACGGAATACAGTCAGTACAGAATCCATACTGCACGGAATACAGTCAGTACAGAATCCATACTACACAGAATACAGTCAGTACAGAATCAATACTGCACGGAATACAGACAGTACAGAATCCATACTGCACGGAATACTGTCAGTACAGAATACATACTGCACGGAATACAGTCAGTACAGAATACACACTGCACGGAATACAGTCAGTACAGAATCCATACTGCACGGAATACAGTCAGTACAGAATCCATACTACACGGAATACAGTCAGTACAGAATCCATACTGCACGGAATACAGTCAGTACAGAATCCATACTACACAGAATACAGTCAGTACAGAATCAATACTGCACGGAATACAGTCAGTACAGAATCCATACTGCACGGAATACTGTCAGTACAGAATCCATACTGCACGGAATACAGTCAGTACAGAATCCATACTGCACGGAATACAGTCAGTACAGAATCCACACTGCACGGAATACATTCAGTACAGAATACACACTGCACGGAATACAGTCAGTACAGAATCCATACTGCACGGAATACAGTCAGTACAGAATCCATACTGCACGGAATACAGTCAGTACAGAATCCATACTGCACGGAATACAGTCAGTACAGAATCCACACTGCACGGAATACAGTCAGTACAGAATACATACTGCACGGAATACAGTCAGTACAGAATACACACTGCACGGAATACAGTCAGTACAGAATCCATACTGCACGGAATACAGTCAGTACAGAATCCACACTGCACGGAATACAGTCAGTACAGAATACATACTGCACGGAATACAGTCAGTACAGAATACACACTGCACGGAATACTGTCAGTACAGAATCCATACTGCACGGAATACAGTCAGTACAGAATCCACACTGCACGGAATACAGTCAGTACAGAATCCATACTGCACGGAATACAGTCAGTACAGAATACACACTGCACGGAATACAGTCAGTACAGAATACATACTGCACGGAATACAGTCAGTACAGAATCCATACTGCACGGAATACAGTCAGTACAGAATACATACTGCACGGAATACAGTCAGTACAGAATCCATACTGCACGGAATACAGTCAGTACAGAATACACACTGCACGGAATACAGTCAGTACAGAATACACACTGCACGGAATACAGTCAGTACAGAATCCGTACTGCACGGAATACAGTCAGTACAGAATCCATACTGCACAGAATACAGTCAGTACAGAATACATACTGCACGGAATACAGTCAGTACAGAATACACACTGCACGGAATACAGTCAGTACAGAATACATACTGCACGGAATACAGTCAGTACAGAATCCATACTGCACGGAATACAGTCAGTACAGAATCCATACTGCACGGAATACAGTCAGTACAGAATCCATACTGCACGGAATACAGTCAGTACAGAATCCATACCGCACGGAATACAGTCAGTACAGAATCCATACTGCACGGAATACAGTCAGTACAGAATACATACTGCACGGAATACAGTCAGTACAGAATCCATACTGCACGGAATACAGTCAGTACAGAATACACACTGCACGGAATACAGTCAGTACAGAATACATACTGCACGGAATACAGTCAGTACAGAATCCATACTGCACGGAATACAGTCAGTACAGAATCCATACCGCACGGAATACAGTCAGTACAGAATCCATACTGCACGGAATACAGTCAGTACAGAATACATACTGCACGGAATACAGTCAGTACAGAATCCATACTGCACGGAATACAGTCAGTACAGAATACATACTGCACGGAATACAGTCAGTACAGAATCCATACTGCACGGAATACAGTCAGTACAGAATCCATACTGCACGGAATACAGTCAGTACAGAATCCATACTGCACGGAATACATTCAGTACAGAATACACACTGCACGGAATACAGTCAGTACAGAATACATACTGCACGGAATTCAGTCAGTACAGAATCCATACTGCACGGAATACAGTCAGTACAGAATCCATACTGCACGGAATACAATCAGTACAGAATCCATACTGCACGGAATACAGTCAGTACAGAATCCATACTGCACGGAATACATTCAGTACAGAATACACACTGCACGGAATACAGTCAGTACAGAATCCATACTGCACGGAATACAGTCAGTACAGAATCCATACTGCACGGAATACAGTCAGTACAGAATACACACTGCACGGAATACAGTCAGTACAGAATCCATACTGCACGGAATACAGTCAGTACAGAATCCATACTGCACGGAATACAGTCAGTACAGAATCCATACTGCACGGAATACAGTCAGTACAGAATACACACTGCACGGAATACAGTCAGTACAGAATCCATACTACACGGAATACAGTCAGTACAGAATCCATACTGCACGGAATACAGTCAGTACAGAATCCATACTGCACGGAATACAGTCAGTACAGAATACACACTGCACGGAATTCAGTCAGTACAGAATCCATACTGCACGGAATACAGTCAGTACAGAATCCATACTGCACGGAATACAGTCAGTACAGAATACACACTGCACGGAATACAGTCAGTACAGAATCCATACTGCACGGAATACAGTCAGTACAGAATCCATACTGCACGGAATACAGTCAGTACAGAATCCATACTGCACGGAATACAGTCAGTACAGAATCCATACTGCACGGAATACAGTCAGTACAGAATACATACTGCACAGAATACAGTCAGTACAGAATCCACACTGCACGGAATACAATCAGTACAGAATCCATACTGCACGGAATACAGTCAGTACAGAATCCATACTGCACGGAATACAGTCAGTACAGAATCCGTACTGCACGGAATACAGTCAGTACAGAATCCATACTGCACGGAATACAGTCAGTACAGAATCCATACTACACGGAATACAATCAGTACAGAATCCATACTGCACGGAATACAATCAGTACAGAATCCATACTGCACGGAATACAGTCAGTACAGAATCCATACTGCACGGAATACAATCAGTACAGAATCCATACTGCACGGAATACAGTCAGTACAGAATACATACTGCACAGAATACAGTCAGTACAGAATCCACACTGCACGGAATACAATCAGTACAGAATACATACTGCATGGAATACAGCCAGTACAGAATACACGCTGCACAGAATACAGTCAGTACAGAATCCATACCGCACGGAATACAGTCAGTACAGAATCCATACTGCACGGAATACAGTCAGTACAGAATCCATACTGCACGGAATACAGTCAGTACAGAATCCATACTGCACGGAATACAGTCAGTACAGAATCCATACTGCACGGAATACAGCCAGTACAGAATACACACTGCACGGAATACAGTCAGTACAGAATACATACTGCACGGAATACAGCCAGTACAGAATACACGCTGCACAGAATACAGTCAGTACAGAATCCATACCGCACGGAATACAGTCAGTACAGAATCCATACTGCACGGAATACAGTCAGTACAGAATCCATACTGCACGGAATACAGTCAGTACAGAATCCATACTGCACAGAATACAGTCAGTACAGAATCCATACCGCACGGAATACAGTCAGTACAGAATCCATACTGCACGGAATACAGTCAGTACAGAATCCATACTGCACGGAATACAGTCAGTACAGAATCCACACTGCACGGAATACAGTCAGTACAGAATACACACTGCACGGAATACAGTCAGTACAGAATCCATACTGCACGGAATACAGTCAGTACAGAATCCATACTGCACGGAATACAGTCAGTACAGAATCCATACTGCACGGAATACAGTCAGTACAGAATCCATACTGCACGGAATACAGTCAGTACAGAATCCATACTGCACGGAATACAGTCAGTACAGAATCCATACTGCACGGAATACAGTCAGTACAGAATCCATACTGCACGGAATACAGTCAGTACAGAATCCATACTGCACGGAATACAGTCAGTACAGAATCCATACTGCACGGAATACAGTCAGTACAGAATCCATACTGCACGGAATACAGTCAGTACAGAATACATACTGCACGGAATACAGTCAGTACAGAATCCATACTGCACGGAATACAGTCAGTACAGAATCCATACTGCATGGAATACAGTCAGTGCAGAATCCATACTGCACGGAATACAGTCAGTACAGAATACACACTGCACGGAATACAGTCAGTACAGAATCCATACTGCACAGAATACAGTCAGTACAGAATCCATACTGCACGGAATACAGTCAGTACAGAATACACACTGCACGGAATACAGTCAGTACAGAATCCATACTGCACGGAATACAGTCAGTACAGAATCCATACTGCACGGAATACAGTCAGTACAGAATCCATACTGCACGGAATACAGTCAGTACAGAATCCATACTGCACGGAATACAGTCAGTACAGATTCCATACTGCACGGAATACATTCAGTACAGAATCCACACTGCACAGAATACAGTCAGTACAGAATCCATACTGCACGGAATACAGTCAGTACAGAATCCATACTGCACAGAATACAGTCAGTACAGAATACACACTGCACGGAATACAGTCAGTACAGAATCCATACTGCACGAAATACAGTCAGTACAGAATACATACTGCACGAAATACAGTCAGCACGGAATCCATACTACACAGAATCCACACTGCACGGAATACAGTCAGTACAGAATCCATACTGCACGGAATACAGTCAGTACAGAATCCATACTGCACAGAATACAGTCAGTACAGAATACACACTGCACGGAATACAGTCAGTACAGAATCCATACTGCACGAAATACAGTCAGTACAGAATCCATACTGCACGAAATACAGTCAGCACGGAATCCATACTACACAGAATCCACACTGCACGGAATACAGTCAGTACAGAATCCATACTGCACGGAATACAGTCAGTACAGAATCCATACTGCACGGAATACAGTCAGTACAGAATCCATACTACACGGAATACAGTCAGTACAGAATCCATACTGCACGGAATACAGTCTGTACAGAATCCATACCGCACGGAATACAGTCAGTACAGAATCCATACTGCACGGAATACAGTTAGTACAGAATCCACACTGCACGGAATACAGTCAGTACAGAATCCATACTGCACGGAATACAGTCAGTACAGAATACATACTGCACAGAATACAGTCAGTACAGAATCCATACTGCACGGAATACAGTCAGTACAGAATCCATACTGCACGGAATACAGTCAGTACAGAATACACACTGCACGGAATACAGTCAGTACAGAATCCATACTGCACGGAATACAGTCAGTACAGAATCCATACTGCACGGAATACAGTCAGTACAGAATACATACTGCACGGAATACAGTCAGTACAGAATCCACACTGCACGGAATACAGTCAGTACAGAATCCATACCGCACGGAATACAGTCAGTACAGAATCCATACTGCACGGAATACAGTCAGTACAGAATCCATACTGCACGGAATACAGTCAGTACAGAATCCATACTGCACGGAATACAGTCAGTACAGAATCCATACTGCACGGAATACAGTCAGTACAGAATCCATACTGCACGGAATACAGTCAGTACAGAATACATACTGCATGGAATACAGTCAGTACAGAATCCATACTGCACGGAATACAGTCAGTACAGAATCCATACTGCACGGAATACAGTCAGTACAGAATCCATACTGCACGGAATACAGTCAGTACAGAATCCATACTGCACGGAATACAGTCAGTACAGAATACACACTGCACGGAATACAGTCAGTACAGAATACACAGTGCACGGAATACAGTCAGTACAGAATCCATACTGCATGGAATACAGTCAGTACAGAATCCATACTGCACGGAATACAGTCAGTACAGAATCCATACTGCACGGAATACAGTCAGTACAGAATCCATACTGCACGGAATACAGTCAGTACAGAATCCATACTGCACGGAATACAGTCAGTACAGAATCCATACTGCACGGAATACAGTCAGTACAGAATCCATACTGCACGGAATACAGTCAGTACAGAATCCATACTGCACGGAATACAGTCAGTACAGAATACATACTGCACGGAATACAGTCAGTACAGAATCCATACTGCACGGAATACAGTCAGTACAGAATACATACTGCATGGAATACAGTCAGTACAGAATCCATACTGCACGGAATACAGTCAGTACAGAATCCATACTGCACGGAATACAGTCAGTACAGAATCCATACTGCACGGAATACAGTCAGTACAGAATCCATACTGCACGGAATACAGTCAGTACAGAATACATACTGCACGGAATACAGTCAGTACAGAATCCATACTGCACAGAATACAGTCAGTACAGAATACACACTGCACGGAATACAGTCAGTACAGAATCCACACTGCACGGAATACAGTCAGTACAGAATCCACACTGCACGGAATACAGTCAGTACAGAATCCATACTGCACGGAATACAGTCAGTACAGAATACACACTGCACAGAATACAGTCAGTACAGAATACACACTGCACAGAATACAGTCAGTACAGAATACACACTGCACGGAATACAGTCAGTACAGAATCCACACTGCACGGAATACAGTCAGTACAGAATCCATACTGCACGGAATACAGTCAGTACAGAATACACACTGCACAGAATACAGTCAGTACAGAATACACACTGCACAGAATACAGTCAGTACAGAATACACACTGCACGGAATACAGTCAGTACAGAATCCATACTGCACGGAATACAGTCAGTACAGAATACACACTGCACAGAATACAGTCAGTACAGAATACACACTGCACAGAATACAGTCAGTACAGAATACACACTGCACGGAATACAGTCAGTACAGAATCCACACTGCACGGAATACAGTCAGTACAGAATCCATACTGCACGGAATACAGTCAGTACAGAATCCATACTGCACGGAATACAGTCAGTACAGAATCCACACTGCACGGAATACAGTCAGTACAGAATCCATACTGCACGGAATACAGTCAGTACAGAATCCATACTGCACGGAATACAGTCAGTACAGAATCCATACTGCACGGAATACAGTCAGTACAGAATCCATACTGCACGGAATACAGTCAGTACAGAATACACACTGCACGGAATACAGTCAGTACAGAATCCATACTGCACAGAATACAGTCAGTACAGAATACACACTGCACGGAATACAGTCAGTACAGAATCCATACTGCACGGAATACAGTCAGTACAGAATACATACTGCATGGAATACAGTCAGTACAGAATCCATACTGCACGGAATACAGTCAGTACAGAATCCACACTGCACGGAATACAGTCAGTACAGAATCCATACTGCACGGAATACATTCAGTACAGAATACATACTGCACAGAATACAGTCAGTACAGAATCCATACTGCACGGAATACAGTCAGTACAGAATCCATACTGCACGGAATACAGTCAGTACAGAATACACACTGCACGGAATACAGTCAGTACAGAATCCATACTGCACAGAATACAGTCAGTACAGAATACACACTGCACGGAATACAGTCAGTACAGAATACACACTGCACGGAATACAGTCAGTACAGAATCCATACTGCACGGAATACAGTCAGTACAGAATCCATACCGCACGGAATACAGTCAGTACAGAATACATACTGCACGGAATACAGTCAGTACAGAATCCATACTGCACGGAATACAGTCAGTACAGAATCCATACTGCACGGAATACAGTCAGTACAGAATCCATACTGCACGGAATACAGTCAGTACAGAATACACACTGCACGGAATACAGTCAGTACAGAATCCATACTGCACGGAATACAGTCAGTACAGAATCCATACTGCACGGAATACAGTCAGTACAGAATACACACTGCACGGAATACAGTCAGTACAGAATCCATACTGCACGGAATACAGTCAGTACAGAATCCATACTGCACGGAATACAGTCAGTACAGAATCCATACTGCACGGAATACAGTCAGTACAGAATCCATACTGCACGGAATACAGTCAGTACAGAATACACACTGCACGGAATACAGTCAGTACAGAATCCATACTACACGGAATACAGTCAGTACAGAATCCATACTACACGGAATACAGTCAGTACAGAATCCATACTGCACGGAATACAGTCAGTACAGAATCCATACTGCACGGAATACAGTCAGTACAGAATCCATACTGCACGGAATACAGTCAGTACAGAATCCATACTGCACGGAATACAGTCAGTACAGAATACATACTGCACGGAATACAGTCAGTACAGAATCCATACTGCACGGAATACAGTCAGTACAGAATCCATACTGCACGGAATACAGTCAGTACAGAATCCATACTGCACGGAATACAGTCAGTACAGAATCCATACTGCACGGAATACAGTCAGTACAGAATCCATACTGCACGGAATACAGTCAGTACAGAATCCATACTGCACGGAATACAGTCAGTACAGAATCCATACTGCACGGAATACAGTCAGTACAGAATCCATACTGCACGGAATACAGTCAGTACAGAATACACACTGCACGGAATACAGTCAGTACAGAATCCATACTGCACGGAATACAGTCAGTACAGAATCCATACTGCACGGAATACAGTCAGTACAGAATCCATACTGCACGGAATACAGTCAGTACAGAATCCACACTGCACGGAATACAGTCAGTACAGAATCCATACTGCACGGAATACAGTCAGTACAGAATCCACACTGCACGGAATACAGTCAGTACAGAATACACACTGCACGGAATACAGTCAGTACAGAATCCATACTGCACGGAATACAGTCAGTACAGAATCCATACTGCACGGAATACAGTCAGTACAGAATCCACACTGCACGGAATACAGTCAGTACAGAATCCATACTGCACGGAATACAGTCAGTACAGAATCCATACTGCACGGAATACAGTCAGTACAGAATACACACTGCACGGAATACAGTCAGTACAGAATCCATACTGCACGGAATACAGTCAGTACAGAATACACACTGCACGGAATACAGTCAGTACAGAATCCATACTGCACAGAATACAGTCAGTACAGAATCCATACTGCACGGAATACAGTCAGTACAGAATCCATACTGCACGGAATACAGTCAGTACAGAATACACACTGCACGGAATACAGTCAGTACAGAATCCATTCTGCACGGAATACAGTCAGTACAGAATACACACTGCACGGAATACAGTCAGTACAGAATCCATACTGCACGGAATACAGTCAGTACAGAATACACACTGCACGGAATACAGTCAGTACAGAATACACACTGCACGGAATACAGTCAGTACAGAATACACACTGCACGGAATACAGTCAGTACAGAATCCATACTGCACGGAATACAGTCAGTACAGAATCCATACTGCACGGAATACAGTCAGTACAGAATCCACACTGCACGGAATACAGTCAGTACAGAATCCATACTGCACGGAATACAGTCAGTACAGAATCCACACTGCACGGAATACAGTCAGTACAGAATACATACTGCACGGAATACAGTCAGTACAGAATCCATACTGCACAGAATACAGTCAGTACAGAATCCATACTGCACGGAATACAGTCAGTACAGAATCCATACTGCATGGAATACAGTCAGTACAGAATCCATACTGCACGGAATACAGTCAGTACAGAATACACACTGCACGGAATACAGTCAGTACAGAATCCATACTGCACGGAATACAGTCAGTACAGAATCCATACTGCATGGAATACAGTCAGTACAGAATCCATACTGCACAGAATACAGTCAGTACAGAATCCATACTGCACGGAATACAGTCAGTACAGAATCCATACTGCACGGAATACAGTCAGTACAGAATCCATACTGCACGGAATACAGTCAGTACAGAATCCATACTGCACGGAATACAGTCAGTACAGAATCCATACTGCACGGAATACAGTCAGTACAGAATCCATACTGCACGGAATACAGTCAGTACAGAATCCATACTACACGGAATACAGTCAGTACAGAATACACACTGCACGGAATACAGTCAGTACAGAATCCATACTGCACGGAATACAGTCAGTACAGAATCCATACTGCACGGAATACAGTCAGTACAGAATCCATACTGCACGGAATACAGTCAGTACAGAATCCATACTGCACGGAATACAGTCAGTACAGAATCCATACTGCACGGAATACAGTCAGTACAGAATCCATACTGCACGGAATACAGTCAGTACAGAATCCATACTGCACGGAATACAGTCAGTACAGAATCCACACTGCACGGAATACAGTCAGTACAGAATCCATACTGCACGGAATACAGTCAGTACAGAATCCATACTGCACGGAATACAGTCAGTACAGAATCCATACTGCACGGAATACAGTCAGTACAGAATCCATACTGCACGGAATACAGTCAGTACAGAATCCATACTGCACAGAATATAGTCAGTACAGAATCCATACTGCACGGAATACAGTCAGTACAGAATCCATACTGCACAGAATACAGTCAGTACAGAATCCATACTGCACGGAATACAGTCAGTACAGAATACACACTGCACGGAATACAGTCAGTACAGAATACACACTGCACGGAATACAGTCAGTACAGAATCCATACTGCACGGAATACAGTCAGTACAGAATCCATACTGCACAGAATACAGTCAGTACAGAATCCATACTGCATGGAATACAGTCAGTACAGAATCCATACTGCACAGAATACAGTCAGTACAGAATCCATACTGCACGGAATACAGTCAGTACAGAATCCATACTGCACGGAATACAGTCAGTACAGAATCCATACTGCACGGAATACAGTCAGTACAGAATCCATACTGCACGGAATACAGTCAGTACAGAATCCACACTGCACGGAATACAGTCAGTACAGAATCCATACTGCACGGAATACAGTCAGTACAGAATCCACACTGCACGGAATACAGTCAGTACAGAATCCATACTGCACGGAATACAGTCAGTACAGAATCCATACTGCACGGAATACAGTCAGTACAGAATCCATACTGCACGGAATACAGTCAGTACAGAATCCATACTGCACGGAATACAGTCAGTACAGAATCCATACTACACGGAATACAGTCAGTACAGTATCCATACTGCACGGAATACAGTCAGTACAGAATCCATACTGCACGGAATACAGTCAGTACAGAATCCATACTGCACGGAATACAGTCAGTACAGAATCCATACTGCACGGAATACAGTCAGTACAGAATCCATACTGCACGGAATACAGTCAGTACAGAATACATACTGCACGGAATACAGTCAGTACAGAATACATACTGCACGGAATACAGTCAGTACAGAATACATACTGCACGGAATACAGTCAGTACAGTATCCATACTGCACGGAATACAGTCAGTACAGAATCCATACTGCACGGAATACAGTCAGTACAGAATCCATACTGCACAGAATACAGTCAGTACAGAATCCATACTGCACGGAATACAGTCAGTACAGAATACACACTGCACGGAATACAGTCAGTACAGAATACACACTGCACGGAATACAGTCAGTACAGAATCCATACTGCACGGAATACAGTCAGTACAGAATCCATACTGCACAGAATACAGTCAGTACAGAATCCATACTGCACGGAATACAGTCAGTACAGAATCCATACTGCACAGAATACAGTCAGTACAGAATACATACTGCACGGAATACAGTCAGTACAGAATCCATACTGCACGGAATACAGTCAGTACAGAATCCATACTGCACGGAATACAGTCAGTACAGAATCCATACTGCACAGAATACAGTCAGTACAGAATCCATACTGCATGGAATACAGTCAGTACAGAATCCATACTGCACGGAATACAGTCAGTACAGAATCCATACTGCACGGAATACAGTCAGTACAGAATCCATACTACACGGAATACATTCAGTACAGAATCCATACTGCACAGAATACAGTCAGTACAGAATCCATACTGCACGGAATACAGCCAGTACAGAATCCATACCGCACGGAATACAGTCAGTACAGAATCCATACTGCACGGAATACAGTCAGTACAGAATCCATACTGCACGGAATACAGTCAGTACAGAATACACACTGCACGGAATACAGTCAGTACAGAATACACACTGCACGGAATACAGTCAGTACAGAATCCATACTGCACGGAATACAGTCAGTACAGAATCCATACTGCACGGAATACAGCCAGTACAGAATCCATACCGCACGGAATACAGTCAGTACAGAATACACACTGCACAGAATACAGTCAGTACAGAATCCATACTGCACGGAATACAGTCAGTACAGAATCCATACTGCACGGAATACAGCCAGTACAGAATCCATACCGCACGGAATACAGTCAGTACAGAATACACACTGCACAGAATACAGTCAGTACAGAATCCATACTGCACGGAATACAGTCAGTACAGAATCCATACTGCACGGAATACAGTCAGTACAGAATCCATACTGCACGGAATACAGTCAGTACAGAATCCATACTGCACGGAATACAGTCAGTACAGAATCCATACTGCACGGAATACAGTCAGTACAGAATCCATACTGCACGGAATACAGTCAGTACAGAATACATACTGCACGGAATACAGTCAGTACAGAATCCATACTGCACAGAATACAGTCAGTACAGAATCCATACTGCACAGAATACAGTCAGTACAGAATCCATACTGCACGGAATACAGTCAGTACAGAATCCATACTGCACGGAATACAGTCAGTACAGAATCCATACTGCACGGAATACAGTCAGTACAGAATACACACTGCACGGAATACAGTCAGTACAGAATACATACTGCACGGAATACAGTCAGTACAGAATACACACTGCACGGAATACAGTCAGTACAGAATCCATACTGCACGGAATACAGTCAGTACAGAATACACACTGCACGGAATACAGTCAGTACAGAATCCATACTGCACGGAATACAGTCAGTACAGAATCCATACTGCACGGAATACAGTCAGTACAGAATACACACTGCACGGAATACAGTCAGTACAGAATACACACTGCACGGAATACAGTCAGTACAGAATCCATACTGCACGGAATACAGTCAGTACAGAATCCACACTGCACGGAATACAGTCAGTACAGAATCCATACTGCACGGAATACAGTCAGTACAGAATCCATACTGCACGGAATACAGTCAGTACAGAATCCATACTGCACGGAATACAGTCAGTACAGAATCCATACTGCACGGAATACAGTCAGTACAGAATCCATACTGCACGGAATACAGTCAGTACAGAATACACACTGCACGGAATACAGTCAGTACAGAATACACAGTGCATGGAATACAGTCAGTACAGAATCCATACTGCACGGAATACAGTCAGTACAGAATCCATACTGCACGGAATACAGTCAGTACAGAATACACACTGCACGGAATACAGTCAGTACAGAATACACACTGCACGGAATACAGTCAGTACAGAATCCATACTGCACGGAATACAGTCAGTACAGAATCCATACTGCACGGAATACAGTCAGTACAGAATCCATACTGCACGGAATACAGTCAGTACAGAATCCATACTGCACGGAATACAGTCAGTACAGAATCCATACTGCACGGAATACAGTCAGTACAGAATCCATACTGCACGGAATACAGTCAGTACAGAATACACAGTGCATGGAATTCAGTCAGTACAGAATCCATACTGCACGGAATTCAGTCAGTACAGAATCCATACTGCACGGAATACAGTCAGTACAGAATCCATACTACACAGAATCCATACTGCATGGAATTCAGTCAGTACAGAATCCATATTGCACGGAATTCAGTCAGTACAGAATCCATACTGCACGGAATTCAGTCAGTACAGAATCCATACTGCACAGAATACAGTCAGTACAGAATCCATACTGCACGGAATACAGTCAGTACAGAATACACACTGCACGGAATACAGTCAGTACAGAATCCATACTGCACGGAATACAGTCAGTACAGAATCCATACTGCACGGAATACAATCAGTACAGAATCCATACTGCACGGAATACAGTCAGTACAGAATACACACTGCACGGAATACAGTCAGTACAGAATCCATACTGTACGGAATACAGTCAGTACAGAATCCATACTGCACGGAATACAGTCAGTACAGAATCCATACTGCACGGAATACAGTCAGTACAGAATCCATACTGCACGGAATACAGTCAGTACAGAATCCATACTGCACGGAATACAGTCAGTACAGAATCCATACTGCACGGAATACAGTCAGTACAGAATCCATACTGCACGGAATACAGTCAGTACAGAATCCATACTGCACGGAATACAGTCAGTACAGAATCCATACTGCACGGAATACAGTCAGTACGGAATCCATACTGCACGGAATACAGTCAGTACAGAATCCATACTGCACGGAGTCCATATTACACGGAATCAATACTGCACGGAATCCATACTGCATGGAATCCATACTGCACAGAATTCAGTCAGTACAGAATCCATACTGCACGGAATACAGTCAGTACAGAATCCATACTGCACAGAATCCATACTGCACGGAATTCGGTCAGAACAGAATCCATACTGCACGGAATCTATACTGCACTGAATACAGTCAGTACAGCATCCATACCACATGGAATCGATACTGCACTGAATCCATACTGCACGGAGTCCATACTACACGGAATCCATACTGCACAGAATTCAGTCAGTACAGAATCCATACCACACGGAATCCATATGGCACAGAATTTAGTCAGTTCAGAATCCACACTGCACGGAATTCAGTCAGTACAGAATCCATACTGCACGGAATACAGTCAGTACAGAATCCATACTGCACAGAGTCTATACTACACAAAATCCATACTGCACAGAATCCATACTACACGGAATCCATACTACACGGAATCCATACTACATGGAATCCATACTACACAAAATCCATACTACACGGAATCCATACTGCACAGAATCCATTCAGTACAGAATCCATACTGCCTCAACCTTGACCCTCTTTCAGTGCAGCACTCCTTCAGTATTGTCCTTATGACAGTGCAGCATTCCCTCATACTGCACGGAATCGATACTGCACAGAATCCATTCAGTAGAGAATCCATACTACACAGAATCCATGCAATACAGATTACGTCTGTACAGAATAAACTGCAGAGAATCCATACAGTAAAGATTACATAAATTACAGATTGCATATATTATTATTACAGATTATGAACTGTACACATGACAGACAATACAGATTACAAACTGTACATATTACCAACTGTAGTTTACAGACTTTTAAAGAATCCATGCTGTACAGAATCCATAGAATTCATAATCCATAGAGTGCAGATTGCATACTGTACAGAACCATACTGTACAGATTGCATACAGTACAGAATCTATACAGTATAGAATCCACGCAGTACAAAATCTATACAGTACATAATCTATACAGTGCAAATTACAATCTGTCCAGAATACAAACTGTATACAAAATCCATGCTACAAAGATTACATATAGATTACATACAGTACAGATTACACAATGTACAAATTACAAACTGTACAGATTACATACAGATTGCATCCAGTACAGACTCCACACAGCAGGCAGAATGTGAGGCACTGTGCAAATTCTATACCATGCAGTAATAATGGAATATTGTACAGATCCCATGTAATGTGTAAGCAAAGGGCTCTGTTTCCTGAAAGTGGGCTTTTATTGTGGAGTTTGCTGAGCTATTTTGTTGGTTGATGATTTTGAAAGTTTTGTACCCCACTTTTCCAGTTGTATTGAACACCCAGTAGGTTTGCCGTACTAGTGGGAAACCAGTGCCTGGTGGGAATGACCGGGGACCTGGTCCATGTGTGGCTTTATGTGTCCGCCGCACATACACTGCACCAGCTTATCCTTCGTGGGACTGCTTCCAGGTGCTTCCTGTGGGAATTGCTAAGGTTCCCCTTGTTCACTGTCAGCCAACTCAGCTCAGTGCTCCCCCTAGTAGTCAGGATGCAAGAATGAGGCTGGCAGGAGAAGAATATTATTGGCCAATAATATTCAGCAGCAAATATTTATTTTTTCTCGGATTGGAATCTTTTGTTCTTGATACAAATCTGCCTTATTCAAGAATTCATCATTAGTTGCTGCTTCTGAGGGGCGCTCCAGAAACTTTAGGAAGTAACCTCCTAACAAGCTGCAGAATGAAACTGACAGACCGATACTGCGACAGGGTCAGTGCTGAGGGAGTGCTGCACTGTCAGAGGGTCAGTGCTGAGGGAGCGCTGCACTGTCAGAGGGTCAGTACTGAGGGAGTGCCGCACTGTCAGAGGGTCAGTGCTGAGGGAGTGCTGCACTGTCAGAGGGTCAGTACTGAGGGAGTGCTGCACTGTCAGAGGGTCAGTGCTGAGGGAGTACTGCACTGTCAGAGGGTCAGTACTGAGGGAGTGCTGCACTGTCAGAGGGTCAGTACTGAGGGAGTGCTGCACTGTCAGAGGGTCAGTACTGAGGGAATGCTGCACTGTCAGGGGGTCAGTACTGAGGGAGTGCTGCACTGTCAGAGGGTCAGTACTGAGGGAGTGCTGCACTGTCAGAGGGTCAGTACTGAGGGAGTGTTGCACTGTCAGGGGGTCAGTACTGAGGGAGTACTGCACTGTCAGAGGGTCAGTACTGAGGGAGTGCTGCACTGTCAGAGTGTTAGTACTGAGGGAGTGCTGCACTGTCAGAGGGTCAGTACTGAAGGAGTGCTGCACTGTCAGAGGGTCAGTACTGAGGGAGTGCTGCACTGTCAGAGGGTCAGTATCGAGGGAGTGCTGCACTGTCAGAGGGTCAGTACTGAGGGAGTGCTGCACTGTCAGAGGGTCAGTATCGAGGGAGTGCTGCTTTGTTAGAAATGCCGTCTGTCAGATGAGATATTAAATGGAGGTCCTGCCCACTATTTTCAGGTAGATTAAAATAATCCCATGGCAGTATTGGGAATAAGAAATTCCAAAAGTGGAAATATTCCCCCCTGAAGCTGAATATTGATTTTAATTACTAAAACAGATAATTTGGCCATTATCACAATTCTGTTAGTGGGATCTTGCTGTGCCAGACACGGCTGCCACATTTCCTACTGCCCGTTTACTGCAGTAATCTGAAGTAATTACACTTCAGAGACATGTCGTTGGCTGTAAAGTTCATTTGTACCTTCTGAGGGTTTAAGAGGAATATCAGTTCTGTCTGAACGAACAAGCATCACTCTCTCGGCCGTGAGTGTTAAGAATCCTGGAGATTGAAGGTGTCTCGAAGTTTTGTACACGTATTGGAATGACTGGGTGTTTTCAATCTCTCCCCAAGGAGGAGCAGGAAGAGGAGGAAGCCATAAATCAGAAGCACGCATTGCAGAAAGCAAAGGAGGTCAGCCCCATGTCAGCCCCAGGCTTCCCCTCTACAGAGTAAGTGGATATAACACTTCTACCATCAAAGCTGGAGTCTAGTTTAATTGGGCACGTGGATTCAGAGCGGGTTGGCGAGAGGATTTCTAACATTCCTCTAAACGCTGACCAACGTTCCAGTCTCAAACCTCACCAACTCGCAATTGGACAAGGCAATGGGACATTGTTAACTGATGGCACACCGGGTTCTCCCAAACCTTCCAATTGGAAGAGGGCAGCCAACTGAGAGAAATCAAGCAATGGCACAGATTGGAGGCAGAGGGAATGAATATATTGTGGAAAATAGGCGAATGGGATGCTGGCCTTCATAGCGAGGGGGATTGAATATAAAAGTAGGGAGGTCTTGCTGCAGCTGTATAGGGCATTGGTGAGGCCGCAGCTGGAGTACTGTGTGCAGTTTTGGGCGCCGCACCTACGCAAAGATATTTTGGCCTTGGAGGGAGTGCAGAGGAGGTTTACTCGGCTGATACCGGAGTTGAGGGGATTGAGCTATGAGGAGAGGCTGAATAAACTTAGAAGAATGAGGGGAGATCTCATTGAGACGTATAAGATGATGAATGGGATGGATAGGATAGAGGTGGAGAGACTCTTCCCGCTCAAAAAAGACAGTAGGACCAGGGGGCAGAGCCTCAAGATAAAGGGGAGGCGGTTTAGAACAGAGTTGAGGAGGAACTTCTTCACTCAAAGGGTGGTGAATCTCTGGAATTCTCTGCCCGTTGAAGTGGTGGAGGCTGCCTCGCTAAATATTTTTAAGAAACGGGTTGATGGGTTTTTGATAAGAGAGGGGATTAGCACAGTGGTTAGCACTGCTGCTTCACAGCTCCAGGGTCCTGGGTTCGATTCCCGGCTCGGGTCACTGCCTGTGTGGAGTTTGCACATTCTCCTCGTGTCTGCGTGGGTTTTCTCCGGGTGCTCCGGTTTCCTCCCACAGTCCAAAGATGTGCGGGTTAGGTTCATTGACTATGCTAAAATTGCCCCTTAGTGTCCTGGGATGTGTAGGTTAGAGGGATTAGCAGGTAAATGTGTAGGGATATGGGGATAGGGTCTGGGTGGGATTGTGTTCGGTGCAGAGTCGATGGGCCGAAGGGCCTGTTTCTGCACCGTAGGGTTCTATGTTTCTATGTTATGGGGAGAGGGCGGGAAGGTGGAACTGAGCCACGACAGATCAGCCATGATCTTATTGAATGGCGGGGCAGGCTCGAAGGGCCAGATGGCCTACTCCTGCTCCTATTTCTTATGTTCTTATGAAAAAAACAATTTCATTCATCCCAACTTAATCAAATGTAGGAACAACTTGTAGATTGTCAATGCTTAGAGCCAAGTAAGTGATGGGAGAGAACATAAAAGGAACTAAAGAAAAATATGTGCATGTGTGAAAGAGAGAGAGTATTCATGTGTGACAGAGAGAGTGCATGTGAGAAGAGAGAGAGTGCATGTGAGAGAGACAAAGTGCATGTAAAAGAGAGAGATTGTGCATGTGTGAGAGAGAAAGTGCATGTCTGAGATGGAGTGAGCATGTGTGAGAGGAAAAGAGTGTATATGTGTGAGAGTGTGTGTGCATGAGTGAGAGAGAGACACAGTTTGCATGTGTGAAAGAGAGTGTGCATGTGAGAGAGAAAGTGTGCATGTGAGAGAGAGAGTGTGCATGTGAGAGAGAGAGTGTGCATGTGAGAGCGAGAGTGTGCATGTGAGAGCGACAGAGAGTGCATGTGTGAGAGAGAGTGTGCATGAGAGAGTACGCAAGAGAAAGAGAGTGTGCATGTGAGAGCGAGCATGTGCATGTGTGAGAGAGCATGTGCATTGAGAGAGTGTGTGCATGTGAGAGACTGTGTACATGTGAGAGAGTGTGTGCATGTGAGGGAGAGAATGTGCATGTGAGAGAGAGAGAACATGAGACAGTGTGCACGTGAGAGAGAATGAGCACATGAGAGAGAGTGTGCACGTGAGAGAGAGTGTGCACGTGAGTGAGAGTGTGCACGTGAGAGAGAGAATGAGCACGTGAGAGAGACAGTGTGCACGTAAGAGAGAGACTGTGTATGTGCATGTGAGAGAGAGACTGTGTATGTGCATGTGAGAGAGAGACTGTGTATGTGCATGTGAGAGAGAGAGTGTGCATGTGAGAAAGAGAGTATATATGAGTGCGAGTGTGCATGTGAGAGAGAGCATGTGCATGTGAGGGAGAGAGCCTGCATGTGAGAGAGAGGCCATGCATGTGAGAGCGAGTGTTCATGTGAGAGAGAGAGTGTGCATGTGAGAGAGAGTGTGCATTTGGGAGAGAGTGCGTGTCAGCGTGTGAGAAGGAGACAGTGTGTGCATATGAGAGTAAGAGAGAGAAAATGTGCATTTGAGAGAGTGTGTTTGTGAGAGACAGAGCATGTGTACGTGTGAGAGAAAGAGTGTACATGAGACACAGAGTGCGTGCAGTGAGAGAGAGAGATATTGCATGAGAGTGTGCGCATGTGAGAGAGAGAGTCTGCATGTGAGAGAGTGAGAGTGTGCATTTGAGAGGGAGTGTGCACGTGAGAGAGTGTGCACATGTGCGAGAGAGATTGTGTATGTGAGAAAGAGACTGTGCATGTGAGAGAGAGAGGGGGAGTGTGCATGTGAGAGAGAGTGTGCATGTGAGAGACTGTGCATGTGAGAGAGGGAGTGTGCATGTGAGGGAGAGAGTGTGCATGTGAGAGACTGTGCATGTGAGAGAGGGAGTGTGCATGTGAAACAGAGTGTGCATGTGAGAGAGAGTGCTTGTGTGAGAGAGAGAGTGTGCATCTTTGAGAGAGAGTGTGTATCTTTGTGAGAGAGAATGTACATGTGAGAGAGAGAGAGTGCGCATGTGAGAGACAGTTTGCACGTGAGAGAGTTTGTGTGCATGTGAGAGAAAGTGAGAATGTGTCATGTGCGAGAGAGAGAGATTGTGTGCATGTGAGAGAGTGTGCATGTGAGAGAGTGTGCATGAGAGAGTGTGCATGTGAGAGAGTATGCATCTTTGAGAGAATGTTTATCTTTGAGAGAGAGTGTGCTCGTGAGTATATGTGCATGTAAGAGAGAGTGTGTGCACGTGAGAGACTGTATACATGAAAGAGAGTATATGCATGTGAGGGAGCGAGTGTGTGTGCATATGAAAGAGAAAGTGTGCATGTGACAGAGAGAGGGAACGTCTGCATGTCAGAGAGATGTGTGTGCATGTGTGAGAGAGAGTGTGTGTGTGTATGTCCCATATCCCTCTAAAACTATCGTATCCATGTAACTATCTAAATGCTTTTTAAAAGATAAAATTGTACCCGCCTCTACTACTACCTCTGCCAGCTTGTTCCAGACACTCACCACCCTCTGTGAAAAAATTGCCCCTCTGGACCTTTTTGTATCTCTCCCCTCTCATCTTAAACCTATGCCCTCTAGTTTTAGACTCCCCTACCTTTGGGAAACGATATTGACTATCTACCTGGTCTATGCCCCTCATTATTTTATAGACCACTATAAGGTTCCCCTTAGCCTCTTACGCTCCAGAGAAAAAAGTCCCATTCTATTTACGGGCGGCACAGTGGTTAGCACTGCTGCTTCACAGCTCCAGGGTCCTGGGTTCGATTCCTGGCTCGGGTCACTGCCTCTGTGGAGTTTGTACATTCTCCTCGTGTCTGCGTGGGTTTTCTCCGGGTGTTCCAGTTTCCTCCCACAGTCCAAAGATGTGCGGGTTAGGTTGATTGGCCATGCTAAGAAATTGCTTCTTAGTATCCAGGGATGCGTAGGTTAGATGGTAAGTGGGTAAAATGTGTAGGGATATGGGGATAGGGCCTGGGTGGGATTGTGTTTGGTGCAGACTCGATGGGCCGAAGGGCCTCTTTCTGCACTGTAGGGTCTATGATTCTATGATATTCAGTCTCTCCTTATAACTCAATCCATCAAGTCCTGGTAGCATCCTAGAAAATCTTTTCTGTATTCTTTCTAGTTTAATAATATCCTTTTTATAATAGGGTGACCAGAATTGCACACAGTATTCCAAATGTGGCCTTACTAATGTCTTGTACAACTTCAACAAAATGTCCCAACTTCTGTATTCAATGTTCTGACCAATGAAACCAAGCATGACGAATGCCTTCTTCACCACCCTGTCCACCTGTGATACCATTTTCAAGGAGCTATGAACATGTACCCCTAGATCCCCTAGATACGGTGTCTTGGCGTTTATTGGTAGGGGGATTAAATTTAGGAGTCGCAGCATCATGTTGCAACTGTACACATCTCTGGTGCGGCCGCACTTGGAGTCTTGTGTGCAGTTCTGGTCCCCACATTACAGGAAGGATGTAGAGGCTTTGGAGAGGGTGCAGAGGAGGTTTACCAGGATGTTGCCTGGTATGGAGGGGAGGTCCTATGAGGAGAGGCTGAGGGATTTGGGGTTGTTTTCGCTGGAAAGAAGGAGGCTAAGAGGGAATCTTATTGAAACATGTAAGATGATTTAAGATTTAAGGTGCGGGGAGGGAAGTACAGAGGTGATGTTAGGGGTAAGTTTTTCACTCAGAGGGTGGTGAGTGAATGGAATCGGCTGCCGTCATCGGTGGTGGAGGCGAACTCGCTGGGGTCTTTTAAAAGACTTCTGGATGAGTATATGGGGTTTAATGGGATTGGGGGTTATAGATAGGTCTATAGATTGGTGGGGTTGATGTGATCGGCGCAACTCGAGGGCCGAAGAGCCTGTTTGTGCTGTAATGTTCTATGTTCTATATGTTCTATGATTAGAGGTTTAGATAGGGTGGATAGTAATAGCCTTTTTCCTCTGATGGAGAAATCTAGCACGAGGGGGCATGGCTTTAAATTAAGGGGTGGTAGTTATAGGACGGATGTCAGGGGTAGGTTCTTTACCCAGAGGGTGGTGAGGGATTGGAATGCCCTGCCTGCTGCAGTTGTAAATGCGCCTAGTTTGGGGGCGTTTAAGAGATCCGTGGATAGGTTTATGGATGAAAAGGGATTGGTTTAGGCTAGTGGGTCATTGTTTTTGTAACTGGTCGGCGCAACATCGTGGGCCGAAGGGCCTGTTCTGCGCTGTAATGTTCTATGTTCTATGTTCTATGTTCTATCCCTTTGTTCTGTAACCTTCCCCAACGCCCTACCAGTAATTAAGTAATTCCTGCCCTGGTTCAAGCTACCAAAATACATAACCTTGCATTTTCTAAATTAAACTCCAACTACCATTCATCAGCCCACTGGCCCAATCGATCAAGATTCTGTTTCTTCACTGTCCACTATGCCACCAAATTGGTGTCATCTGCAAACTTACTAACCATGCCCCCTATATTCCCATCCAAATCATTAATATAAATGACAAATAACAGCGGGCTCAGCACTGATCCCTGAGGCACACCGCTGGTCACAGGCCTCCAGTATGAAAAACAACTCACTACAACCACCCTCTGGCTTCTGTCACAAAGCCAATTTTGTATCCATTTAGATACCTCACCCTGGATCCCGTGAGATTTAACTTTAGGCAACAACCTACTATGCAGTACCTTGTCAAAGATCTTGCTAAAGTCCATGTAGAGAACATGAGCTGCACTGCCCTCATCTACCTTCTTGGTTACCCCTTCAAAAAACATTGTGGGAGGCTAAGGAGAAAAGTGCGGATCCCCAAGCCAAGATATTTGAATCATTGATAGTCACAGGTGAGGTGCCTGAAGATTGGAGGGTGGCAAATGTTGTGCCTTTGTTTAAAAAGGGCTGCAGGGAAAAGCCTGGGAACTACAGGCCAGTGAGCCTTACATCTGGGGTGGGTAAATTGTTGGAAGGTGTTTTGAGAGACGGGATCTACAGGCATTTAGAGATGCAAGGACTGATTAGGGACAGTCAGCATGGCTTTGTGAGAGGAAAATCATGTCAGAGTGTGAGAGAGAGGGACAGTGTCGTTAGAGAGGAAAAGAGAATGTGTTGTGAGAAGGAGAGACTGCATTGAGAGAGACTGAGAGAGAGCGAGACTGCGTTCTGAGAAGGAGACAGCGATTGTGCTGCAAGCGAGAGAGAGAGAAAAAGACTGCGTTGAGAGAGAGAGAGAGAGAGAGACGGAGATTGTGTTGTTAGAAAGAGAGTGAGAGAGGCTTTTGTGAGATTGGAAGAGAGACTATGTTGTGAGAGAGGGGAGATTGCACTGTGAGAGAGGGAGACTGCGTTGTGAGAGAGGGAGACTGCGTTGTGAGAGACTGCGTTGTGAGAGAGGGAGACTACGTTGTGAGAGAGGGAGACTGCGTTGTGAGAGAGGGAGACTGCGTTGTGAGAGAGGGAGACTGCGTTGTGAGAGACTGCGTTGTGAGAGAGTGAGAGACTACGTTGTGAGAGAGGGAGACTGCGTTGTGAGAGAGTGAGACTGCGTTGTGAGAGAGGGAGACTACGTTGTGAGAGAGGGAGACTGCGTTGTGAGAGAGGGAGACTGCGTTGTGAGAGAGGGAGACTACGTTGTGAGAGAGGGAGACTGCGTTGTGAGAGAGTGAGAGACTGCGTTGTGAGAGAGGGAGACTGCGTTGTGAGAGAGGGAGACTGCGTTGTGAAAGTGACTGCATTATGAGAGAGGGTGACTGCATTGCAAGAGAGACTGCAATGTGTGACAGAGAGTGAGAATAACTTTGTTGTGAGAGTTTAAGAGATCTGTGGATAGGTTTATGGACGAAAAGGGATTGGTTTAGGCTAGTGGGTCATTGTTTTTGTAACTGGTCGGCGCAACATCGTGGGCCGAAGGGCCTGTTCTGCGCTGTAATGTTCTATGTTCTATGAAAGAAACTGTATTGTGAGAGAGGGAGAGAGGAGGGACTGCGTTGTGAGAGAATGAGATACTGCATTCTGTGAGAAACTGCGTTGTGAGAGAGAGAGAAAGAGAGAAGAGACTGCATTGTGAGAGACGGAGAGACTGCGTTGTGAGAGAGAGAGAGACTGCGTTGTGTGAGAGAGAGAGAGACTGCGTTGTGAGAGAGAGAGAGACTGCGTTGTGAGAGAGAGAGAGACTGCGTTGTGTGTGAGAGAGACTGTTGTGAGAGAGAAAGAGACTGTGTTGTGAGAGAGAGAGAGAGAGACTGCATTGTGTGTGAGAGAGAGACTGTTGTGAGAGAGAGAGAGACTGTGTTGTGAGAGAGAGAGAGAGAGATTGCATTGTGTGTGAGAGAGAGACTGTTGTGAGAGAGAGAGACTGCGTTGTGAGAGAGAGAGAGACTGCGTTGTGAGAGAGAGAGAGAGACTGCGTTGTGAGAGAGAGAGAGAGACTGCATTGTGTGAGAGAGAGAGAGACTGCGTTGTGAGAGAGAGAGAGACTGCATTGTGAGAGAGAGAGAGACTGCGTTGTGAGAGAGAGAGAGAGACTGCGTTGTGTGAGAGAGAGAGAGAGACTGCGTTGTGAGAGAGAGAGAGACTGCGTTGTGAGAGAGAGAGAGACTGCGTTGTGAGAGAGAGAGAGAGAGAGAGATTGCGTTGTGAGAGAAAGAGAGAGAGACTGCGTTGTGTGAGAGAGAGAGAGACTGCGTTGTGAGAGAGAGAGAGACTGCGTTGTGAGAGAGAGAGAGAGAGAGATTGCATTGTGAGAGAGAGAGACGGCATTGTGAGAAAGAGACTGCGTTGTGTGAGAGAGAGAGAGACTGTTGTGAGAGAGAGAGACTGCGTTGTGTGAGAGAGAGAGACTGCGTTGTGAGAGAGAGAGAGACTGCGTTGTGAGAGAGAGAGAGAGACTGCGTTGTGTGAGAGAGAGAGAGAGACTGCGTTGTGAGAGAGAGAGAGACTGTGTTGTGAGAGAGAGAGAGAGAGACTGCGTTGTGAGAGAGAGAAAGACTGCGTTGTGAGAGAGAGAGAGACTGTGTTGTGAGAGAGAGAGAGACTGCGTTGTGAGAGAGAGAGAGACTGCGTTGTGAGAGAGAGAGAGACTGCGTTGTGAGACAGAGAGAGACTGTGTTGTGAGAGAGAGAGAGACTGCGTTGTGAGAGAGAGAGACTGCGTTGTGAGAGAGAGAGAGACTGTGTTGTGAGAGAGAGAGAGACTGCGTTGTGAGAGAGAGAGAGACTGCGTTGTGAGAGAGAGAGAGACTGTGTTGTGAGAGAGAGAGAGACTGCGTTGTGAGAGAGAGAGAGACTGCGTTGTGAGAGAGAGAGAGACTGCGTTGTGAGACAGAGAGAGACTGTGTTGTGAGAGAGAGAGAGACTGCGTTGTGAGAGAGAGAGACTGCGTTGTGAGAGAGAGAGAGACTGCGTTGTGAGGCAGAGAGACTGCGTTGTGAGAGAGAGAGAGAGAGAGAGAGACTGCATTGTGAGAGAGAGAGACTGCATTGTGAGAGAGAGACTGCGTTGTGTGAGAGAGAGAGAGACTGCGTTGTGAGAGAGAGAGAGAGAGACTGCGTTGTGAGAGAGAGAGAGAGACTGCATTGTGTGAGAGAGAGAGAGACTGCGTTGTGAGAGAGAGAGAGAGACTGCGTTGGGAGAGAGAGAGAGACTGCGTTGTGAGAGAGAGAGCGAGACTGCGTTGTGTGAGAGAGAGAGAGAGACTGCGTTGTGTGAGAGAGAGAGAGACTGCGTTGTGTGAGAGAGAGAGAGACTGCGTTGTGTGAGAGAGAGAGAGAGACTGCGTTGTGAGAGAGAGAGAGACTCGTGAGAGAGAGAGAGACTCGTTGTGAGAGAGAGAGAGAGAGAGAGACTGCGTTGTGAGAGAGAGAGAGAGAGACTGCATTGTGTGAGAGAGAGAGAGACTGCATTGTGAGAGAGAGAGACTGCATTGTGAGAGAGAGACTGCGTTGTGTGAGAGAGAAAGACTGTGTTGTGAGAGAGAGAGAGACTGTGTTGTGAGACAGAGAGAGAGACTGCGTTGTGAGAGAGAGAGAGACTGCGTTGTGAGAGAGAGAGAGACTGTGTTGTGAGAGAGAGAGAGACTGCGTTGTGAGAGAGAGACTGCGTTGTGAGAGAGAGAGAGACTGTGTTGTGAGAGAGAGAGAGAGACTGCGTTGTGAGAGAGAGAGAGACTGCGTTGTGAGAGGGAGAGAGACTGCGTTGTGAGAGAGTGAGAGAGAGAGACTGCATTGTGAGAGAGAGAGACTGCATTGTGAGAGAGAGACTGCGTTGTGTGAGAGAGAGAGAGACTGCGTTGTGAGAGAGAGAGAGAGAGACTGCGTTGTGAGAGAGAGAGAGAGACTGCATTGTGTGAGAGAGAGAGAGACTGCGTTGTGAGAGAGAGAGAGAGACTGCGTTGGGAGAGAGAGAGAGACTGCATTGTGAGAGAGAGAGAGAGACTGCGATGTGTGAGAGACAGAGAGACTGCGTTGTGTGAGAGAGAGAGAGAGACTGCGTCGTGAGAGAGAGAGAGACTCGTTGTGAGAGAGAGAGAGAGAGAGACTGCGTTGTGAGAGAGAGAGAGACTGCATTGTGTGAGAGAGAGAGAGACTGCATTGTGAGAGAGAGAGACTGCATTGTGAGAGAGAGACTGCGTTGTGTGAGAGAGGGAGAGAGACTGCGTTGTGAGAGATAGAGAGAGACTGCGTTGTGTGAGAGAGAGAGAGACTGCGTTGTGAGAGAGAGAGAGACTGCGTTGTGAGAGAGAGAGAGAGACTGCATTGTGAGAGAGAGAGAGAGAGACTGCGTTGTGAGAGAGAGAGAGAGACTGCGTTGTGTGAGAGAGAGAGACTGCGTTGTGAGAGAGAGAGAGACTGTGTTGTGAGAGAGAGAGAGACTGCGTTGTGAGAGAGAGAGAGACTGCGTTGTGAGAGAGAGAGAGACTGCGTTGTGAGAGAGAGAGAGACTGTGTTGTGAGAGAGAGAGAGACTGCATTGTGAGAGAGAGAGAGACTGCGTTGTGAGAGAGAGAGAGACTGCGTTGTGAGAGAGAGAAAGACTGCGTTGTGAGAGAGAGAGAGACTGCGTTGTGTGAGAGAGAAAGACTGTGTTGTGAGAGAGAGAGAGACTGTGTTCTGAGAGAGAGAGAGAGACTGCGTTGTGTGAGAGAGAAAGACTGTGTTGTGAGAGAGAGAGAGAGACTGCGTTGTGAGAGAGAGAGAGACTGCGTTGTGAGAGAAAGAGAGACTGTGTTGTGAGAGAGAGAGACTGCGTTGTGAGAGAGAGAGACTGCGTTGTGAGAGAGAGACTGCATTGTGTGAGAGAGAGAGAGAGAGACTGCGTTGTGAGAGAGAGAGACACAATTGTGAGAGAGAGACTGCGTTCTGTGAGAGAGAGAGAGAGACTGCGTTGTGTGAGAGAGAGAGACTGCGTTGTGAGAGAGAGAGAGAGACTGCGTTGTGAGAGAGAGAGACTGCATTGTGAGAGAGAGAGAGACTGTGTTGTGAGAGAGAGAGAGACTGCATTGTGTGAGAGAGAGAGAGAGAGACTGCATTGTGAGAGAGAGAGACTGCATTGTGAGAGAGAGACTGCGTTGTGTGAGAGAGAGAGAGACTGCGTTGTGAGAGAGAGAGAGAGACTGCGTTGTGAGAGAGAGAGAGACTGTGTTGTGAGAGAGAGAGAGAGACTGCGTTGTGAGAGAGAGAGAGTATGCGTTGTGAGAGAGAGAGAGACTGCGTTGTGAGAGAGAGAGAGACTGTGTTGTGAGAGAGAGAGAGAGACTGCGTTGTGAGAGAGAGAGACTGCGTTGTGAGAGAGAGAGAGACTGCGTTGTGAGAGAGAGAGAGACTGCGTTGTGAGAGAGAGAAAGAGAGAGAGACTGCGTTGTGAGAGAGAGAGAGAGACTGCGTTGTGTGAGAGAGAGAGACTGCGTTGTGAGAGAGAGAGAAACAGCGTTGTGAGAGAGAGAGAGAGACTGTGTTGTGAGAGAGAGAATGTGTTGTGAGAGAGAGAGAGACTGCGTTGTGAGAGAGAGAAAGAGAGAGAGACTGCGTTGTGAGAGAGAGAGAGAGAATGTGTTGTGAGAGAGAGAGAGACTGCGTTCTGAGAGAGAGAAAGAGAGAGAGACTGCATTGTGAGAGAGAGAGAGAGAAACAGTGTTGTGAGAAAGATTGGGTTGACTGAGAGACATAGAATATAGAACATTACAGCGCAGAACAGACCCTTCGGCCCACGATGTTGCGCCGACCAGTTACAAAACAATGACCCACTAGCCTAAACCAATCCCTTTTCATCCATAAACCTATCCACAGATTCTTAAACGCCCCCAAACTAGGTGCATTTACAACTGCAGCTGGCAGGGCATTCCAGTCCCTCACCACCCTCTGGGTAAAGAACCTACCCCTGACATCCGTCCTATAACTACCCTCCCTTAATTTAAAGTCGTGCCCCCTCGTGCTAGCTTTCTCCATCCTAGGAAAAAGGCTATCACTATCTACCCTGTCTAAACCTCTAATCATCTTATATGTTTCAATGAGATCCCCTCTTAGCCGCCTTCTTTCCAGCGAAAACAACCCCAAATCTCTCAGTCTCTCCTCATAGGATCTCCCCTCCATACCAGGCAACATCCTGGTAAACCTCCTCTGCACCCTCTCCAAAGCCTCTACATCCTTCCTGTAATGTGGGGACCAGAACTGCACACAAAACTCCAAGTGCGGCCGCACCAGAGATGTGTACAGTTGCATCATGACACTGCGACTCCTAAATTCAATCCCCCTACCAATAAACGCCAAGACTCCGTATGCCTTCTTAACAACCTTGTCTACTTGATTCCCAACTTTCAGGGATCTATGTACACATACACCTAGATCCCTCTGCTCCTCCACACTATTCAAAGTCCTCCCGTTAGCCCTATACTCAACACATCTGTTGTTCCTACCGAAATGAATTACCTCACACTTCTCCACATTAAACTCCATCCGCCACCTCACAGCCCAGCTCTGCAACCTTTCTAAGTCACCCTGCAAACTATGACACCCTTCCTCACAATCTACCACACCTCCGACTTTGGTGTCATCAGCAAATTTGCTAATCCACCCAACTATACCCTCATCCAGATCATTAATAAAAATTACAAACAGCAGTGGCCCCAAAACAGATCCCTGAGGCACACCACTCGTAACCGAACTCCATGACGAATATTTATTATCAACCACCACCCTCTGTCTCCTATCTGCTAGCCAATTCCTGATCCAATTACCTAGATCACCCCCAATCCTATACATCTGCATTTTCTGCAGAAGCCTACCATGGTGAACCTTATCAAACGCCTTGCTAAAATCCATATACACCACATCAACTGCCTTACCCCTATCCACCTCTTTGGTCACTTTCTCAAAGAACTCGATAAGGTTAGTAAGGCACGACCTACCCGCTACAAAACCATGCTGACTGTCTCTAATCAACTCATTACTCTCCAAATAACTATAAATCCTGTCTCTAATAATCCTTTCCAAAACCTTACCCACCACAGAAGTAAGACTCATCGGTCTATAATTCCCAGGGGAGTCCCTTCTCCCCTTCTTAAACAAGACTACATTGTAAAAGAGAGTGAGTGCCTTGAAAGAGTGTGTGTGTGTCTGGAAGAGTGAAAGTGTGTGTGTGGAAGGATGAGTGTGTGGGTGTGTTTGCTTGAATATTCATATACCTTGCCAAAAACAGGATCTCATGAGAATACCTGAGAAACAGGAGAGTGAGAGAGAAAGAGAGAGCAGCACATTTCAGATACAGGAGTGCGAGAGAGGGATTAGAGTGTCCCAGATACAGGAGAGTGAGAGAGGGATTAGAGTGTTCCAGATACAGGAGTGCGAGAGAGGGATTAGAGTGTCCCAGATACAGGAGAGTGAGAGAGAGATTAGAGTGTTCCAGATACAGGAGAGTGAGAGAGGGATTAGAGTGTTCCAGATACAGGAGAGTGAGAGAGAGATTAGAGTGTTCCAGATACAGGAGGGTGAGAGAGGGATTAGAGTGTTCCAGATACAGGAGAGTGAGGGTGGGATTAGAGTGTTCCAGATACAGGAGAGTGAGGGTGGGATTAGAGTGTTCCAGATACAGGAGAGTGAGAGAGGGATTAGAGTGTTCCAGATACAGGAGAGTGAGAGAGGGATTAGAGTGTTCCAGATACAGGAGAGTGAGAGGGGGATTAGAGTGTTCCAGATACAGGAGAGTGAGGGTGGGATTAGAGTGTCCCAGATACAGGAGAGTGAGAGAGGGATTAGAGTGTTCCAGATACAGCAGAGTGAGAGGGGGATTAGAGTGTTCCAGATACAGGAGAGTGAGGGTGGGATTAGAGTGTCCCAGATACAGGAGAGTGAGAGAGGGATTAGAGTGTTCCAGATACAGGAGAGTGAGAGGGGGATTAGAGTGTTCCAGATACAGGAGAGTGAGGGTGGGATTAGAGTGTCCCAGATACAGGAGAGTGAGAGAGGGATTAGAGTGTTTCAGATACAGCAGAGTGAGAGGGGGATTAGAGTGTCCCAGATACAGGAGAGTGAGAGAGGGATTAGAGTGTTCCAGATACAGGAGAGTGAGGGTGGGATTAGAGTGTCCCAGATACAGGAGAGTGAGAGAGGGATTAGAGTGTTTCAGATACAGCAGAGTGAGAGAGGGATTAGAGTGTTCCAGATACAGGAGAGTGAGAGAGGGATTAGAGTGTTCCAGATACAGGAGAGTGAGGGTGGGATTAGAGTGTCCCAGATACAGGAGAGTGAGAGAGGGATTAGAGTGTTCCAGATACAGCAGAGTGAGAGGGGGATTAGAGTGTTCCAGATACAGGAGAGTGAGAGGGGGATTAGAGTGTTCCAGATACAGGAGAGTGAGAGAGGGATTAGAGTGTTCCAGATACAGGAGTGTGAGAGAGGGATTAGAGTGTTCCAGATACAGGAGAGTGAGAGAGGGATTAGAGTGTTCCAGATACAGGAGAGTGAGAGGGGGATTAGAGTGTTCCAGATACAGGAGAGTGAGAGGGGGATTAGAGTGTTCCAGATACAGGAGAGTGAGAGGGGGATTAGAGTGTTCCAGATACAGGAGAGTGAGAGGGGGATTAGAGTGTCCCAGATACAGGAGAGTGAGAGAGGGATTAGAGTGTTCCAGATACAGGGGAGTGAGAGGGGGATTAGAGTGTTCCAGATACGGAGAGTGAGAGAGGGATTAGAGTGTTCCAGATACAGGAGAGTGAGGGTGGGATTAGAGTGTCCCAGATACAGGAGAGTGAGAGAGGGATTAGAGTGTTCCAGATACAGCAGAGTGAGAGGGGGATTAGAGTGTTCCAGATACAGGAGAGTGAGAGGGGGATTAGAGTGTTCCAGATACAGGAGAGTGAGAGGGGGATTAGAGTGTTCCAGATACGGAGAGTGAGAGAGGGATTAGAGTGTTCCAGATACAGGGGAGTGAGAGGGGGATTAGAGTGTTCCAGATACAGGAGAGTGAGAGAGGGATTAGAGTGTTCCAGATACAGGGGAGTGAGAGAGGGATTAGAGTGTTCCAGATACAGGAGAGTGAGAGAGGGATTAGAGTGTTCCAGGTACAGGAGAGTGAGAGAGGGATTAGAGTGTCCCAGATACAGGAGAGTGAGAGGGGGATTAGAGTGTTCCAGATACAGGAGTGTGAGAGAGGGATTAGAGTGTTCCAGATACAGGAGAGTGAGAGAGGGATTAGAGTGTTCCAGATACAGGAGAGTGAGAGAGGGATTAGAGTGTTCCAGATACAGGAGAGTGAGAGAGGGATTAGAGTGTTCCAGATACAGGAGAGTGAGAGAGGGATTAGAGTGTTCCAGATACAGGAGAGTGAGAGAGGGATTAGAGTGTTCCAGATACAGGAGAGTGAGAGAGAGATTAGAGTGTTCCAGATACAGGAGAGTGAGAGAGGGATTAGAGTGTTCCAGATACAGGAGAGCGAGAGAGGGATTAGAGTGTTCCAGATACAGGAGAGTGAGAGAGGGATTAGAGTGTTCCAGATACAGGAGTGTGAGAGAGGGATTAGAGTGTTCCAGATACAGGAGAGTGAGAGAGGGATTAGAGTGTTCCAGATACAGGAGAGTGAGAGAGGGATTAGAGTGTTCCAGATACAGGAGAGTGAGAGAGGGATTAGAGTGTTCCAGATACTGGAGAGTGAGAGGGGGATTAGAGTGTTCCAGATACAGGAGAGTGAGAGAGGGATTAGAGTGTTCCAGATACAGGAGAGTGAGAGAGGGATTAGAGTGTTCCAGATACCGGAGAGTGAGAGAGGGATTAGAGTGTTCCAGATACAGGAGAGTGAGAGAGGGATTAGAGTGTTCCAGATACAGGGGAGTGAGAGGGGGATTAGAGTGTTCCAGATACAGGAGAGTGAGAGAGGGATTAGAGTGTTCCAGATACAGGAGAGTGAGAGAGGGATTAGAGTGTTCCAGATACGGAGAGTGAGAGAGGGATTAGAGTGTTCCAGATACAGGGGAGTGAGAGGGGGATTAGAGTGTTCCAGATACAGGAGAGTGAGAGAGGGATTAGAGTGTTCCAGGTACAGGAGAGTGAGAGAGGGATTAGAGTGTCCCAGATACAGGAGAGTGAGAGAGGGATTAGAGTGTTCCAGATACAGGAGAGTGAGAGGGGGATTAGAGTGTTCCAGATACAGGAGAGTGAGAGAGGGATTAGAGTGTTCCAGATACAGGAGAGTGAGAGAGGGATTAGAGTGTTCCAGATACAGGAGTGTGAGAGAGGGATTAGAGTGTTCCAGATACAGGAGAGTGAGAGAGGGATTAGAGTGTTCCAGATACAGGAGAGTGAGAGAGGGATTAGAGTGTTCCAGATACAGAAGAGTGAGAGAGGGATTAGAGTGTTCCAGATACGGAGAGTGAGAGAGGGATTAGAGTGTTCCAGATACAGGGGAGTGAGAGGGGGATTAGAGTGTTCCAGATACAGGAGAGTGAGAGAGGGATTAGAGTGTTCCAGGTACAGGAGAGTGAGAGAGGGATTAGAGTGTCCAGATACAGGAGAGTGAGAGGGGGATTAGAGTGTTCCAGATACAGGAGAGTGAGAGAGGGATTAGAGTGTTCCAGATACAGGAGAGTGAGAGGGGGATTAGAGTGTTCCAGATACAGGAGAGTGAAAGAGGGATTAGAGTGTTCCAGATACAGCAGAGTGAGAGAGGGATTAGAGTGTTCCAGATACAGGAGAGTGAGAGAGGGATTAGAGTGTTCCAGATACAGGAGAGTGAGAGAGAGATTAGAGTATTCCAGATACAGGAGAGTGAGAGAGGGATTAGAGTGTTCCAGATACAGGAGAGCGAGAGAGGGATTAGAGTGTTCCAGATACAGGAGAGTGAGAGAGGGATTAGAGTGTTCCAGATACGGAGAGTGAGAGAGGGATTAGAGTGTTCCAGATACAGGGGAGTGAGAGGGGGATTAGAGTGTTCCAGATACAGGAGAGTGAGAGAGGGATTAGAGTGTTCCAGATACAGGGGAGTGAGAGAGAGATTAGAGTGTTCCAGATACAGGAGAGTGAGAGAGGGATTAGAGTGTTCCAGATACAGGAGAGTGAGAGAGGGATTAGAGTGTTCCAGATACAGGAGAGTGAGAGAGGGATTAGAGTGTTCCAGATACAGGAGAGTGAGAGAGGGATTAGAGTGTTCCAGATACAGGGGAGTGAGAGAGGGATTAGAGTGTTCCAGATACAGCAGTGTGAGAGAGGGATTAGAGTGTTCCAGATACAGGAGAGTGAGAGAGGGATTAGAGTGTTCCAGGTACAGGAGAGTGAGAGGGGGATTAGAGTGTCCCAGATACAGGAGAGTGAGAGAGGGATTAGAGTGTTCCAGATACAGGAGAGTGAGAGAGGGATTAGAGTGTTCCGGATACAGGAGAGTGAGAGAGGGATTAGAGTGTCCCAGATACAGGAGAGTGAGAGAGGGATTAGAGTGTTCCAGATACAGGAGAGTGAGAGAGGGATTAGAGTGTCCCAGATACAGGAGAGTGAGAGGGGGATTAGAGTGTTCCAGATACAGGAGAGTGAGGGTGGGATTAGAGTGTTCCAGATACAGGAGAGTGAGAGAGGGATTAGAGTGTTCCAGATACAGGAGAGTGAGAGAGGGATTAGAGTGTTCCAGATACAAGAGAGTGAGAGAGGGATTAGAGTGTTCCGGATACAGGAGAGTGAGAGAGGGATTAGAGTGTCCCAGATACAGGAGAGTGAGAGAGGGATTAGAGTGTTCCAGATACAGGAGAGTGAGAGAGGGATTAGAGTGTCCCAGATACAGGAGAGTGAGAGGGGGATTAGAGTGTTCCAGATACCGGAGAGTGAGAGAGGGATTAGAGTGTTTCAGATACAGGGGAGTGAGAGAGGGATTAGAGTGTTCCAGATACACGGGAGTGAGAGAGGGATTAGAGTGTCCCAGATACAGGAGAGTGAGAGAGGGATTAGAGTGTTCCAGATACAGGAGAGTGAGGGTGGGATTAGAGTGTTCCAGATACAGGAGAGTGAGAGGGGGATTAGAGTGTTCCAGATACAGGAGAGTGAGAGAGGGATTAGAGTGTTTCAGATACAGGGGAGTGAGAGAGGGATTAGAGTGTTCCAGATACACGGGAGTGAGAGAGGGATTAGAGTGTTCCAGATACAGGAGAGTGAGAGAGGGATTAGAGTGTCCCAGATACAGGAGAGTGAGAGAGGGATTAGAGTGTTCCAGATACAGGAGAGTGAGAGAGGGATTAGAGTGTTCCAGATACAGGAGAGTGAGAGGGGGATTAGAGTGTTCCAGATACAGGAGAGTGAGAGAGGGATTAGAGTGTTCCAGATACAGGAGAGTGATTAGAGTGTCCCAGATACAGGAGAGTGAGAGAGGGATTAGAGTGTTCCAGATACAGGAGAGTGAGAGAGGGATTAGAGTGTTCCAGATACAGGAGAGTGAGAGAGGGATTAGAGTGTCCCAGATACAGGAGAGTGAGAGAGGGATTAGAGTGTTCCAGATACAGGAGAGGGAGAGGGGGATTAGAGTGTTCCAGATACAGGAGAGTGAGAGAGGGATTAGAGTGTCCCAGATACAGGAGAGTGAGAGGGGGATTAGAGTGTCCCAGATACAGGAGAGTGAGAGGGGGATTAGAGTGTCCCAGATACAGGAGAGTGAGAGAGGGATTAGAGTGTTTCAGATACAGGAGAGTGAGAGAGGGATTAGAGTGTTCCAGATACAGGAGAGTGAGAGAGGGATTAGAGTGTCCCAGATACAGGAGAGTGAGAGAGGGATTAGAGTGTTTCAGATACAGGGGAGTGAGAGAGGGATTAGAGTGTTTCAGATACAGGAGAGTGAGAGAGGGATTAGAGTGTTCCAGATACGGAGAGTGAGAGAGGGATTAGAGTGTTCCAGATACAGGAGAGTGAGAGAGGGATTAGAGTGTTTCAGATACAGGGGAGTGAGAGAGGGATTAGAGTGTTCCAGATACAGGAGAGTGAGAGAGGGATTAGAGTGTTCCAGATACAGGAGAGTGAGAGGGGGATTAGAGTGTTCCAGATACAGGAGAGTGAGAGAGGGATTAGAGTGTTCCAGATACAGCAGTGTGAGAGAGGGATTAGAGTGTTCCAGATACAGGAGAGTGAGAGAGGGATTAGAGTGTTCCAGATACAGGGGAGTGAGAGAGGGATTAGAGTGTTCCAGATACAGGAGAGTGAGAGAGGGATTAGAGTGTTCCAGATACAGGAGAGTGAGAGAGGGATTAGAGTGTTCCAGATACAGGAGAGTGAGAGAGGGATTAGTGTGTTCCAGATACAGGGGAGTGAGAGAGGTATTAGAGTGTTCCAGATACAGGAGAGTGAGAGAGGGATTATAGTGTTCCAGATACAGGAGAGTGAGAGAGGGATTAGAGTGTTCCAGATACAGGAGAGTGAGAGAGGGATTAGAGTGTTCCAGATACAGGAGTGTGAGAGAGGGATTAGAGTGTCCCAGATACAGGAGAGTGAGAGAGGGATTAGAGTGTTTCAGATACAGGAGTGCGAGAGAGGGATTAGAGTGTTCCAGATACAGGAGAGTGAGAGAGGGATTAGAGTGTTTCAGATACAGGAGAGTGAGAGGGGGATTAGAGTGTTCCAGATACAGGAGAGTGAGAGAGGGATTAGAGTGTTCCAGATAACGGAGAGTGAGAGAGGGATTAGAGTGTTCCAGATACAGGAGAGTGAGAGAGGGATTAGAGTGTTCCAGATACAGGAGAGTGAGAGGGGGATTAGAGTGTTCCAGATACAGGAGAGTGAGAGAGGGATTAGAGTGTTCCAGATACAGGAGAGTGAGAGGGGGATTAGAGTGTTCCAGATACAGGAGAGTGAGAGGGGGATTAGAGTGTTCCAGATACAGGAGAGTGAGAGGGGGATTAGAGTGTTCCAGATACAGGAGAGTGAGAGAGGGATTAGAGTGTTCCAGATACAGGAGAGTGAGAGAGGGATTAGAGTGTTCCAGATACAGGAGAGTGAGGGTGGGATTAGAGAGTTCCAGATACAGGAGAGGGAGAGGGGGATTAGAGTGTTCCAGATACAGGAGAGTGAGAGAGGGATTAGAGTGTTCCAGATACGGAGAGTGAGAGAGGGATTAGAGTGTTCCAGATACAGGGGAGTGAGAGGGGGATTAGAGTGTTCCAGATACAGGAGAGTGAGAGAGGGATTAGAGTGTTCCAGGTACAGGAGAGTGAGAGAGGGATTAGAGTGTCCCAGATACAGGAGAGTGAGAGGGGGATTAGAGTGTTCCAGATACAGGAGAGTGAGAGAGGGATTAGAGTGTTCCAGATACAGGAGAGTGAGAGGGGGATTAGAGTGTTCCAGATACAGGAGAGTGAGAGAGGGATTAGAGTGTTCCAGATACAGGAGAGTGAGAGAGGGATTAGAGTGTTCCAGATAAAGGAGAGTGAGAGAGAGATTAGAGTGTTCCAGATACAGGAGAGTGACAGAGGGATTAGAGTGTTCCAGATACAGGAGAGCGAGGGAGGGATTAGAGTGTTCCAGATACAGGAGAGTGAGAGAGGGATTAGAGTGTTCCAGATACAGGGGAGTGAGAGAGGGATTAGAGTGTTCCAGATACAGGGGAGTGAGAGGGGGATTAGAGTGTTCCAGATACAGGAGAGTGAGAGAGGGATTAGAGTGTTCCAGATACAGGGGAGTGAGAGAGGGATTAGAGTGTTCCAGATACAGGAGAGTGAAAGAGGGATTAGAGTGTTCCAGATACAGGAGAGTGAGAGAGGGATTAGAGTGTTCCAGATACAGGAGAGTGAGAGAGGGATTAGAGTGTTCCAGATACAGGAGAGTGAGAGAGGGATTAGAGTGTTCCAGATACAGGGGAGTGAGAGAGGGATTATAGTGTTCCAGATACAGCAGAGTGAGTGAGGGATTAGAGTGTTCCAGATACAGGAGAGTGAGAGAGGGATTAGAGTGTTCCAGGTACAGGAGAGTGAGAGAGGGATTAGAGTGTCCCAGATACAGGAGAGTGAGAGAGGGATTAGAGTGTTCCAGATACAGGAGAGTGAGAGAGGGATTAGAGTGTCCCAGATACAGGAGAGTGAGAGGGGGATTAGAGTGTTCCAGATACAGGAGAGTGAGAGAGGGATTAGAGTGTTTCAGATACAGGGGAGTGAGAGAGGGATTAGAGTGTTCCAGATACACGGGAGTGAGAGAGGGATTAGAGTGTCCCAGATACAGGAGAGTGAGAGAGGGATTAGAGTGTTCCAGATACAGGAGAGTGAGGGTGGGATTAGAGTGTTCCAGATACAGGAGAGTGAGAGGGGGATTAGAGTGTTCCAGATACAGGAGAGTGAGAGAGGGATTAGAGTGTTTCAGATACAGGGGAGTGAGAGAGGGATTAGAGTGTTCCAGATACACGGGAGTGAGAGAGGGATTAGAGTGTTCCAGATACAGGAGAGTGAGAGAGGGATTAGAGTGTCCCAGATACAGGAGAGTGAGAGAGGGATTAGAGTGTTCCAGATACAGGAGAGTGAGAGGGGGATTAGAGTGTCCCAGATACAGCAGAGTGAGAGAGGGATTAGAGTGTTCCAGATACAGGAGAGTGAGAGAGGGATTAGAGTGTTCCAGATACAGGAGAGTGAGAGAGGGATTAAAGTGTTCCAGATACAGGAGTGTGAGAGAGGGATTAGAGTGTTTCAGATACAGGAGAGTGAGAGAGGGATTAGAGTGTTTCAGATACAGGAGAGTGAGAGAGGGATTAGAGTGTTCCAGATACAGGCGAGTGAGAGAGGGATTAGAGTGTTCCAGATACAGGAGAGTGAGAGGGGGATTAGAGTGTTCCAGATACAGGAGAGTGAGAGAGGGATTAGAGTGTTCCAGATACAGGAGAGTGATTAGAGTGTCCCAGATACAGGAGAGTGAGAGAGGGATTAGAGTGTTCCAGATACAGGAGAGTGAGAGGGGGATTAGAGTGTTCCAGATACAGGAGAGTGAGAGAGGGATTAGAGTGTTCCAGATACAGGAGAGTGAGAGAGGGATTAGAGTGTCCCAGATACAGGAGAGTGAGAGAGGGATTAGAGTGTTCCAGATACAGGAGAGGGAGAGGGGGATTAGAGTGTTCCAGATACAGGAGAGTGAGAGAGGGATTAGAGTGTCCCAGATACAGGAGAGTGAGAGGGGGATTAGAGTGTCCCAGATACAGGAGAGTGAGAGGGGGATTAGAGTGTCCCAGATACAGGAGAGTGAGAGAGGGATTAGAGTGTTTCAGATACAGGAGAGTGAGAGAGGGATTAGAGTGTTCCAGATACAGGAGAGTGAGAGAGGGATTAGAGTGTCCCAGATACAGGGGAGTGAGAGAGGGATTAGAGTGTTTCAGATACAGGAGAGTGAGAGAGGGATTAGAGTGTTCCAGATACAGGAGAGGGAGAGGGGGATTAGAGTGTTCCAGATACAGGAGAGTGAGAGGGGGATTAGAGTGTTCCAGATACAGGAGAGTGAGAGAGGGATTAGAGTGTTCCAGATACAGGAGAGTGAGAGAGGGATTAGAGTGTTCCAGATACAGGAGAGTGAGAGAGGGATTAGAGTGTCCCAGATACAGGAGAGTGAGAGAGGGATTAGAGTGTTTCAGATACAGGAGAGTGAGAGAGGGATTAGAGTGTTCCAGATACAGGAGAGTGAGAGAGGGATTAGAGTGTCCCAGATACAGGAGAGTGAGAGAGGGATTAGAGTGTTTCAGATACAGGAGAGTGAGAGAGGGATTAGAGTGTTCCAGATACAGGAGAGTGAGAGGGGGATTAGAGTGTTCCAGATACAGGAGAGTGAGAGAGGGATTAGAGTGTTCCAGATACAGGAGAGTGAGAGAGGGATTAGAGTGTTCCAGATACAGGAGAGTGAGAGAGGGATTAGAGTGTCCCAGATACAGGAGAGTGAGAGAGGGATTAGAGTGTTTCAGATACAGGAGAGTGAGAGAGGGATTAGAGTGTTCCAGATACAGGAGAGTGAGAGAGGGATTAGAGTGTTTCAGATACAGGGGAGTGAGAGAGGGATTAGAGTGTTTCAGATACAGGAGAGTGAGAGAGGGATTAGAGTGTTCCAGATACAGGAGAGTGAGAGAGGGATTAGAGTGTCCCAGATACAGGAGAGTGAGAGAGGGATTAGAGTGTTTCAGATACAGGAGAGTGAGAGAGGGATTAGAGTGTTCCAGATACAGGAGAGTGAGAGAGGGATTAGAGTGTTCCAGATACAGGAGAGTGAGAGGGGGATTAGAGTGTTCCAGATACAGGAGAGTGAGAGAGGGATTAGAGTGTTCCAGATACAGCAGTGTGAGAGAGGGATTAGAGTGTTCCAGATACAGGAGAGTGAGAGAGGGATTAGAGTGTTCCAGATACAGGGGAGTGAGAGAGGGATTAGAGTGTTCCAGATACAGGAGAGTGAGAGAGGGATTAGAGTGTTCCAGATACAGGAGAGTGAGAGAGGGATTAGAGTGTTCCAGATACAGGAGAGTGAGAGAGGGATTAGAGTGTTCCAGATACAGGGGAGTGAGAGAGGGATTAGAGTGTTCCAGATACAGGAGAGTGAGAGAGGGATTAGAGTGTTCCAGATACAGGAGAGTGAGAGAGGTATTAGAGTGTTCCAGATACAGGAGAGTGAGAGAGGGATTAGAGTGTTCCAGATACAGGAGTGTGAGAGAGGGATTAGAGTGTCCCAGATACAGGAGAGTGAGAGAGGGATTAGAGTGTTTCAGATACAGGAGTGCGAGAGAGGGATTAGAGTGTTCCAGATACAGGAGAGTGAGAGAGGGATTAGAGTGTTTCAGATACAGGAGAGTGAGAGGGGGATTAGAGTGTTCCAGATACAGGAGAGTGAGAGAGGGATTAGAGTGTTCCAGATAACGGAGAGTGAGAGAGGGATTAGAGTGTTCCAGATACAGGAGAGTGAGAGAGGGATTAGAGTGTTCCAGATACAGGAGAGTGAGAGGGGGATTAGAGTGTTCCAGATACAGGAGAGTGAGAGAGGGATTAGAGTGTTCCAGATACAGGAGAGTGAGAGGGGGATTAGAGTGTTCCAGATACAGGAGAGTGAGAGGGGGATTAGAGTGTTCCAGATACAGGAGAGTGAGAGGGGGATTAGAGTGTTCCAGATACAGGAGAGTGAGAGAGGGATTAGAGTGTTCCAGATACAGGAGAGTGAGAGAGGGATTAGAGTGTTCCAGATACAGGAGAGTGAGGGTGGGATTAGAGTGTTCCAGATACAGGAGAGGGAGAGGGGGATTAGAGTGTTCCAGATACAGGAGAGTGAGAGAGGGATTAGAGTGTTCCAGATACAGGAGAGTGAGAGAGGGATTAGAGTGTCCCAGATACAGGAGAGGGAGAGGGGGATTAGAGTGTTCCAGATACAGGAGAGTGAGGGTGGGATTAGAGTGTTCCAGATACAGGAGAGTGAGGGTGGGATTAGAGTGTTCCAGATACAGGAGAGTGAGTGAGGGATTAGAGTGTTCCAGATACAGGAGAGTGAGAGAGGGATTAGAGTGTTCCAGATACAGGAGAGTGAGAGAGGGATTAGAGTGTTCCAGATACAGGGGAGTGAGAGAGGGATTAGAGTGTTCCAGATACAGGAGAGTGAGAGAGGGATTAGAGTGTTCCAGATACAGGAGAGTGAGAGAGGGATTAGAGTGTTCCAGATACAGGAGAGTGAGAGAGGGATTAGAGTGTTCCAGATACAGGAGAGTGAGAGAGGGATTAGAGTGTTCCAGATACAGGAGAGTGAGAGAGGGATTAGAGTGTTCCAGATACAGGAGAGTGAGAGAGGGATTAGAGTGTTCCAGATACAGGAGAGTGAGAGAGGGATTAGAGTGTTCCAGATACAGGAGAGTGAGAGAGGGATTAGAGTGTTCCAGATACAGGAGAGTGAGAGAGGGATTAGAGTGTTCCAGATACAGGAGAGTGAGAGAGGGATTAGAGTGTTCCAGATACAGGAGAGTGAGAGAGGGATTAGAGTGTCCCAGATACAGGAGAGTGAGAGAGGGATTAGAGTGTTCCAGATACGGAGAGTGAGAGAGGGATTAGAGTGTTCCAGATACAGGGGAGTGAGAGGGGGATTAGAGTGTTCCAGATACAGGAGAGTGAGAGAGGGATTAGAGTGTTCCAGATACAGGAGAGTGAGAGAGGGATTAGAGTGTTCCAGATACAGGAGAGTGAGAGAGGGATTAGAGTGTTCCAGATACAGGAGAGTGAGAGAGGGATTAGAGTGTTCCAGATACAGGAGAGTGAGGGTGGGATTAGAGTGTTCCAGATACAGGAGAGTGAGAGAGGGATTAGAGTGTCCCAGATACAGGAGAGGGAGAGGGGGATTAGAGTGTTCCAGATACAGGAGAGTGAGGGTGGGATTAGAGTGTTCCAGATACAGGAGAGTGAGAGAGGGATTAGAGTGTTCCAGATACAGGAGAGTGAGAGGGGGATTAGAGTGTTCCAGATACAGGAGAGTGAGAGAAGGATCAGAGTGTTCCAGATACAGGAGAGTGAGAGGGGGATTAGAGTGTTCCAGATACAGGAGAGTGAGAGGGGGATTAGAGTGTTCCAGATACAGGGGAGTGAGAGAGGGATTAGAGTGTTCCAGATAAAGGAGAGTGAGAGAGGGATTAGAGTGTTCCAGATACAGGAGAGTGAGAGAGGGATTAGAGTGTTCCAGATACAGGAGAGTGAGAGAGGGATTAGAGTGTTCCAGATACAGGAGAGTGAGAGAGGGATTAGAGTGTTCCAGATACAGGAGAGTGAGAGAGGGATTAGAGTGTTCCAGATACAGGAGAGTGAGAGAGGGATTAGAGTGTTCCAGATACAGGAGAGTGAGAGATCGATTAGAGTGTTCCAGATACAGGGGAGTGCGAGAGGGATTAGAGTGTTCCAGATACAGGAGAGTGAGAGAAGGATCAGAGTGTTCCAGATACAGGAGAGTGAGAGAGGGATTAGAGTGTTCCAGATACAGGAGAGTGAGAGGGAGATTAGAGTGTTCCAGATACAGGAGAGTGAGAGAGGGATTAGAGTGTTCCAGATACAGGGGAGTGAGAGAGGGATTAGAGTGTTCCAGATACAGGAGAGTGAGAGAAGGATCAGAGTGTTTCAGATACAGGAGAGTGAGAGAGGGATTAGAGTGTTCCAGATACGGAGAGTGAGAGAGGGATTAGAGTGTTCCAGATACAGGAGAGTGAGAGGGGGATTAGAGTGTTCCAGATACAGGAGAGTGAGAGAGGGATTAGAGTGTTCCAGATACAGGAGAGTGAGAGGGGGATTAGAGTGTTCCAGATGCAGGGGAGTGAGAGAGGGATTAGAGTGTTCCAGATACAGCAGAGTGAGAGGGGGATTAGAGTGTTCCAGATACAGGAGAGTGAGAGGGGGATTAGAGTGTTCCAGATACAGGAGAGTGAGAGAGGGATTAGAGTGTTCCAGATACAGGAGAGTGAGAGAGGGATTAGAGTGTTCCAGATACAGGAGAGTGAGAGAGGGATTAGAGTGTTCCAGATACAGGAGAGTGATTAGAGTGTCCCAGATACAGGAGAGTGAGAGAGGGATTAGAGTGTTCCAGATACAGGAGAGTGAGAGGGGGATTAGAGTGTTCCAGATACAGGAGAGTGAGAGAGGGATTAGAGTGTTCCAGATACAGGAGAGTGATTAGAGTGTCCCAGATACAGGAGAGTGAGAGAGGGATTAGAGTGTTCCAGATACAGGAGAGTGAGAGGGGGATTAGAGTGTTCCAGATGCAGGGGAGTGAGAGAGGGATTAGAGTGTTCCAGATACAGCAGAGTGAGAGGGGGATTAGAGTGTTCCAGATACAGGAGAGTGAGAGAGGGATTAGAGTGTTCCAGATACAGGAGAGTGAGAGAGGGATTAGAGTGTTCCAGATACAGGAGTGTGAGAGAGGGATTAGAGTGTTTCAGATACAGGAGAGTGAGAGAGGGATTCGAGTGTTCCAGATACAGCAGAGTGAGAGGGGGATTAGTGTGTTCCAGATACAGGAGAGTGAGAGAGGGATTAGAGTGTTCCAGATACAGCAGAGTGAGAGGGGGATTAGAGTGTTCCAGATACAGGAGTGTGAGAGAGGGATTAGAGTGTTCCAGATACAGGAGAGTGAGGGTGGGATTAGAGTGTCCCAGATACAGGAGAGTGAGAGAGGGATTAGAGTGTTCCAGATACAGCAGAGTGAGAGGGGGATTAGAGTGTTCCAGATACAGGAGAGTGAGAGGGGGATTAGAGTGTTCCAGATACAGGAGAGTGAGAGGCGGATTAGAGTGTTCCAGATACAGGAGAGTGAGAGAGGGATTAGAGTGTTCCAGATACAGGAGAGTGAGAGAGGGATTAGAGTGTTCCAGATTCAGGAGAGTGAGAGAGGGATTAGAGTGTTCCAGATACAGGAGAGTGAGAGAGGGATTAGAGTGTTCCAGATACAGGGGAGTGAGAGAGGGATTAGAGTGTTCCAGATACAGGGGAGTGAGAGGGGGATTAGAGTGTTCCAGATACAGGAGAGTGAGAGAGGGATTAGAGTGTTCCAGATACAGGAGAGTGAGAGAGGGATTAGAGTGTTCCAGATACAGGGGAGTGAGAGGGGGATTAGAGTGTTCCAGATACAGGAGAGTGAGAGAGGGATTAGGGTGTACCAAGTACAAGAGTGCAGGAGATGGATTAGAGTGTCCCAGATACAGGGGAGTGAGAGAACGATCAGAGTAGTCTTGGTACAGATGAAAGAGAGAGGCAGTAGAGTTTTCCAGGTACGGGGTTGTAAAGAGAAAGAGTAAAGTGTTCCAGGTACGGGCGATTGGGACAATGGTCTTTTGCAAAGTGAGGTTAATACTGGCGGACTGGTTATGTGGCAGGTCAATGTTTGACACCTGTTCATTTGTGAAACCAGCTCAATGCTGAACGCAGTTCAGGGTCAGGCTGTCTCTGCGCTGGGCTCAGTGAGTATGTGAAGCCTCCCGGCCCTTTTTTGTAGGTAAGTGCCCTTTCTAATGATCACAGTATTAATACTGTGGAACTCTTACACCCCAGTCTCTGTGCTGTGTAGACCAATGCAATTGGGATCACAGGAAAACAAAGTGATTCCATGGAGGATTAATAATGATGAACTGAATGGAGTGACGCTGGCTTTAGAGACAAGAGCTGTCGTGAAAGCCATTAGCGAAACAAGAAATGTTTCCTGAGACGTGTTGCTGAATCTCAGATTTGCTCAGCCTCAGATGTAACAGTAATTGTCTCTGACTGCCAGTGATCCTTGTAATCTGTTCCTGTCATGTCGCTCTGGTCTGTTATGTGGTGCCTTGTTCTGTTTCTGTACTCTTGTGTTCTGGTCTCCGTTTGAATCCAGGAGGGAGTTCAGGCGGCACAAACACATGTCAATCTGGGAGGCCAGGACCAGCCAGCTGAGGAGGCGCATGCAGATGAGCAGCCGTGAGGCCTTATTCGCTGAGGCTCTGCAAGGGCTGGAGGGCAGCAGGTATCGGAGACACCGCTCCCGGATCTTTGAAGGTGAGAGCCTCCGGCGGCTGAGGGAGCAGGCTCAGGAAGCTGGAGAGGGGGAAGGCAGCAAACGTGAAGGGTTCAAGACTCAGTCACTCCGGAACAATTGGCAGCCCACGGTTGAGAACAAGGAAGGCTCCTCGCCCAAAGTCAACGGGGACCAGGACTGCAGGCCCAGCCGGACTTATGGCCGGAATGCCCAGGCTGGGGAAAGTTTGAGGCTGGATGAACCCTTGCGGGTCAAGAGGAGGTACAGGTCTCTCTACAAGGAGGCAAGGTTGGGACTGGAGGAGCGGGACGAGACCAACCTCAGCCACGGGGCAGGGGAGAGCAAAGAGGTGCTGCCCAAGGAGCAGGTGAAGGGCCTTCCAAGCTCCGAGGAGAAGGACACCCGGGAACAGGCAAAGGCACTCTCTTGGAGAAGCAGGCCACACACAAGGTCAGTAGCTCTTGATGTTGCTTGCTTTGCTTGGACCATACTTAAGGAGTACTTCATGTCCAAATGTTATGCTTCAGCATGGGTCAATAGACAATAAGGGTAGTGAAAGTACCCGCGTATTGTATTTCAGAAGCCACTCTACCCAGAGTGTGGTCTTGATGGAACTAGTCTATCTGGGTGCATTGAACCCTCAGGTTGTTCCTTTTCCTTCCAGGTTCCCCGGCAGAGTGTCAGGAGGTTAATTCTGGGAGACTCCAGTACAAGCGTGGCAGGGCTGGCAAACATATTTTAAAAGTTTGTATCGTAGTGGGCCTTTCCTCATTGAATTTTAACAACCTCACCTCCCACTGCTGGAGTTTGAACAGCTTCTTATGTGTAAACATCAACCAAGGTGCGAAGCTCTAGAGATCGCTCTCTGAATCTCTTCGCCTCTTTTCCTAGACCTTTCGGCGCACAAGTTGCGCTGATCATATCCCTACCTAGTAGGCTTACCTATATCCCTCAACCCCATTAAATCCCATGTACTCATCCAGAAGTCCCTTAAAAGACCCCAACGAGTTCGCCTCTACCAACTCCGATGGCAGCCGATTCCACTCACCCACCACCCTCTGAATGAAAAACTTACCCCTGACATCTCCTCTGTACTTGCTCCCCAGCATCTTAAACCTGTGTCCTCTCGTAGCAACCATTTCAGCCCTGAAAAATAGCCTCTGAGAATCCACCCAATCTATACCTCTCAACATCTTATAAACCTCTATCAGGTCACCTCTCATCCTTCGTCTCTCCAGGGAGAAGAGACCTAGCTCCCTCAACCTATCTTCATAAGGCATGCCTCCCAATCCAGGCAACATCCTTGTAAATCTCCTCTGCACCCTCTCAATAGCTTCCACATCTTTCTTGTAGTGAGGCGACCAGAACTGCGCACAGTCCTCCAAGTGAGGTCTGACCAAGGTCTTATAAAGTTGCAGCGTTATCTCCTGACTCCTAAACTCAATCCCTTGATTAATGAAGGCCAGTACACCATACGCCTTCTTGACCACATCCTCTACCTGCGAGGCTGATTTAAGAGTCCTATGCACCGGACCCCAAGGTCCTTCTGATCCTCTACACTGCTAACAGTCTTACCCTTGATATTATATCCTTCATCCCATTATCTGGGCTGAAGTCCATCTGCCATTTCTCCACCCATTCTTGCATCCTATCTATGTCATGCTGCAACTTCTGACATCCCTCCAGACCATCCACAACACCACCGACCTTCATGCTGTCGGCAAACTTGACACTTTGACCAAGCTTTTGGTCATCTCACCTAATATCTCCTACTTTGAACTTGGTCTCAGTTTTTCTCTGATGATGCTCCTGTGAACAGCGCTGGGATATTTTACAATGTTAAAGTCTCTGTGTTGTTCCCTATGTAGCTGGCCAGTTAGGGCTGAATACTGAGAGAGGGTGCATTTCCCAGAAGGGTTGTTCACAATGAACAAGTGGGTGGAATTGGGATTCAGTCCATTACCAGAAGATGCCAGTATCTCCAGGCTTCTGAGTAAACTCCTTCTCTGCACGAGCTTGATGCTCCCTTCGACGTCCAGTGCTGTCAGACTGGGAATCAATGTAGGTCAAAGATCAGGGGTGATAGGTGATGGTTTCAGGAGGTGGGAGGGGAAGGGGGATAGTGACAAAGAATGGGGGCTGGCAAAACTCAGCTTGGCTTATGCTTCTCAAATGTCTCATACAGCAGCTTGAATCAAAAGGTGGGCACCGACATGACCCTTCCCAACATGCAAGTGGGGACAGAATGCCCCAAGGTTACAGAGAATGAAAATGTGGACGCTGCGAAAAACAGCAAGCTTGACAAGCAACAGATTAATGAGCAAACCAGCCTGTTAAACCTGCAGCTGGATCTAAAAAACACGCCAGCTTCACCAGGGCTGGCTGAGCTGGCAAGTTCTAGGAACTCGGAGCAGGACAAGTGTCGGGACCATACTGAGATCGATATGGATTGCGAAAACACCGAGACCCCCATGGATTCTCTTGTTGCACCAGGTAGGAGAAACCTTTCTGTTTTCACAGGTGGGGTTGGAAAGACAAGAGCATATTGGACTTGGCACACTCCCCACTCTCTCCCCATGAAGCTCACTGGGGCTCAGCAGTCAAAGTGAAAGATTCTTGGTGCAATGAGAGTGATCTGAGGCCAGCTTTCATCATCTCACTGGACAAAGAGTGAGAGTCATCAGAGCCTGAATTCTAACCAGTACCTCAAAACACTGGCTCCTCAGTGACTGTTACCCAAGTGTAGTAGGGGGCCTTTTAATGTAGATTAGGTTTATATCTCGGCTTGTGGTTGGAAACTTCCTCTACCTGCATCCATACGGAACCTCAGTTGGGACCTTCTCCATTTAGTCAGCAATGGGGGAAGTCCACATCACCAGGTTGCCCATAATTGGTACCAATTGGCAGTGGCACCAGCGTGGCATGGGCAAAGTAGCATTGGTGTGGGTGTTCTGGTTGGCTTCTTAGGGAAAGGGTAGCCTCTGCTAGATATAGAAACACAACTTGTATGTGCATTGCAAAAGAATATTATGACAATTTTGTACCTTGTAGTAACAACGCCATGAGGGACAATGTAAAGGAGGTCTCAGACTGCACCTGACCCATGTTCGAACTGAAATAAATATAGAAAATGCTGGAAATAATCAATAGTTGCTAGGTTTTGATAAAGGATCATAAGAACATAAGAACATAAGAAATAGGAGCAGGAGTAGGCCATCTGGCCCTTCGAGCCTGCCCCGCCATTCAATAAGATCATGGCTGATCTGTCGTGACTCAGCTCCACCTTCCCGCCCTCTCCCCATAACCCTTAATCCCTTCTCTTATCAAAAACCCATCAACCCGTTTCTTAAATATATTTAGCGAGGCAGCCTCCACCACTTCAATGGGCAGAGAATTCCAGAGATTCACCACCCTTTGAGTGAAGAAGTTCCTCCTCAACTCCGTTCTAAACTGCATCACCCTTATCTTGAGGCTGTGCCCCCTAGTCCTACTGTCTTTTTTGAGGTTAACTTGGTTTCTCTCTCCATAGATGCTGCCAGGCATGTGCATTTATTCAGCATTTTCTGTTTTTATTTCAAATTATTTTGACCAAAGACCAAAGAAAGAAAATTACAGCACAGGAACAGGCCCTTCAGCCCTCCAAGCCTGCACCAATCATGTGCCCGACTTATCTAAAACTCCCTACCCTTCTAGAGACCCTCTTCTATTCCCATCCTATTCATGTACTTGTCAAGACTTGCTTTTGTATCTGTGCTATACCTGTCCTGGGAGTGTTTGATGGTAAAAAATCTGACAACACCAGGTCACCTGACGAAGGGGCTAACCCCGAAAGCTTGTGAGTCTATTATCAAATAAATCGGTTGGACTAAAACCTGGTGTTGGCAGACTTTTTACTGTGTTTACGCCAGTCCAACGCCGGCATACCCACATCATGAGTGTTTGATGGGGACAGTGTAGAGGGAACTTTACTCTGTATCTAACCCTTTGCTATACCTGTCCTGGGAGTGTTTGATGAGACAGTGTAGAGTGAGCTTTACTCTGTATCTAACCTCAGCCTGTACCTGTCCTGGGAGTGTTTGATGGGACAGTGTAGAGGGAACTTTACTCTGTATCTAACCTCAGCCTGTACCTGTCCTGGGAGTGTTTGATGGGACAGTGTAGAGGGAACTTTACTCTGTATCTAACCTCAGCCTGTACCTGCCCTGGGAGTGTTTGATGGGACAGTGTAGAGGGAACTTTACTCTGTATCTAACCCCGTGCTGAACCTGTCCTGGGAGTGTTTGATGGGACAGTGTAGAGTGAGCTTTACTCTGTATCTAACCCTGTGCTGTACCTGTCCTGGGCGTGTTTGATGGGACAGTGTAGAGGGAACTTTACTCTGTATCTAACCCTGTGCTGTACCTGTCCTGGGAGTGTTTGATGGGACAGTGTAGAGTGAGCTTTACTCTGTATCTAACCCTGTGCTGTACCTGTCCTGGGCGTGTTTGATGGGACAGTGTAGAGTGAGCTTTACTCTGTATCTAACCCTGTGCTGTACCTGTCCTGGGAGTGTTTGATGGGACAGTGTAGAGGAAACTTTACTCTGTATCTAACCCTGTGCTGTACCTGTCCTGGGAGTGTTTGATGGGACAGTGTAGAGTGAGCTTTACTCTGTATCTAACCCTGTGCTGTACCTGTCCTGGGAGTGTTTGATGGGACAGTGTAGAGGGAACTTTACTCTGTATCTAACCCTGTGCTGAACCTGTCCTGGGAGTGTTTGGTGGGACAGTGTAGAGTGAGCTTTACTCTGTATCTAACCTCAGCCTGTACCTGTCCTGGGAGTGTTTGATGGGATAGTGTAGTGTGAGCTTTACTCTGTATCTAACCCCGTGCGCTATGTTTCCTGGGAGTGTTTGATAGTAGCCATGATGTGGAGATGCCAGCATTGGACTGGGGTAAGCAAGTCTCACAACATCACTCACCTGATGAAGGGTCAGCGCTCCGAAAACTTGTGGCTTGTGCTACCAAATAAACCTGTTGGACTTTAACCTGGTGTTGTGAGACTTCTTATAATTGTTTGATGGTGACAATGTAGATGAAGCTTTACTCTGTATCTAACCCCGTACTGTACATGTCCTGGGAGTGTTTGATGGAACAGAGTCGAGGGAATTTTACTCCCTATTTAACCTCATGCTGGGCCTGTTCTGGGAGTGTTTAATGGAAAGAATGTAGCTTTATTCTGTGTCTAACTAGCCCTGCACTGCTCCTGTCCCGGGAATGTATGACAGGTGCAGTGTAGAGGGTGTTTTATTCTGTATCTAACCCCTTGCTGTACCTGTCCTGGGAGTGTTTGATGGAACAGAGTCGAGGGAATTTTACTCCCTATTTAACCTCATGCTGGGCCTGTTCTGGGAGTGTTTAATGGAAAGAATGTAGCTTTATTCTGTGTCTAACTAGCCCTGCACTGCTCCTGTCCTGGGAATGTATGACAGGTGCAGTGTAGAGGGTGTTTTATTCTGTATCTAACCCCTTGCTGTACCTGTCCTGGGAGTGTTTGATGGAACAGAGTCGAGGGAATTTTACTCCCTATTTAACCTCATGCTGGGCCTGTTCTGGGAGTGTTTAATGGAAAGAATGTAGCTTTATTCTGTGTCTAACTAGCCCTGCACTGCTCCTGTCCTGGGAATGTATGACAGGTGCAGTGTAGAGGGTGTTTTATTCTGTATCTAACCCCTTGCTGTACCTGTCCTGGGAGTGTTTGATGGAACAGAGTCGAGGGAATTTTACTCCCTATTTAACCTCATGCTGGGCCTGTTCTGGGAGTGTTTAATGGAAAGAATGTAGCTTTATTCTGTGTCTAACTAGCCCTGCACTGCTCCTGTCCTGGGAATGTATGACAGGTGCAGTGTAGAGGGTGTTTTATTCTGTATCTAACCCCTTGCTGTACCTGTCCTGGGAGTGTTTGATGGGAATAATGTAGAATGGTTAACTTGCATCTTGCTTTATTAACGATACAGAACATTTTTGAGTTGAAACTGATTTGCACTGAGCAGACAATTTGGCTGCAGTGATATCATAAGCTCTAAGACGAGTGTTGTTAATGATTTTTGTCATCATAAATGGTATCTATTATTTGATTTTGAAAAATGAGATTGAGAGCAAAATACTGTGGATGCTAGAAATCTGAACTAAAAACAGAAAATGCTGGATTATCTCAGCAGATTTGGCAGTATCTATGGAGAGAGAGAAGCAGAGTTAATGTTTCAGGCTGGTTAGTTCTTGTCAGAATGTTTGATCCAATATAATTCTGTGAGGCAGAAGTATCTGGCACTTTAAAAGTACGCTGGGTAATCCCTCTCGTAAATAACAAATTATTTACAACAATTATGGGGCAATTCCCCATCCACGGTAGGGATATGATCAGCACAACTTGTGGGCCGAAGGGCCTGTTTGTGCTGTCGGTTTTCTATGTTCTATCTCGAATGCTCCAGCACCCCCACCCTGTGTGGTCTGGCACCCCAACCCCTATCCCCCATCCACTTCAACCCGTCCCTAACTCCCACAATGACCTACTACTGCTGTCCAACTAAGCCACGATAACCGCAATGTTTGATTCCCCTGCCAGTGTGCGTTCCCTTACACAGCCCTGCTGATGTACAACACCAGCCATGCCCAAATCCCATCCACCTACCCTAGACACTCACCTTCTCCTTTGCCTGTTATTTTCAATGGGATCTTTAAACTCACCTGCTTTACAGCAACGAGTGGTGTAAGGTGAGTGCCGTTCTTTGCTCCACTCCATTTGGCCGATGACACAGCGATTGAGGGACCCGCCACATTTCCTGGATCCTGTTCAGACCCTGAGTGAGCAATATTACATGAGACCGGCACCTCAGAAATTTAGCGCAAGTAGGAACGGAGTGACAATCTGGTGAAGATCCCCATTGTGAGGAAGTTATAGCCCTTTAACTTGATTTTTGTCTCAACGGATGGGACGTTTTAGGGGTCTCACTGAAGTTTTCAGTGTCTTGCTGCATGATTCTTAGTATCTCACTGTGTAATTCTCAGTGTCTCACTGTGTGATTCTCAGTGTCTCACTGTGTGATTCTCAGTGTCTCACTGTGTGATTCTCAGTGTCTCACTGTGTAATTCTCAGTGTCTCACTGTGTAATTCTCAGTGTCTCACTGTGTGATTCTCAGTGTCTCACTGTATGATTCTCAGTGTCTCACTGTGTGATTCTCAGTGTCTCACTGTGTGATTCTCAGTGTCTCACTGAGTAATTCTCAGTGTCTCACTGTGTAATTCTCAGTGTCTCACTGTGTGATTCTCAGTGTCTCACTGTGTGATTCTCAGTGTCTCACTGTGTAATTCTCAGTGTCTCACTGTATGATTCTCAGTGTCTCACTGTGTGATTCTCAGTATCTCACTGTGTAATTCTCAGTGTCTCACTGTATGATTCTCAGTGTCTCACTGTGTGATTCTCAGTGTCTCACTGTGTGATTCTCAGTGTCTCACTGTGTGATTCTCAGTGTCTCACTGTGTGATTCTCAGTGTCTCACTGTGTGATTCTCAGTGTCTCACTGTATGATTCTCAGTGTCTCACTGTGTGATTCTCAGTGTCTCACTGTGTGATTCTCAGTGTCTCACTGAGTAATTCTCAGTGTCTCACTGTGTAATTCTCAGTGTCTCACTGTGTGATTCTCAGTGTCTCACTGTGTGATTCTCAGTGTCTCACTGTGTAATTCTCAGTGTCTCACTGTGTGATTCTCAGTGTCTCACTGTGTGATTCTCAGTATCTCACTGTGTAATTCTCAGTGTCTCACTGTGTAATTCTCAGTGTCTCACTGTGTGATTCTCAGTGTCTCACTGTATGATTCTCAGTGTCTCACTGTGTGATTCTCAGTGTCTCACTGTGTGATTCTCAGTGTCTCACTGTGTAATTCTCAGTGTCTCACTGTGTGATTCTCAGTGTCTCACTGTATGATTCTCAGTGTCTCACTGTGTGATTCTCAGTGTCTCACTGTGTGATTCTCAGTGTCTCACTGTGTAATTCTCAGTGTCTCACTGTGTAATTCTCAGTGTCTCACTGTGTGATTCTCAGTGTCTCACTGTATGATTCTCAGTGTCTCACTGTGTGATTCTCAGTGTCTCACTGTGTGATTCTCAGTGTCTCACTGTGTAATTCTCAGTGTCTCACTGTGTGATTCTCAGTGTCTCACTGTATGATTCTCAGTGTCTCACTGTGTGATTCTCAGTGTCTCACTGTGTGATTCTCAGTGTCTCACTGTGTGATTCTCAGTGTCTCACTGTGTGATTCTCAGTGTCTCACTGTGTAATTCTCAGTGCCTCACTGTGTGATTCTCAGTGTCTCACTGTGTGATTCTCAGTGTCTCACCATGTGATTCTCAGTGTCTCACTGTGTGATTCTCAGTGTCTCACTGTGTAATTCTCAGTGTCTCACTGTGTGATTCTCAGTGTCTCACCATGTGATTCTCAGTGTCTCACTGTGTGATTCTCAGTGTCTCACTGTGTGATTCTCAGTGTCTCACTGTGTGATTCTCAGTGTCTCACCATGTGATTCTCAGTGTCTCACTGTGTGATTCTCAGTGTCTCACTGTGTGATTCTCAGTGTCTCACTGTGTGATTCTCAGTGTCTCACTGTGTGATTCTCAGTATCTCACTGTGTAATTCTCAGTGTCACAGTGTGTCATTCTCAGTGTCTCACTGTGTAATTCTCAGTGTCTCACTGTGTAATTCTCAGTGTCTCACTGTGTGATTCTCAGTGTCTCACTGTATGATTCTCAGTGTCTCACTGTGTGATTCTCAGTGTCTCACTGTGTAATTCTCAGTGTCTCACTGTGTGATTCTCAGTGTCTCACTGTGTGATTCTCAGTGTCTCACTGTGTAATTCTCAGTGTCTCACTGTGTGATTCTCAGTGTCTCACTGTGTAATTCTCAGTGTCTCACCGTGTGATTCTCAGTGTCTCACTGTGTGATTCTCAGTGTCTCACCATGTGATTCTCAGTATCTCACTGTGTAATTCTCAGTGTCTCACTGTGTGATTCTCAGTGTCGCACTGTGTGATTCTCAGTGTCTCACTGTGTGATTCTCAGTGTCTCACTGTGTGATTCTCAGTGTCTCACTGTGTAATTCTCAGTGTCTCACTGTGTAATTCTCAGTGTCTCACTGTGTGATTCTCAGTGTCTCACTGTGTGATTCTCAGTGTCTCACTGTGTAATTCTCAGTGTCTCACTGTGTGATTCTCAGTGTCTCACTGTGTGATTCTCAGTGTCTCACTGTGTGATTCTCAGTGTCGCACTGTGTGATTCTCAGTGTCTCACTGTGTAATTCTCAGTGTCTCACTGTATGATTCTCAGTGTCTCACTGTGTGATTCTCAGTGTCTCACTGTGTGATTCTTAGTATCTCACTATGTGATTCTCAGTGTCTCACTGTGTAATTCTCAGTGTCTCACTGTGTGATTCTCAGTATCTCACTGTATGATTATCAGTGTCTCACTGTGTGATTCTCAGTGTCTCACTGTGTGATTCTCAGTGTCTCACTGTGTGATTCTCAGTGTCTCACTGTGTGATTCTCAGTATCTAACTGTGTGATTCTCAGTGTCTCACTGTGTAATTCTCAGTGTCTCACTGTGTGATTCTCAGTGTGTCACTGTGTGATTCTCAGTGTCTCACTGTGTGATTCTCAGTGTCTCACTGTGTGATTCTCAGTGTCTCACTGTGTGATTCTCAGTGTCTCACTGTGTAATTCTCAGTGTCTCACTGTGTGATTCTCAGTGTCTCACTGTGTGATTCTCAGTGTCTCACTGTGTGATTCTCAGTGTCTCACTGTGTGATTCTCAGTGTCTCACTGTGTGATTCTCAGTGTCTTACTGTGTGATTCTCAGTGTCTTACTGTGTGATTCTCAGTTTCGCACTGTGTGATTCTCAGTGTCGCACTGTGTGATTCTCAGTATCTCACTATGTGATTCTCAGTGTCTCACTGTGTGATTCTCAGTGTCTCACTGTGTAATTCTCAGTGTCTCACTGTGTAATTCTCAGTGTCTCACTGTGTGATTCTCAGTTCTCACTGTGTGATTCTCAGTATCTCACTGTGTGATTCTCAGTATCTCACTGCGTGGTTCTCAGTGTCTCACTCTGTAGTTCTCATTCTCTCTCTGCCTGGTTTTCAGTGTCTTGCTGCCTGGTTCTCACTGTAGTTCTCAGTGTCCTCAGTGTAGGCCCGTGCCTCACTGTGTAGTTTTCTCTCCTGAAGGTGCTGATACTCACTAGGGTACATTTCCATGGACCCTACTCCTGTTCCACAGGGAATCCTGACCATCTTCCCCTCTCGATCCCAAATGAGTTCCATGGAGAGCAGGGATGGGAGCTATTTCCGGAGCCAAGCCCAATTGTTCCTTAATAATTTGTTTCTTTTTTTTCCCCAGGAAACAATGTGAGCAAGAGTAGCAGCAACAGCTCAGTAAAGGATGAGGAGAAAAAGTCCAGGGCGATTATACCCTACAGCTCCATGTTCCTTTTCAGCACCACCAATCCGTAAGTCTTGTCAGTTGCTGTTAAGTTGCCCCTGCTCCTGAACGGCCTTTAGTGTCCTACCTTCTATCCCTCTAAATTATTAACATCGATTGCAAATAGGGGCACCCCGCAGACAATTTTCAACAAAGATGAATCAGGAAGGGGAGGCTGGATCCACCCACTGAATTTGAACCCCAAAGAGCAGCCTGGTGGCTTTCAGTTTGGGTTTATAATGGGGTGAGCAGAAGCTGTTTCAATCTGTGGGATTTCAGCTGTAACTGTTCCTTCCTGTTTGATCTGGCAGGCTGCGCAGGGCATGTCACTTCATCGTCAACCTACGTTACTTTGAGATGTGCATTCTGCTGGTGATCGCAGCCAGCAGTGTTGCTCTGGCAGCAGAGGACCCCATCAACAAAGACTCCGAGAGGAATCAGGTGAGGCTGAGCAGCAAGGCAGGCTTAGCAGGCCTAAGTATGAGGGGTTATGGGAATAAGGCCTGGGTGGGATTGTGGTCGGTGTAGACCCGATGGTCCAAATGGAGGCCTCCAGCACTGTAGGGATTCTATGACTCATAGTGCCATCTCCACCAGCCATCACCTCTGGGACTGTCCAGAATTGGCCTGTAGTCCCTTCAGGAGTTAATGACAAATCTCCAGGATACTGCTTCTATGACCATCCGTGCAGCAAACATATACTGTACTGAAGAAAGACTGCTAGCACAGAATGTGTATTAACGCAACTGAATATATTCCTGGGATTGAACATAGAAACCCTACAGTGCAGAAAGAGGCCATTCGGCCCATCGGGGTCTGCACAGACCACAATCCCACCCAGACCCTACCACCATATCCCCACACATAACCTACACACCCCAGGACACTGAGGGGCAATTTTAGCGTGGCCAATCAGCCTAACCCACACATCTTTGGACTGTGGGAGGAAACCGGAGCACCCGGAGGAAGCCCACGCATCCACGAGGAGAATGTGCAGACTCCATACAGACAGTGACCCGAGCTGGGAATCAAACCCAGGACTCTGGAGCTGTGAAGCAGCAGTGCTAACCACTGTGCTACCGTGCCGCCCAGATTGGGTGCTGGTGTGTCAGCTGCAGAATAATTCAGGCTCAGGTACCTGGCTCCTTTAAGAACCTCCCCCCTAAATGACACATGTATCATGTTTCAATCAAAGTCTGAGAAAAAGAAAATAAATACCAGAATGCCATTCTTTGGACAAATAGACCCATTTAAGATATTGCCAGACCCTGAGCAATGGACAATTACAAAATGAAGGAGTAATGGAAAGAGCAAGACAAGATCCTCTGGGTCAAAATCCACAAGAAATGGGAACAAAATAAGAGAAAAGTACCTGTACTTGCATTGTAGACCAAATGGCATCGAGCAGGGTCAGTGCATTAAAGAAATTGAAAGACGGACACAAAAAACACCTGTAAAAATTGGCCAAGAGACAATTGGTCTAAAAAAGAAATTTACAGAGAACGTGAGCCACAGAGCAAAAGATGTGGCTTCAATTCTTTTAATAAAAGGAATTTGGATAAAAGGCAAAAAAATTGCCGCAGTTAAAGAAATTTCAAAAGCTTAAAAAGCAGCTGCCATTATTGGAGAGCAGCGCTGCAGCTTTAAGAGTAAACAAGCAGCTCTAAACGCTCTGTACCCTGCATTGATACAAAACACATCTGCAAAAGGAAGTCGGCTGTATCCCAGCAACTGTGTGGCGGGAAAATAAGTTTACTACAGAGTCTTCAAGTGGCAAGCACAAGAGGACAAACAGTTACGATCAGGGAAATTAGAGAAAGACCTCAGATAGAGGGCAACTCTCAAAAAAGACTTCAAAGAGGAGGCAATAAAAGCTTCAATAGAATGGCAACGTAGAGCTGAGAAAGGGAGTAATCGAAGACTCCAGAAAGAGGGCAAGAAGCCCTCAGATTGGAGACAAAAGAAGACCCCCACAGGAGGGCAATAAAATCCACCAATGACCCACAGGAGAAAAATGCCCAATGACCAAATGAATGGAAATGAGACAACATTTCATCGAAGACAGACCTGACCAACAGTGAAGTTACGACAAGTGGAAGTGAAGGTTCCATTATGAAATGTATTCATCCAGTAAGAGCATGAAGGATTCCTCTAGGAAGAGATGTAGAAATTAAATAAGAACATAAGAAATAGGAGCAGGAGTAGGCCATCTAGCCCTTCGAGCCTGCCCCGCCATTCATTAAGATCATGGCTGATCTGAAGTGGATCAGTTCCACTTTCCCGCTTTCTCCCCATAACCCTTAATCCCCCTGTCTATCAGAAACCTATCTACCCGTGACTTAAATATATTCAGCGAACTTAAATATGTTCAACGATACTGCAAAAGAATCTAGAAACTACTTAACGTAAAGAGGAATCAGCAAAAAGAATTAAAGTTCCAGAGAAGACATTAAGACAAAAAGATGAAGTGAGTGGGAGTAACCTTGGAGAAAAATATAAGTTGCAGAACTTGACAAAATGAAGTTAAGAAGTTAATGAGGCAATGGAGAGTAAGCTGAACTGTGTGATAAAGAAACTAGAAAATAAGAACAAGTCAAGTGAAGAATTGAATTAGAGGAATAAGGACTTGAAGGAGAAAGCTTAACAATAAGAAATTAACAAAAGAGGTAGACGCATTAAAATTGACAGCAGAACAGTAATTCAGACACTGACAGAAACTGCAATGACATGCCAGAACAAGATTGGTGAAATGGTAAAGCTAATAGAAAAGGACAAGAATCAATATGATAAAATGTCAATGAAAAAGAACTGGAATGCTGGATAGAAAAGAAACTTTATATATGACCTAAGTACCTGAAAGAAATCCCACAACACCAGTTTAAAGCCCAAACAGGTCTATTTGTAGCAAAAGCCGCAAGCTTTCAGGACAACCTGTTCCTTCATCAGCTGGCTCAAAGACACAATGTGTAATTATCCAACTTATTTATAAAATGATTAGTTTTGAGTTTAGGACTAAATAAATTAGTTATTGAAGACTCTGTAAAGGAGGAGGAATGTGGTGTTTGTCCCTTTAAGGGCAACAGGGCAGAGTAAGGGTCACTTGGTCTGGTTAACCACCTGGGGCTCAGAGAGGATGCCTCCTGTTCTCTTAAACAGGAGGCATTCTAGAACAAGGAACATAGAAACCCTACAGTACAGAAGGATACCATTCAGCCCATTGAGTCTGCACCAACAAAAACCCCATCTGTGCCCTATCCCCGTAACCTCACATATTTATGCTAACCTACATATCCTGGGACACTAAGGACAATTTAGCACGGCCAATGCACCTAACCCACATGTGTTTGGACTGTGGGAGGAAACCAGAGCACCCGGTGGAAACCTATGTAGACATGGGGAGAATGTGCAAATTCCGCACAGACAGTGACCCAAGTCGGGAATCGAACCCAGGTCCCTGGAGCTGTGAGGCAGCAGTGCGAACCACTGTGCCACCGTGCCACGCATAAAATTCCACCATCTCAAGTGGCGGGATTTGAACCCAAGTCCCTAGAATGTGAGCTGAGTTTCTGGATTAACAGTCTAGTGATAATACCATTAAGGCCATTGCCTCCCTAGCTGCAGACATGGTGCTGCTACTGCAGATCCTTGTTAATAAATGCTTTGTTGGTCAAGAATGATGTCTCTGAAAGCACATCATTATAGACACTCAAATATAATAATAAAAATACAAATGTAATACTGGAAATCAAGCAACTGATGTCTTGATCGAAGCAGTTGGAGGGAGGATTGACAGTGATCTGATGAAGATTGTGGTTCGATTGATTTAGTTTAACTTGGTGTCATGTTCAGTGCAGCATTGTGGGCCGGGGGACCTGTTCCTGTGTTGTACTGTTCTATGTTCAAGACTAAACAAGGGAAGCATTCCTTACATATAACAGCTGGAAGAAATCAAAACACAACATTATCTATAACAAGGGTAAGAGAAAACCTCAAATCTCATACACGGAGACTGCAGTGAGAAGCAAGATTTGGTTGTAGACATTAAGGCATTGAAAAAGATATTTCACAAGTTTGATAGTCAATGGGGAACAGCTTTTCCAACTACTGACTGATTATTATGTTACATTTAATTAAAGACTACCATTTTTAAAAACAGAAGGGGCCCAGTCAGCAAAGTCAATCTGTAGCAAAATGCAGTGAGTGGTGGATAGTCACATACAAAGGATGTGCGTATAACGAACCCCAGTCACTTACAGCAGCTCTGTGTGTGTTTGTGTGAGTGGTGCATGTGCCCCCGTTTCAATTATTCTCTGCCTGATGTCCTCCATATCGAGTGGCCTTTTTGAGCTGAATGTTGGGATGATGTGAGCGAGAATCCCCTGGCAGATAGGAGAGGAATTGAGAAGGTACAGGTATCTGCAGGTGTCTGTGGGGTATGGTCCAGAAGCAGCAAGGGTCAGGTTGACCACTTGTTCTCTTGGCCAGCAGTTTGGGAAGCGGAGGAAGGGCAGAGAATATAAACAGGGAAAGTGTCTCTGGAAAAGGTAATGTCATTTGTAACGATGAGTCCTGTTCAGTGACTGTTCCCTCTCGTTCTCTCCCAGGTGCTCAGGTACTTTGACTATGTGTTCACTGGAGTCTTCACATTTGAGATGGTGATAAAGGTAAAATATTTCATGATGGAATTCTTATCTTAATTCTCCTTTGTCTAACTGTTTTGTCTACCTACCGCAAAACTTATGGATCAATGCAGAAATTTAACATACGCAATACTTCTGATACTCATTGCCTTTTCTCTCACCATAGCGTCCAGTTGCTCTATCCTCTCTATTCACCACAATGTCTAGTCCCCCAATACACTCATCCCCCACCACATGTCCAGTCTCTCTATCCTCTCCATCCCTCACCACAGTGTCCAATCTCTCTAAACCCTCTCCCCTCACTGCAGTGTCCAGCCTCTCTATCCACTCCATCCTTCACTGCAGTGCCCAGTCGCTCTCTTCTCTCCATCACTCAGCAGAGTGTCCAATCTCTCTATCCTCTCCATTCCCACAGAACAGTGTCCAATCTCTCTAAACCCTTATCCCTCAGAACAGCCTCCAGTCTCTCTATACCTCCCCATCCTTCCCCAGATTGTCCAGTCTCTCTATACCCTCATCCTACAAAATAGTGTCCAGTCTCTCTATTCTCTCTATCCCTCACCACAGTATTCAGTCTCTCTATATCCTCATCCCTCACCAACATGTCCAGTCCCTCCAGAATCTCATCTCACCACAGTGTCCAGTCTCTCTATTCTCTCCATCCCTCATCACATTATCCAGTCCCTCTATACTTTCTGTCATTCACCACAGTGTCCAGTCCCTCTATATCCTCATTCTTCACCAACTGTCCAGTCTTTCTATACCCTCATTCTTCACCACAGTGTCCAGTCCCTCTATACCCTCATTCCTCACCAACTGTCCAGTCTTTCTATACCCTCCATTCATCACCACGGTGTCTAGTCCCTCTATACCCTCATTCCTCACCACAGTGTCCAGTCTCTATCCTCTGCATCCTTCACTGCAGTGTCCAGTCTTTCAATCCTCCCCATACCTCACCACAATGTCCAGTCTGTCAAGCCACTCCATCCCTCACCATACTGTCCAGTGCCACAATACCCCCATTCATCACCATATTATCCAGTCTCATTTACCCTCACCGCCCCCCCCCCACAGTAGTCAGTCTCTCTTTTCACTCATACCTCACCACAGTGTCCAGACCCCTATACCCTCATCCCTCACCATAGCGTCCAGTCTCTCTACACCCCCAATCCCTCACCATAGTCTCCAGTATCCCTACAACCTCTTTCCTCGCTACTGTGTCCAATCCCTCTATACTCTTATTCCTCACCAGTGTCCAGTCTCTCAATACCTTCATCCCTAACCACAGTGACCAGCCTCTTTATACCCCCACTCGTTCACCACAGTGTCCACTCTCTCTATATCTTCATCCTTCATCACAATGTCCAGTCTCTCAATACCCTCATCCCTCATCACAGTGTCCAGTATCTCTATCCCCTCCATTCCTCACCAGTGTCCAGTCTCTCGATACCTTCATCCCTAACCACAGTGTCCAGCCTCTTTATACCCCCACTCGTTCACCACAGTGTCCACTCTCTCTAGACCTTCAGCCCTCACCACAGTGCCCAGTCTCTGTATACCCATATCCCTCACCACAGTGTCCAATCTGTCTATACCCTCAGCCATCACGACAAAGTCCAGTCTCTCGATCCTCTCCATCCCTTACCAGTGTCCAGTCCCTCTATGCACTCATCCCTCACCACAGTGTCCAGTCTCTCTATCCTCCTCATCCCTCAATATGGTATCTAGTCTCTCTCCCCTCATCCCCCACCACAGTGTCCAATCTCTCTATATTCTCACCCCTCACCAGAAGGTCCATTCTCTCTATATCTATCCCTCACCACACTGTCCAGTATTTCTATCCTCTCCATCCCTCATCACAGTGTCCAGTCTCTCTATCCTCTCCATCCCTTATCATAGTGTCCAGTCTCTTTATCCTTTCCATCTCTTTGCAGAGTATCTACACTCTCTATACCTTCATCCCTCACCACAATATCCAGACTCTCTATTCTCTACATCCCTCACCACAGTGTCCAGCCTCTCTATCCTCTCCATCCCTCACCACAATGCCTTATCTCTATACTCTTCATCCCTCCGGAGGTCTCTTTGCAACTTTCATTTCTTCCTCGAAAGGCTACCCAACCAATTCCTCCACATATCCAGCTGGCTCAGAGGCACTGTTGCCTCAGAATGAGAAAGCTATTGGATAATAACCTGGGTTGATATTTCCAGTGTAGCACTGAGGGCATGCTGCACAGTCATGGGTGTCACTTTTCAAATGTTAAAATCTGCTGTCTCTGGAATTGTGAAAGCTTCCATAGCAATGTTCAAAGATCTCTCTGCCCTGGTAAATATTTATCCATCACTAAATACTGAAATAGATGGTCTGAGCATTATTGTGTTGCATCTTGTTGGATTGTGATTTCCCTGTTTCCTTCAGTGACTTCCTCTTGAAACAACTTCATTTCCCATGAAGTGTTCTCGGATGTTCTGAATTTGTGATGGATAATGTATGATCTCTCTTTCAGTGTTACCCTCTGCTCAGTGGTATTCTGTGCCAAATATCTGAACAAAATACTTTTTAACATCCATCTGCTTCACAAACACGGTTCAGGAGAAATCTGCCACTTTGAACTGTGGGATCAAGGTGTGATTTGAGACTCTCAAAATGTTCAATCTCCACAGGCACAACATTAAACTTTAGAAACAGTCACTAACATGCCCAACGGAAAAAAAACTACAGGCCACACCAAGTATAGGTTTAATGCTTAATGAAATTGGTCAATTAATTAATGAAAAGGCAGGTAATAATCGCAAATAAAGGCAGGGCGGTACAGTAGCACAGTGGTTAGCACTGCTGCTTCACAGCTCCAGGATCCTGGGTTCGATTCCCGGCTCGGGTCACTGTTTGTGTGGAGTTTGCACATTCTCCTCGTGTCTGCGTGGGTTTCCTCCGGGTACTCCAGTTTCCTCCCACAGTCCAAAGATGTGTGGGTTGGTTTGATTGGCCATGCTAAGAAATTGCCCCTTAGTGTCCACAGATGTGTCAGTTAGAGAGATTAGTGGGTATAGTATATGGGGGTAGGGCCTGGGTGGGATTGTGTTCGGTGCAGACTCGATGGGCCGAAGGGCCTCTTTCTGCACTGTAGGGTTCTATGGTTCTAATCTGCTGAGTGGGAAGCAGGCACCATGACTTTACACAGGACATGTTCAACCCTAGACTAAAATCATGAATAGGTCACTGACCATGGGACGGCGGCGCGGGCTCGTTGGGCCGAAGGGCCTGTTTCCCGTGCTGTGTTGTTCTTTGTTCTTATTCATTATTTCAAGGTAACATCACATTTTGACAATGAGGGAGCCGCGTGATACTGAGCACCTTCAGTTCACAAGGCCTTGGAGGCACCTCCCCAAAATGAAGGGCAGCAGTACCTAGGGTAAATGCACACAGACATGTATCTGTGTCGCATTCCTCATGTAGCAAAAATATACTTCACAGCAGGAAAAGGGAAATAAGAGACAAGGTGATCAGAAAAGAGATGGCGATAAAGTAAGATCTTAAAGTCAGAAAGTAGGATCAGAAAGAGCTTCATCAGTGATACACGCGAGCGGGATTAATGAGGTTGGTAATTATAAAAGTGAAGATGATCACAGTGGATATGAAGGGGTTTAAACCTGAAGGTGTGAATTGCAAATTGGTGGTGTTGCTCGCCTGGGAGGCAGTGAAGTTCCATGAGCTCAGTACATAGAACCAACATAGAACCCTACAGTGCAGAAACAGGCCTTTCGGCCCATCGAGTCTGCACCGAACACAATCCCACCCAGACCCTATCCCTACACATTTACCTGCTAATCCCTCTAACCTACACATCCCAGGACACTAAGGGGCAATTTTTTAGCATAGCCAATGAACCTAACCCGCACATCTTTGGACTGTGGGAGGAAACCGGAGCACCTGGAGAAAACCCACGCTGACACGAGGAGAATGTGCAAACTCCACACAGGCAGTGACCCGAGCCGGGAATCGAACCCAGGACCCTGGAGCTGTGAAGCAGCAGTGCTAACCACTGTGCTACCGTGCCGCCCAGTAGGAATGGTTCACGGGCTTCCTGCAGATTAGAAACTTGCCCACTCCTGTTTTCCACTGCTCCATCATTTTCAGCCACAGCTGAAGATGCTCAGGGTCCAAACGCCTTACTTCTTCCCTTATCCCCTTATCCCCTCTCTGCAAACCATTCCCAATAATCTGCCTTCTGGCTCAGCTATCCTGATATATCCTGAAATGGCTTGCTATTAAATGTTCTGCCATGATACCCCTATGAATGATGATCTGTGTGTTTAACGCTATAAAAGATGTTGTTTCAGTGTAAGTTCAGAAAAAATTAAGAAGTGACAGAGCTGAAGTGTGAACTATACCTGATTGCTAATTTTAGTGCGATCCTTTCTCCAGATGATAGATATTGGTTTGATATTCCACGAAGGCTCATACTTCCGGGACATTTGGAACATTCTGGATTTTATTGTAGTGAGTGGGGCCCTGGTCGCATTTGCGTTCACGTAAGTGACCAATAGTAATCAGAATGCTGGGTCAGGTTACGCTGCATGTTTTGATTTGATTTGATTTATTCTTGTCACATGTATTGGTATATAATGAAAGGTACTGTTTCTTCTACACTATATAGACAGACAAAACACACCGTTCATAGAGAAGGAAATGAGAGAGTACAGAATGTAGTGTTACAGTCATAGCTAGGGTGTCGAGAAAGATCAACTTAATGCAAGGTCCATTCAAAAGTCTGATGCAGCAGGGAAGAGGCTGCTATTGAGTTGGTTGGTATGTGGCCCCAGACTTTTGTATCTTTGGAAAAAGTTGTTAAGTACCGAGTACGACCAGACATGTAAAAGTGGGGGAATGGTTACATACAAAGTAAAGCTCCCTCTACACTGCTCCACCAAACAATCCTGGGACAGGTGCAGCAGAGGGTTAGATGTAGAGTAAAGCTCCCTCTACACCGTCCCACTTCCAGGGTAGCTAAAGCACGGGGTTAGATACAGAGTGAAGTTCCCTCTACATTGTCCCCATCAAACACTCCCAGGACAGGTGAAATTTTAGGGAAATGCACCTGAGCGTTCCCATCCTGGGAGTGTTTGATGGGACCGTGTAGAAGGAGTTTTACTCTATATCGAACCCTTTGCTGTACCTGTTCTGGAAGTGTTTGGTGGTGTGGAGATGCCAGCTTTGGACTGGGATAAACAGTAAGAAGTCTTATAACACTAGGTTAAAGTCCAACAGGTTTATTTAGTAGCAAAAGCCACTAGTTTTTCGAGCACTGCTCCTTCATCAGGTAAGTGGGAGTTCACAAATAGGGCATATAAAGACACAAACTCAATTTACAAAGTAATGATTGGAATGCGACCCTTTACAGGTAATCAAGTCTTAAAGGTACAGACAACGTGAGTGGACAGAGGGTTAAGCACAGGTTAAAGAGATGTGTATTGTCTCCAGACAGGACAGTTAGTGAAATTTTGCAAGCCCAGGCAAGTCATGGGGGTTACAGATAGTGCGACATGAATCCCGGTTGAGACCATCCTCATGTGTGTGGAACTTGGCTATCAGTTTCTACTCAGCTACTCTGCTTTGTCGTGTGTCGTGAAGGCTGCCTTGGAAAATGCTTACTCGAAGATCAGACACCGAATGCCCCTGACCACTGAAATGTTCGCCAACAGGAAGGGAACAGTCTTGTCTGGTGATTGTGAGTGGTGTCACTCATCCGTTGTCGTAGCGACTACATGGTCTCCCCAGTGTACCATACCCTTAACTGCAGCATATCAGGTAGACAACATTGGCCGAGTTGCAAGACTTTGTACCGTGTACCTGGTGGATGGTGTTCTCACATGAGATGATGGCATCCGTGCCGATGATCTGGCATGTTTTGCCGAGGTTTCTGTGGCAGGGTTGTGTGGTATTGTGGTCACAGTTCTCCTGAAGGCTGGGTAGTTTGCTGCGAACAATGGTCTGTTTGAGGTTGTGTGGTTGTTTGAAGGCAGGAAGTGATGAGGAGTGCTCCTGGGGATGGCCTTGCCGAGATGTTCGTCTTCATCACTGATATGTTGAAGACTCCGGAGAAGAGGTCATATCTTCTCCGCTCCAGAGAAGTACTGGATGACAAAGGGTACTCTGTCCATTGTGTCCCGTGTTTGCCTTCTGAGGAGATCGGTGCGGTTTTTTGCTGTGGTGTGTCAGAACTGTCGATGAGTCGAGCACAGCATTCTGTTCTTATGAGGGCATCTTTCAGCACCTGAAGGTGTATGTTGCGATCCTCCTCATCCGAGTAGATCCAGTGTAAACGGAGGGCTTGTCCGTAGGGAGTGGCTTCTTTAACATGTTTAGGGTGAAAGCTGGAGAAGTGGAGCATCGTGAGGTTATCCGTGGGCTTGCGATACAGTGAGGTGCTGAGGTGTCCATCCTTGATGAAGATGCGAGTGTCCAAGAATGCAAACGATTCTGGGGAATAGTCCATGGTGAGTCTGATGGTGGGATGGAACTTGTTGATGTCATCATATAGTTGTTTCAGTGATTGTTCACCATGAGTCCAAAGGACGAAAATGTCATTGATGTATCTCGTGCATAGCGTTGATTGAAGGTCCTATGCAGTGAAGACGCCTTATTCGAACCTGTGCATGAAGATGTTGGCATATTGAGGTGCAAATTTGGTCGCCATGGCTGTTCCGTGTCTCAGGATGAGGAACTGGTTGTTGAAGGTGAAGACATTGTGGTCCAGGATGAAGCAGATGAGTTGAAAAATTGCATTTGGAAACTGGCAGTTGCCGGCGTTGAGTACTGAGGCAGTTTCAGCAATCCATTGTCGTGGGGGATGTTGGTGTAGAGTGCAGAGACATCCATTGTGATGAGGAGTGCTCCTGGTTCAACTGCTCCGTGTGTGCTGAATTTCTGTAGGAAATCTGTAGTATCGCAACAAAAGCTGGGGGTTCTTTGTACAATGGGTTTCAGGATACCTTCGACATAGCCAGAGAGGTTCTTGCACAGGGTGCCATTGCCTGATACAACTGGACGGCTGGGTGTATTTGCCTTGTGTATCAACGTGGGATGAGAGCACAGAGGGTGCTCTGAAGGTCTTGATCAGTCAAAGGTCTGGATCAAAGGTTTTGATTAGTCTGCTGAGTTGACGGGTGTGTTCTGTGATTGGATCTGCGGGTAACTGTCTGCAGTGTTCCTCATTGTTCAGTTGTCGGTACACTTCTTTGCAGTAATCTGTTCAGTCCAGTAATCCGTTATGACGATGGCCCCTCCTTTGTCTGCTGGTTTGATGACAATGTTGTGGTTGGTCTTGAGAGCGTGGATGGCGTTGCATTGTGCGTGGATGCTGTTCAGGGCTGTCTTGTGAGTGCGGCTGATGAATCTGGTGTTGACGTACCTTCTGATGGCTTGAGCATATATGTCAAGACGAGGGCAGCGGTCTTCCGGAATAGTCCAATACAACTTTTTCCTCTTCGGTTGCTGCATGCGGATCTTTCTGTCGGCTGTTCTGGTTCATTGGCTGTCTCATTGTGTTCGCTGTTGGCCTCTTGGGGTTTGTGGAAGAACTCTCGCAGCCTCATTTGCCTGATAAATTCCTCTGTGTCCGCTGTGAGACTGTTGGGGTCTACTTTGGTGGTGGGGCTGAAATTGAGCCCTTGGCTGAGAACTTCGATTTCATCTGGTTGAAGTGTGTAGTCCGACAAGTTGACAATAAACTTCCCTGCGGTGGTACTGTTTCTAATGTGGTACCAGGGGAATCTTGGTTGCTGCTGGTGGTGATGCTGAGTTTCTCAAATTTCCTGTTCTTGGTGTGCTTGTAGATGGTGTAGTTTTTTTGTCTTACCTGCTTGGCAGAGTTTCGCAGCTGGCCTGTGTCCTGAGCGCAAGTTGAGAATATGAATTCTATCTTGGTTTCCAGGATGCGGCATTTGCTATACAGCTAGTTTATGAGGTGGTTGAAAGTCCTGTGCAGTGAAGAGGTCTTGTTTGAACCTGTGCATGGACATGTTGGCATATTGAGGTATGAATTTGGTCCCCATGGCTGTTCCTGAGACCATCCCCACACCTCCACTTCTTGCCTTCAAACAACTGCACAACCTCAAACAGACCATTGTCTGCAGCAAACTACCCAGTTTTCAGGAGAGCAGTGACCACAACACCACACAACCCTGCCACAGCAACCTCTTCAAGACATGCCGGATCATGGACATGGATGCCATCATCTCACGTGAGAATACCATCCACCAGGTACATGGTACAGACTCTTGCAACTCGGCCAACATTGTCTACCTGATACGCTGCAGGAAAGGATGTCCCGAAGCATGGTACATTGGGGAGACCATGCAGACGCTACGACAACAGATGAATGAACATCGCTCGACAATCTCCAGACAAGACTCTTCCTGTTGGGGAACACTTCAGCGGTCACGGGCATTCAGCCTCTTATCTCTGGGTAAGTGTTCTCCAAGGCAGCCTTCACGACACACGACAGCGCAGAGTCGCTGAGCAGAGACTGATAGCCAAGTTCCGCACACATGAGGACGGACTCAACAGGGATCTTGGGTTCATGTCACACTGTCTGCACCCTCCACGACTTGCCTGAGCTTGCAAAATCTCATTAATTGTCCTGTCTGGAGACAATACACATCTCTTTAACCTGTGCTTAAGCCTCTCTCCACTCACATTTTCTGTATCTTTAAGACTTGATTACCTGTAAAGACTCACATTCCAGTTATTATTTTGTAAATTGAGTTTGTATCTTTAAATGCCCTGTTTGTGAACAGAATTCCCACTCACCTGATGAAGGGTCAGCGCTCCGAAAGCGAGTGGCTTTTGCTACCAGATAAACCTATTGGACTTTAATCTGGTGTTGTGAGACATCTTACAGAGTTTGATGGGACAGTGTAGAGGGAGCTTTATTCTATATCTAACCCTGTGCTGTACCTGTCTTGGGAGTGTAGCAGGAGGTTATGAAGGACAATACTCCGAAAGCTTGTGGCTTGTACTACCAAGTAAACCTGTTGGACTTTAACCTGGAGTTGTGAGACTTCTTACTGTGTTTACCCCAGTCCAACACTGGCATCTCCACACCATCAAACACTCCCAGGACAATACAGCACAGAGTTAGATACAGAGTGAAGCTCCCACTACACTGTCCCCATCAAACACTCCCAGGACAGGTACAGCATGGGGTTAGCTACAGAGTAAAGCTCCCACGACACTGTCCCCATTTAGCGTTCCCAGGACAGGTACAGCATGGGGTTAGATACAGAATAAAGCTCCCTCTACACTATGTCCATCAAACACTCCCAGGACAGGTACAGCGCAGGATTAGATATAGAGTAAAGCTCCCTCTACACTGTCCCATCAAACACTTCAGGATGGGTATGTTCAGTAATGAGGCAGGTAGAATTAGGGACCTTGTGGTGAAGGATCCTCTTGGGAAGAGTGATCATTGTATGGTGGAGTTTCTGATGCAGATGGAGGAGGAGAAAGTGGGTTCCCGGACCTGTGTCCTTTGTTTGAACAGAGGGGAGTACGATAGAATGAGAGAGGAATTGGCGAATGTTGATTGGGGGAGCACATTGGAAGGTAGGTCTGCTGAGGAACAGCGGAGGATCTTTAAGGAGATCTTTCTTGGTGCTCAGCAGAAATTTATTCCGATGGTTAAAAAGGATAATAGGAGGAGAGATAATCAGCCGTGGATAACGAAGGAGGTAAAGGAGAGTATTAACTTAAAAGGGAATACGTTTAGAGTGGCTAAAAGTAGTGGGCGAGAAGAGAATTGGGAGAGGTTTAAATATCAACAAAGAATGACGAAGAAGTTGATAAAGAAGGGTAGGATAAACTATGAAGCTGGGCTAGCGCTAAATATAAAAAAGGATAGTAAGAGTTTTTATAAATATATAAAAAGGAAGAGGCTGACTGGGGTGAACGTTGGACCCTTAGAGGATGAGAGGGGGGACTTAGTGGTAGGGGATGGGGAAATGGCTGAGGCCTTGAATAACTTTTTTGCTTCGGTCTTCACGGAGGAGGACATGAATAGTTTGCCGGGTGTTAGCAATGGAAAGATGGTAGGAGTGGAGGGCCTGAATGACATTGTTGTTACGAGAGAGGCAGTGCTTAACAGACTGGAGGGACTGACTGTGGACAAGTCCCCAGGACCGGATGGAATGCATCCGAGGATTCTGAAAGAAATGGCGGAGGTGATAGTGGATGCCTTGATGATTATTTTCCAGACGTCGCTGGATTCCGGGGAAGTCCCGGAAGATTGGAAAACGGCTAATGTTACGCCGTTGTTTAAGAAGGGTGCCAGGCAAAAGGCAGGGAATTATAGGCCGGTTAGTTTAACGTCTGTTGTAGGTAAAATGCTTGAATCCGTAATCAAGGAGAAAATAGCGAGGCATCTTGAGGGGAATTGCTTGATAGAGCAGACGCAGCACGGTTTCGTTAAGGGGAAGTCATGTCTGACAAATTTATTGGAGTTCTATGACTTACTAACTCTGCACTTTCTCTTTCTTCCTTTCTTCAACAACTCCTGCTTCATCTTCTGAAGGAATCTTATCGGGTAATTATAATCCAGATCTGTCTGTGTCTCAGCCTGAGGGGTCCTCAGAGACTGACCATGTTCATTGCTGGATTGGGATCCCATGGTGCGGTGGTTGGCTATTACTGTTGGGTTGGGGTGTCTCATGGCTGTTTGGGGACAATCGCTGGGATTTATGTAGGGCCATGTGTTGAGAAGGAAGCTCCATGAGATTCATCTCTGAAAAAGGCACAAGCCTCATTGGGCTGATCGCCCTTCTCTTCTTAAATGTTCTTTAGAGCTAACATTGTCTGAAGAAAAATGGTCAGATATCTTCACACTAACCAGGCTACGGGGAAATTAACAATAATAGTCTGTTATACATCTCTGAAGTGTTTAATTCCAGTTGGTGGGTATACGTTTCATGTCCCTGTGTTATAAGTCTATGTTTAATGCTTGGATGTTATATTTGTCTGTTTATTATCACTGCCTTATACATGCTGATGCCACTCTGTTAATATCCTTATTATACATATTTGTGTTTAATACCCATATTGTTTATTTTTCTGTTTAATATCTCTATTATACAACTATGTTTAATATGTACGTGTTGTACATCGCTGTGTTTAATACCCCTATGTTTAATAATACCCCTTCCTAATAATATATCTGTTTAATATACCCCTATTTAATAATACTCCTGTGTTTAATAATATCCGTGTTGAGTACACACGTTATACTTCTTTTTATTCAATCATACCCCTGTGTTCAATCATACCAGTGTTTAACACCCATGCTTGTACATCTGTGTTTAATAATATTGCTGTTTTTTTATTTTCCATGTGATATACATCTGTATTTACTACCCATGTGATACACATCTGTGATTATCACCCACATGATATACGTCTGTGTTTATTACCCGTGTGAATATACATGTGTGTTTATTACCCATGTGATACATATACATGTGTGTCTATTACCTGTAAATATACATCTGTGTTTATTACCCATGTGATACATATTCATTTGTATTTATTACCCCTGTGAATATATGTTTATTACCTATGTGATGTACATCTGTGTTTATTACCCATGTGATGTACATCTGTGTTTATTACCCATGTGATGTACATCTGTGTTTATTACCCATGTGATACACGTCTGTGTTTATTACCCATGTGATGTACATCTGTGTTTATTACCCATGTGATACACGTCTGTGTTTATTACCCATGTGATGTACATCTGTGTTTATTACCCATGTGATACACATCTGTGTTTATTACCCATGTGATGTACATCTGTGTTTATTACCCATGTGATACACATCTGTGTTTATTACCCATGTGATGCACATCTGTGTTTATTACCCATGTGATACACATCTGTGTTTATTACCCATGTGATTCACATCTGTGTTTATTACCCATGTGATACACGTCTGTGTTTATTACCCATGTGATGTACATCTGTGTTTATTACCCATGTGATACACATCTGTGTTTATTACCCATGTGATACACATCTGTGTTTATTACCCATGTGATACACGTCTGTGTTTATTACCCATGTGATGTACATCTGTGTTTATTACCCATGTGATACACATCTGTGTTTATTACCCATGTGATACACATCTGTGTTTATTACTCATGTGATTCACATCTGTGTTTATTACCCATGTAATGTATATCTGCATTTATTACCCAATGTGATACACATCTGTGTTTATTACCCATGTGATACACATCTGTGTTTATTACCCATGTGGTACACATCTGTGTTTATTACTCAAGTGATATACATCTGTGTTCATGTACATTATATTATACAATGTATTATACATTATTGTGCTAAATACCTTTATAGTATACACCATTGTTTAATGGCTCTGTGTTCTATGTTTGTGTTTAAGCCTTCTGTATTATTCAGTGATGTTTAACGTCTGAGTATTATTTGTCAGTGTTTTATGTTGGTATGTTATGCATCTCTGTTTAATGTCTGTGTGTTATCTGGCTGTGTTTAATGCCTATGCATTATATGTCTGTGTTTAATGCCTCTGTGTTATATACCCATGTTTAACATCCGTGCATTATAATGCATGGACATTAAACACGGTTGTATATGTCTGTGTTTAATGCCTATACATTATACGTCTGTGTTTAATGCCTGTGCATTATGTGCCTGTGTTTAATGCCTGTACATTGTGTGCCTGTGTTTAATGTCTATACATTATTTGCCTGTGTTTAATGCCTCTGCATTATGTGTCTGTGTTTAATGCCTCTGCGTTATATGCCTGTGTGTTATATGCCTGTGTTTAATGCCTGTACATTATGTGCCTGTGTTTAATGCCTGTAGACTATATGCCTGTGTTTAACATCTGTGTTATCTTCTCTATAGGGGCTCCAGTGGGAAGGACATAAACACTATTAAATCTCTACGTGTTCTGCGAGTTCTCAGGCCTCTTAAGACTATCAAGCGACTCCCCAAACTGAAGGTATGGACTTTTGCTGCTGAGCATTTTTGACTGTACCATGTCCGGTATCCGCTCCATAATGTGGATGTAGCCAGTGTACTTACCTCTGTCATTCTTGCTGATCTCCAGATCACTGATCCATGCACATCTTCACATTTCCCCCTCATTTAAATTAATTTCAAAATTCTCACACCACTTTCGATGCCAAGAAATATTTATGGTACCTCATTGTCAGGAAAGACCCAGCAGAAGTGGAGGCACAGCGGTACACAGTCGGGAAGTCCTCAACATCGAACCCAGACCCAGTCTCATGGCATCAGGTCAAACACAGACAAGGCCTGCTGATTAACACGTACTGACCATGGTGGCACAGTGGTTAGTGCTGCTGCCTTCCTCTTTGGTTCACTGCCTGTGCGAAGTCTGCACGTTCTGTCTGTGTCTGCATGGGTTTCCTTCCACAGTCCGAAAGACATGCTGGTTAGGTGCATTGACCATGCTAAATTCTCCCTCAGTGTGCCCAAACAGGCACCAAAACGTGTGGCGACTAAGGGATTTCCACAGTAACTTCATTGCAGTGATAATGTAAGCCTATTTGTGACAATAATAAATAAACTTTAAACTTAGCTGATGAATCAGTTCTCCTCCATGTTGAACACCACTTGGAGGAAGCACTGAGGGTGGTAAGGACACAGAATGTACTCTGGGTGGGGAATTCAATGTCCATCACCAAGAGTTACTCAGTAGCACCACCACACACCGAGCTGGCTGGGTCCTAAAGGACATCGCTGCTAGACTGGGACTGCGGCAGGTGGGGAGGGAACCAACAAGAGGGAGAAACATACTTGACCTCACCCTCACCAACCTGCCTGTTACAGATGGATCTGTCCATGGCAGTATCAGTGGGAGTGACCACCGCACAGTCCTTGTGGAGATAAAATCCCATCTTCACATTGAGGATACCCTCCATCACAACTACACTGTGCTAAATGGGATAGACTTTGAACAAACGTATTAAGTCAAAACTCAGCATCTATGAGGCGTTGTGAGCCATCAATAGAAGCAGAATTGTACTCAACCACAATCTGTAATCACATAGCCCACATCACCCATTACCATGAAGTCAGGGGATCAACCCTGGTTCATTGAAGAATGCAGGAGAACACACACCAAAAAACGAGATGTCAGTTTGCTGAAGAATACTTGTGTTCCAAACAGCATAAGCAGCAAGTAAAAGACAGATCCGACTGATTCCAAACCAACAGATCAGATCTAAGCTCTGCAGTCATATGAACAAGGAACAGGAGTAGGCCATTCAGCCCCTCAAGCCTGCTCCGCTCTTTAATAAAATCATGGCTGACCTGATAGTGATAGGTGGATTATACATAGAACATAGAACATTACAGCACAAACAGGCCCTTCGGCCCTCGAGTTGCGCTGATCACATCAACCCCACCAATCTATAGACCTATCTATAACCCCCAATCCCATTAAACCCCATATACTCATCCAGAAGTCTTTTAAAAGACCCCAGCGAGTTCGCCTCCACCACCGACGACGGCAGCCGATTCCATTCACTCACCACCCTCTGAGTGAAAAACTTACCCCTAACATCACCTCTGTACTTCCCTCCCCGCACCTTAAATCTGTGTCCTCTCGTAGCAACCATTTCAACCCGGGGAAATAGCCTCTGAGAGTCCACCCTATCTATTCCTCTCAACATTTTATAAACTTCTATCAGGTCGCCTCTCAACCTTCGCCTCTCTAGGGAAAAGAGTCCCAGCTCCCTCAACCTATCTTCATAAGGCATGCCTCCCAGTCCAGGCAACATCCTTGTAAATCTCCTCTGCACCCTTTCAATAGCTTCCACGTCTTTCCTATAGTGAGGCGACCAGAACTGCGCACAGTACTCCAAATGAGGCCTGACAAGGGTCCTGTAAAGTTGCAGCATTACCTCCCGAATCCTAAACTCAATCCCTCGATTAATGAAGGCCAGTACACCATACGCCTTCTTGACCACCTCCTCCACCTGCGAGGCTGATTTAAGAGTCCTGTGGACCCGGACCCCGAGATCCTTCTGCTCTTCAACGCTACTAAGACTCCTGCCCTTAATAGTGTACTCGTTCATCCCGTTGGTTCTGCCGAAATGGACGACTACACATTTATCCGCGTTGAAGTCCATCTGCCACTTCTCCCCCATTCCTGCATCCTATCTATGTCCTGCTGCAACTTTTGACATCCTTCCAGACCATCCACAACACCACCGACCTTCGTGTCATCAGCGAACTTGCTAACCCATCCCTCCACTTCCTCATCCAGGTCATTTATGAAAATGACAAACAGCAAGGGTCCCAGAACAGATCCCTGGGGCACCCCACTGGTGACTGACCTCCATTCCGAAAAAGACCCATCCACAACCACTCTCTGCCTTCTGCAGGCAAGCCAGTTCTGGATCCACAAGGCCAAAGGCCCTTGGATCCCATGCCCTCTCACCTTCTCAGAGGCTATTTCCCAGAGCTGAAATGGTCACTACGAGAGGACACAGGCTTAAGGTGCTGGGGAGCAAGTACAGAGGAGATGTCAGGGGTAAGTCTTTCACTCAGAGGGTGGTGAGTGAGTGGAATCGGCTGCCGTCAGTGGTGGTGGAGGCAAACTCGCTGGGGTTTTTTAAGAGACTTCTGGATGAGTGCATGGGATTTAATGAGATTGAGAGTTATAGATAGGCCTAGTAGGTATGGATATGATTGGCACAACTTGCGGGCTGAAGGGCCTGTTTGTGCTGTAGGGTTCTATGTTCTATGTGCAGGTTAGGTGAATTAGCCATGGTAAATTGCCCCTTAGTGTCCCAATATATGTAGGTTAACTGGATTGGCTATAGGAAATTGTCCCTCAGTGTCCCAACATGTGTACATTAGGGGGAATAGCCATGGTAAATTGCCCTTTAGAACATGGAGCATTACTGGCCCTTCGGCCCTCGATGTTGCGCCGCCCTGTGAAACCGATCTAAAGCCCATCTAACCTAAACTATTCCAATATCATCCAAGTGCTTATCCAATGACCCTTTAAATGCCCTTAACGTTGATAAATCCACAACTATTGCAGGCAGGGCATTCCACACCCTTACTACTCTCTGAGTAAAGAACCTACCTCTGACATCTGTCCTATATCTATCACCCCTCAATTTAAAGCTATGTCCCCTCATATTAGCGATCACCATCCGAGGAGAAAGGTTCACCCTATGTAATCCTCTGATTATCTTGTATGCCTCTATTAAGTCACCTCCTAACCTTCTTCTCTCTAATGAAAACAACCTCAAGTCCCTCAGCCTTTCCTCATAAGACCTTCCCACCATGCCAGGCAACATCCTGGTAAATCTCCTCTGCACCCTTTCCAATGCTTCCACATCCTTCTTGTAATGCGGCGACCAGAACTGTACACAATACTCCAAGTGCGGCCGCACCAGAGTTTTATACAGCTGCAACATGACATCATGGCTCCGAAACTCAATCCCTCTACCAATAAAAGCTAACACACTGTGCACCTTCTTAACAATCCTATCAACCTGGGTGCCAACTTTCAGGGATCTATGCACATGGACACCAAGATCTCTCTGCTCATCCACACTACCAAGCAGCTTACCATTAGCCCAGTACTCTGTATTCCTGTTACTCCTTGCAAAGTGAATCACCTCACACTTTTCCGCATTAAACTCCATGTGCCACCTCTCTTAGTGTCCCAACATGTGTAGGTTTAGGGGATTAGCCTTGGTAAATTGCCCCTTAGCGTCCCAACATGTGTAGGTTAGCAGGGGATGGGAAATTGTTTTTACAGAGCATAAACCTTACCAAAAATGGATTCCCTTGAGTGAAAGCTCTATGGGAAAAGAAGTAAAGATTATTAATAAATTAAAAGAAAAGGCACAATAGTGTTACAACAAAGATTATTCAACCTGCGGATAGGGAGACATTTAAAAATTAGCAAAAGGGGGTCAAGAAATTGTTGGAAGGAGAAATTAGACTGATGGCCACAGAGGTCAAAAAAAATAACGTCAGATTGCAAGAACTTCTACATTTCAAAAACTAAATTCTTGAAAGTAAATGTGGTTCCCTTGGGAGCTGCCTAGGAGAAATTAAAATGAGAAATAAGTAAATGACAGAGACATTAGACAAATATTTTAGGTGCGATCCTACAAAAAAATTCAAAGAGCTGAACGAGAGAAAGGAAGGGAGAGAATAGCGTCGGTTTCTTCAGTAAGCCGCGAGTTACAATCTTCAGCTTAAGCTGATCACCACCCCATTCCCGTCCCCTTCCCCCTTTTTGAATCGTGAAACAGGTTCAACAGGCTGTCTGGCCTGCTCCTGCCCCTATTTCCTATCTCCTTAAGCCCCGACTCAGCTTCACATCATCCACCACTTCTGGGGAATGGGTGGGGACATGAGTAATGAAAGCAAAAGGTGCCAGTGGGCTTAGGGCTTTGTCCTGATGTTACGATGCCTGTGGTGTTCTGGTTTCAGGCGGTGTTCGACTGCGTGGTGACATCACTGAAGAACGTGTTTAACATCCTGATAGTCTACAAACTCTTCATGTTCATCTTTGCAGTGATCGCCGTACAGCTCTTCAAGGGCAAGTTTTTCTACTGCACAGACAGCAGCAAGCTGACTAAAAAGGAATGCAGGTGATGGAGGTCTCTCGTAACCCCGAGTGTATTGCATGTGGCCACACAGCACACACACAGTGACACACACTTAGCGACACACACACACACACACAGCCACACACACACACACACATTTGGTCGGTCTGTCTGAGTACAACCATGTAGTCTGCTCCATTACAGCAGGTACCACATTCAAAAATAGTTCACTGGCTGTACAGCACTTTGAAACTTCTGGAATTCATGTGCGTGTATGAGTGACTGTTTGCATGTCTATTTATTTAATGTATTTGATGAAGGATGAAGTGACAATAGAGGCAGTTCAGACAAAGTTCACTAGATTGATTCCAGGGATGAAGCATTTGTCTCAAGAAGATAGATTGAGCAGTTTAGGCCTATACTCTAGAGTTTAGAAGAATGAGAGGAGATTTAATTGAGGTATATAAGTTGATAAAAGTGGTAAATACTGCTGCCTCACAGTGCCAAGGACCCGGGTTCAATTCCCGGCTTGGGTCACTGTGTGGAGTTTGCACGTTCTCCTTGAGTCTGCTTGGGTTTTCTCCAGGTACTCCGGTTTTCTCCCATGTGCAGGTTAGGTGGATTGACAATGCTAAATTGTCCCTTAGTGTCTGCAGGGCTAGCTAGGGTAAATACAGGAGGTTATGGGGATAGGGCCTCGGTGGAGTTGTGGTTGGTGCAGACTCAGACACCTTCTGTACTGTAGGATTCTATGAAAAGGTATTGACAAGGTAGACGTAGAGAGGATGTTTCCTCTTTTGGGGCAACATAGAACAACGGGTTATAGTTTTAGGACAAAGGGTCGCAGATTTGAAACAGAGATGAGGAGAAATTACTTCTCTCAAAAGGTCGAGAATCTGTCAAAGTGCAGTGGGTGCCGGGACTTTGAGTAAATTTAAGGAGATAGACATTTTTAATTAAGAATGGGTTAAAGGGTTATGGAGAACAGTCAGGAAAGTGGAGTTGAGACCGTGATGAGATCAGACCTGATCGTATTGAATGGCAGAACAGCCTCGAGAAGTTTAAAATAGGAGGTAGACAAAAGACGGTAACTACAGGTTGGTTAGCTTAACTTCCACATTAGGGAAAATGCTTGAATCTATCAATAAGGAAGAAATACCGAGGCATCTGGATATAAATTGTCTCATTGGTAAGACGCAGCATAGGTTCATGAAGGACATGTTTGACTAATTTGGTGGAATTCTTTGGGAACATTACATGTGCAGTGGAGAATGGCGAGCCTGTGGATGTGGTATATCTGGATTTCCAGAAGGCATTTGACAAGGTGCCGCACCAAAGGCTGCTACATAAGATAAAGGTGCACAGTGTTACGGGTGATGTATTAGCATGGATAGAGGATTGGTTAACCAACAGAAAGCAAAGAGTGGGGATAAATGGGTGTTTTTCTGGTTGGTGATCAGTGACTAGTGGTGTGTCTCAGGAATCAGTGTTGGGACCACAATTGTTTATGATTTACATAGGTGATTTGGCGTTGGGGACCAAGTGTAGTGTGTCAAAATTCACAGATAACACTAAGATGGGTGGAAGACCAAAGTGTGCAGAGGATGCTGAAAGTCTGCAAAGGGATATAGATAATCTAGTGAGTGGGCGAGGGTCTGGCAGATGGAGTACAATGTTGGTAAATTGAGGTCATCCATTTTGGTAGGAATAACAGCAAAATGGGCTATTATTTAAATGGTAAGAAATTGCAGAGGGACCTGGGTGTCCTTGTGCAGGAATCTCAAGGAGTTGGTTTGTAGATGCAGCAGATAATTAAGAAGGCAAATGGAATTTTGTCCTTCATTGCTAGAGGGATGGAGTTTAAAAACAGCGAGGTTATGTTGCAGCTATATAAGGTGCTGGTGAGACCACACCTGGAGTACTGTGTACAGTTTTGCTCTCCTTATTTGAGAAACGATATACTGGCACTGGAAAGGGGTGCAGAGGAGATTCACGAGATTGATTCCGGAGCTGAGAGGCTTTGCCTATGAGGAGAGATTGAGTAGATTAGGGTTATACTCATTGGAATTCAGAAGAATAAGCGGAGATCTTATAGAAACATGTAAGATTATGAAGGGAATAGATAAGATAGAAGCAGGGAAGTTGTTTCCACTGATGGGTGAAACTAGAACTAGGGGGCATAGCTTCAAAATAAGGGGAAGCAGATTTAGGACTGAGTTGAGGAGGAACTTCTTCACACAAAGGGCTGAGAATCTGTGGAATTCTCTGCCCAATGAAGCAGTTGAGGCTACCTCATTGAATGTTTTTAAGGCAAGGATAGATAAGTTTTTGAACAGTAAAGCTATTAAGGGTTATGGTGAGCGGGTGGGTAAGTGGAGCTGAATCCACTAAAAGATCAGCCATGATCTTATTGAATGGTGGGGCAGGCTCGAGGGGCCAGATGGCCTCCTCCTGCTCCTAGTTCTTATGAATTGCCTACTCCTGCTCCTAGTTCCAATGTTTTTGTTACCTTATGTTGTATTTGTGCGAGTGTTTCTGTACTCATGTGCATGAACTTTGATACATGGTTCTACGATCATGGAGCCTTCTTTCTTTTGTAATCTGTAACCCTTGACAACCCCTATTCCAGACACCTTTTCAAGCGGAACACACTTTCAGTTCGACAAATCTCAGCCTCTTTCAGCTCCACTTTTTCTGAACCTTTCTTTCCCTTTGTGTTCACTTGGCTGGGGAAAGTCTCCTCCCACTTTATTTTTTAGAGAGAAGCTCCGAAAGGTAGCCTTGCTATGTCAACAGGATCCTCAATTATCCTCCTACAGCATGTGTGGATGTGCATGTATATTGCTGTGTGTCACGTATGTATAGGTATGTGTGCACAAGGGCGTGTGTGAATTTGTGGAAGTGACTTTATGGTGTGAGTCCAGGTGTAAGCGTGTGAGGTACGTGCATGTTCCTGCATGGCATGTGTGTATGGGTGTGTGTGTGTATGGGCGTGCACATGTGTGAACATCTGTGCATTTGTGGTGTGTGTGTGTGTGAGAGAATTTCCTACATGTTAAATGCCTGTGGGTGTGGGTGTATTTGGGTGTGCACATCTGTATGTGTGTGGGTGAGTGTGTTTTCTGTGAATGGGTCTACATGTGTGTGCATATATATATATATATATGTGTGGATGTGGGTTTGTGTGTATGGTGTGCACATCAAGGTGTGTGTGGATTTATGCATATATTGTGCATGTCTGGGTGCGTGTGACTGTCTGTGGCAGTGTATATGTGAGCGTGTAACTGAGTATGTGTTCCTTTATGTGTGCACATGTTTATATGTCTGTCACCTTATGGGATTGTTCTTTTCTGACCCATTCAGAGGCCAGTATGTGTATCACGGGACAGAAAAGAAAGTTGTTGATCGTGAGTGGAAACGTTACGACTTTCACTATGACAATGTCATCTGGGCCCTGCTGACATTATTCACTGTCTCCACTGGAGAGGGTTGGCCGCAGTAAGTACCTGTTAACCAGGAGGCAGTATAACTACCATCACTGGAATATCAGAAAGCATTAAAAAGGAATCTTTGTCATCAGCTAATTTGAACCAGGCTCCTTTAGCCATGTGAAAAAGGTCATGTGGTCTGGACAAGGCTTAAGAACATAAGAAATAGGAGCAGGAGTAGGCCATCTAGCCCTTCGAGCCTGCCCCGCCATTCAATAAGATCATGGCTGATCTGACGTGGCTCAGTTCCACCTTCCCGCCCTCTCCCCATAACCCTTAATCCCCTCTCTTATCAAAAACCCATCAACCCGCTTCTTAAAAATATTTAGCGAGGCAGCCTCCACCACTTCAACGGGCAGAGAATTTCAGAGATTCACCACCCTTTGAGTGAAGATGTTCCTCCTCAACTCTGTTCTAAAACGCCCCCCCTTTATCTTGAGGCTGTGCCCCCTAGTCCTACTGTCTTTTTTGAGCAGGAAGAGTCTCTCCACCTCTATCCTATCCATCCCATTCATCATCTTATACATCTCAATGAGATCTGAGTTCAAATCATCAAAAGTATACAGGATAGGATCGTTAGGGACAAATTGTTCCCTCTGCTGGGGAATCTAAAACAAGGGGGATAACCTTCAAACTGGGATTGGGACACTCAATATGGTGTCTGAAAATAGATTGAAGGCTTATGGAAACCTGGCACACTCTCCCCCAAAAAGCTGTCTGACTGACAACTGGAGCTTTGAAGACAGACCTTTAGTTGGATAATAGTACCATGAAGGACAGACTCAAGTGTCTGAATGGTCTTTTCCTTTTACAAAATTGCTTCCTTATCTCCTGTTCAGAAAGGAAGTGAGAGACACCAGTTAGTTTACAGATATCTCCCTGAGACAGACTGAGAGGCAACAATCAATGTACAGATATCTCCCTGAGAGAGAGGGGAGGGTCTGAGACACCAATCAATGTACAGATATCTCTCTGAGAGAGAGGGGAGGGTCTGAGACACCAATCAATGTACAGATACCTCCCTGAGAGAGAGGGGAGGGTCTGAGACACTAATCAATGTACAGATATCTCCCTGAGAGAGAGGGGAGGGTCTGAGACACCAATCAATGTACAGATATCTCTCTGAGAGAGAGGGGAGGGTCTGAGACACCAATCAATGTACAGATACCTCCCTGAGAGAGAGGGGAGGGTCTGAGACACCAATCAATGTACAGATATCTCTCTGAGAGAGAGGGGAGGGTCTGAGACACCAATCAATGTACAGGTATCTCCCTGAGACAGACTGAGAGACACCAATCAATGTACACATATCTCTCTGAGAGGGAGGTAACTGAGAGACACCAATCAATGTACAGATACCTCCCTGAGACAGACTGAGAGACACCAATCAATGTACAGATATCTCCCTGAAAGAGAGGGGAGGGTCTGAGACACCAATCAATGTACAGATATCTCCCTGAGAGAGAGGTAACTGAGAGACACCAATCAATGTACAGATATCTCCCTGAGAGAGAGGGGAGGGTCTGAGACATCAATCAATGTACAGATATCTCCCTGAGAGAGAGGGGAGGGTCTGAGACACCAATCAATGTACAGATATCTCTCTGAGAGAGAGGGGAGGGTCTGAGACACTAATCAATGTACAGATATCTCCCTGAGACAGACTGAGAGACACCAATCAATGTACAGATATCTCCCTGAGAGAGAGGGGACTAAGAGACACCAATCAATGTACAGATATCTCCCTGAGAGAGAGGGGAGGGTCTGAGACACTAATCAATGTACAGATATCTCCCTGAGACAGACTGAGAGACACCAATCAATGTACAGATATCTCCCTGAGACAGACTGAGAGACACCAATCAATGTACAGATATCTCCCTGAGAGAGAGGGGAGGGTCTGAGACACTAATCAATGTACAGATATCTCCCTGAGACAGACTGAGAGACACCAATCAATGTACAGATATCTCCCTGAGAGAGAGGGGAGGGTCTGAGACACCAATCAATATACAGATATCTCCCTGAGAGAGAGGGGACTGAGAGACACCAATCAATGTACACATATCTCTCTGAGAGAGAGGGGAGGGTCTGAGACACCAATCAATATACAGATATCTCCCTGAGAGAGAGGGGAGGGTCTGAGACACCAATCAATATACAGATATCTCCCTGAGAGAGAGGGGAGGGTCTGAGACACCAATCAATGTACAGATATCTCCCTGAGAGAGAGGGGACTGAGAGACACCAATCAATGTACAGATATCTCCCTGAGAGAGAGGGACTGAGAGGCACCAATCAATGTACAGATATCTCCCTGAGAGAGAGGGGAGGGTCTGAGACACCAATCAATGTACAGATATCTCCCTGAGAGAGAGGGGACTGAGAGACACTAATCAATGTACAGATATCTCCCTGAGAGAGAGGGGACTGAGAGACACCAATCAATGTACAGATATCTCCCTGAGAGAGAGGGGACTGAGAGACACCAATCAATGTACAGATATCTCCCTGAGAGAGAGGGACTGAGAGGCACCAATCAATGTACAGATATCTCCCTGAGAGAGAGGGGAGGGTCTGAGACACCAATCAATGTACAGATATCTCCCTGAGACAGACTGAGAGACACCAATCAATGTACAGATATCTCCCTGAGAGAGAGGGGAGGGTCTGAGACACCAATCAATGTACAGATATCTCCATGAGAGAGAGGGGAGGGTCTGAGACACCAATCAATGTACAGATATCTCCCTGAGAGAGAGGGGACTAAGAGACACCAATCAATGTACAGATATCTCCCTGAGAGAGAGGGGACTGAGAGACACCAATCAATGTACAGATATCTCCCTGAGAGAGAGGGGACTGAGAGACACCAATCAATGTACAGATATCTCCCTGAGAGAGAGGGGACTGAGAGACACCAATCAATGTACAGATATCTCTCTGAGAGGGAGGTAACTGAGAGACACCAATCAATGTACAGATATCTCCCTGAGAGAGAGGGGAGGGTCTGAGACACCAATCAATGTACAGATATCTCCCTGAGAGAGAGGGGACTGAGAGACATCAATCAATATACAGATATCTCCCTGAGAGAGAGGGGAGAGTCTGAGACATCAATCAATGTACAGATATCTCCCTGAGACAGACTGAGAGACACCAATCAATGTACAGATATCTCCCTGAGAGAGAGGGGACTGAGAGACACCAATCAATGTACAGATATCTCCCTGAGAGAGAGGGGACTGAGAGGCACCAATCAATATACAGATATCTCCCTGAGACAGACTGAGAGACACCAATCAATGTACAGATATCTCCCTGAGAGAGAGGGGAGGGTCTGAGACACTAATCAATGTACAGATATCTCCCTGAGACAGACTGAGAGACACCAATCAATGTACAGATATCTCCCTGAGAGAGAGGGGAGGGTCTGAGACACCAATCAATGTACAGATATCTCCCTGAGAGAGAGGGGAGGGTCTGAGACACCAATCAATGTACAGATATCTCTCTGAGAGAGAGGGGAGGGTCTGAGACACCAATCAATGTACAGATATCTCCCTGAGAGAGAGGGGAGGGTCTGAGACACCAATCAATGTACAGATATCTCCCTGAGAGAGAGGGGAGGGTCTGAGACACCAATCAATGTACAGATATCTCCCTGAGAGAGAGGGGAGGGTCTGAGACACCAATCAATGTACAGATATCTCCCTGAGAGAGAGGGGACTGAGAGACACCAATCAATGTACACATATCTCTCTGAGAGGGAGGTAACTGAGAGACACCAATCAATGTACAGATATCTCTCTGAGAGGAAGAGGAGAGTCTGAGACACCAATCAGCGGACAGATATCTCTCTGAGAGGGTGGTAACTGAGAGACATCAGTCAGTATACAGATATCTCCCTGAGAGAAAAGGAATTGAGAGACACCAATTTATTCACACTACAGAGAAACAACAATCTATTTACAATATGTATTAGTGGTTTGGATGAGGGAACAAAATGTAATACCTCAAATATTGCAGATGAGACCAAGTTGGGTGGGAGGGTGAACTATGATGTGGATGCAAAGATCCTTCGGAGTGATCTGGACAGGTTGTGTGAGTGGGTGAATCAATGGCAGATGCAGTATAGTTTGGATAAATGTGAGGTTATTGACTTTGGAAGCAAAAACATGGTGGTAGATTTCTACCTGAATGTCTGTAAATTGGGAGAGGGGAGTGTGCAGTGGGACCTGGGTGTTCTTCTGCACCAGTCACTGAAGATAAGCATGTAGGTGCAGCAGGCGGTAAGGAAGGCAAGTGGGATGTTGGTTCAATGTGAGAGGTTTCCAGGACAGGAGCCGGGATGTGTTGCAATTATACAGGACCTTGGTGAGGCCACACCTAGAGTATTGTGTGCAGTTTTGGTCTTCTTTTCTAAGGAAGGATGTTCTTGCCCTCGAGGGAGTGCAGTGAAGGTTTACCAGGCTGATTCTGGGAATGGCGGGACTGATGTATGAGGAGAGATTGACAAGGTTAGGATTGTTTTCACTGGAGTTCAGACAAATGAGGGGGAATCTCATAGAGACTTATAAAATTCTAACAGAACTGGACAAGGTAAATGCAGGGAGGATATTCCCGATGGTGGGGATCACAGTCTGAGGATTCAAGGTAGACCATTTAGGACGGAGGTGAGGAGACATTTCTTCACCCTAAAAGGATCTTGGGGTCCGGGTCCACAGGACTCTTAAATCGGCCTCGCAGGTGGAGGAGGTGGTCAAGAAGGCGTATGGTGTACTGGCCTTCATTAATCGAGGGATTGAGTTTAGGAGTCGGGAGGGAATGCTGCAACTTTACAGGACCCTTGTCAGGCCTCATTTGGAGTACTGTGCGCAGTTCTGGTCGCCTCACTTTAGGAAAGACGTAGAAGCTATTGAAAGGGTGCAGAGGAGATTTACAAGGATGTTGCCTGGACTGGGAGGCATGCCTTATGAAGATAGGTTGAGGGAGCTGGGACTCTTCTCCCTGGAGAGACGAAGGTTGAGAGGCGACCTGATAGAAGTTTATAAAATGTTGAGAGGAATAGATAGGGTGGACTCTCAGAGGATATTTCCCCGGGTTGAATTGGTCGCTACAAGAGGACACAGATTTAAGGTGCGGGGAGGGAAGTACAGAGGTGATGTTAGGGGTAAGTTTTTCACTCAGAGGGTGGTGAGTGAATGGAATCGGCTGCCGTCAGTGGTGGTGGAGGCGAACTCGCTGGGGTCTTTTAAAAGACTTCTGGATGAGTATATGGGGTTTGATGGGATTGGGGGTTATAGATAGGTCTATGGATTGGTAGGTGTTGATGTGATCGGCGCAACTCGTGGGCCGAAGGGCCTGTTTGTGCTGTAGTGTTCTATGATTCTATGATAAAAGTGGTAAGCCTGTGGAGTTCATTACCACAGGAAGTAGTTGATGCCAAAACATTGAATGTATTCAAGAGGTGGCTGGACATAGCACTAGGGGTGAACAGAATCAAAGGTTATGGGGAGAAAGCAGGATTAGGCTATTGAATCAGCTGTGGTCATAATAAATTGCAGAGACCAAATGGCCTCCATCTGCTCCTATCTTCTATGTTTCTATGTTTCAATCAATGTACAGATATCTCCCAGAGAGAGAGAGAGTGGGGGGAACTGAGAGACACCAGTTAATGTACACATATCCTCCTGAGCGAGAGAGAGAAAGGGAACTGAGAGACACCAGTCAGTGTTTAGTATCTCCCTGAGGTTCTGAGACACTAGTCAGTATAAAGATAGCTCCCTGAGAGGGAGAGAGTGGGGGGGTACTGAGAGACAGCAGTCAGTTTAGGGTTGGATACTGTATGCAGTACTCTGTTGTTTGAGTCATTAAAATGTTGAACTCTATGTTTTAACAGGGTGCTGCAGCATTCAGTGGATGTGACAGAGGCAGATCAAGGACCCATTCCGGGGAACAGGATGGAAATGTCCATTTTCTACGTTGTATATTTTGTTGTCTTCCCCTTCTTCTTTGTGAATATCTTCGTGGCGTTGATCATCATCACTTTCCAGGAACAGGGTGACAAGATGCTGGAGGAGAGCAGCCTGGAGAAAAATGAGGTCCTTATTATCTTCTTTCTCACTCTTTCTCCTTCACAATGATCCACTCTCTACTTACTCTCTCCACTTAATCTCTCCCTCTATTACACAAACTCTTCTAGTCCTGCTCGTTCTCCCTCCTTCCTTGTCAATTCACACAGGTTTGTCACCCTGATTTTAAAGTATTAAACAAACGAAGCAGAAGATTTCATAGAATCATAGAGTCCCTATTGCATAGAAGGAGGCCATTTGACCCTCCGAGTCTGTACCAACCAGGTCCCACCCAGGCCCTATTCCCATTTACCCTACTAATCCTTCTCATACTAGAGTCAATTTAGCATGATCAATCAACCTGACCCGCACATTTTTGGACTGTAGGAGGAAACCGGAGCACCAGGAGGAAACCCACGCAGACACAAGGAGAGTGTGCAAACTCCACACAGAGGCTGGAATTGAACCTGGGCCCCTGGTGCTGTGAGGCAGTAGTGCTAACCACAATGCCACCGTGACACCAACTCCCAGTTATCTGATTGCATCTGGAGCAGCTTCTTGCTCTCTCCTATTTCCTTCCATGCTGCAGATTCTCCCTGGAGGATATGTGGGGGCCGCTCAGATTTCTTTTTTCCCTTTTCCGCCCATTGTATCCTCCGTTTACTGCGCCCTCTGATCTTTAGCCTTGGGCTGATCTCCAGACTGCATTCCCAATCTGATCCTGGGCTCTCATTGATGTCCTCATTCCAGCTCAACCTAATCTCTTGTCCCTCTCCTTTGACAACCATTCCCACCTCTGCCGCCATTCCCACCTCTGCCGCCATTCCCACCTCTGCCGCCATTCCCACCTCTGCCGCCATTCCCACCTCTGCCGCCATTCCCACCTCTCCCTCTTTGTTCCCAGATGACAGCTGTTCCCCAGTTGATGATTTCAACTCAACTCCCTGCCCCCATCTTTCACCTTAGACTTCAGTTCCCCCAGCAGACTTGTTCCCTAATTCTCTCTGCCTGCCCTGAGATTTTGCACAACCCACACCATCAGTTTTATCATCTGTTCTGGCCACCTCAGTGGCCTGCACCCTCATCAGATTGTATGCCTGACAGTCTGTCAATGAATGAGGCTCGCCGCTCAAATGCTTGGAGTGGCTCAGACCCAGTAGCTGACTTTCATCCAGATCTGCATCCAACAGAAGAATTTAGGACAAAGGTGTGAAGAAAATTATGCTGTGGTAGTTACTGTATGTTCTTTCTCCCCAGAGAGCCTGTATAGAGTTTGCCATCAGTGCTAAACCTTTAACAAGGTACATGCCACAGAACAGACAGACATTCCAGTACAGAGTCTGGCACTTTGTAGTGTCACCATCCTTCGAATACACCATCCTGACCATGATCGCACTCAACACTGTTGTCCTCATGATGAAGGTAGGTTCCTGAATGTTACAGTCTTGCTAATACCAGCTCCTGTCCCATCATCCCAGGAATACAGAGTGATTCTAGGTAACACGGAATAACATTGTGTTACTCTTTTATAATGTCTCCTTTAACATAAGCTAAACCAGAAATTTTTGAAAAGCAAATGGTGAAGTCACATTAAATATCTCCACTGGGAGACAGGCCCATGTGATCTGGTTGCCATTTAGAAGAAACTCAAACAGAAACTTATTGAAATCAAGTGAAATTTTCACAAGTAGTAAATAACTCACAGAAAGGGATGAACTGCTTTTTGAGACACAGGCGGTGGTGGGGGGAGAGCAGATGCTACTACATTGAAAAGCTACTGCTACGGTGAAGCAAAATACTTGTGAGAGGGGAGGTTGAGGGGAGACCTGATAGAAGTCTACAAGATTATGAGAGTCATGGACAGAAGGGGGCATAGGATTAAGGTGCGAGGGGCAAGTTTTAAAGGAGATGTACGAGGCAGATTTTTTACACAGAGGTGGATGCCTGGAACTTGTGCTGGGGGAGGTAGTGGAAGTGGATAAGGTAGTGACTTTTAAGGGACGTCTTAACAAGTACATGAATGAGATGGGAATAAAGAGATATGGTCCCCAGAAGCGTAGGGGGTTTTAGTTAAGTCAGGCATCATGGTCTGTGCAGGCTTGGAGGGCCGAAGGGACTGTTCCTGTGCTGTAATTTTCTTTGTTCTAATACCATCTAACCCCAGATTACACTGCTCTGCTGCTTCACAACGCCAGGGACCCGGGTTCAATTCCCGGCTTGGGTCACTGTTTGTGTGGAGTTTGCATGTTCTCCCCGTGTCCGCGTGGGTTTTCTCCGGGTGCTCTGTATCCCTCCCACATTCTGAAAGATCTGCTGGTTAGGTGTATTGACCCGAACAGGCGCCAGACTGTGGCAACTAGGGGAATTTCACAGTAACTTCATTGCAGCGTTAATGTAAGCCATACTTGTGACTAATAAATAAATAAACTTTATAAACACTGTATCACTGGAAAATGCTGAGTGAAGCTGGATTACACTGAGTAATACCGAATAACACTGAGTTATACTTTGACACTGAGAAAATTGAGTGACACTGGTTACACTGCGACACTGAGTAACATTGAGAAGCACTGTGCAGCACAATTTATATCACATAACAATTTGCAATATTGGCTGTCAGTATGGCTGGAAATTTATTCCCGCTCTGATTCCGCCATGGGAATCAGAGCGGGCAAGGGGCAGACAGTGGAAAGGTCTGTTTACCACTGGTGGATTTGAATCATATGGTGCAGAAAGAGGCCAATCGGCCCACCGAGATTGCACCAACCATAATCTCACCCAGGCCCTATTCCCACAACCCCAGCTTGCCCTGACACTAAGGGGCAATTTAGCATGACTAATCCACCTATTCTGCAAATTTTTGGACTGTGGGAGGAAGCTGGAGCACCTCGAGGAAACCCACGCGGACACGGGGAGAATGTGCAAACTCCACACAGTCAGTGACCCAAGCCAGGAATTGAACCCGGGTCCCTGGCGCTGTGAGGCAGCAGTGCTAACCACTGTGCCACCGTGCCACTGTGCCGCCCTTTTACAGTTTTGGCATCAATGAGGCTGTAAAAAGACCTTATGTTTTTCCCAACTCATGTATTGGCTACGATTGGGTCATCCTTAATGTAACAAGCACAACAGGAATGTCTCACACTGGATAATGCTAGTTTATACTGGAATTTTGTTGGGTCAGGATATTGATTGATATGGAGTTGAGGTGGGCAAATGGAATTGAGGTATAGGCATGATCTGATTAAAATGAAAATCCGGCTCCGAGAACTGAATGACACGATTGCTATTCCAATGTGGGACCCTGAGCCACAAGAAACAGCACTGGGTAATAATAGTTAAAACTGGCTAATGCACCTTAGCTCTGTGTAACAAGTTTAAATTTATTTATTAGTCACAAGTAGGCTTACATTAACGCTGCAATGAAGTTTCTGTGAAAATCCCCTAGTTGCCACATTCAGGCATCTGTTTGGGTACACTGAGGAAGAATTTAGCATAGCTAGTGCACCTAACCTACACATCCTTTGGACTATAGGAGGAACCCAGAGCACCAGGAGGAAACTCATGCAGACATGGGTAGAACATGGAGACCAAGCATAGATAAATCACCCAACCTGGGAGTTGAACCCAGGTCCCTGGCGCTGTGAGGAACCAGTGCTAACCACTGTGCTGCCCCCAGTTGGTAGTCACGGTTATACCTGGGTACCGTAGGTTTCAGTGAGTGATGCTAAAGGGAAATACTGCAGATGCTGGAAATCTGAAATCAGGAAGGAAAATGCTGGAAACACTCAGCAAGTCTGGCAATATCTGCGCAAACAGGAAATCAAGATTGGCAGAAGGTCACAGACCCAAAACATTCATCTGTTTCTCGCTCCACAGACACTTCCAGAGCGCACTGCCACATTTTAGGAAGAATGTGAGGGCCCTTTGGAGGTTGCAGAGCAAATTTTACCAGAATGGGTCCGGAGATAGGAGATTTTAGCTCCAAGGTTAGGGCTGGAGAAGCTGGGAGTAAAGGAGATTGAGGGGAGATATGATCGAGATGTAGAAGATGATGACTTCTTTAGATAAGATAGTCAAGGAAACACTTTTCCCATTGGTACATCAACACTGTACTACATTAAATCGAAGGTGACTCAATATGGCTCGAATTAACAAAGGCTTTATTTGCCAATAATAAATAATTATATACACAAAAGGTCAGACTGAATTAACTACATGACTGGACCCAGCTCCCATTGCAGGATTTCCTTGACCCAGGATATGCACCCTCGCTCCTGGTTGGATGTCAAGGCAGGAAGCTGAGCCAAAGAGTCTGTCCCAATCACATGACCACCCCAGGAAAAGCCTTCTTAAAGGGTCACACTATTAAAGGGAGGTTTTACTCAAGAGATGCAGATTTCATAGAATCCGTACAGTGCAGAAGGAAGCCATTTGGCCTATCGAATCTGTACTGACCCTCTGACAGAGTGCCCCACCCAGGCCTTTTCCCTGTAACCCCCCTATTTAGTCCACTAATCCCCATAACCTACACCTCGTGTAGGGGCAATTTACCATGGCCAATCCACCTAACCTATACATCGTTGGAGTGTGGGAGGAAATCAGAGTACCTAGAGGAAACCCATGCAGACATAGGGGGAACTTGCAAACTTCACACACACATAGTCACCCAAGGCTGGAGTTGAACCCAGGTTCCTGTTGCTGTGAGTCAGCAGTGCAGGTGGAGATTTTTTTGTGCAGCAAAATTGAAACTCGCTGCCCATGAGAGGGGGGGGGGGGCTGAAAGCAGAAACAGTGAATAATTCCAAAAGAAAATTGGATAGGAACTTGAAGGAAACTTGGGGTGGCACGGTAGCACAGTGGTTAGCGCTGCTGCTTCAGATTCCCGGTTTGGGTCACTGTCTATATGGAGTTTTGCACATTCTCCTCATGTCTGAGTACATTTCCTCCCATAGTACAAAGATGTGTAGGTTAGGATGTTTGATCATGCAACAAAAAAAATTGCCCCTTAGTATCCTGTAGGTTCGAGGGATTAGCGAGTAAATATGTAGGGATATGGGAGTAGGGCCTGAGTGGGATTGTGGTCAGTGCAGATTTGATGGGCCGAGTGGCCTCTTTCTATACTGTAGGCTTTCTATGATTTCTATGAAATAAAGAGGGTTATGGGAATCAAGGAGAGAATAGGATTGGATTATTCCATGGAGATCTAGCATGGACACAATGTGATGAATAGCTGCCTGTGCTGTAAATGAGTTGATGATCTGCCGAGCATTTCCAGCACTTCTAATTTTGGATCAGTCACTGATCCAACTGAGTATCATTTGAGAACAGTAATGAGTAACACTGGTTATATTTGGTAACCTGGATTTCAGTAAGCAACACCGAGTATTGCCAGGTTACACTGGGCTATCTCTGAGGGACACTGGGCCTGTTGTGCATTACAGCCTATTACTGCCCAGTTCTGCGTGTCACAGCCCAATTAATCACACAATGATTCTACACCTTTGCAAACACTCTATCCCTCCATCATTCCCTTTCAATAGACAAACTCAACTTGATCCTAATCTGCCCAGTTGGAATAGAGTGAGTAATGTTTGGATCCATTATCTCCTTTGACTTGTGTTGCTGGGTGGGTTAAATTAATGTTGGTGTTATTTCTTTTTTTAGTGCTGGGGCCTGGAGTCACTGGTGTAAGTTGGCTTGTCAGACCAGTCCCACGCTTACTGAGGCTGTGTGTGTGTTTTATTGCAGCATCATTCTCCCCCACCAGGCTTTGTGAGTGTTCTGAAGTTCATGAACATCGCCTTTACCATCAGCTTCACCCTCGAATGCATCCTCAAAATCATTGCCTTTGGATTTCTGGTGAGCAAAGAGACAAAAAGAATGCCTTGGGGAAATGTTGCAATTTACACTTTACAAATCAGAATGGGTGGAATCATGAATCACTTCTCTTGATCTCTCAGCAACTTAGTTTGCAACAAGCAGGGAGATTAAGTGAAATCTCGCAGCCGTGTTCAGCAATGGGCAAAACTAAAAACTCAGTCAGGGGATTGAGGGGAGCTTTACTCTGTATCTAACCCCGTGCTGTACCCGCCCTGGGAGTGTTTGATGGGGGACAGTGTGGAGGGAGCTTTAGTCTGTGTCTAACCCCGTGCTGTACCTGCCCTGGGAGTGTTTGATGGGGACAGTGTGGAGGGAGCTTTACTCTGTATCTAACCCCGTGCTGTACCTGCCCTGGGAGTGTTTGATGGGGGGGACAGTGTAGAGGGAGATTTACTCTGTATCTAACCCCGTGCTGTACCTGCCCTGGGAGTGTTTGATGGGGACAGTGTGGAGGGAGCTTTACTCTGTATCTAACCCCGTGCTGTACCTGTCCTGGGAGTGTTTGATGGGGACAGTGTGGAGGGAGCTTTACTCTGTATCTAACCCCATTCTGTACCTGCCCTGGGAGTGTTTGATGGGGACAGTGTGGAGGGAGCTTTACTCTGTATCTAACCCCGTGCTGTACCTGCCCTGGGAGTGTTTGATGGGGACAGTGTGGAGGGAGCTTTACTCTGTATCTAACCCCGTGCTGTACCTGTCCTGGGAGTGTTTGATGGGGGACAGTGTAGAGGGAGCTTTACTCTGTATCTAACCCCGTGCTGTACCTGCCCTGGGAGTGTTTGATGGGGACAGTGTGGAGGGAGCTTTACTCTGTAATTAACTCTGTGCTGTACCTGCCCTGGGAGTGTTTGATGGGGGACAGTGTAGAGGGAGCTTTACTCTGTATCTAACCCCGTCCCGTACCTGCCCTGGGAGTGTTTGATGGGGGACAGTGTAGAGGGAGCTTTACTCTGTATCTAACCCCGTGCTGTACCTGTCCTGGGAGTGTTTGATGGGGACAGTGTGGAGGGAGCTTTACTCTGTATCTAACCCCATTCTGTACCTGCCCTGGGAGTGTTTGATGGGGACAGTGTAGAGGGAGCTTTACTCTGTATCTAACCCCGTGCTGTACCTGCCCTGGGAGTGTTTGATGGGGACAGTATAGAGTGAGCTTTACTCTGTATCTAACCCCGTGCCGTACCTGTCCTGGGAGTGTTTGATGGGGGACAGTGTAGAGAGAGCTTTACTCTGTATCTAACCCCGTGCTGTACCTGTCCTGGGAGTGTTTGATGGGGACAGTATAGAGGGAGATTTACTCTGTATCTAACCCCGTGCTGTACCTGTCCTGGGAGTGTTTGATGGGGACAGTGTGGAGGGAGCTTTACTCTGTATCTAACTCTGTGCTGTACCTGCCCTGGGAGTGTTTGATGGGGACAGTATAGAGGGAGCTTTACTCTGTATCTAACCTTGTGCTGTACCTGCCCTGGGAGTGTTTGATGGGGACAGTATAGAGGGAGCTTTACTCTGTATCTAACCACATTCTGTATCTGCCCTGGGAGTGTTTGATGGGGACAGTGTAGAGGGGGCTTTACTCTGTATTTAACCCTGTGCTGTACCTGTCCTGGGAGTGTTTGATACAACATCTGGAAAAGTGCAATTTATCTATGCATAAAGACGAAGAAATGCACTAAAAAATGTGAAGGAGATGGGTATTGTGATTTTGGGAAGCGCAATGAGTTCAGTGATGTCTGATCATCTGAACCATGTGTTTGGACCATCCCAATCATCTCCTGCTGAAACCCTGACCAAGGTGTCTAATAAGCTGATGTGAGGTGGAAATTTTCATTCTGTTTGCTAAGGAGAGTGTCAGCAGATGGTTTTCAATTTGCTACTCTGACAATTCATACTTATTTCCTCCTCCCAGAATTATTTCCGCGACTCTTGGAACGTATTTGACTTTGTGACGGTGGTGGGAAGCATCAGTGAGATCATCGTTAACGAGTGCAATGTATGGAAATTCAACCTAATACGTATGCGTGTGTGTGTGAAAGAGAACTGCTGGGAGTGTGTGTGTGTGTAATAGAGAGCCCTGCTGGGAGTGTGTGTGTAATAGAGAGCCCTGCTGGGAGTGTGTGTGTAATAGAGAGCCCTGCTGGGAGTGTGTGTGTAATAGAGAGCCCTGCTGGGAGTGTGTGTGTGTGTATAACAGAGAGCACTGCTGGGAGTGTGTGTGTGTGTATAACAGAGAGCACTGCTGGGAGTGTGTGTGTGTGTATAACAGAGAGCACTGCTGGGAGTGTGCGTGTGTGTATAACAGAGAGCACTGCTGGGAGTGTGCGTGTGTGTATAACAGAGAGCACTGCTGGGAGTGTGCGTGTGTGTATAACAGAGAGCACTGCTGGGAGTGTGTGTGTGTGTATAACAGAGAGCACTGCTGGGAGTGTGTGTGTGTGTATAACAGAGAGCACTGCTGGGAGTGTGTGTGTGTGTATAACAGAGAGCACTGCTGGGAGTGTGTGTGTGTGTATAACAGAGAGCACTGCTGGGAGTGTGTGTGTGTGTATAACAGAGAGCACTGCTGGGAGTGTGTGTGTGTGTATAACAGAGAGCACTGCTGGGAGTGTGTGTGTGTGTATAACAGAGAGCACTGCTGGGAGTGTGTGTGTGTGTGTATAACAGAGAGCACTGCTGGGAGTGTGTGTGTGTGTATAACAGAGAGCCCTGCTGGGAGTGTGTGTGTGTGTATAACAGAGAGCACTGCTGGGAGTGTGTGTGTGTGTATAACAGAGAGCACTGCTGGGAGTGTGTGTGTGTGTATAACAGAGAGCACTGCTGGGAGTGTGTGTGTGTGTATAACAGAGAGCACTGCTGGGAGTGTGTGTGTGTGTATAACAGAGAGCACTGCTGGGAGTGTGTGTGTGTGTATAACAGAGAGCACTGCTGGGAGTGTGTGTGTGTGTATAACAGAGAGCACTGCTGGGAGTGTGTGTGTGTGTATAACAGAGAGCACTGCTGGGAGTGTGTGTGATAGAGAGCACTGCTGGGTGTGTATGTGTGTGTGTGATACTGGGCATTGCTGGGAGTTTGTGTGTGATAGGGAGCACTGCTGGGCGTGCATACATGTGTGCACACACACACTCTACTGTGTGTGTGTGTGTGTGTGTGTGTGTGTGTGTGTGCGTGTGCGTGTGTGCGTGCGTGCAAGAGCACTTTTGAGAGTGTGAGAGAGAGAGATAGAGATAGAGCACTACTGGGAGTGTGTGTGAGAGCGAGAAAGAAAAACAGTACCACAGAGTGAATGTGTGTGTTTGTCATAGGGAGTGGGTGGGTGTGTTTGAGGGAGAGAGCACTACTCTATGGGTGGGAGTGTGTGTGAGCACTACTGGGAGAGTGTATATGTGTGCGTGTGTGTGTGAGATCATAGGGAGAGAGCACGAGAGGGCATAATTGAGAGTGAAAGAGTGCAAGATTGGGAAAGAGAGAGAGGAGGCACAATTTGAGTAAGGGAGTGTGAAAGAGAGGATGGGATTATGAAAGAGAGAGAGAAATGAAGTGAGAGGACAGGATTTGAGTAAGGAAATGTGTGAGAGAGAGGATTGACAGGATTGGGGGACAGAGAGGACAGGGTTGAGAAAGAGAGGGGAAATTTTTGGGACAGCGAGGGCAGAGTTTCTAGAAACATGGAAAATAGAAGCAGGGGTAGGCCATTCGGCCCTTCGAGCTTGCTGTGCCATTCATTTAGGTCATGGCTGATCATCAAATTCAAAATTCTTATTTCCACCCCCCGGAATCATATCCCTTTAGAATCATAGAATTCCTACAGTGCAGAAAGAGGCCATTTGGCCCATCGAGCCCACACCGACAACAATCCCACTCAGGCCTTATCCCCATAACTCCAAGTATTTACCCTGCTAATCCCTCTAACACTGAGGGACAATTTAGTATTGGCAATCAACATATTTTTGGACTGTGGAAGGAAACCGGAGCACCAGGAGAAAGTGCAAACTCCACACACACACTTACCCAAGGCCGAAATTGAACCTGGGTTTTTGGCACTGTGAGGCAGCAGTGCTAACCACTATACCACCATGCTGCCCTAGAGTCCTTTCGTCCCATGAGCTATACCTAATTTCTTCTTGAAATCAGACAACGTTCTGTGGTAGTGAATTCCACGCATGCACCACTCTCTGGATGAAGTAATTTCTCCTCACCTCAGTCCTAAACAAATTACCCCTTATCCTCAAACTGTGACCCCCAGCTCGAGACTCCCCCAACACTGAGAACATAATCTCTGAATCTAAGTTGTGAGTTAGACTTAGAGCACAATTGGGAATGAGGGAGAAGACAGGATTTGACTGTGGGATTGTCCGAAAAGGCAGGATTGGAGTGAGGGTGCGAATGGGTGCAACAGAAAGAAACTGAAATGGTATTGGGAGACTTTGGGGCTAACGTGAGAACTGATGGAATAGAGAGTCACTTAGAGGAAATATTCAGACGTACAAGTTTGTCTAACAGGGTTGAGGGAGGTTGTTGGGATACAGGGAACAGTGGCACTGATGGTATTGGGATATTTCCGTGGTACTGGAGCATTGATAATAGTGTATCAGGGCACTGAAGGATGCTGTTTCAAGTGATTCTGAGGAGTGTCTTGTGTGCTGCTAGTGGCACTGCCAGAGTGTGAGAAGATATTGCAGGGAGTAACCAGATAGAAATGTCCCTCAATATACAATAAAGGAGCAAATTGATGATAAACGGTAATTTTTACGGTGACACAGTTGGGGATCTAACATTTGAATCTCTCTGCAGTTAAAATTTGTGAATCTGAACTTCCTGAAGCTGTTCCGTGCGGCCAGGCTAATCAAGCTCCTGCGTCAAGGCTACACCATTCGAATTCTCCTCTGGACCTTTGTGCAGTCCTTTAAGGTACAAGAAAGATCCAAACGTTTGCACTCAATGAGAAGACATAAGGATTCAGCAATAAGGTCCTGAGATCGATACAGGAGAAAAGCCCATTCCACTCATCCAGTTCTTGGCTCAGTCTTAATTCAACATGTCTTGGAAGCCTGGACTTCCAGGCTTCCTGGAAGTCTACTCCCTGAAGAGGAGATGCCGGTGTTGGACTGGGGTAAACACAGTAAGAAGCCTCACAACACCAGGTTAAAGTCCAACCAGTTTATTTGATAGTAAACCCACAAGCTTTCAGGGTTTGCCCCTTCGTCAGGTGAGTGGAGAATTCTGGTCTCAAACAAAGCATATAAAAGGCACACACAATTCACAGAATACTGATTAGAATGCGAGTCTTTACAGCTAACCTGCTATTCAAGTCTTAAAGATGCAGACAATGTGAGTGGAGATAGTATTAGGCACAGAATCATAGAACCCTAGAGTGCAGAAAGAGGCCCTTCAGCCCATCGAGTCAGCATCGAGCACAATCCCACTGAGGCCCTACCCCCATATCCCTACATATTATATTTAATCCCTCTAACCTACGCATCCCTGGACACTAAGGGGCAATTTCTTAGCATGGCCAATCAACCCAACCCCGCACATCTTTGGCCTGTGGGAAGAAACCGGAGTACCCGAAGGAAACCCACGCAGACACGAGGAGAACATGCAAACTCCACACAGACGGTGACCCGAGCCAGGAATTGAACCCAGGACTCTGGAGCTGTGAAGCAGCAGTGCTAACCACTGTGCTACTGTGCTGCCCGGTTAAAGAGATGTGTATTGTCTCCAGACAGGACAGTAAGTGAGATGTTGCAAGTTCAGGCAAGTCGTGGGGGTTACAGACTGTGCAACATGAACCCAAGACCCTGGTTGAGGCCGTCCTCATGTGTGCAGAACACTGCGCTGTCAAATGTCGTAAAGGCCGCCTTGGAAAAAGCTTACCTGAAGATCAGAGGCTGAATGCCCGTGACCACTGAAGTGTTCGCCAACAGGAAGGGAACAGTCTTGCCTGGTGATTGTCGAGCGATGTTTATTCATCTGTTGTCGTAACATCACAAACATGGGACACGGTGGACAGAGTACCCTTCGTTGTCCAGTACTTCCCCAGAGCAAAGAAGCTATGACATCTTCTCCAGAGACTCCAACATGTCATTGATGAAGATGAACATCTCATCAAGACCATCCCCACACCCCCACTTCTTGCCTTCAGACAACTGCACAACCTCAAGCAGACCATTGTTCGCAGCAACCTACCCAGTCTTCAGGAGAACAGTGACCACAATACCACACAACCCTGTCACAGCAACCTCTGCAAGACATGCCGGATCATCGACATGGATACCATCATCACACGTGAGAATACCATCCACCAGGTACATGGTAAATACTCTTGCAACTCGGCCAACATTGTCTATCTAATACGCTGCAGGAAAGGATGTCCTGAGGCATGGTACACTGGGGAGACCATGCAGGCGCTATGACAACGGATGAATGAACACCGCTCGACAATCACCGGGCAAGACTGTTCTCTTCCTGTTGGGGAACACTTCAGCAGTCACGGGCATTCGGCCTCTGATCTTCGGGTAAGCGTTCTCCAAGGTGCCCTTCATGACACACAGTGCAGAGTAGCTGAGCAGAATCTGATAGCCAAGTTCCGCACACATGAAGGCGGCCTCAACCAGAGTCTTGGGTTCATGTCACACTATCACTATCACGTATGGTGTACTGGCCTTCATTAATCGAGGGATTGAGTTTAGGAGTCGGGAGGTAATGCTGCAACTTTACAGGACCCTTGTCAGGCCTCATTTGGAGTACTGTGCGCAGTTCTGGTCACCTCACTATAGGAAAGACATGGAAGCTATTGAAAGGGTGCAGAGGAGATTTACAAGGATGTTGCCTGGACTGGGAGGCATGCCTTATGAAGATAGGTTGAGGGAGCTGGGACTCTTTTCCCTAGAGAGGCAAAGGTTGAGAGGCGACCTGATAGAAGTTTATAAAATGTTGAGAGGAATAGATAGGGTGGACTCTCAGAGGCTATTTCCCCGGGTTGAAATGGTCGCTACGAGAGGACACAGATTTAAGGTGCGGGGAGGGAAGTACAGAGGTGATGTTAGGGGTAAGTTTTTCACTCAGAGGGTGGTAAGTGAATGGAATCGGCTGCCGTCATCGGTGGTGGAGGCGAACTCACTGGGGTCTTTTAAAAGACTTCTGGATGAGTATATGGGGTTTAATGGGATTGGGGGTTATAGATAGGTCTATAGATTGGTGGGGTTGATGTGATCGGCGCAACTCGAGGGCCGAAGGGCCTGTTTGTGCTGTAATGTTCTATGTTCTATCTGTAACCACCACAACTTGCCTGGGCTTGCAAAATCTCACTAACTGTCCTATCTGGAAACAATACACATCTCTTTAACCTGTGCTTAAAGCTCTCTCCACTCACACTGTCTGTACCTTTAAGACTTGATTATCTGCAAAGACTTGCATTCTAATCAGTATTCTGTAAATTGAGTGTGTGCCTTTATATGCTCTGTTTGTGATCAGAACTCCCCACTCACCTGACGAAGGGGCAGTGCTCCAAAAGTGAGTGGATTTTGCTACAAATAAACTGGTGGAACTTTAACCTGGTGTTGTGAGACTTCTTCCTGTGTTTTGCATTGACCAGGATAGCTCGCAAGAAATTCCCAAGTGGTAACAGGGGGATCATAGTTTATACTGCAGGGGAAGAAAGTGCTGATTGGTGGGCTAGTGGACTCTGATTGGTGGAGGTGTTACCATGGAGAATGCAGCAGGGAACAGTTAATTGCCTGGTTTTGTTCAAATTCAAACCAATTTGACTCTGATTGTTCACGGCGTTGCCTTCAGGAATGAACCACGGAATGGCTGTTCCCTAAACTTTAGACTGGATGAAAAAGGCATCGTGTAGACATGCTCCTTCTGTCTGCAAAGGGCAGAGCCCTGTGGTTGTGAATGTATGTGTCTTTGCATGTGTAAGTGAATCACATTGAACCCAACTGATAATCTTAAATTGGTTTCACTGTAATTTTCAGGATTGTTTAACAGAATCCCATTTAATGTTGGACTCTATGAGGTGAATCTTTCTGTTCTGCCCACCATGGGAATTGTAGTGGGCAGTGGGGTGGACCACGCAGGCAGGGTTTTCCGGTTTTGGAGTGAGTGCGTGAGTTTTACAAGATATACAGCAAGTGACGATCTGATCAGGATGGCTTTGATGCACCTATTACAGCATCAAGCTTGCATGACTGATGGATGGTATCAAACACCACGTCCTTCAGCTACTTATAACAGGCAAGCATTGACTGTACCAACCAGACTGTGTTTGCAAATTCAAAACATACACCGTGATTTTCCCAAAAATGACTAAGTGTCGTAACTTCGCTAAAACTGGAGCAAACCCACACCAAGTTATTTATTGGGAATTTTACTCCAGTTCTGGGAGCGGCAGAGCCTAAATATGTGGGTAAGCCCAGCTGCAAAGCATCGGGAACTCTTTTGGAAGGGCGATCCAATCTTGCTGTGCACTGGGAGACCACTCATCACTCCTCCCAAAAACTTCAATACCCTCACCTCCTCCCATCGGCAGCATGTTTCCCCACCCCAACCCCAATACAGATCGCTGGCACCAGGGCACTGGGACCCTCCCAAAGGATCTTCCTTCATGAGCTCTGACGTGCCCCCTCTTTATATCCCACCCCTTCATGATTTCCCCGCGCTCCATGACCCCCTCCGCAATACCTGTCCACAACCCCTCCACCACGACCCCTCCCCCCACTCCACGGCCCTGCCCTTCCGCAGTCCCCGCCTCTCTATTGTCCCACCACACCACGACCCCTCCGTGATCCCACCCCACCCCTTCACGACCCTGGCCCTGCAGGGCCCCGCCCCTCTACACCCCCCCCCCCGGTTCACTGTCCCCCCAACCCCCATTCACTGCCTCCCCCCCCCATACATTACCCCCCATAACCCTGGCCAGGTCCCACCCCTTTGGCTCTCTCCCTGATACACTGGCAGTGCCCAACTTGCCCTGCCTGAGTGCCAGGTGGGCTCTGCCCAGCCAAGCATTGCCCCTCCATGTCTTTGACCGTCCAGGGGCTTCAGTAGCCTCCGAGCCTCCCAGTGTGGCCCACCACTCCTGGTCTCTGCTGTTGGAGACCAGTCATGATTCTCGCCAGGCCCAAAGTTCAGAAGGTCCCGGGAGCTGGGAGAATCCAGGGTTGAACGGGCTAAGCATATTTAAATACTACCTTAAATGTGCTAATCAGTCGTGCGCTCTTTCTGAGGATGATCCAGTTTGCACCAGTAGAAGTGACTGAGATGATTGCAAACCATTTGGCCCTGGGTCTGGAACCCAATTCTTTGGCCCCGCATGCTATTTTCCAGGTTTGGGGCTCTCTATTACACACACACACACTCCCAGCAGTTCTCTTTCACACACACATGCATACGTATTAGGTTGAATTTCCATACGTTGCACTTGTTAACGATGATCTCACTGATCATCGTTGCAGAGAGACTGGAAAATCACCCCCCACAGCAATTCAACAACATTTGTTAAACAATCCCAAAAATTACACTGAAAACTAGTTTAAGATTATCAGTTGGGCTCACTCACAGAGAGACTCACCTACACAAATTAGGAGCCACACACAACCCTGCCCTTTGCAAATGGAAAGAGGATTTTGCCCCTTTTTCAACTAAGCAAAGTTTAGTGAACTGCCTGAATCATTCCTCTGACCAATTGGAGTCAAATTGTTTTGAATTGAACAAAGCTGGGCAGCTAATTGTCCCACGCTGCATTCTCCATGGCGACGCCTCCACCAATCAGAGTCCACTTGCAAGCTACCCTGATGAGTTCAAGACAAAAAACTTTGACGGCAGACCTGTTTTGCAGCAATACCAGAGATGTGTAGGAACAAACAACTATTTGCCTGAAATATTAATGCACAGGGTAAGAAGTCATTAATAAACAAAGGTTTGGGCTTTCCTCAGTTTACTTTATCTTCTGATGAATGTTTTGTGGCATTTGTGATCAGCAAATGTTCTTCTCCCCAGGCACTTCCCTACGTCTGCCTCTTGATCGCGATGTTGTTCTTCATATACGCCATCATTGGGATGCAGGTGGGTTTTCGAGTTTCCACTGAGCAAAATAAAGTGAATACATTGAGCCAGTATTCTGAGCGCTGACTAACCAAATGATGGCAATCTCTTGCGGATTCTCACAGCTCTTTGGAAACATTGGCTTGGACGATAGTACCCCAATCAACCGGCACAACAACTTTCACACCTTCTTCAATGCCTTGACGCTGCTGTTCAGGTGAGTCACAGCCAATGTCCTGTGGTCACACATGGCCAAGCAGCGCCTGTTAGATTCTCCAAAGCTGAGGGTTACGTTGCTCTAGAAGGTTTGCCTGTAGCTTCGACTCTGCGATGGGATGATCCTTCTCTCCATATTCCTCTATCACTCTTATCTGGTAGCAGCAAATCACCCATTATTAATCTGGTATTTCATTCACCTGGTATCAAAAATAATTAAAAGTTTTTAATATTTGGAAACGCTAATACACAAATATTTATGTCAACCGTGGCTCAGCTGGAAGCTCGCTTGCCTCCGAGTCACAAGATTTCAAGTTGATGTCCCAGTGCAGGATTTGAGCACAAGAATTAAAGCTGCCATTCCAGTGCAGTACTAAAGGAATGCTGCATTGTTAAAGGTGCCATCTCTTGGATGAGATGTTAAACTGAGGCCCCACATTATTTGTTTAGGTGGATGTAAATGATTCTGTTGTACTATCTTGAAGAAGAGCAGGGGAGCTCTCCACAGTGTTATTTATCCCTAATCAACATCTCGAAAGCACATTGTCTCCTATCTGTGAGATATTACTTTGTAGAAATTAGCGGTGGTTTTTCCTGCATTGCAATATGTGACTATATAGTATTAATTTGTGGGAGTCACTTGGAGACTGGTAACGTAAAACCATACACTGCGAGTCTTTTTATTTCATTTTAGCGGCCTCAGATTTTCATTTCAGCATTCTAAAGCTGCAGAGGTAAAGAACTGATCTGAGTAACAGTTTCCCAACATTCAGTACATGTGGCCCCCTGCACACCCCCAATACCTGGTGGATCTATTTTCCAGCTCTGTTTGCTGCTGAAGCAAATTCCATTTTTCTCTCGCCAGAGGATTTGGGGATATCTCTGAATGAGATCATTCCTGCCAATGATGTCATCAGGTTCTTGCATAGCGAGAGCATGAACCTGACTACTATATTAGAACATAGAACATTACAGCACAAACAGGCCCTCGAGTTGCACCGATCACATCAACCCCACCAATCTATAGACCTATCTATAACCCCCAATCCCATTAAACCCCATATACTCATCCAGAAGTCTTTTAAAAGACCCCAGCGAGTTCGCCTCCACCACCGATGACGGCAGCCGATTCCATTCACTCACCACCCTCTGAGTGAAAAACTTACCCCTAACATCACCTCTGTACTTCCCTCCCCGCACCTTAAATCTGTGTCCTCTCGTAGCGACCATTTCAACCCGGGGAAATAGCCTCTGAGAGTCCACCCTATCTATTCCTCTCAACATTTTATAAACCTCTATCAGGTCGCCTCTCAACCTTCGCCTCTCTCGGGAAAAGAGTCCCAGCTCCCTCAACCTATCTTCATAAGGCATGCCTCCCAGTCCAGGCAACATCCTTGTAAATCTCCTCTGCACCCTTTCAATAGCTTCTACGTCTTTCCTATAGTGAGGCAACCAGAACTGCACACAGTACTCCAAATGAGGCCTGACAAGGGTCCTGTAAAGTTGCAGCATTACCTCCCGACTCCTAAACTCAATCCCTCGATTAATGAAGGCCAGTACACCATACGCCTTCTTGACCACCTCCTCCACCTGCGAGGCCGATTTAAGAGTCCTGTGGACCCGGACCCCGAGATCCTTCTGCTCTTCAACGCTACTAAGACTCCTGCCCTTGATAGTGTACTCATTCATCCCGTTGGTTCTGCCGAAATGGACGACTACACATTTATCCGCGTTGAAGTCCATCTGCCACTTCTCCGCCCATTCCTGCATCCTATCTATGTCCTGCTGCAACTTTTGACATCCTTCCAGACCATCCACAACACCACCGACCTTCGCAGCATAGTTAAATGTTCTACACCGTTGCTTCTAGGTCTACCGCATGCTCTCTTTCTGGCAAGAATCACTACTTGTTTCTGAAATAACTCCTCAGAGGCTCGTGTCCCTTCACCAGATTCACTTTATTTACAAACTCTGTTTCATTCATAAAGTGCTTCTGGTACCCAACCAGAATCTGGAGTGCCAGGAGAACCCAAAACTCCCAAGTTTTACATACAGGAGAGGCTCCCTGATTGGGTAAGCATTTATGATCTCAATCAGGGAGTTCATACTCCAAGAGGCCAGCCTCATGAACCTCGTTGAAGTCATTACAGTTTCCAAAAACAGAAACCAGTTATAATGAACGTGCTGGGGACCACAAAGGCTAGTGTTATCCCCAGGTGGCAAGGATCATGGCAGGGCCTATGGAAGGTCGGGACTAAAGAGGGCAGGTCCTAAAGTGGCAGGGGTCCATCAGCAACCCCATTTCTTCCCATGGGAGGGGTGTGATGGGTGGATGCACCAATGATCTGATGCCAGCGGACAGGTGCTTGGGGGGGGGAGGTTCTTTAATATTATTCGGATATCGGGGTGCCCATTAGCCAGTCTTTTTCTACATTGCCCAATATTTCTCACCGTACTGATGGAGTCTGTGTGTCTAACGCAGGAGTGCGACGGGGGAGTCCTGGCAAGAGATCATGCTGGCATGCCTGAGTGAGAAGAGATGTGAGGGCAGCTCGGAGAAACGCTGTGGCACCGACTTTGCTTACTTCTACTTCGTCTCCTTCATATTCCTCTGTTCATTTCTTGTAAGTAGCAACCTTGGAGAGTCAGACTGCATTTTTTGTTATTGTGGTGAAACTTTTGGTACAAGAATTCAATGGTTTTTAATCATTACACTCATTCTATAATCAACCAAATCCCTTTCCCAAAACATTCCTGACTTGTAACCCTCAGTCGGACCGTTCTTTCCATGCTGTGAAGAGTGCCATCTTCCTCCTCGTTCGCTGCCCCAGTCAGGAACACTCTCGTCTTTGCTCTGAATGCTGGAGGTTCAAGTCCAATCTCTTTAGCACAAAATCCAGGCTGATACTCCCAGTGTAGTGCTGAGCGAGAAATAGAATATAGAACATTACAACGCAGCACAGGCCCTTCGGCCCTCAATGTTGCGCCAACCTGTGAAGCGAATCTAAAGCCCATCTAACCTACACTATTCCAACATCATCCATATGCTTATCCAATAACCCTCTAAATGCAGTTACTGTTGACAAGTCCACTACTGTTGCAGGAAGGGCATTCCACGCCCTTACTACTCTCTGAGTAAAGAATCTACCTCTGACATCTGTCCTCTATCTATCACCCCTCAATTTAAAGCTATGCCCCCTTGTACTAGCCATCACTATCCGAGGAAAAAGGTTCACACTGTCCACCCTTTCGAATCCTCTGATCATCTTGTATGCCTTTGTTAAGCCACATCTTAACCTTCTTCTCTCTAATGAAAACAGCCTCAAGTCACTCAGCCTTTCCTCATAAGACCTTCCTGGCAACATTCTAGTAAATCTCCTCTACACCCTTTCCAATGCTTACACATCCTTCTTATAATGCGATGACCAGAACTGTACACAGTATTCCCAAGTGCGGCCGCACCAGAGTTTTATACAGCTGCAACATGACATCATGGCTCCGAAACTCAATCCCTCTACCAATAAAAGCTAACACACCGTACGCCTTCTTAACAACCCTATCAATTTGGGTGCCAACTTTCTGGGACCTATGCACATGGACACCAGGATCTCTCTGCTCATCCACTCTACTAAGTATCTTACGATTAGCCCAGTACTTTGTATTCTTGTTACTCCTTCCAAAGTGAATCACCTCACACTTTTCCGCATTACACTCCATTTGCCACCTCTCAGCACAGCTCTGCAGCTTATCTATGTCCCTCTGTAACCTGCAATATCCTTCCACACTGTCCACAACCTCACCGACATTAATGTCATCCGCAAATTTACTAACTCATCCTTCTGTGCCCTCATCCAGGTCATTTATAAAAATGACAAACAGCAGTGGCCCCAAAACAGACCCTTGTGGTACACCACTGGTAACTGAACTCCAAGATGAACATTTCCCATCAACCACCACCCTCTGTCTTCTTACAGCTAACCAATTCCTGATCCAAACCGCAAAATCACCCTCAATCCCATATCTCCGTATCTTCTGCAGTAGCCTACCGTGGGGAACTTTATCAAATGCTTTACTGAATCCATATACACCACATCAACTATTTTACCCTCGTCCACCTCTTTGGTCACCTTCTCAAAGAACCCAATAAGGTTTGTGAGGCACGATGCTGATAATAAGATATTATTATATATACTATTATGTATGTTATGATATAGTATATATTATTATACAATAAGGTGCTGCCCTATTGACATCATGTTGAACGAAAGCCACTTTATACCCCCTCCGGTGTGTGTGAAATAATCTCACGTGGCATGGGGAGATCTCCTCAGTCTCCTGACCAATATTTAGCCCTCATCCAACGCGTTCCTCATTCCTTCCCTCTCGCCTGGGCCCAGCTCAATCTGGGGCACCTTTCAAAGGCTCTGAGAGTCCTCGCCCATCCGGGTCCACAGCAGGGTGGAGGTCATGTCAGATGTTCTATCCCACCATTGTACCAGACCTGGATGTGTTTCCTTGCTGTCTGTTTGCTGTGTTGGTCCTGAGGTGTGTCCATGTTCTGAAAGTGGGTTTCCCTTTCCCTTTCAGATGCTGAACCTGTTTGTAGCTGTCATTATGGATAACTTTGAGTACCTGACACGGGATTCTTCCATCCTGGGGCCTCATCACTTGGATGAGTTTGTGCGAGTGTGGGCTGAGTATGACAGGGCTGCCTGGTAGGTGTTCATAGAATCAATAGGCTGAATGGTCTCGTGCATTGTATGGATTTTATGGAGGTGATCCAGCTTCAAACTGTTTGCTAAATCATTCCCTCAACTAAAGTTCATTGCTGTGATATTATGTAATGTGGTGCTTCACAATGATCAGCTGAGGAGACGAGCTGCTCTTGGGAGGCAGGGAACGGTGAGAGGATGAGCTGATTACAGTCCCCACTCCCTAACACTTAGCCTCTGCAACATACCAGAGGGTGGTAATTCAGGCTGAATTCTAGCAGCAAAGTGGAAATCAAGCATCCTGATTCGGGACAAAAAGAAATGTCTGGATGCTCTCCCTCAGTGCCATCTCTCTCTCATAGAGATTTGTACGCTGACTGGTGTCTCTCACCTCCCCCACCCCCTCTCGCTTTCTCTCTCTCTCTCAGGGAGGTACTGTACACTGACTTGTGTCTCAGTCCCTCAGTGAGATATCAGTACACTGACTGCTGCCTCTTTCTCTCTCAGGGAGATATCTGTACACTTGTATGTCTCAGTTCCCTCTCTCTCTCAGGGGGATATCTGTACACTGACTGGTGTCTCTCTCCCTCTCCCTCTCTGGTGAATATCTGTACGCTGACTGGTGTCTCTTGTCTCTCTTTCAGGGAGATATTGATATACTGACTGGTGTCTTTCTCTCTCGCGGAGATAACTGTGCACTGACCGGTGTCACTCAGCCCGCTTTCAGGGAAATAGTTGTACAGAGATTGGTTTCTCTGTTACATCACTAAAGAAATGAGTTAGCCCCCATCCATCTAATGTTCCTCTTGGATGTCCGGTACAGTACAGTGGAAGTGGATACTGTGTTGAAGCTACTTTGAAGGGTGTATTTTTTGAGTTTAAAAAGTGATCTGTCGGCAGCTCTGACCCATTACTGCCAATTCCATGCCCAATTGGACAGCACAGCCTTTATTGTGAACCTAATCCTCCAGTGTACAGGAGCTGAGACCAAGTTGGACACACATCAGACACTCAGTACTGGAGGCGAGTGACTATTTTACCCAGTGATAGTCATTGAGATCCAGATAACTTATCAGATATTCTCCTTTGTGAAAACTGAGGACCGCAAACAGTTTGGTGAACAGGAAGTCCCAAGTTGATGGATGCTTCTTTCCCCAGCAGCCATTGCAGGATTGAATGTCCTGCATTGAAGCCTACAACTTCACTGAGGATTTTCACAGACATTGGGCACGGTAGCACAGTGGTTAGCACTGCTGCTTCACAGCTCCAGGGACCTGGTTTCGATTCCTGGCTCGGGTCACTGTCTGTGTGGAATTTGCACATTCTCCTTGTGTCTGCGTGGGTTTCCTCCGGGTGCTCCGGTTTCTTCCCACAGTCCAAAGATGTGCGGGTTAGGTTGATTGGCCATGCTAAGAAATTGCCCGTTAATGTCCTGAGATGCGTAGGTTAGAGGGATTAGCGGGTAAATATGTAGGGATATGGGGTAGGGCCTGGGTGGGATTGTGGTTGGTGCAGACTCGATGGGCCAAATGGCCTCTTTCTGCACTGTAGGGTTCTACATTGTGATTGCTGGAAACAGTCAACCTTCAGAGCTCTCCTGGGAGTTTTAGATCTTGCAGTCAAGATTGAGGATTGAGCTATGAGGAGAGGCTGAATAAACTAGGCTTGTACTCGTTAGAGTTTAGAAGAATGAGGGGAGATCTCATTGAGACGTATAAGATGATGAATGGGATGGATAGGATAGAGGTGGAGAGATTCTTCCCGCTCAAAAAAGACAGTAGGACTAGGGGGCACAGCCTCAAGATAAAGGGGAGGCGGTTTAGAACAGAGTTGAGGAGGAACTTCTTCACTCAAAGGGTGGTGAATCTCTGGAATTCTCTGCCCGTTGAAGTGGTGGAGGCTGCCTCGCTAAATATTTTTAAGAAACGGGTTGATGGGTTTTTGATAAGAGAGGGGATTAAGGGTTATGGGGAGAGGGCGGGAAGGTGGAGCTGAGCCACGACAGATCAGCCATGATCTTATTGAATGGCGGGGCAGGCTCGAAGGGCCAGATGGCCTACTCCTGCTCCTATTTCTTATGTTCTTATGTTCTTACCTCTGTGACAGATGTTTGTCTTTCTATTTAATCACATTTGTCAGGCATTTGCTGCCAGTTGATGCCTCAGGTTCCACCTGAAGCAGAAGAGGACAATGTCTCCACCCATGGAATTAGCACTGAGTTGTCTTCTCAGTGATAGAAACTGTCTCCTGTTTGATTGTTGTTGTTGTCTAACCAAATGTGCTTTCTTTGTAGCGGAAGGATTCACTATAAGGACATGTACGCAATAGTGTGTACGATCGCGCCCCCTTTAGGACTGGGGAGGAAGTGCCCTTGTAGGGTGGCCTGCAAGGTTTGCTTCATATTGACTTAGCACCCAGTGGTTGCCCCTCTCTAACTGAGGAATGATAGGCTTCCTTTAAAGAGACAGTCTCTCAGATACACTGCTACAGTCCTCTCTTTACACTACAATGCGCTTTCTGTAAAGATCCAATCCACAGATTGAGAAAGTCTTCAAATTCTCAGGAGTCAGCTACTTTCTGCCATGGTTGGGTGGGTATTCGCCCTGGCGTCAGTGCCTGGCTTCAGTGCTGGGGTCACCGTGCCGTGCCTACACTGGTCACAGAGTGTGCCCTCCTCCTAGACACCAGCCTGCATCACCTGGATGCTGCTGTTTGAAGGCAGCTCATAATCTCACACTTACATATTTACTTATTCTCTCTCTCACACACACACACACATATACACTCACATACACACATACACACACATATACACTCACATACACACATACACACGCACAAACACACACACACATATACACTCACATACACATGCACAAACACACATATACACTCACATACACACATACACACGCACAAACACACATATACACTCACATACACACATACACACGCACAAACACACACACACATATACACTCACACACACACACACACACATACACTCACATACACACACATATACACACATATACACACACAAACACACATATACACTCACACACACACACACACAGACCCATTCCATTGTTTAAGAAGGGTAGCAAAGGAAAAACAGGAAATTACAGGCCGGTGAACCTGACATCGGTGGTGGGTAAGTTACTGGAGGGGATTCTGCGGGACAAGATCTACCAACATTTGGGTAGTCAAGGTCTGATTAGGGATAGTCAGCATGCGTTTGTGCATGGGAATCATGTTTGACAAACATTTTAAAGTTTTTCAGCAAGGTAATCAAGAGGATGGATGAGGGAGGGTAGGGCAGAGATGTTGTCTGTATGGACTTTAGCAAGGCCTTTGACAAGGTCCGGCATAGCAGGCTACCCTGGAAGGTTGGGTCGCATGGATTCCAGGAAGAGCTAGCTAATTGGATTCAAAAGGAGGCAGAGAATGATGGTGGAAGGTTGTTTCTCGGACTGAAGGCCTGTGACTAGTGGTGGGCCTCAGGGGTCGGTGTTGGGACACATGTTATTCGTTATTTTATAAATGATTTGGATGTGAATGTACAAGGCATGGTTAGTGAGCTTGAAGATGATACCAAAATTGGGAGTTATTGATGATAGCGAAGAAGGCTATCAAAAATTACAAGGGGATATTGATCAGTTAAGGAAGTGGGGCGAGATTTGGCAAATAGATTTCAGTACAGATAAGTGTGAGGCGTTACATTTTGGAAAATCAAGTCAATTGTACAGTAAATGGTAGGGCCCTGGGGGGGTTTAAGGACCTAGGAGTACAAGTACATAGTTTATTGAAAGTAGTATCACAGGTAGGCAGGGTGGTGAAGAAGGCATTTAGCACACTGGCTGGCCTTCATTAGTCAGGGCACTGAGTATAGGAGTTGGGACATTATGTTAGAGTTGTATAAGTCATTGGTGAGGCCATACTTGGAGTATTGTGCACAGTTTTGGTCACCTTGCAATAAGAAAGACATTGATAAACCGGAACGAGCACAAAGGGGATTTACGAGGTTGTTGCCAGCACCAGTGGGTCTAAGTTATATGGAGCATTTGGCCAGGCTAGGACTTTATTCCTTAGAAAGTAGGAAAACGAGATCTATAAAATCATAAAGGACACAGATAGGATGAACACAAGCAGTCTTTTTTCCAGAATAGGGGAATTGAAAACTAGAGGGCATAGGTTTAAGGTGGGAGGGGAAAGATTTAAGAGGGACCTGAAGGGCAATGTCTTCACACAGAGGGTAGTTATATACGGAAATGAGCTGCCAAAGAAAGTGGTCGAGGCAGGTTGAATAGCAACATTTCAAAAGCATTTGGATAAGTAGATGGATGGGAAACGATTAGAGAGACATGGGCCAAATGCGAGCAACTGGAACAGGCTGGGAGGGCGCTAAGGTCAGCATTGGGCCAGTTGGTCTGAAGGGTTTGTTTCCATGCTGTGTTGCCTTATGACACACGCACTCAATCACATACACACTCGCAAGCATATGTGCGTGCTCACTCACTTGGTTGTGCACGCTCACTCACTCGCTTGTGCATGCTCACTTACTCACTTGTGCACACACTCACTTGCACGAATTCACTCGCTCGCACATTCACTCACTTGCGCACGCTCACTCACTTGCGCACGCTCACTCACTCGCAAACTCGCTTGCTCACTCACTCACACTTCCGCGCGCTCACTCACGCACAGGCACTTATACATTCACTCTCACACAAACACACACCTACTTGCTTGCACCTAAAGCACATTGGTGAACCAGACAACAATCGATTTCATATTCGCCCTTAGACCTTTAATTCCAGATTTTTTAAATTGACTTTAAATTGTACTATCTACCATGATGAATTCCCCAGAACATTACCCTGGTTCTCTGGGTTACGAATTCAATTACATTACCAATACGTGATCGCCCAAGGGACATTTTGGGCTGGAGGATATTACAGAGAAAGAAGGAAGCAAGGACAGGAGGAATTAGAAACAGAGATGCGATTTTTAAAATCAAGGCATTGTTTGGCCAGACACCATTGTAGGTCAGTGAATCAGTAGATCGGATTGATGGGTGAGTTATCCAGGCAGCAGAGTTTTAGATCTGCTCAAGTGGATGGAAAGTAGCTTGTTGGAGTGTGTTGGGATAGTCAAGTTAAGAAGTAACAAAGACACACAAACTCTCAAACATGTGCGCAAACATACATATGCACACCTATACTGACACACTCTCTTGAACATAGTACCCTGCCTATAGTCTCCAGGCCTATGGTTCTGGCACTACCCAGAGCCTACAGTGGAGACTTTCCGAACATCAGCACTTCCCAACATATCACTGATAACTCCAGCAGGTCGGGAAGCTGTTGCACACAGACTTGCAGGATTCCATTGCAAACTCTCAATGGTTGGAGCCAATGTGAGTCCAATGTTTGGATGGGGCTAAGATGTTAAATTGGAGGCGTGAGTTTGTGTAAAGAGAAGTGATCTAAGAGAAACTGTTTCTTTACTGAGGGCAAAATGCATAGTCCAGATGCATGGAGTGCATGTCTCCCTCCCTCCCTCTGACTCATGCTTGCTCAGCTGGATACTATTCACATCGTGGGAAGTTAACCAGCGCCTCCTCATCCCATGGAATTTCACTGAACCCAATCGCATTTTACCCACCGCATTTATGCAACAGCTGAACTTGGCACAGAGAAAATCAATAAGCAGTTACAACAATTGGCAAAAGCAAAAGGATGGCAGAAGATGAAGAGAATTGTTCTTACAGCGAGTCGGATGACACTGGCTAAAAATTTTGTTGGAAGCAGCTTCAAAAGCAACTCTCAGGAGATAGTCTTCAAAAGTAAAATAAAAATCAGGCCAACGGGGAAAGAGCAGGGGAGTGGGACTAATTGGACAGCTCTCCCAAAGAGCCAGTACAGATATTTCTGTGCTGTTTGATTCTATGATTCTATGAAGAAAGTGTGTTCTGCTGATTGAGATAGATGTGATTAACTCTTTCCTGTTCTGTTTCTCCTGGACGTGTTTATCATCCATTCCCTCCACACAAAGTGGCCGAATCCATTACACTGACATGTATCAAATGCTGACCCTCATGTCTCCTCCGCTGGGTCTGGGGAAGAAATGTCCTTCGAAAGTTGCCTACAAGGTAGAAAAACCAAAACTCACGTTGTGTCTGCCTGAGACTGAAAGGATATTTATCAGTGTTTGTGTTCTAGGTTAAGGAGAATTCTCAATCAAATAGACAACATTTTTAAAAAATTACATACCACGGTTGTATCCGACAATTCAATTCTGTCGATCATATTTCACTCTTGTTAAAGTTACAGGATTGCCAATGGATCGTTCTCATTTCACCCAGTTTTTTTTTTCTTGTCAATTTTATGTTTCTCAGAGTTATTTTAATGTTGGGACTAGAACACTGCACTTTCAGCACGAGAACTCAGCTGTGATATCATCTGTGATTCCCGGCTCGGGTCACTGCCTGTGTGGAGTTTGCACATTCTCCTCGTGTCTGCGTGGGTTTTCTCCGGGTGCTCCGGTTTCCTCCCACAGTCCAAAGATGTGCGGGTTAGGTTCATTGGCTATGCTAAAATTGCCCCTTAGTATCCAGGGATGTGTAGGTTAGAGGGATTAGCAGGTAAAATGTGTAGGGATATGGGGATAGGGTCTGGGTGGGATTGTGTTCGGTGCAGACTCGATGGGCCGAAGGGCCTGTTTCTGCATTGTAGGGTTCTATGGTTCTAGGGTTCTATGGTTCTATGGTTCACAGCAAAATGTTTGATTAGATAGTGTTAAAGGAGATTTACTCTGTATCGAACCCCATGCTGTACCTGTCTGAGAGTGTTTGATGGGACAGCTTAGAGGGAGCTTTACTCTCTATCTAACCCTATGCTGTACCTGTCCTGGGAGTGTTTGATGGGACAGTGTAGAGGGAGCTTTACTCTGTATCTAATCCCGGCAGCACCTGTCCTGGGAGTGTTTGATGGGGACAATGTAGACGGAGCTTTACTCTCTATTTACCCCTGTGCTATACCTGTCCTGGGAGTGTCTGATGGGATAATGTAGAGTGCGATTTACTCCGTATCCAACCCTGTGCTGAAGGGAAAGTCCTCTATTCCACAGCATTAACATTCCTCTTTTTAAAAAATGGAATAAATGTGAGTCTTGCAACCACTGAAAGCTGCCCCAGGCCATTTTGTGTTGTCACCTGCATGACTAGGAAGATTTATGTCCACTTCTTCACCTCCATGTCATGCAAGAGCACATCTGCTTTGTCTGAAATCTGCGTGAGCAGTGCATGCTTTGATCACTAATTTAAACGCGAATCTGTCCCATCCCAATATTCATTGTCACACTCTGTGCCTGTATATTGTTTGAGCACTCCCTGCCATTCAGTGCTGCAAAGGCCGATGGTGTCCTCATGCATTGCAGGGCATTGTTTGGTAATGTCTGTCCGATGAATATATGATGTTGATTTAGTTGCTTACAGATTGTAGTGCTACCAGAAGTGAAAGATCAAGACGTGGGACATGTACAGGTAATCCCAAACCACATGATCTGAATGATCCATTTTTATCAGTGTAGACGAAACCTGAATTTTCCAATTGTGCCTCATCTCAAGCCGGAGGAAACATCGCGAAATTGGAAAATTCACTCAACTCCACTTGAGGTTTTCTGGGGTGGAGGTGCCACACATTGAGTGAACCTCCAAGTCTTTGCTCTGCTCTGAACAGTTGACCTCGACCACAGCATCCCGTAAGGTTCACCATTTGCCTTGAGCCACAGTTCCATGGCATCTTGTGCAAGGCCTGGATGGATTTAGCTGATTCGCTGCCACATGAAATATTACTTGAGAAATGGTCCTGGAGGAGGGAGCAGGGAAGTTTTGTCACTGTGAGGGGGTGACCCTTACAGGAGAGGAGGAGAAAAATATTGAGATGAGGTTGTGGTCCTGGTACTGTTGACTGGGCACTGCCAAGGGTCTGGATCTGTCCCTTTCCCTGCATTCAGTTTCCCCGTCCCTTTCTCTCTTCATGTCCATCACACCTTTTCTTCCACCCTCTCTCCCCTATTTTACATTCACATTCTCTAAATATCTCTCTTTGCAATGTCTTTCTCTCTCTATTTCTCTCTTTGTTACTCTCTCAGTTTTGCTCCAACTCTCATACTGTCATTCTATGTCTCTCTTGCAACCTTTCCCTGTTTATCTCGACCTGTCACTTTCTCTCTCTCTCTGTCTGTGTATCTCCCACTTTAACAACATTTAACCCCGTGCTGTGTGTGTCCTGGAAGTATTTGATGAGGACAGTGTAGAGGGAGTTTTACTTTGTATGTAATCCCGTGCTGTATGTGTTCTGGAAGTATTTGATGGGGACAGTGTGGAGGGAGTTTTACTCTGTATCTAACCCTGTGCGGTACCTGTCCTGAGAGTGTTTGATGGGGACAGTGTAGAGAGCACTTTACTTTGCAGTTAGCTAAAGGGACAGCTGGGAGGCTTTCAAAAGTGTGTTAACCAGGGTTCATGGTAAGCACATGCCTTCTAGAGTGAAGGATTAGGCTGGTAAAAATAGAGAACCCTGGATGACTTGGGATTTTAAGGCCCTCATCAAAAATAAGAAGGGGGCAGATGACATGCATAGGCAGCTGAGATCAAGTGGATCCCTTGAAGAGTAAATAGCGTGTCAGATTAGAGCTTGGAGAGACATCAGAAGGGCAAAAAGGGGACACAAGATTGCTTCGGCAGATAAGGCAAAGGAGAATCCAAAGAGCTTCTACAAATACATAAAGGGCAAAAGAATAACAAGGGATAGAATAGGGCCTCTTAAGAATCAACAAGGTCATCTGTATTTACTGTTGAGAAAAGAATGGATGTTATGGAACTTTGGGAAATAAATAGTGATGTCTTGAGGAGTGTATATATTACAGAGAAGGCGGTGCTGGAAGTCTTAAAGCGCATCAAGGTAGATAAATTCCCGGGACTTGATGCAGTGTATCCCAGAATGTTGTGGGAGGCTAGGGAGGAAATTGCAGGTCCTCTAGCAGAGATATTTGAATCATCGACAGCCACACATAAGGTGCCTGAAGATTGGAGGGTGGCAAATGTTGTGCCTTTGTTTAAGATGGACTGCAGAGAAAAGCCTGGAAACTACAGGCCACTGAGCTTAGCATCTGTAGTGGGCAAGTTGTTAGGAGCTATTTTGAGAGACAGGATCTACAGGAACTTAGAGAGGAAGGACTGATTGGGGACAGTCAGCATGGCTTTGTGAGTCGAAAATCATGTCTCACAAATTTGAGTTTTTTGAGGGGGTAACCCAAGAAGCAGATGAGGGCAGTGCAGTCAATGTTATCTACATGGATTTTAACAAGGCCTTTGACAAGGTACTCATGGTAGGTTGTTGCATAACGTCAAGGGATCCAGGGTGAGGTAGTCAACTGATACAAAATTGGCTTGATGAACAAAATAAGAAGTCTCACAACACCAGGTTAAAGTCCAATTAACTAAAGGGACATCTGGTAAAAATAGGGAACCCTGGATGACTTAGGACATTGAGGCCCTGCTCAAAAATGAGGAGGAGGCATATGACATGCATAGGCAGCTGGGATGACTGACCTGACAAAGAAGCAGCGCTTGAAAGCTATTGGCTTTTGCTACCTAATAAACCTGTTGAACTTTAACCTGGTGGTGTGGAGATGACGTTTACCCCAGTCCAACGTCAGATCTCCATATCTTGATGACAGAAGACAGAGGGTGATCGTAGAGGGTTGTTTTTCAAACTGGAGGCCTGTGACCAGCGGTGTGCCTCAGGGATCAGTCTGGGTCCACTGGTATTTGTCACTTATTTTAATGATTCAGATGAGAATTTAGGAGGCATCGTTTGTAAGTTTGCAGATGACACCAAGGTTGGTGATATAGTGGACAGTGAAGAAGGTTATCTAGGATTGCAACGAGATTTTGATCAATTGGGCTAGTGGGCTGATGAATGGCAGATGGAGTTTAATTTAGATAAATGCGAGGTGATGCATTTTAGTAGATCAAACCAGGGCAGGACTTAGTTAATTAATGGTGGGTGTTGAAGAGAGTTAGAGAACAAAAAGATCTAGGGATACAGGTTGATCGATCCTTGAAAGTGGAGTGGTGGATAGGGTGGTGAAGAAGGCATTCGCCATGCTTGGTTTCATTGGTCAGAACACTGAATACAAGAGTTAGGTCACCTTCAAAACAAAGAACAAAGAAAATTACAGCACAGGATCCACGGCTCTCCAAGCCTGCATCGACTATGCTGCCCGACTTAACTTCCAGGCACCATATCCCTCTATTCCCATCCCATTCATGTATTTGTTAAGATGCCCCTTAAAAGCCAATACCTTATCCGTTTCAACTACCTCCCCCGGCAACGAGTTCCAGGCACCCGCTAGTCTCTGTGTAAAAAATCTGCTTCATACATCTCCTAAAGAACTTGTTGAAGTTGTGCAAGATATTAGTAAGGCCACACTTGGAATACTGTATACAGTTATGGTCACCCTATTATAGAAAGATATTCGTAAACTAGAAAGAATGCAGAAAAGATTTGCTGGGGATGCTTGGTGGTTTGTGTTATAAGGAGAGGCTGGATAGACTGGAACTTTTATCCCTGGAGCGTAGGAGGCTTAAAGGTTATCTTAAAGAGGTCTATAAAATAATGAGGGTCATAGATAAGGTAGATAGTCAACATCTTTTCCTAAATGTAGGGGAATCTAAAATTAGAGGGTATAGGTTTAAGCGGAGACACAAAAAGATCCGGAGGGGCAGTGTTTTCACACTGGTGGTTGAGTGTCTGGAATGAGTTACCCAGAAGCAGTGGTCAAGGCAGATACAATTTTGTCTTTAAAAACTTTAGATAGTTATGTGGGTAAGATGGGTGTAGAGGGATATGGGCCAAATGGGGGCAATTGGCACTAAATGGTAAAATCTGGGCGGCATGGACAAATTGGGCCAAAGGGCCTGTTTTCATGCTGTAAACCTCTATGACCCAGTTTACTCAGATCCTCGCCCCTAGGACCAAGCTTTGCAGTAGCGTTTCCAACACATTAGATCTTTCCTTGGATATGGAGACCAAAACTGCGCATGGTCCTTTGACAATGGCCTCACCAATATCCCAGATAATTATAGAAAGATTTTTTTCCTCAACTTCACCCACCTTTGAAAGGCAACATGTCATTTGGCTTCCTAGTTGCTTGTGGTACCTGCTGGCTAACTTCCTACACTCAACGCTTCAACACTTACACATTCACAATTTTTAAAACATGTTCTGTTTTCAATCCTTGCAATCAAAATGAATAACCTCACACTTTCCCACTTTATACTCATCTGCCATCACTAAACACATCTAAATTTCCTTGCAGGATTTTGTGCCTTAAAACTTGCACTTCCACTTAGCTTTCTCTCAGCAAACTTAGATACGTTATTTGCTATCTCTTATATAAGTCATTCATTTGGACTGTAAATCATTGAGGCCCCAGCAACGATCTTGTAACACTCCACTAGTCACGGCCTGCCACCTTGAAAATGCTGCATTTATACCCACTCTTTGTTTCATGTCTGTTAGCCAATCCTCTATCTATATTCATCTGTCAGCTCCAACTCCCTCCCTAACAGCACTGTGGGTGTACCTACACAATAAGAAGTCTCACAACACCAGGTTAAAGTCCAACAAATGTATTTGATAGTAAACCCAGAAGCTTTTGGAATGCTGTTCCTTCATCAGGTTCCCATCAGAAACAGGGCATATAAAGGCACACACAGTTTACAGAATACTGATTAGAATGCGAGTCTTTACAGCTAACCTGCTATTCAAGTCTTAAAGGTGCCTACACCACAGGGACTGCAGCGCTTCAAGCGGCAATTGGAATGGGCAAAAAATACTGGCCTAGTTAATAACATTCATACCCTGTGAAAGAAGACAAAAGCCCTTACCTTGTGTATGAACCTTTGGTGTGTCATCTTATCAAATGTTTTTTCAAAATCCAGGTTTCCCAGATCCATTTGTCTCTCTTTATCCACCCTACTGGTGACATCATCAAATCATTGCAACAGGATTTCCCTCTCATTAAAACCATGTCTAATCTTGCTATAATTTTCTCAGTGCATTACTATGACTTTCTTAATAATGGGGAATGGAGGCCAAGAATAATGCTGGAGTAACTCACCTCTTGACTCTTCAAAATCTGTCCACCATCCACAAGGCACATATCAGGAGTGTGATGGAATATTCTCCACTTGTCTGGGTGGGTGCAGCTCCAACAACACTCAAGAAGCCTGACACCATCCAGGACAAACCCAGCCTGCTTGCCTGGCACCACATTCACAAACATCCACTCCCTCCACCACTGATGCTCAGTAGCAGCAGTGTGTACTATCTACAGGATGTGCTGCAGCAATTCACCAAAGATCCTTAGACAGCACCTTCCAAATCCATGACCACTTCCATCTAGAAGGACAAGGGCAGCAGATGCATGGGGAACACCATCACCTGCAAGTTTCCCTCCCAAGTCACTCACCATCCTGACTTGGAAATATATCGCCGTTCCCCCCACAGTCACTGGGTCAAAGTCCTGGAATTCCCAACCCAAGCGGACACAAGGCAGCTGGGCGGCACGGTAGCACAGTGGTTAGCACTGCTGCTTCACAGCTCCAGGGTCCTGGGTTCGATTCCCGGCTCGAGTCACTGCCTGTGTGGAGTTTGCACATTCTCCTCGTGTCTGCGTGGGTTTTCTCCGGGTGCTCCGGTTTCCTCCCACAGTCCAAAGATGTGTGGGTTAGGTTCATTGGCTATGCTAAAAAATTGCTCCTTAGTGTCCTGGGATGTGTAGGTTAGAGGGATTAGCAGGTAAATGTGTAGGGATATGGGGATAGGGTCTGGGTGGGATTGTGTTCAATGCAGACTCGATGGGCCGAAGGGCCTGTTTCTGCACTGTAGGGTTCTATGTAATCTGCTAAAGGGCAACCAGGGATAGGCAATGAATGAATGATGGCCAGCCAGTGATGCCCATGTCCCATGAGTAAATAAGAAAAAACTTCCATTATAGCTTCATCTTCAGTAGGGGAGATCTCACAATTACAGATTCTCCTGTGTAGACTGGAGGTGTCTCCTTTTCACATTTTGTTTTTGGCTTGAGTGGCGCACTGGGAAGTCAACTGGTAAAAATGAATCATTTGTCATTCTGTGTGGAGAGATAGTGAGCTGCATGTCACCCAGCAGCAACTTCTGGTTAAGAAGACAGTGACTGTAGTGTGAGTTGTCATTATCGGAGTGTTATATAGAAAGTTCACATTCACTGCGGGCTTGACTGTTCAGCTGCCAAATTGCACAAATTATTGAGTAGGTCATCACGAGGGGAGTTGGCTCATATCACTGCAGAATGTGGGTGACATTGCCTGTTGCTGTTTGTTTGATACACTCTAGGTTTGCCAACTCTCCTGCTTCTCCCTGGGGTCCAGAAGAATTGCAGATTACCCACCCAGCCACTGGCAGCAAACTGAAAAGCAAATGAAAAATCGTTGTTAAATGAACACGTTTGTCTCAGTTACCAAAGTATTGGAGGTGGAAACACAGCTGGTTTGGCTGTCAGTCAACACTCATCCAATCAGGTCGTGAAGAATTTGATCTCTTTCCAATCAGCATCTGAAGGCAGACTTGGACACGCCAATGGCAGGGTGTTTGTGGCAATTGGAAGCTATTTGATGAAACCGGAGTTGGCCACCTTAGCGGGTATCTTAAACAATTTGCTTTCTGTCCTCAGTGAGAGGAAGGTCCAGTGAATGGAGGATCCTGGGAAGGAGGTCGAGGTATAGGGGTTGGGGAACATGGCGGGGGCAGTGTTAAATTGCAGCACACACAAACTGCCACTATCACTTGAGCTGAGAAGCATACCTAGGGTTTCAGTTCTCCAGTCCCCGGACAGGGAACTAAGCTGGTTATGACTTGTTGTCCTCTCCTTTATAGAGGCTGGTACTGATGAACATGCCGGTGAGCGAGGAGAAAACTGTCCACTTCACCTCTACCCTCATGGGCCTTATCCGGACTGCACTTCATATCAAGCTTGCGAAAGGTAAGGGGAATGTTAGGGTGACTGGCCATGCTAAATTGCCCTATGGTGTCACTGGGACCAGCAGAGTAAATAAGAGGTGTTACAGGGATAGGGCCGAGGTGGAATTGTTGCCAGTGTAGGCTCAGTAGGCCTTCTTCCGCATTATAGCAGTTCTATGACTATTCAGTTCTGATACTACATCCGGCGGTGCAAAAACTTTCTCTACTGGCATTGCCACAACAACAGTAGTTTTCATTTACATAGCGTGGGTGGCACTGTGGTCAGCAATGTTGCCGCACAGCTCCAGGGGCCTGGGTTCAATTCCCACCTTGGGTGGCTATCTGTGTGGAGTTTGCACATTCTCCCCGTGTCCACAAGGGTTTCCTCCGAGTGCTTCGGTTTCCTCCCACCATCCAAAGATGTGCAGGGTTGGTTGAGTGGTCATGCTAAGTTGCCCTTTGGTGTCCCAAGATGTATAGGTTAGGGGGATTAGCAGGATAAAATACGTGGGGTTACGTGATAGGGCCTAGGTGGGATGCTCTGTTGAAAAGTCAGTGCATACTCGATGGGCTGAATGGCCTCCTTCCACGCTGTCGGGTTTCTATGATTCTTTCATGTAATAAAACGTCCTTAGCTGAAACAAAATGTTGAGCTATATCAGGACAAGTGATCGAAAACTCAGTCAAAGTGGTAACTTTTAAAGAGACGGCGAGGTTTAGGGAGGGAATTCTTTGGGGTCCAGGGAGCTGAAGGCACGGCCACCAGTGTGGAGCCATTACGATCAGGAATGTACAAGAGGCCAGAATGTGAGGAGTGTGGTTATCTCAGAGGGACGTGGGGCTTGAGGAGACTGGGAGAGGTAAGACCATGGAGAGATTTGAAAACATGTTGAAATCTGAATCGTAATTAAAATTAAGGTGATGCCTGACCATGAGTGGGTGTGGGTCAGTGAGCACAACGCTGGGTGACCAGAATTTAGTGTAAATTAGGATGCATCAGAGTTCTGGCTGACCTTGAGGAACTGCATTGTTACTGGAATAATCACATTTGGAGGTGAAAAGGGCAGAGATGAGGATTTCAGCAACGCAGGACAGAACTGGGTGACGTGTAAAGGTGGAATTTATTTAATCTCAGTTTCAACCAGTTTAATGACCACAGTCTTGTAGGGGTGATGTGCTGGCCAATCCAGAGCCCTGATGTGTGTGACTTCAGCTGATGCTTAACTGGCCTCTGAACTGTTAATGAGATGCAAAGATTTCCACACATCCAAAGAATGGCATCTCTCAACTTTCTAACAATAGCTCAAGATTTAATCTGTAGTTTGTGTGAAAGCAGCAGGTTTGAAAAGCTGGAAACATAGGAACAGATGTCAACTATTCAGCTTCTCAAACCCATTCCATATTTAATTCTATTATGACCCATCAGGATCTTAACTCCAACAACCCACCTTAGTTCCACATGACTAATATCTTTTCCCCATTTCATAATATTTTCAACGTCCTCACTATTTGGCAGGTTCAAGAGGGAACTATCTATATATTATCTTGCTGTCAAGGAGACATCTGTCCATTGACCAGTTCCCTGTCTCTCACAAAGACTTCTGTCCACTGAACAGTGTCTCTCAGTCTCCTCTCTCTGTCTCAGGAATATATCTGTACACTGAGTGATGTCTCAATTCCCCTCTCTCTCAGAGAGAGATACCTATACATTGTCTGCTGTATCTCAGTCCCCTCTCTCTTAGGGAGATCTCTGTTCACTGACTGGTATCTCTCAATTCCCTCTCTCAGCGAGATATATCTACATTGACTGGTGTATCACAGTGTCCTCTCTCTCAGGGAGATATCTGTACACTGATTGGTGTCTCACAGTGTCCTCTCTCTCAGGGAGATATCTGTACACTGATTGGTGGTCTGTCAGTCTCCTCTCTCTCAGGGAGATACCTGTACACTGACTGTGTACAGTGTCTCACAGTGTCCTCTCTCTCAGGGAGATACCTGTACACTGACTGATGTCTCACAGTGTCCTCTCTCTCAGGGAGATACCTGTACACTGACTGATGTCTCACAGTGTCCTCTCTCTCAGGGAGATATCTGTGCACTGACTGGTGGTCTCTCAGTCCCCTCTCTCTCTACCTCAGGGTGTGGCCTATGTTGAGATGTCATTCTAGGATAAACTGTCTTTCAGGTGGAGCAGACAAGCAGCAGTTAGATGCTGAGCTTCGAAAGGAAATCATGACTATTTGGCCTCACCTCTCACAGAAGACACTGGACCTCCTGGTTCCCATACACATGCGTAAGTGAAGCATATCCTGCATGAATTTCCTTTGCCAAAGTACAATTTCCTTTTGCATCTCGGTCAGGCGTCAACAACCCTGTCAGAAGTGGCGTGCGGAGTCTTTGTTTATTCACTCTAATTTAAGATTTTGCATCTCTGTGATGCATTTTGATTACATTTCTATGTATAAATACCCTCATCTTATCAGTTCCTCTCCCAATCCTGTGTTCTTCAATCTCAGGAATTCCTCTCCCAATTCCAAGTCCCTCAATCCCAGGGAGCTTCTCTTCCAATCCCAAATTCCTCAATCCCAGTGTCCCCTCTCCCAATCCCGAGTCCCTCAATCCCAGGAACCCCTCTCCAATCCCGAGTTCCTCAATCCCAGTGTCCCCTCTCCCAATCCCGAGTCCCTCAATCCCAGGAACCCCTCTCCAATCCCGAGTTCCTCAATCCCAGTGTCCCCTCTCCCAATCCCGAGTTCCTCAGTCCCTTCACCCTGCTCATGCAATCTCCAGTTCCTCAATCCTGGGGAACTCCTCCCTAATTCTGAATCTCTCAATGCCACCTCCGCCTCCCCCGCCACCTCCCCCGTATGCTCTGTCAATTCTGAGCTCTATAGACTGAATGGGTTTCCTGATTTTAATCTGATTTTACACTTATTCAGGCCCTTTCACCTCTGTAGGGCCATGGCTGAGTTTGAGTAATTCTACATTTACTAAGAACCAGGAATCTGCCTAACGTGCGGTACTGCTTAACGTGCACACTCACCGAGCTACGTAATGTACAGTTTATCTCTGATTCTGTGTACAAGGCCTCAGCAAAAATGAACATCTCCTGTTCTTTAGCCACAGATCTTACAATTGGAAAAATCTACGCTGCTATGATGATCATGGATTACTACAAACAGAGTAAAACAAAAAAATACCAACAACTACAGGAGGAGCAGGTACGGACCCTGGGGGGAATACAGACTGCAGCAAACTACACCAGCAAGCAGCAACGTATAGATACTGCAGGGAGTCAAAGACAATGATGGAATTGGGAGGGATTGGGGAATGAGATGGAGATTTGGATGAAAGGGGATTGGGAAACAGATTTGGATGGGAATTAGGTTAGAATGGGATTGGGAAGGGGAAGGGGATTGCTATGCGGATTGGGAATGTACATGGAATGGGATTGGGAAGGAGATTGAGATTTCGATGGAATGGGATTGGGAAGGAGATTGAGATTTCGATGGAATGGGATTGGGAAGGAGATTGAGATTTCGATGGAATGGGATTGGGAAGGAGATTGAGATTTCGATGGAATGGGATTGGGAAGGAGATTGAGATTTCGATGGAATGGGATTGGGATCGGTATTTGGATTGAAGACATGGTTTGTGGCCATTCTGTTGATGGTGAATAGCAATTGCTACACTATGGTCAGACTCTGAGCAATTCTTCCCCTGCCCGTTTGCGAACAGCAGGGTTTGGATGCACAATGTGAGGCATTTAATCACATGATGCTGGAGCTTTTACCCCTTTGTTTACCCCACTGACAAATCACTGAACACATAGAGACACGGGCGGATTGTAACTTCAACTGGCATAACTGAGACCAGCGTCTACAATGTCATATACACAAGGCAGAAGTTTGAATGGGGTTCATGTGGGGTATAAACAGCAAGCAGTTTGAGAAAAGGTTGTTCCTGTGCTGTGAACTCTGATTTTTAGGGAATAAGATAGTGTGAGAATGACAGCAATTTCTTTCTCTGCAGAGTCGAACCCCGATGTTCCAGCGAATGGAAGCATCCTCTCTGCCTCCACAGATTATTTCCAGTGGCAAGGCAATGTCTTTCCTACAGCCACACATGGGACCTGACATGTAAGTTTCACATCATTGCTGAGTTCCAAAGCATCAAGGCTGTAAATATTGACACCCCCCCCCAACCCCGCCACTGCACCTCCACACACAACTCCACTCACTCACTCATTCACAACCCTCCCTCACTCACTCCTGACCCTCCCAACCCTCACTCACTCCTGACCTTCCCCCCCTCACTCACTCCTGACCTTGTTCTGATCTTCACTCACTCCTGACCCTCCCCCTCCCTCACACACTCCTGACCCTCCCCCTCCCTCACTCGCTCCTGACCCTCCCCCTCCCTCACTCGCTCCTGACCTTCCCCCTCCCTCACTCACTCCTGACCTTCCCCCTCCCTCAATCAGTCCTCACCTTGTTCCATCCCTCACTCACTCCTGACCCTCCCCCTCCCTCACTCTCTCCTGACCTTCCCCCTCCCTCACTCATTCCTCACCTTGTTCCATCTCTCTCTCACTCCTGACTCTTCCCCTCCCTCACTCATTCCTGACTTTCCCTCTCCCTCACTCACTCCTGAACTTCCCCCTCCCTCACTCATTCCTGACCTTGTTCCGTCCCTACCTGCCGTTCCTATCTGTTGGGTCTTTTCTCGGTCTGTTGGGTGTAGTCAGTGTTGCTGGATTCCTGGTTTGAAGTCTTCTCTTTAAGGGATCTCTCTTATGAATGCTGACACCCTTCGTCAGAATAAAAAAAGTTACTCATAGCGTACCATCCACCTAAACCCTATAATCATGCCAACCGCTGTATTGCCAGCGTACCTTTCTGGCTAGCACTCTGAGTCACAAAGTTGTGTCTTCAAATCCCACTCCCAAGACTTGAGCACATCGTCCTGGCTGAGACTCCAGTGCAGTATTGAGGGAGTGCTGCACTGTTAGAAGTGCTGTCTCGTGGCTGAAACATCAAACAGAGGCCCATCTGTCCTCCTAAGTAAATGTAAAAGATCCTGTGACGTTTCTCAAAGAACAACAAGTGTCTGCTCCTTGGGGAGTCCAGCAGTGTCTCCCAACAGGTCAAGCTGGTCATTACCACGTTGTTGTTTGTGGGATCTTGCTGCGCATAAATTGGCTGTTGTATTTCCTGGAACAGTGAGTACACTTTTAAAGAGGTCTTTCACTGGCTGTGAAGTGATTTGGGACTGTGAAAGATACTAAATAAATGTAAGTTCTTTCTTTCATTCTAATACCCTCACAGGGATAATAGGAGTGAGTTTGCCCCCTTGGTGTCCTTACCCTCATCAACCATGTTCCAGAACAGCAGGACATCAGCAAGTCAAGCACATGAATTCCGTAGCCGACGACTAAAGGTATGGAGCCAGCTTCCAGCTGAGTCCCAGGTCAAAGCAGATAGAGTTTTGCAAAGTCCAGGAAATGTTTTGGAGCCACACAATTTATATTATTCCATATGACCTTAAGAATACAACATTGTGATAGTGAGGGTGTTGGGGTGAAGATCCTGAACAAAATAGGAAGACAGTTGAAACATTGGCAAGGACGAGCAGAGATTCCCAGGGCGTGCGCAGATTCCCAGGATCTACGCAGATAAACAGGACATGGGACATATACAAGTTACCGGGGTGTGTAAAATGATTAAACATTAATGTAAATAAACTAAATCTAATCTTTAGTTTCAGTTCCATGGTCACAGCTCGGGCCTTGCACGCTTGCTTCGACTGGCATGCGTATGGTTCAGATGTTTTGCATTGGTCATGCATATGTAAATTAAAACATTGTGAATTTGTTGTGAAATATGTACATATTCTGATTTTGTACAGAATCTGATTTTATGCACAGAAATATTAGTTATTGAGAAAAAGAGAGGTTGGCTGTGGTGATCTAACAAGGGTAGTTTCCAACTTTACGCAGCGTTTTCCCATTATAAATATTTACATAAAGATTTTCAATGATAACTTGCCTAGAAATGATAGTCAGGAAGCGTAACACATATACAAGACCTATAAATATAATGTCTAGTTATCTTATTAATGAGTTCTATTTTGCACTAATTAGACTGTAGGTCTTTTTGATTTGTTATACATAGGAATTAGAAAAAGACAAGCTGGACTATCCTCACAACAGTCATTACCTCCCCATTGAAACCCAAGGACGGGCAGTGTCCATGCCCCGACTGGAGGTTGAGTCTGAGGTAAATCTTGTTTGCTCTGTCTTTATCTAAGCCAATGTCTGTGCGTCCTGTTCCAGTTTCTACAGATACGTAAAGGGATTTTTCCAAACCTCTTGCCTCAACCCCTATACTATGAAATTCATCAACTGCTTTGTCTCTGAGGATACCATCTCTCCCTACACAGGAACCTAGGAATTAGACACAGAAGAAGGCAAATTCAGCCATTTGAGCCTGCTCCGCCATCCAGTCACATCATGGCTGACCTCTCTGTCTGGTCTCATCCACCTCCCCACTTGTTCCCTCCGTACCTTTGATGGGCACAGTAGCACCATGAGGCATTTCTGCCTCACAGCAGAAGGCACCTGGATTTGATTCTTGGGTTGGGTCACTGTCTGTGCAGTCTCCCCATATCTGCAAGGGTTTCCTCCGGCTATTCCGGTTTCCTCCCCACAGTCCAAAGATGTGTGGGTTGGTTGACTGGCCATGCTAAATTGACCCTAGTGTCAGCGGGACTAGCAGGGTAAATATGAGGGGTTACGGGAATAGGGCCTGAGTGGGATTATGGTCAGTGCAGACTTGATGGGCTGAATGGCCTCCTTCTGCACAACAGGGATTCCATGATTCTTTACCCCTTCTTCGCACTATGAGCCAGCGAGTTTCAGATTCACCTCACTCTGCGAGAAGTAATTCCTCCTCATCTCATTTTTAAATCTACCGCCTCTCAACCTACATCTGTGACCCCTTGTTCTAGATTGCCCCATAAGAGGAAATATTTGGCCTACATTTACTCTATCAATCCCTTTTAAAATTTTATATACCTCAATCAGATCCCCTTGCATCTTTCTAAACTCCATCGAGCCCAAACTGTTTAATCTCTCCTCATACGTCAACCCCTTCATCCCCAGAATCAATCTGGTTAACTTCCTCTGAACTGCCTCCAATGCCATCACATCCTTCCACAAATAAGGAGACCATAACTGCACACAATACTCCAGATGTATACTCCAACACCCTATCCAATTGCAGCAACTCCTCTCTATTTTCATACTCCAGTCCTTTTGCAGTAAATGCCATTTGCCATTTCCTTACTCTCTCTTCATAATTCTAACTATTATAATTTTACCAAATACTATCTACATTCTCCTTTGCCTTATCCGCTCCAGTGGAAAAGAAATCCCAGTGTCAATTAGCTTCCCTTCCCAGTCCAGGGATTGCCCTGGTTAATCTGTGCTCTCAGTGCTTTTATTGCCCGTTTTACGTTTACTCGAAACCAATATTTGCTGTTGACCAGTCATTATTTCTCCACTCTTGCACTCTGTGCTCCTGTGTGTAAAACCCAGAACTTCAATGACCATTTGTAATGGCATTCTGACTGAATCCCTCCCCCTCTCTCTCATCACCCTCATAACACAGTTGGGATACAGGGGAAGTGGTGGAAGGAGTTTGGGGGGGCGGTGGATCCTGGTCAGAATGAAAAGGTACTGTACACCCAAACTATAAACAGACTGGTTATTAAAATGCCTTGTGTTAGCACTGAAATGATAGATGTACACCTATGAAGTAGCATCTGTTACTCACTCACCCGACTCAAGGATTGTATATTTCTTCCTCCCATGACCTGACAGTCAACCGAAGACACAAGTTCAATGAAACGCTCGTTCTCCACGTACGCAGGGCACCATTCCAGTGGCAGCTGGCTCAACGAGTACTCTCTAGAGAGGGCCGGCCCAGAGGACTTCTACCAAAGACAGGGCCGCAAACCCGGCAGGTCATCCGCCAGGTCTTCAGCTACAGGTAACCACTGAGGCTGTGTGGGGGCAGTAATGTTGCTGGGTCTGGAGATGTTAAACTGCAACACTGATACTCCCTCAGCTGGTACGGCAGGGAAATGGCTGAATTGGGCTCACCTTCCTGTGCTGATAGTTATTGAGACCTGTTTCCAGTCCCTGGGCTGCCCATGTCAGTCTCACTCATTTAGCTGCTTTGGGATTACACAGTGAACCATTGAAGTTGCAAGTGGATGATACAACGATGGACAATAGGTTCAATGGGGATTGAGTTTTTCTTTGGTCAATAATTTCACTTGAGGCCTTCCTAAATAACAGTAAAGGAACGCAAGCTAACAATGACCATGATTAGGTTCGAAAGGGAGATGGATGAACCATGAACTAAAACTTTAAATGTGGGTAAGGCTGCCATTGGACAGATGAGGCGCAAACTGATCACAATAGACCGAGCAGCCCTATTGATGGATAAAATTACAAATGAACAGGAGGTATTTAAACTAAAGCTTGATCGAGTAAAGAACCTATACATACCTTGAAAAGACAAGAACTCTAATTAAACAACTTTGGTCAATAATGGCAATGAAATATTAATAAAGCCAGAAATAAGACTTGGATGAAGGAAAAGACAGAAGAGATACAAAGATATGAAAAGGGAGCAAGAATGGTGAAAATGGAATACAAGAAAAAACTTGCAAGGCAAAATATCCAGGATAAGACTATAGATTAGCAAGTATACTAAAGCAGAGGATTGATAAGGACAATGAGGATTGTTGAACTACAGGTGCAAGTGAAATTGTTCCAAAAATCCCTTCAAAACAACACCTTCTGGCCACTGTTAGTCAGACTTGCCCTTGTCTGTTTACTATCACCCATACTATGCACTGCAAATTGCTGTGTGTGGGATATGGAAACGGCACTGCGTACTCTCCAGCACATCTGAGACCTGAGAGAGGAGGACAAGCAACTCTTTGCATTTCACCAATCAGTTTGAAGGTTTGTGAAATGATCGATGCAAGGACTGAGAAGGTGGATAAATTAGAATCAGTGAGTTCAATGTCAGATCAGGTACAGAAAGAAAAAGAAAGGGAAGTACAATTTGATTATGAGAGAGAAAAATTGAAATAGAAAAAGTTTAAAATTATTTATTGAATGGTTAATATCCCAAACCACAATTAGGAATGAGATTATGCAATTATAATAATTTTCAGGGCCAGATTGGCAGTAATTAACAAGTATTATGCTGTTATAAAGGTACTTGGGTCTGAAGTGATTGAACTTTCTGTGTGAGTTTCGTCCATAGTTTTCATTGTGCATATAACGCAATTTCCGCTCTTCACAACACGCACTGAGGATAAAGTACGAGAGATCCGTTTTAAGGTTACGTGTTGTCTCATGAAAAGATCTCGAGTCTTTGATGGTTGAACAATAACTTTTTATGAATAACACATACATGTAAAGAATACAGTCCTGTCTAGGTGTGAGCTGATGCTGGCTTCTACCAGATGAACTACCACAAGCTACATGTGACTCTCTGCATCATAATATGAGCAGTATGTTAACCCTTACTGTGCTAAACATCATAATACTACGCCTCCCCAAGTATTTACCCAACAGCATTTACAATAATATTTACATGCAACCCCTTCTCCCCTTCCCAAGTCTCTGACTTTACAGTTTTAGGTAGTCTTGGGGCTTTACAATTAGAACATAGAACACTACAGCACGAACAGGCCCTTCGGCCCACAAGTTGCGCAGATCACATCTATACCTACCAAGCCATAGAACTATCTGTAACTTTCAATGCCATTAAATCCCACATACTCATCCAGAAGTCTTTTAAAAGACCCCAGCAAGTTCGCCTCTACCACCACTGACGGCAGCCGATTCCACTCACTCACCACCCTCTGAGTGAAAAACTTACCCCTAACATCACCTCTGTACTTGCTTCCCATTACCTTAAACCTGTGTCCTCTCGTAGCGACCATTTCAACCCAGGGAAATAGCCTCCGAGGATCCACCCTATCCATTCCTCTCAACATTTTATAAACCTCTATCAGGTCGCCTCTCAACCTTCGTCTCTCCAGGGAAAAGAGTCCCAGCTCCCTCAACCTATCAATTCTTCCAGATTTCATTCTTTTCAAGTTTGAAGAGTGGTGGTCTTAGCTATTTTGGACGAACTTTGTTGACCTGGAGTTGAAGTTGTAGCACTTGGTATTTCGAACACCTAGGTGTCAACATCGGGTTCATTTCTTGCACTCCTTCGTATTCTATTTTTCTTTCTCAATAACCTGTCTTACTTGGTCGGATACCATGGGCTTATCCCTCTCCTTCTGGAGGGAATGTTTGCCTCACTAATTCATCGAATGGGATCTGGTTTTCTTTTTTGATGTTGTTCCTGGAAATTAAGTTTGTGTGTTCCTCATCCTTGAGCTCAGCCTGCAGTTTGGCTGCCAGTGCTACACTTTGTTCCTTCATGGGCACTTGTGCCTCCCTATGTTTTGTCTTGGTGAGTTGGTGGTTACTCCTCTCCTACTCCAAGATTGACTTCACGTTGTATGTGTGATCTTGAAGGTACAGGATCGTTACTGTAGTTTTTCTTGATTTTGTGACAGCAACTGTTTGACTCTGAAGTTCAAGATAGAACATAGAACATTACAGCGCAGAACAGGCCCTTCGGCCCACGATGTTGCGCCGGCCAGTTACAAAACAATGACCCACTAGCCTAAACCAATCCCTTTTCATCCATAAACCTATCTACAGATCTTTTAAACGCCCCCAAACTAGGCGCATTTACAACTGCAGCTGGCAGGGCATTCCAGTCCCTCACCACCCTCTGGGTAAAGAACCTACCCCTGACATCTGTCCTATAACTACCCCCCCTTAATTTAAAATCGTGCCCCCTCGTGCTAGCTTTCTCCATCCTAGGAAAAAGGCTATCACTATCTACCCTGTCTAAACCTCTAATCATCTTATATGTTTCAATGAGATCCCCTCTTAGCTGCCTTCTTTCCAGCGAAAACAACCCCAAATCTCTCAATCTCTCCTCATAGGATCTCCCCTCCATACCAGGCAACATCCTGGTAAACCTCCTCTGCACCCTCTCCAAAGCCTCTACATCCTTCCTATAATGTGGGGACCAGAACTGCACACAAAACTCCAAGTGCGGCCGCACCAGAGATGTGTACAGTTGCATCATGATGCTGCGACTCCTAAATTCAATCCCCCTACCAATAAACGCCAAGACTCCGTATGCCTTCTTAACAACCTTATCTACTTGATTCCCAACTTTCAGGGATCTATGTACACATACACCTAGATCCCTCTGCTCCTCCACACTATTCAAAGTCCTCCCGTTAGCCCTATATTCAACACATCTGTTATTCCTTCCGAAATGAATTACCTCACACTTTTCCACATTAAACTCCATCCGCCACCTCTCAGCCCAGCTCTGCAACCTTTCTAAGTCATCCTGCAAACTATGACACCCTTCCTCACAATCTACCACACCTCCAACTTTGGTGACATCAGCAAACTTACTAATCCACCCAACTATACCCTCATCCAGATCATTAATAAAAATTACAAACAGCAGTGGCCCCAAAACAGATCCCTGAGGCACACCACTTGTAACCGAACTCCATGACGAATATTTCCCATCAACCACCACCCTCTGTCTCCTATCCGCTAGCCAATTCCTGATCCAATTACCTAGATCACCCCCAATCCCATACATCTGCATTTTCTGCAGAAGCCTACCATGGTGAACCTTATCAAACGCCTTGCTAAAATCCATATACACCACATCAACTGCCTTACCCCTATCCACCTCTTTGGTCACTTTCTCAAAGAAGGTCACTTTCTCAAAGATATATAGGATTCGGTCCTGACCAGATGCTACTTCATGCCAACTTCTGCCAGATTCACTACTATACTCTACTATTCCCATGTCATTCTCTAATGTGGACGGCACAGTTTTCCTCATCCCAACCTTAATCTCTGCTGTCCCAAAAACCCTAATACTGCCCAACACCCATGGGCCTGGTCTGGCCTTCCATTTGTCTTAATCAGCCTGGCAGTATTGATTTACCACCCATCAGCAATTTTCAATAGAGGGGAATACAGATTTCTTTTTTAAATAGTGCTTCAACGACTGTTTCGTTTTGTTTCCACGCCTGTCAGGATTTGCCACCTGCTGCGGTTATGGAGCTGTTGTAAACCTCAGCCAAAAATCCTTTGGATGATTTGCTTTGGCCAGCTGCTTGGAGAATTGAACTGAAGCTTTGACTTCTCTCCAGATTTTTCTTTTCATTCTCACATTGTCACCGCACTCCGGATTTGGGTCACAGATTTCTTCAAAGCGTGCACAGTTAAATGGTTTGTCTGAAAATAGTGCTTATTATTTTGTTAAATTTCAAAGCTTTTTTCGGCCTTTTTTTGGAGTTGGCTCATCACTTTGTGATCTGGCCAGGCTTTTGACTCTGCTTTTGACCGGGTCTCACAACAGATCTCCGAATGTTCTGCTCGGATTCCCTTGCGCTGCACAATGGATCTGTCTTACAAAGAACAAAGAACAATCCAGCACGGGAAACAGGCCCTTCGGCCCAACGAGCCCGCGCCGCCACATCACCCTACACCTATTCTACCCTGCATATCTATGAATGGAACCCTACTCAGTCAGATTCAGGGAAGAAATAGTGTCAATTTGGTAAAAACCGATTAGCCTGAGAGCACATCTTTGGGGTGTGGGAGGAAACCGGAGCGCCCGGAGGAAACCCACGCATCCACAGGGAGAATGCACAAACTCCCACAGACACAGGCCCAAATCCATGTGTCTGCACAGCTAGCAGTGATAGTCACTGAGCTGTTGCGGCGCCCATCTATCGGTCCAGGATCAAGCACACACACCGACACGAAGTTCTAGGCCACTCCTGGAACTTCCAAGAGCAGCCCAGGCACGACCCGCCGTGTGAATGCCCCTCGTTTGACACGAGGTGGACCTCTGTCCCTCAAGGCTCCCCGTCTCAAATGGAGTTTTTTAGTTGATTTCCAGCTGTGTGTACAAAATCTTCAGGTTGTGTGCACTTTCCCCAGGTCAGACCGTAGTTTCTTTACTCATTTATTGTTAGGAATTCTGGAGTCCTTCACCTGCTGTCGCCATTTGGAAGGTTGCATGTTGTCTCATGAAAAAGTCTTGAGGCTTGTATGACTGATTATTTATGACACATTATACATACAGGATCCTGCAGACACCTACCAGACTCACCCACTGCACTCTTCTACACCCACGTGGAATAGGCGGGAATGTCTTATCAGGAAAGGTTGGGGAGTATACAGCCACTGGAATTTAGAAGCGTAAGAGGTGACTTGCTTGAAACCCTTAAGATCCTGAGGGGTATTGACAGGGTGGATGTGGAGTGGATGTTTCTTCTTGTTGGACTATCTAGAACAACAGATCACCATTTAAAAATAAGGGGACCATAATTTAAGACATGTTTTTCTCTCAGTGGATAGTGAGTCTCGAGAACCCTGTTCCTCAAAAGACAATGGAAGCAGAGTCTTTGATTATTTTTAAGGCAGAGGTGGATAGATTCTTGATTAACAAGGAGGTGAAAGGTTATGGGGAGTCAGCAGGAATGTGGGGTTGAAGTTGCAATCAGATCAGCGGTGGATCAGGCTCAAGGGGCCCAGTGGTCTACTCTTGCTCCTAATTCCTTTGTTCCTATGCATACTCATATGGACTCTCTACACCATCCACAGGCATTCCCCTATCCACCACATTAATGACCTCTTTTTAAAAATGTAAACATGTTATTTAAACATCTCTGACCCTTTTGAAATCCATGATGACTCTTCAGTGGCCCAGGGCAGGACTAGTAATCCAGAGGCCCAGGCTAAATTTCTAGGGTCATGGTTTCAAATCCCAACATGACAGCTGTTCAACTTAAATTCAATGAATAAAATCTTGAGTTGGAAGCCAATCTCAGTGATGGCGACCATGAAACCATTTATTGGACGGCACAGGAGCACAGTGTTAGCACTGCTGCTTCACAGCCCCAGACACCGGCTTGGGTCACTGTCCGTGTGCAGTTTGCACATTCTCCTCGTGTCTGCATGGGTTTCCTCCAGGTGCTCCGGTTTCCTCCCACAGTCCAAAGATGTGCGGGTTAGGTTGATTGGCCATGCTAAAATTTCCCTTAGTGCCCTGAGGTGCATAGGTTGGAGGGAGTAGTGGGTAAAATATGTAGGGATATGGAGATAGGGCCTAGGTGGGATTGTGATCGGTGCAGACTCGATGGGCCGAATGGCCTCTTTCTGTAATGTAGAGTTTCTATGATTTCTATTCTATGAAACTATCATTGATTGTGACCCAAACCCACCTGGTTCACTAATGTCCTTTAGGGAAGGAAATCTACTGTCCTTATCTGATCTGGCCTATATGTGACTCCAGACCCACAGCAATGGGGTCGACCATCAATTGCTCTCTGAAATGGCCAAGCAAGACATCCAGTTCAAAAACAAGGAGGGATTTGCAACAAATGCTGACCTTATCAGTGGCATCCACACCCCGTGAAAGAATTTAAAAATCCTCTCCTTGTGTTTTCCATCTATCTGTAAGATGTGTTAGATTTCGAAGGAGCCCACACCAGTTTTTATTTAATTGCGCAGGGTGCAGTAATGCTGTACGATCTTCTGCTTTGGCAGTTCTTGCCCGTCTTTGATATAGACAGCCCGAAAGCCTGCGTTGCTGAAATAAGTGAATTTATCCACAGCTGAGAGATACAGATTATGGACTGAAAGCTTATGATCGAGCTTGGGCTTTCTTTGAATAGACTGGTACATTACTTCAAGTTCTCTTCATAGTGTCATAAGGCCCAGATTGTCACATGGAGAATAGGTCCACGCTACATTGCATGTCCAGCTATGAATCAAAAATACACTCTGGTACACTATCACCTGAATATAGGAAATCACAAAGTATGCCCTTGGAGACTTTGGTTTTTGCCAGGAGTTGTGTCTGATTGAGCAACTTCCCATCCATGTTAGATTTGGTTTCTATGCCAAGATCATTATCACAGAAGCCAGCAGAGAGTATGGTGGAGAGAGTTGGCGCTAGCACGTAGCCCTGTTTAACTCCTTTAGTAACTGGGAATGGGTCAGAAGACTCACCATCATCCAGGCGGCATGTCATCTTGGAGTGCGAGGTCATGCACTTTGGATCGAAGAAAGAGAAAGCAGAATAATTTCTACATGCTGAGATGCTAGGAACTGGGAAGAAACAAAGAGATTTTCGGCTCCAAGTATTGAAAGTTAATGGACAGGTACAAAACAGATTGAATAAGGCCAATGAATGTTGGTCTGGATATCAAGGGGAATGGAATACAAAGGAATTCTGTTCCAGTTGTAGAAAGCTCGGCTTTGTCTGGACGTGGAACATTTCTTCAATTCAGGACGCCGTACTTCAGGAAGGACATATTGACAATGGAGAGAGTATAGCACAGGTTCTCCACAATGATACCAGCATTGAAAGGGTTAAATTATCAAGACCTGTTTTATTACATAAGGGTGCATTCCCTTGTCTTTAGACAGTTCAATGGTGATCTAATTGTTCAGATAATAAAATAGATAGAAAGAAACAGTTTCCTCTTCTGGGGAATCCAAAACAAGGTGGGGATGGGGTGTACATAACCTTAATAAAAGAGCTTGGCTATTCCAAGGTAAAACCAGGAAGCACTTCTACATGCATACCTTGTGGAAATGGGAAACTCCCTCCCCCCCAAAAAATTGTGGTCATTTGAAAATGTCATAGAAATAGAACCCTACAGTGCAGAAACAGGCCCTTCGGCCCATCGAGTCTGCACCGAACACAATCCCACCCAGACCCTATCCCCATATCCCTACACATTTACCTGCTAATCCCTCTAACCTACACATCTCAGGACACTAAGGGGCAATTTTAGTATAGCCAATGAACCTAACCCGCACATCTTTGGACTGTGGGAGGAAACCGGAGCACCCGGAGAAAACCCACGCAGACACGAGGAGAATGTGCAAACTCCACACAGGCAGTGACCCGAGCCGGGAATTGAACCCAGGACCCTGGAGCTGTGAAGCAGCAGTGCTAACCACTGTGCTACCGTGCCGCCCTCACGGCACGGTAGCACAGTCATGACCTCAGTCATGACTGAGAAGACTTGAGTTTTATTAGTAAGATTATCAAAGGATATGGGACAAATGTGGGCATAGGAGACTGAGATATAGATCAGCCATAATTAACATCTACTGGAAGAATTCTATGGACAAAGGCATAGGGAGCTTTATGCTTAATGCATCTACAGTTTCTGTATCTGTTTCTTTTTTCTTACCAGGAGATTTGTCTATCTAAAGTCCCATTATTTTTTCCATTAACATCATCTTTCATGCATTGAAACCATTACATTCCACATCACTTTATTTTAAGCTCCCAAACACCCCCAATGTTTTGTTTTCTCACTTGACTGTGAAAATAGATGAAGTATTAATCTAACAATTTATCACTTCCTTGTTGTCCAATTGTTCCGCCTTACTCTTAAACTGTTACATTTAGCTTTGGTATTCTTGCATTTTTTTAGTTTATTCAGTTTTTCCAGCATGTTAGATTTCAATTTCACCTTGCATTTCTTTTGGCTTGTTACCATCTCTTAACTGATTTGTTGATCATAACTGCACAATTAAAGCTCTTGCATTTCAGTGTTATGTACTGTTATATCCCAAATACTGCTTCGAAAATTTTATACTATTGTGCATGATGTATCCATTAATCCAATCCAATGTAGTTATTTTATATTGCTTCAAATCATATCACGTTACATTTATTATCTTGGTTTGTAACTCTCTCTCCTTCTCAAACCAAGCTTCTAAATTCAGTCAGGCAACACAACAGCTCAGTGACTATCGTTGATTGCTGTGCAGATACGTGGATTTGGGCCAGTATCTGTGGAAGTTTGCGCGTTCCCCCCGTGCTTGCGTGGGTTTTCTCCGGGTGCTCTGGTTTTCTCCCACACCCCAAAGATGCGCTCTTAGGCCAGTTGGTGTAACAAATTGTCCCTAAACCTGGTTTCCAATGTGGAGTGCCATTAGGGTAGACAAGAGTCATGGGTGGAAGAGGGGACTCACAATGTTGAAATGGTGGCGCGGGCTCGTTGGGCCGAAGGGCCTGTTTCCCGTGCTGTGTTGTTCTTTGTGATCACTATTTGCAAGATGTTCCCACGCAGTTAAATTGATAACGAGCCACAGTTTGTTACTCAGCATTAAACCTTATATGGTTTGTTAGCATGTCAGTCCCAAAAACTACCTGCAATATTTTTGACAAATGTGTTGCCTTTACCAGGCTAGATGGAAATTAGTGGGATTATTGCTGTCCTTTATCTCCTATTTTGACCTGGCTGGGTTTAATGTACTAATTCGGTTTGATTGAGCTAGCTTTGTCCTGTGTGTTTATTCACAACTTTGATGAAATGAAATATGTTTATGAAGTATTCTCAGCGATGTGTTTTGCCCTCTCGCAGGAATGCGTGACATCCCATATGCAGACAGTCTGGAGAGAGGGCGTTCCAGGGAAAGGAAGCATTTGCTGTCACCTGACAGATCTCTGTGCAACTCAGCAGAGTGTCCGCAGCAGCAGTCCCGGGATGAGAGACTATCCCGGTCCCCAAGTTTGGGTCATTCGCACAACCACCGGGGACAGGTAGGCCCCAAGCTTGTCCTCTTATCTGGCAGTTTCTGTGGGGAGCAGAAAGCTGGATTCTTTGATTCAAGGGTGGTGGAACTGATGTTTGCTGTGCATCAGATCTAAATCCAACTAGCAGCTAGTCAGACATGGACTAGTCAAGAGTTAAACATTGCATTTTTCCAGTCTAGGCCTGGGTGATAGTGACAGAGTGGAATCTTCTCTGGCTACGTGAGATATGGGGTAAATTAGACAGCACAGACCTCGCTTCAACTTTGAGATATGCTCAGTTCAAGCCTGAACTGAGGGAGCGACTCTCCCAGCCCACTGCACGGGGATACTTAAGCAGAGGCTGTGTAATGCCTTTCCCAAGGCCTTCGCTCATCTCTGGCCACTGGAATTCCAGTGTCGGAAATCGGCACAGAGCTGACAACACCAGGATTCTAATGCTCACTTAAATCTGATTAGCAGGCCCAGGACTGAAGCCTGCGGACCCACTAGCCTCTCCCCTGCCCCCCCCCCCCCCCCCCCCCCCCCAATCCCCATCCCCATCCACCCCCTTCCTCACCAGGAGTGTTGCACTCCAAGGCTTACAATAGCTACCCACTAGAAGGAAGCTAGCGGCACAACCATCTGGACTGAAGCGGGGGGGGGTAGTGCCATGGAGGATGGGTGTAAGGGGGAGAGGGTGCCCCTTGGGCTTTGCCAGTCTAGCAATACCAGCCTGGCCCCCTGGCATCAGGCAATGCTAAGGGGGGGGTAGGGCCAGATGGGGCAGGACCTCTGGGGAGGAGACCGGTGGAATCTGGGGGTCCTGCTGCCACTCTGCATTCGGCAGTGATAGAGGGAGGGAGCCCAGTGATAAGGCCTAGCCATCGGGGAGCGGGTGATCGGCCTACAGGAATGGCCATGGCTGCAGTGGGGAGGGTGGGGATCAAGGTGGTCTGGGTTGCGGGGGGTGGGGGGGGGGAGTGGTGTTGGGGCTGGCCTATAGATTGGGGGCACGGGAGGATCAGAGGGACAGTGATGCAGGTTGCAGGAGGCTGGTCAACGATCGAGCTGGCCAGTGATTGGGAGGCCAGCAATGCGGATTCACCAGTCTCAGTGCTGACAGATACACAGCGGCCTGCTCAGTGCTGTGCTGCTGGCCTCTCCAGGGGGGATAGGCATCCCCCACAGGTCTGAGAAATCCGGTGGGAGTTACTCCAGTTTTTACACGAATTCAGCACCTTTGGGAAACACCCAAAGGTGTTGAATTTATAGCAGGTTTATAGCAGGAGGACTTTCGAACCATTGTGTTTCTGCTGATCGAAAAAGAGCAATCGTAAATCTGTCTTCCCTGATTGGGATTGTGATGGACAAGCCCTGACTGACATTCCCAGATTGACATTCCCAGATTGACATTCCCTGGCTGACATTCCCTGACTAACATTCCCTGACAGACACTCCCTGACAGACATTCCCAGATTGACAATCCCTGACTGACATTCCCAGATTGACATTCCCAGATTGACATTCCCTGACTGACATTCCCTGACAGACACTCCCTGACAGACATTCCCAGATTGACATTCCCTGACTGACATTCCCTGACTGACATTCCCAGATTGACATTCCCAGATTGACATTCCCTGACTGACATTCCCAGATTGACATTCCCAGATTGACATTCCCTGACAGACACTCCCTGACAGACATTCCCAGATTGACATTCCCAGATTGACATTCCCTGACTGACATTCCCTGACAGACACTCCCTGACAGACATTCCCAGATTGACATTCCCTGACTGACATTCCTTGACTGACATTCCCAGATTGACATTCCCAGATTGACATTCCCTGACTGACATTCCCTGACTGACATTCCCAGATTGACATTCCCTGACTGACATTCCCTGACTGACATTCCCTGACAGACACTCCCTGACTGACATTCCCTGACTGACATTCTCAGATTGACATTCCCTGACTGACATTCCCAGATTGACATTCCCTGACTGACATTCCCTGACTGACATTCCCTGACTGACATTCCCAGATTGACATTCCCTGACAGACACTCCCTGACAGACATTCCCAGATTGACATTCCCTGACTGACATTCCTTTACTGACATTCCCAGATTGACATTCCCAGATTGACATTCCCTGACTGACATTCCCAGATTGACATTGTCAGATTGACATTCCCTGACTGACATTCCCAGATTGACATTCCCAGATTGACATTCCCTGACAGACACTCCCTGACTGACATTCCCAGATTGACATTCCCTGACTGACATTCCCTGACTGACATTCCCTGACTGACATTCCCAGATTGACATTCCCAGATTGATATTCCCTGACTGACATTTCCTGACAGACATTCCCAGATTGACATTCCCTGACAGACACTCCCTGACAGACATTCCCAGATTGACATTCCCTGATTGACATTCCCAGATTGACATTCCCTGACTGACATTCCCTGACTGACATTCCCAGATTGACATTCCCTGACTGACATTCCCTGACTGACATTCCCTGACAGACACTCCCTGACTGACATTCCCTGACTGACATTCTCAGATTGACATTCCCTGACTGACATTCCCAGATTGACATTCCCAGATTGACATTCCCTGACTGACATTCCCAGATTGACATTCCCAGATTGACATTCCCTGACAGACACTCCCTGACAGACATTCCCAGATTGACATTCCCTGACTGACATTCCCTGACTGACATTCCCAGATTGACATTCCCTGACTGACACTCCCTGACAGACATTCCCAGATTGTGGGCAGTTTGTCCAGGGGGCCCTTGAGAAGATCTTTGGAGGCTGGAAGTCTTTGCAGTACAGAAAGAGTCTGTTCAACCCACGGAATTCATGCTGCCCGCCCATAGAATAATCCATTCAGTTCCACACCCTCCGCTCAACCTCTGCAAATTATTTTCTGCAAAGTGCCCTCTCATTTTCCGCTTCTACCCACTTGAGTTCCAGCTCATCGCCACTCAGTGTGAAAAAACTTTTTCCTTCACATTCTCCCTGTGTCTCTGACCCAGAATCTGTGTCCCCTAGTCATTGTACCATCAACCAATGGGAAGGGATTTTCCCTTGGCTACTTTATGTAAACTTGTTATCATCATCTAGACCTCTATCAAATCTCAAGCCTGAATCTCCTTTACTCCAATATCCAAATCATTTATATACAGCAAAAAGCACAGTGGCCCTCACATGGACCCTTGGGAACATCACTGTCCAACACCTTCTGAAAAATAACCATTCATCACAACTCATTGCTTTTGTCCTTGAGCCAAGTATTTATCCAGTTGAACACTGAACCTCCTATTCTAGCCTTCAGTAAACCTTCTGTTACTTCATCAAAATATGTTGAGTCAAGCACAGTCTGCCATTCCTTAAATAACTCTTCAAGTGCCTGGTGGATCACAGTGTCTAGAACCTTACCCACTACTGATGTTAAACTAAATAATCTGTAGTTGATGGGATTGTCCTTGCATTTCACCTATCTTGAATACAGGTGTCATTTTTTCCACTTTCCAATCCCCTGGCATCTCCCCCGTATCTTAAGAAGACTGGAAGATTATACGACAGGTCCTCTCACTTTCTTCACCCTCTATTTATAAACCTGGGTTGCAAGCCAGCTAAATCAGTTGACTTATCCACTGTAAGCATAGCCAGCCTTTCCAATTCATCCTGTATCTCATTGTCATGCTTTTATAACAATATAAAAACACGAATCACTTGTCAGAAATCGTGTAAACACGGTGTGGGTCCGTTTATTTAGACTCGTGACAACAGTTATACAAAGGTAGAAAACTTGAAGACACCAGCAGCAGAGGTATCTGAGTGTGTTCTGCTCAAAAGCAACAGGGAAACTAAAACTGGATTACATGACCTACTAGTGATGTCATTCTGCAATCATTTAAACACATATTATAACATCCACCATCTGCTTCAAACTTTATTTTATCAGATTCTATTTCCTCGGTAAACACCGGTTACAAGGAACTCATTAAATATTCTTTCCAATAAAGTTGAAAGAGCAGGAACGTTCCCACTTGCCTGCCAAAATTTCAATGCACCTTCAAATAGGCACCTACATCTGGCCTGAACACTTTTGAAGAGGTATAAGGGAGAATGTAATTAATTCTTCAGGCTTATCCATTCACTACAGGCTGCTGGGATCTTGGCAGGTTTGGGATGCCAACGAATTTAGATCCTGAGGTTAAATCACCTATCCACATGGACAATTCCCCAGTAGAGGGAGAAAAGTGATCATAAATGAGGAATGGGATCAGGATGTTCTCAGTCAGTCCACAATAAAGTAATGTGGGCCTGAGGGGGGAATTATATAAACACCAACATTTCTGTAACACCTTTCACAGCCATTGAACTTCCCAAAGTGTGCACAGCCAATTGAATATGTTTTTGAGGTATAGTCACTGTTGTATATAAAATCTTGTAACCAATTGGCACACAGCAAGCTCCTAAAAATATGACCAGATAATCTGTTTCTAGTGATGTTGATTGAGAGTTAACTGTTGCCCAGCGCTCCAAGACAAACTCAACTGCTGTTCTTCAAATAGTCCACCTGACAGGGTAGGTAGGGATGGGCGGTTTAACAGTTCATCTGAAATATGGCACCTCCCACAGTGCTGCAATCCATCAACTTTGGATTGTGTGCACACATCTGTGGAGTGGGACTTGAAGCCACACAGGAGAGATGTCCCCTACACCAAGGAGAGATGTCCCCTACACCAAGGCTTAATCTACTGCTGTTTAGTGTTGGACGAGGAGCTGGGTTCACTGAGATTAGTGAACCCTTCCAATTAAAGAAGTTCAATGACCCTCTTCAGTATCCTATTTTGTGGTGAGGACAGGCAGTAACCATCTTGTTTTCCTGTCCTGTAGGTGAACAGTTCTGTGAGTGAAAGCCCAATCCCTTCTACATCTGGGACCAGTACACCCAAACAAGGGCGGCGCCAACTCCCACAGACTCCTTCCAAGCCCCGGCCACACATTTCATATTCTCCTGTAGCACAGCGTCCAGATACCTTGTCGCCTCCTTTGGACCAGGCCACCCCGAGGAGCAGAGATGCCCGCTACCAGTCCCTGAGAGTTCAGCCAAGCAAGACACTGTGGACCGAGTCTCCTGGTCTGAGCAAGAAGAGTGAGAGCCAGCATTCAACGCCCCTGCGCTACATCTCGGAGCCGTCCTTGACCCTGCACGATGACCTGGGCAGCCTAGACCAGGCCCTGGGCGAGGAGACGCTCACCTTCGAGGCTGCAGTGGCCACGAGCCTCGGAAGGTCCCACACCATCTCCTCCGCCCCTCCTCTCAGGCACTCCTGGCAACTGCCCAATGGGAGTTACCGCACGCGGGTGGTGCGTTGCGGCGCAACAGCTGTTCCCGACCCCTTCACTGACACCGAAGAGGATGACAGGTGCTAGACCTGGCGGGAAGGCCAGGAGGCCAGAGTGGATGGGGGAGCAGGAGAATGGAAGAGGAAATCAAATCCACAAGTTCAGTGGAACAGAAGAGCCATCGTTGGAAAAATAGATAAATCAAAGAAACCCTCGCCAGATACATACTGCTCAAGAGACCAGACATTTTTATTGGGTGGGCAGTTTGTATTGTAATTTATGATGATTTTGCTCCCTTCCCCACCTCCCCCACCCACCCCGTAGCTCATGTGTGGATGCGCCAAGGTTCAAGTTAAACATTTGCCCGACTACCATTGGACAATGGCGTCACGTTGGAAGGTTCAATGAGAGGGAGCCTGCACTACTTCTGCAAATAGTTTGGGATGGCTCTCCCGTTTTTCCCACGTGATTGATGCAATGGACAAGAGATGGGGGGAGCTAAGCTCTCTCACTCCTGGTTTCCCCAGTAGTGTGCCCGTGCTCGATCGTGCACGGTTTCCAAACCTGATGAGAACCAATTGCCAAACCCATCCTGTCCAACATTAGAAAAGGAGAAGCCCCCCCCCCCCCCCCCCCCCGCCATCCTTTACTCATCATCCGTTGCTTCTGTGCATTTGAAAGTTGTTTATTTCTCTCTGAAAATGCAAGCCAAAAGCAAAGCCTGAAGCTGGACAATATGGAGAAGGAATATATAAGAAGGGGCAGTTGTGTTGAGAGAACCAGCCATGTGCCATGACTAGAATGGGACCAGACGGTTCCTTTAGGTTGGCTGCACAGAATGACGCAGCCATCCTGAAATGTGCCAAGTTGCAGCAAATCATTTTTGAAATGCTTTTAAATGCAGTAAAAAAAAAAGCCAACATTTTATTTGTAAATAATTAATTTTCATCTTCCCTACTCCCCTCCACTAAATATCTACTCCTCCGACAACCCCCACCCCCTTCCCCACCCAGCCCACCCCTGCCTGAAAGATTGGCCAGTGTGTGTGTGTTTCTAGTATGATGCATGCAGTTTGGAAAATTACGTCAATCTAGTGAGTTCAGTGACTAAACTTACTGGCATGTGATTGAGATTTTAAGAAGTGTCTTTTCTTTTTCCCGGTCTATGAAACTTGTTTAAATGAAAGGCTTGATTTATATTGCGAGATGACCAGAGCAGTCAATGGGCTACACCGTGGTCAGTACAACTGAAACAGCCCCTGTGTCTTGTGTTCCAATACTGTATATTTGACGCTGCGATTGCCCTATATGAAGTGTATTGTGAAGTATTGACAATCGGAATGCTTAAAAAATCCTTTGCTTTGTTCTGGAGCTCTACCTTTTATGTCCAAATAAATGAAAATCCTTGACTATTTAAGGTTGGTTTGATTTGAAAGTGAACCTGAAAGGGTTTTGAATCTAGCTGGCAGTGTTACCGCGACTTGCTGTGTAGGTGAGTGGGACCATTCCCCATTGACTTGGTGAGGGCAGGATACTTTACATAATTAGTTTCACCACCCTCTCAGGGTAACAGTCTGCATGGTGAAACCCAGTGTCCCGGCCTCACAGAGTCAAGGTATCAACAACAAAAGGATGACTCCTGTATATAGAAATCACTTGGTTGTATAGAACTTGAATACTTGCTGGAACAAGGGGAGGTGTTGCTCAAGCCCTTTGTCTCGTATTCATCAGGACAAATGCAAAAATGTAAAATTTCAAATAATCATAACAGTTTATATTGTAGGAGAAAGGGTGCCAGTTGGTTGGCTAGTCAACTGCGGCTGAGGTGTGTCCGTATCAAAAAAAAGGAAAACCATTGGCTTCCGAGTAATTCAAAAAATGCTCGAGGCTTGAACATAGGCCTTTTGTTTGCAGAAGATAGGTCCCTATGTATGAATGTGTGTGGTATCTAGTAGGTATAAATGTGCTATGTTACAAGCTTGACTGAATACCTTAAATTGGTAGTTAGTGTAGTTAGCAGCACACTCAGGATTGTTCCGCACCCTTTTGGCCTGTAGTATAAATTGTGATTGTTTGAAATTTGTTATTCTTGTGGTTGTCCTAATGAGTGCAGAATGAAAAGCTTCAACAATATGTCGACATGTCTCAGCAATGTTCAGAAATTGACCCTGTTATTAATTTGGGGACACACAGAGATTGGGCCAGGATGTTCATTATTGCATGCTAAATGCCGAATTAATTTCAAAATGTCTGCCTCTGGCTTTTTAACACAGCCAGATCATTATCATTTATTTCTGACCTTGTTGCTGCTGCTTTGGATGCCAGAGTAGGGTCAATCCAAAGATAACATTTGGAGGAGTTTAGAGTTGTAAATAGGGAAAGAGGAAGTTCACAATTGAACTGTTGACAAAGGCTGCATTATGGCATAACAACAACTTCCTTGATGTTCAGCTGAGGACTGTGAGGAACCTGAGAGAGATACATACACCCCAGGAATGGTAGGCGGGGTCCTACTGCTGACACTAGGAAAGCTTGGCTGGAGATGTCAGAGGATATCAGTATTGTATCACACTTATGGGTTCAGTGCAGGAAAAACTTTAATGATCTAATCAGTCCAGCAGAGGTGAGTACAGTTGCACATCCACACATTTCAGCAGTCCCCAACTGTTTGTCTTCTCAAGCCACCTCTTCAAAGCCACTTACTTTGCGTTCTTCTCTTACTATGCACTTTGTCACCTCCTCAATCTATCTGTCCACCATTGTCACTCACCCTGAACTGTTTGCAAGTTGATGTCTCTCTATGACAGTTGTCCTCACCAATTGTAAAGCATTCACCAGATGAACATATGCCATTGCACTCTCACAGAGCAGGAGAAGAGAGCACAGATTACCAGAGAGAGGGAAAGAGTTACCCAGGCCCCCTCACAGCTCACAACTATAAAGGGGGAGGTCGCTCTGGTGATTTTGGGATGTTCTGACATTGGATGATGGGGAGACACATAGCTGATGGCACAAAGTAACCCACATGTCATACAACACTCAGCCATGTTAACTTGAGGTCTAGAGCAAGTGAAATATGAACATCCACATAATGACAAACTGTAATGTGCTGCATTTTGCCAGTACTAATTCATATCCTTCTCTCTGCCAGGGTTTTCAGTTATAAAGCAGCGGTGGCAGGACCCTGCAGGCGATCAATCCTCCAAGGGACTGATACCTTCTCAGTATTCATGTTCATCATTCACCAATTCAGACGTTCACACTTTGGTGAGCAGTCAGGTAGAGAGTTGAAGTTTCACCTGGTGACTCTTGATGTCTATGGCAGGAACAGGAGCAGAGCCATGCTAGCTTTCTGCAAACTCTACTCAACAGTGCAATCAGCTGCGGTAGCCAGAGTCCATCCGTGAAAAGGAGAATCACTAAACAGCAGTAGTGAATGTGTCATATGCTATCACACCTTCCAAGCACACTGACCACAATGCCTGAATGGAGGGATCCATGCCTCATATATGAATGGGATGATATGATCCTTTCTGTGTTTGCAAGTGGTTGCACTATTTCTTCACTGGGGAATGGTGTACGATGTTGGAAGGATTTGCAAGCTGAGCTACATCAGGAAAAATCCCTTCCTTAGCCATCAAGCCTAGGAATGGGATTTGAAACCAGGGTCATCCAGCTTAGAGATGGGAATACTAACAACTGAACCACAAAGCCTCCTACTGGAAGGGTTATATTGCAAGGCATTGTGATGATGTTCTTCCCATGGACAAAATGAATAACTCTGTAGAACTTCAAACACTACAATCAAAAGAACCCAATTTTAATCGGTTGAGGAGGTGTAAACTGACTTACTTTTATTCAGCTCCCTCAGTCACAACAAAAATTTATAAATGCCTTTTCAACTCCAAAAGTATTTACCTGTTAATCAAGAGCCAATCAAACCAGGATTTCTTGAGTCAAAGAAAATGTTTTTTAATTAATTAGCCAGAGGAAAAATAATAAAGACATGATGACACATACGCACATGCACACACACATCTTTCTAAAGTAAGAAAAGTTCGAGTCTAGATAAAAGTTAAAAGAATGTATGATTAAGTTCTTTCCTTGTCCTTGAGGTATAGATTGTTGAAATTTGTGGCCGTTTAAAGTTAGTCAGTTTCCTTTAAAATCCTGGAGTTGAATTGAAGTCCGGGTAACTTCACTTTAGCGCAGTCAATCTTGGCTTCAGAGAGAAAGAGAGAGAGAGAGAGATTCCTTATTACTTCTTTCAGTAGATTTTCCAGATGATTTTGATGACTTCTCTCTGTTTCTAGTTTGGCAAAACCAATCCTTAAATCTCCTGTGTGTATATTCCGAGAAGGAATTTGGTCAACAAGTCTTGCGGTCATTATAGTAAAACACTTTTATCTCTCATTTCCAAAACACTTGATGCATTTCAAGATAATAGAGGCCAACAGGAGATATTTCATCCTCCACGGGGTGGGGGAGGGGGGGCTGGTTTGAATGTTGAGATGTATGTTAGCAATTCCTGTTGCCTCGACAACTTAAAGTTGATTAAAGTTCAGCACTCCAATTTTTTAATGCCTTCTTTCCAAGAGTCTCTTCTTTGAAGTGGACCTTAACACCCTGCGAGTGGAGTTCCATGAACAACATGTTTTAAGTGAAATATAAATAGTAACTTTGCAGAAAAGGTCAATTTTCAATTCCAGACATCAATTGATTCAATTTTTAATCAATGTCTTTTGTTGGTGAATCTCTGGAATTCTTTACCCGTTGAAGTGGTGGAGGCTGCCTCGCTAAATATTTTTAAGAAACGGGTTGATGGGTTTTTGATAAGAGAGGGGATTAAGGGTTATGGGGAGAGGGCGGGAAGGTGGAGCTGAGCCACGACAGATCAGCCATGATCTTATTGAATGGCGGGGCAGGCTCGAAGGGCCAGATGGCCTACTCCTGCTCCTATTTCTTATTTCTTATGTATGTTTTTTAAACAGGTCTCTTTAAACAGTTCAACATGGTTTTGGTTAGCTAGTGAAATTATAGGTAAATCTCACTCAGTGACAATTTTCCATCATCACGACAGCCCATGCCGATCTCCAGCATTACAGAGCAGACTCTGGGTGCTGACATATCTGCTACCCTAAATAGCTTAACAAATACCTTAGTCTTAGCCTTACAGGATCTCACTGAGACTTCACTGAAGTGAAATACAGTTAGAACCAGCATAGAACCCTACAGTGCAGAAACACGCCCTTCGGCCCATCGAGTCTGCACCGAACACAATCCCACCCAGACCCTATCCCCATATCCCTACACATTTACCTGCTAATCCCTCTAACCTACACATCCCAGGACACTAAGGGGCAATTTTAGCATAGCCAATGAACCTAACCCACACATCTTTGGACTGTGGGAGGAAACCGGAGCACCCGGAGAAAACCCACGCAGACACGAGGAGAATGTGCAAACTCCACACAGGCAGTGACCCGAGCCGGGAATCGAACCCAGGACCCTGGAGCTGTGAAGCAGCAGTGCTAACCACTGTGCTACCGTGCCGTTGGGTGAAAGGAAGAATGATTTTTTAAAAATAAATCTGAAATTAAAATAGCTCTCAATAATAATGACACTGATTGTCAGAAAAATCCAACTGGTTCACTAAGGTCCTTCAGAGAAGGAAATCTGCCACCTTACCCTGGTCTGTCCTACGCGTGACTACAGACTAAAAACAATGTGTATGACTCAGAACCACTCTCGGAAGTGGCCCAACAAGCCACAACAAGCATGGACAAACTAGATGAGCTGAATGGCCCCCTTCAGCACTGGAGGGCTCCTATAGTTTTATCTGAAAGATGGTGGGAATGCAGGCTCAGAATTTTGGTATGCTCATTTGAGATCATCTACACTTTGGCGGTCGAACAAGCAGATTCTGGAAAGATGTAATGTGTCACGGTTGCCACACATGAAGTTACCGCATAGGGTAATCTCTATTGATGCCTTGCTAGCAGGGCTGGCTCCTGCTTTGGAGCTTCTGAAACTACATAGCTTGGTGGTGGCAATTTCCACCCCACAGCTGGTGTCACCATTCATATTGCCACATCTTCAGGCACTTAACACAGAAAATATTTACATAGCAGTTAGGAATGGAGAATTAATTTTCCAATATTTTTAATAAGTTTCCTCTGTGGTGTCCTCAGAGTGAGTCATTGGATATAGAATTTGATAACAGTGCAAATAGTGAGATGCCGCGACTAAGATCAAGGTTACTGATTTAAAGCAAATTAATTAACCAAATTATATTCACAATAAAATGCAGCCTGCAGTTTATTCTGCGATTTTGTGAATTGAATATCACAACTGTGCTTGTACTCTATGGAAATTAAAATAAGAGCTCCTTAGTTTTATTGATACATATATGTCGAGTTCAATGAGAAAGTTGACAGTGCTGAATATGGTTCTTGGGAATTAGATTGTCCAGATGGATCAGGGAAAATATTTGGGAAACAATGATCATTGTATCATAAGATTTAGGCTGGTTATGGAAAAGGACAAATAGCAATTAGGGTAAAAATAATCAACTGTGAAAAAGCCAACATCAATGAGATAAGATTACAATTGAGAATCAGGCTGAATTTAGAAGGATATTTGATTTTATTTATTATTGTCACAAGTATTAGTATACAGTGAAAAGAATTGTTTCTTTCATGCTATATAGACAAAGCATAAGAGGGGAGGTGAAGAAAATAAAAGAAGCAAAGAGGGAGTATGAAAAGAGATCAGCAGCTAACATAAAAGGGCATCCCAAAGTCTTCTACAGATACATAAAAAGTAAAAAGGAGGAGGAGGGAGGATGAAGGACCAGGATAAGAATTCATACATGGAGAATGAGGACACAGCCATATGAACATAAAACTAAGAGTATAATTCCAAAGGAGGTTCAGGAACAGAAAGACCTGGAGTTATACTCTTGAGTAAACTAAACTATATAAACCAATGTGGCTGATCAGAAATAGCTGTCCAGCTATTTTCAGACTTTGTCCCCTTTGAGTGACCAGATGGAGGTTTTCAGAATTTTTAAATGGCCTTCATTACAAGCGATAGCGAAGGATATAGTGCTCCTGTTAGTGGTGCACCAGAGAGCCTGGAATAAAGCATTACACAGACAGTTATACTTCCAGATTCAATTACAAAGAATTAGCATATGCCAGTCAAAGGTGTGCAATTATCTATGTCCACTTACAACTAATAGTTAGGATTACATAACATTTACCATACAAGTATAGTTGTCCAATTATGATTTGTGCACGTCTACTTAATTATATCATCAAGCATGTATTTTTCTCGACTTATCGACTAACTTCTAAACGTGAGTAGGATATGCCTGACCAGTGGTGTATCAACTCCTTTACCCATTGTTCCTTGTTTTTCGCGGGCGTACACAAGTCTCAGCTGCATAGTAGTCAATAAGATTTTTGTATGCTCACGGTGTGACAAGAACCCCTCTTATAATTAACAGTTTCATGGTTCTGACTATAGTCTGGTGGCCACCTGGTGCAAAGGCATTTGATTTCTCAGAGGTTTTCTGTCTTTGAGAATTTAGCAGCAAGCAGCTTATGTGATTTTTAAACTTGTACTTTTAACCCTTTCACGTAATTAACTAATGAATTACCATTTTGTAACAATGACAAGATTTTAAAGGAAACTTTAAAAAAAGTAAATTACATTAATATTTAATGGGAGAAATTTTTAAAAGCCAAAGATCTCACTGGTGTGAATGGTTAGAATGTTCCAGCCAATGTCTGTGCTGCCTTTAAATTATTTTCTTGATTATTATCTTGATTATATTCCAACTTTCACATCCATAAAGTGATTTTTCATTTTAACCACCTCATTCTGATGAATGTAGAGGTTTCTTAGGTCTGACATTTACATGAAGGTTAATTTTGCAAGTGTTATCGCTTCATGATCACTTTCCCAATCAGATGTTATTTGGTTACCCAGATAAGAAAATGATTTGACTTATTTAATTTGATTCCCATGCTATTTTGCACCTGGTGGTTTATACCATATGTGTTGTTGTGATACAGTTTAATGATAATCTATATCTGGCACCACTTGTTACAATCATGTCTCCGATTCTTTGTAGATTTTCCGACTGTAATTACTGTGTTATTCGCATTAAGTCCTTGCCAATGGAAAATCTGATGCTGCTGATATGATGCAAAGCCATCAGGCTGAAACATTAACTCTGTTCCTCCTTCCACCTATCTTAAATGTCACTAATGTGTTTGCCTCAACTACCTCACTTGGCAGTGCATTCCAGGCCCCCATTACCTTCTATGTAAAAAAAACTCCCCCCCCCCCCCCACACATCTCTACTGAATCTTTCTCCTCTTATCTAGGACTGGTGCCCCCTTGTAATTGTCATTTCTGCCCTGGGAAAAAGCTTCCAACTGTTCACCTTATCTATGCCCCTCATAATTTTATAAATTTCTACCAGGTCACCCCTCAGCCTTCATCTTTCCAGGGAGAACAATCCCAGTTTATTCAATCACTCTTCATAACTAATGCCCTCCATATCAGGCAACATCCTGGTAAACATTTCCTGTACCCGCACCCCCCCCCCCCCCCAACCTCTACATCCTTCTGGTAGTGTGGTGACCAGAATTGGGAACAGTATTCCAAATGTAGCCTAACCCATGTTTTATATAACTGTAACATATTTTGCCAACTTTTATATACTCGTTGCCCCAGCCAATGAAGGTAAGCATGCTTTCTTCACCCCCTTTACCACCTGTGCTGCCACTTTTAAGGATCCGCACTGCCAATCTCTGTGTGTCTATGTTCCTGATGGTTCTGCCATTTATTTTATAGCTCCCACCTGAATTGGATCTACCAAAATGCACATCTCACAATTAGAAAGAATCCTTACAGTGCAGAAGGAGGCCATTCAGCCCATTGAACCTTCATCAACCACAATCCCATCCAATCCCCATCCATGCATTTGCCCTCGCTAGTCCCTCTGACATTAAGGGGCAATTTATCATAGCTAATCCACCTAACCCGTGCATCTTTAGACTGTGGAAAGAAACCGGAACACCTAGAGGAAACCCAAACAAACCGGGAGAATAGAACATAGAACCCTACAGTGCAGAAACAGGCCCTTCGGCCCATCGAGTCTGCACCGAACACAATCCCACCCAGACCCTATCCCCATATCCCTACACATTTACCTGCTAATCCCTCTAACCCACACATCCCAGGACACTAAGGGGCAATTTTAGCATAGCCAATGAACCTAACCTGCACATCTTTGGACTGTGGGAGGAAACCGGAGCACCCGGAGAAAACCCACGCAGACACGAGGAGAATGTGCAAACTCCACACAGATAGTGACCCAAGCAGGAATTGAACCCAGGTCCCTAATGCTGTGAGGCAGCAGTGCTAACCACTGTGCCACCATGCCTCCTGTGGAATACATCTGATCAGTGGTGTATCAACTCCTTTATCCATTGTTCCTTATTTTTAGCTAGTACACATAAGTTTCAGATGCATAGTAATCAGTAAGAATTCTGTATGCACACTGTGTGACTAGAGCTTTCCTTGTAATTAATAGTCCAGATTAATCCGGATTTGTTTGGATTCAATTCCATCTGCCATTTCTCTGCCCAATTTTCCAGCCCATATATATCCTGCTGTATTCTCTGACAATCTTTATCACTATCTGCAACTCCAGCAATCTTAGTTTCATCTTATGAATCAGATCAGCTACACTTTCTTCCAAGCCATTTGTATATATTACAAATGGTAAGAAGTCTCACAGCACCAGGTTAAAGTCCAACAGGTTTATTTGGAAACACAAGCCACAAGCTTTCAGAGCACTGCCCCCTCATCAGGTGAGTGGGAGTTCTGTGGGAGTTTAAGACTTGATTACCTGTAAAGACTCGCATTCCAATCATTATCTTGTAAATTGAGTTTGTATCTGTATACGCCCTGTTTGTGAACAGAACTCCCATTCACCTGATGAAGGGTCAGTGCTCCGAAAGCTTGTGGCTAGTGGTTTGTGCTACCAAATAAACCTGTTGGACTTTAACCCGGTATTGTGAGACTTCTCACTGTGCTTATCCTAGTCCAACGCCTGCATCATCACATTGTATATTACAAACAACAGAGATCCACGCACTGAGACTTGCAGGATGCCACTAGTTCCACAAGGATCTAGTTTTTACATCTACATGAGAGGACAGACAGGGCCACAATAAAACCTCTCCTCCAAAAGGCAGCACTTGCGGCATTCTGCACTCCCTGAGTTCTGCACTAACGTGTCAGTTAAAGTTTCTGTGCTAAACTGCTGGAGTGTGAATTGAAGCTTGTCTCAAAAGGTGAGAATGCTTCTAACCAAGCCATAGGAAAGGTGGTGCTGGAATTTGGGGAATAGGTTATGGATTTGGGAAATAATATAAGGATTTTGGGGAATGGTCTTAGGATTTGATGGCACTGGGAAAAAACAGAATGATAATCAGGAGGAATGATTAGAGGATACTTTCTTCAAAATTCATGTCTTCTGTTAGCGCTTATTTCAGCAACATAAATTTGTATAACATCTTGAACATAAAATATCTGAAGATGCATCACAGAAGTTTTACCAAATAACCCAAAACTCTCATCTACATCGGACAATATTAGACCAATCAGGAGGTGTAGAGAAGGAATTATAAAGCTTTTGCCCAGGCAATTGGAGACATGGCCCTTAGTGATGGAGCAATTAAAATTACAGATGCTCAGATAGAGAAGTTTATTCACTTTTGAAGTAAAAGCAAAAAAGCTGTTTTTATTTTTAAACAGAGGAGTTTCGGTGTGCTCATACAAAGAACACAGAAAGTTAGCACATTGGTACAGCAAGCATTAAAGAAGGCAAATGGCATGTTAGCCTTCATTGCATGGGAATTGGAGAACGGGAAGAAGCAAGTTTTTCTGGCACACACCCATCACAATTAAAATTAGTGGGCAACTAGAAGATTGGGAAAGCTTTAAAAAACAATAAAGAGTGACTGAGAAAGCAATAAAGAAAGGTATCAGACAATTCGGAAGGATAGACAGGAAGGAAAAGGTGGTGGGGTCGTTCTGTTAATTAAGGAACGGGTGGTTGTGAGAGACGATATAGACTGTAAGGAGCAAAATGTGGAATCAAGGTGTGTGGAGATAAGGAATAGTAAAGGGAAAAAGCCACTGGTGAGCATAGTCTATAGGCCCCCAAATTATAATTTCAAGGTGGGGCAGGCTATAAACAAAAAAATAACAAATGCATATAAAAATGGAACAGCAATAATCCTGGGGGATTTTAACCTTCACATTGATTGGTCAACTAAATGTGAACTTGAGGAAGAGGTGGACTTGAGGAAGAGTTCTTAGAATGCTGTCGAGATAGGTTTCTTGAACAGTACGTTACAGAACCTACGAGGGTGCGAGCTATTTTGGATCTGGTCCTGTGTTATAACAAAGAACAACACAGCACAGGAAACAGGCCCTTCGGCCCAACGAGCCCGCACCGCCGTCCCATTGTCAGTGACCTATTCATGATTTTAGTCTATGCCTAATGTGTGAGGATCAGGGAGGTCCAATATAGGGACAATTTGTTACCCAATCAATCAGCCTAAAAGCACATTTTTGGGATGTGGGAGGAAACCGGAGCACCCGGAGGAAACCCACGCAACCACGGGGAGAACGCGCAAACTCCCACGGACACAGGTCCAAATCCATGTGTCCGCACAGCAACAGAGATAGTCTCTGAGCTGCCATGATGCCCTATGTAAAAGATGAGAATCATGGAAAACACATTGATATTGGTGGGACAGCAAGATTCTGCTACCAAACATGCCGTGGGGGTGGGGGTGGGCAGAAATCTATAGAGTTCCCTTTATTCCTTACAAATAAAGATTAAAAATGTAATACTGTAGCTTAAGATTACACCTTAAAATATTCTATAAAACAAAGTCACAATCCAACAGCAGTCAGCCATGGAGTTGGTTAGCAATATCCTCATGAACCTTTTCTGAACTGCCTCCCATAAAATAATATATTTCTTAAATAAGGGGACCAATACTGCTCACAGTAGTCCTGATGTGGTTTCGACAGTAAAAAGTCTGACAACACCAGGTTTTAGTCCAACCTATTTATTTGATAATATACTCACTCTTGGAGATCCTCTCCACTTGGATCCGGCAGTTTGTGGTGTCGATAGTAGTCATGATGTGGGTATGCCGGCGTTGGACTGGCGTAAACACAGTAAAAAGTCTGACAATAAATAGGTTGGACTAAAACCTGGTGTTGTCAGACTTTTTACTGTGTTTACGCCAGTCCAACGCCGGCATACCCACATCCTGTGTTATGAGACAGGTAAAATTAATGATTTCCTTGTGAGGGATCCTCTTGGAATGAGTGATCACAATATGGTGGAACTTTTAATACAGGTGGAGGGTGAGAAAGTAGGGTCCCAAATCAGTGTCCTCTGCTTGAACAAGGGGGATTACAATAGGATGAGGGGGGAGTTGGCTAATGTAGACTGGGAACACAGACTAGTTGGTGGGACAGCTGAGGAACAGTGGAGGATTTTTAAGGAGATTTTTCTCAGTACTCAGCAAAAATACATTCCAGTGAAAAAGAAGCAATGTAAGGAAAGGGATAACCTGCCATGGATAACTAAGGAAATAAAGGAGAGCATCAAATTAAAAACCAATGCATACAGAGTGGCCAAAATTAGTGGGGAGCTAGAAGATTGGGAAAGCTTTAAAAAAAAACAAAGAACTACTAAAAAGCAATAAAGAAAGGAAAGATAGATTATGAAAGTAAACTAGCACAAAATATAAAAACTGATAATAAAAGTTTTTACAAATATATAAAACAGATAAGAGTGGCTAAAGTAAATGTTTGTCCCTTAGAAGATGAGAAGGGGGATGGTTTAATAATGGGAAATGATGAAATGGCTGAGGCCTTAAACAAGCTTTTTGTATCAGTCTTCACAGTGGAGGACACAAATAGCACACCAATAATTGACGGTCATGGGACTGTAGGGGGTGAGGACGTTAAAATTATCACTATTACTAAAGAGGTAGTGCTGGGTAGGCTAATGGGACTAAAGGTAGACAAGTCCCTGGGTCCAGATGGAATGCATCCCAGGGTACTAAAAGAAACAGCAGAAATAATAGCAGATGCGTGAGTTGTAATTTATCAAAATTCGCTGGACTCTGGGGAGGTGCCAGTTGATTGGAAAACAGCTAATGTAATGCTGTAATGAAATGTTTAAAAAAGAAGGTAGACAAAAGGTAGGTAACTACAGGCCGGACAGCTTAACATCCGCAGTTACGAAAGCGCTGGAATCTATCATTAAGGAAGAAATAGCAGGACGCCGAGAAAAAAATGGTTCAATCAAGCAAATGCAGCATGGATTCATGAAGGGAAAGTCACGTTTGACAAATTTACTGGATCTTATGAAGATATAATGAGTGTGGTTAACTGAGGGGAACTGGTGGATGTGGTGTTTTTAAATTTCCAGAAGACATTTAATAAGGTGCCTCACAAAAGGTTGCTGCATAAGATAAAGGTACACGGAGTTGGGGGTAAAGTATTAGCGTGGATTAAGGATTGGCTATCGAACAGAAAGCAGAGAGTCAGAATAAATGGGTGCTTTTCTGGTTGGCAATCAGTGAGTAACGGTGTGCCGCAGGGATCAGTGCTGGGGCCTCAACTGTTTACCATATATGATCTGGAGGAGGGGACCGAGTGTAGGATAACAAAGTTTGCGGATGACACAAAGATGAGTGGGAAAGCAAATTGCATGGAGAACACAAAGTCTGCAGAGAGATTTGGATAAGCTGAGTGAGTGGGCGAAGATCTGGCAGATGGAGTATAACATTGGTAAGTGTGAGGTTATCCACTTTGGAAGGAATAATAGAACCCTAGAACCCTAGAACCCTACAGTGCAGAAACAGGCCCTTCGGCCCATCGAGTCTGCACCAAACACAATCCCACCCAGACCCTATCCCCATATCCCTACACATTTACCTGCTAATCCCTCTAACCTACACATCCCAGGACACTAAGGGGCAATTTTAGCATAGCCAATGAACCTAACCCGCACATCTTTGGACTGTGGGAGGAAACCGGAGCACCCGGAGAAAACCCACGCAGACACGAGGAGAATGTGCAAACTCCACACAGGCAGTGACCCGAGCCGGGAATCGAACCCAGGACCCTGGAGCTGTGGAGCAGCAGTGCTAACCACTGTGCTACCGTGCCGCCCTAACAGTAAATAACAGTAAAATGGACTATTATTTAAATGGTGATAAAATACAGCATGCTACGGTGCAGAGGGACCTGGGGGTCCTTGTGCACGAATCACAAAAACTCAGTCTGCAGGTGCAGCAGGTGATCAAGAAGGCAAATGGAATGTTGGCCTTTACCGCGAGGGGGATGGAGTATAAAAGCAGGGAGGTCTTGCTGCAACTGTACAGGGCACTGGTGAGGCTGCACCTAGAGTACTGTGTACAATTTTGGTCCCCTTATTTGCAAAGGGATATATTGGTTTTGGAGGGAGTACAGAGAACCACCAGGTTGATTCCAGAGATGAGAGGGGTTAGCTTATGAGGACAGATTGAGTAGACTGGACCTGTACTCGTTGGAGTGTAGAAGGTTGAGGGGAGATCTTATAGAGACATATAAGATAATGAAGGGGCTAGACAGGGTAGAAGCAGCGAGGTTATTTCCACTTAGAATGGAAACAAGAACTAGAGGCCATAGCCTCAAAATACAGGGGAGTCAATTTAAAACAGAGTTGAGGAGGAACTTTTCTCACAGAGGGGAGTGACTCTCTGGAATTCTCTGTCCGTTGAAGCAGTACAGGCTACCTTGTTAAATGTATTTAAGTCACAGATAGATAGATTTTTAACCAATAAGAGAATTAAGGGTTATGGGGAGAGGGCGGGAATGTGGAACTGAACCACTATCAGATCAGCCATGATCTTATTGAATGGCGGAGCAGGCTCGAGGGGCTAGATGGCCCACTCCTGCTCCTATTTCTTATGTACAAATGCCATCAGAGCTCCGTGCAAACTCAACCACAGAATGGGGAGTCAAACATGGGAGGACATTTTGTGAACCATGAACATGGGTGTGGTTTTCCCAACCCAGAAGGAAATTCCATCCTTGGTCTCCATGTTTACGAAAGGATGAATTGCATTGGAGGCGGTATGGTGAAGATTCACTATATTGGTTCATGGGAAGGAAGGGCTGAGCAATTTGGGCCAATCAACATCCTAGGAGTTACCATTAACCACAAACTGAACTGGACTAACCATATAAATACTGTGGCTACAGCAGCAGGTCAAAAGCTAGGAATCATGTGGTGAGTAACTCACCTCCTGACTTGCCAAAGCTGTCACCATCTACAAGGCAAAAGTCAGCAGTGTGATGAATATTCTCTACTTGTCTGGATGAGTGCACTCCAACAACACTCAATTAGCTCAACAGCATCCGGAACAAAACAACCCTTTTGATTCCCACATCTTCCACAAACATTCAATTCCTTCACCACCAATGAACAGTGGCAGTAGTGTGTACCATGTATAAGATGCACTGCAGGAACTCACTACTCCTTAGGCAGCAGTTTCCAAATCCGTGACCTCTACCATCGAGAAGGAGAAGGACTGCAGATATCCAGGAACATCACCACCTGGACATTCCCCTGCAAAACACTCACCATCTTATCTTGCAAATATATCATCATTCCTTCACTCTCATTGTGTCAAAATTCTGGATTTCCCTCCCTAACAGCACTGTAGGTGTACCTTACACTTCAGGGACTACAGTGGTTCAAGAAGGCAGCTCACCACCACCTTCTCAAGGGCAACAAAGGATGGGCAATGGATGCTGGTCTGGCCAGTGGCACTCACATTCTGTAAAACAAATAAACAAAATAAAAATTCTCTGGAATTTACAAGATGATCGCATTGAAACATTTCAGATTCTGAAGGAGCTTGACAGGATGGATTAAGAGTGATGGATGTGCAGTGATAAGGTCACTGGACTAGTAATCCAGGGCCCAGGTTAATACTTTGAGGATCAAATCCCAACATGACAGAGTAGAATTTAAATTAAATTCATAAATCTGAAATTACATAGAAAGCAGGAGTAGACCATTCCACCCTTTCAGCCTGCTCCACCATTCAGTGTCCTCAGCATTTAGAAATAGGGTCAGAGACAACGTTAGCTCAGTAGAAATAGACCATCCCGGTGATCATGTAAACATGGAAGCTCACAACCCAGGACACTAAGGGGCAATTTTAGCATAGCCAATGAACCTAACCCGCACATCTTTGGACTGTGGGAGGAAACCGGAGCACCCGGGTCAAGTGTGACACCATGGTTGTGCGTGAATGAGAAATAGGAGGGGGCCGACGGTTGATCCTGAGGGTGGGGGTGGAGCAGAGATAATGGTGCAAGAACATGAAGGTTCCCTGACTACGCTTAGGTGGGTAAGAATGGAGGCATGTGAGAGCAGTCCCACTCAGCAAGATAACAGCGGAGAAGGATGGTGTGTAGACAAGTCGAGAAGGATGAGGAAGGAAGTTTCCCCTTGTCACAGTCGCACAGGATGTGACTTTGATAAGAGCTGTTTTGAGAATGTGGCCGGGAAAACAAGTTCGGGGCGGCACGGTAGCACAGTGGTTAGCACTGCTGCTTCACAGCTCCAGGGTCCTGGGTTCGATTCCCGGCTCGGGTCACTGCCTGTGTGGAGTTTGCACATTCTCCTCGTGTCTGCGTGGGTTTTCTCCGGGTGCTCCGGTTTCCTCCCACAGTCCAAAGATGTGCAGGTTAGGTTCATTGGCTATGCTAAAATTGCCCCTTAGTGTCCTGGGATGTGTAGGTTAGAGGGATTAGCAGGTAAATATGTACGGATATGGGGATAGGGTCTGGGTGGGATTGTGTTCGGTGCAGACTCGATGGGCCGAAGGGCCTGTTTCTGCACTGTAGGGTTCTAAAAAAAAAACGATTTTGAGCTTGAGATGAAGCTCTATTCGCTGGAGCTGCTTCATACTCTCTCCCGGTCCGATAATGATATGCTGTGTCTGGCACTTACACTCCTGTTCTGATGCACCCTGAAAACAATGACTTGATCTTTGTGAGGAAGGCAAATGAAACAAATAGACAAATACTGCCTGAAGGTAGTTGTTAGGTTTAAGGCGAGACAGAATTCTTCTATTCATAGAGATAATTGTATTCTAAATCCAGCCAGCTCCGGTTTAAAAATGCAAATAAAAGGATGACACTTGTTTGAGGCCCCCTCCTTTGCCACATTACAACACTTATTTTCTGTCTACTTTTCAGACAGTCTACCCCACAACACTGGCTACCAATCCCCACCCAGCAAACTATTCCCCCACCACCCCCCCCCCCTTCCCCACCCAGCTCCCAATTCCCCCATCACTTTTCACCCTCTTTCTGATTCCATGCCCCAGTTACCCGCTGCCCACCTTTCCCTGGCCAACTGACTTACCACACCGCGCTCCACCCCCCACCCCGGAGCTCCCCCCACAATCCTGGCTACTGATTCCACCTGCACCAAGCTTCCCCTGGACACACAATTGACCCCATTCCTAAATGCCAAAGGTAATCACGTGCTTCCCCCCCCACCCCTCCCCCTACTCAGCCCCCAACCCTGACTGTCTATTCCTTTCCCCATCCACTGAAGACTCATACCAGCTATCAATCCACCCACACCCACCAATCCCCACCCCCACTCACACCCACACCCACCAATCCCCACCCCCAACAGTTCCCCTGCCCCATTCAGCAATTCCAGCACACACGCACACGCGCATACACCTCCCACTTCCCCCAACTTAGAAGTTTGAAGGTCGCAAAATGGCAGAAATTGGATTCCAATGTAGGCAAGTGACAGGTCATCCACTTTAAATCCAAGAAAGGCAATTTAATACAAAGAAACAAAGAACAATCCAGCACGGGAAACAGGCCCTTCGGCCCAACGAGCCCGCGCCGCGCCATGTTTTCTGAATGGCTGGAGACTAGTATCTGTGAAAGAGTAGATGGGATTGTGTGCCCATGAACGCAAATTAATAGCAAGTGAAGAGGTATAAAAAATTGTCATGAAGGTTAATGCATCAAGAGGGCTGGAATGCAATGGGGATGGTCAAGGCCTCATGAGGTGCTGTATGTAGTTTTAGAGTCAGAGCCATCGAGGTATACGGCGCAGGAAAAGGCCCTTCAGCCCATTGCATCTGTACCAATCGAAGAAATTATTCTCAATTATTCCCACCCCATTTTGCAGCACATGGCCTACAGTCTTTTATGACTTGGCATTGCAAGTGCACATCTATTTTCGGGTACTATATCTCGGGTAAATTAATCAAATTCACCAGAATGACACCAAGCGGTAAAGGAGGAAGGAATAAGAGCATGAGTAAGCTGTTCAGCCTTTTGAGCTTAGTCTGTCAATCAATTAAATGACTGAAGTCCACTCTGTTTCACTGTCTTATCTCATTATTCCTGGATTTCCTTGGTGCCAAACTCTAACAACCGTCATTTAGAAAAACTTAATGATTGAACATGCATAACCTTCTGAGGCCAAGAATTCCGAAAGGCTACGAGCCTTTTAATGAAGAAATTCCTTCTCATCTCAGTCCGAAATGGTCTCATGCTAAGACTGTGACCCCCCCCCCCCCCCACCAGATTAAATCACGAGGACACATTTGTGTAACCTTGTCTTCCCACACATTTAAACATTTGAGGGGTGGGTGATCACATTGAGGTGGCTAAATGCTGAATGGATTCTGTCAGTTAGATATAGAGAAACTGCATCCTCTGGTGGTGGGAATCAGAACAAGGAGATTGGTTTAGGTTAGTGGGTCATTGTTTTTGTAACTGGTCGGCGCAACATCGTGGGCCGAAGGGCCTGTTCTGCGCTGTAATGTTCTATGTTCTATGTTCTATGTTCTATAGCTAGGCCATCAGACAGGTCATATCCGAAAACTCACCTTCGGACAAAAAGTAGTAGAAATCAGGAACTCCCCCCAATAAGCTGCTGAGGGCAGGGTTTAACTGAAACTTTCAAATGATTAATGAGGTAAGAGTATCCAGAGAGGGCAGCTGTGCTCGCCCAGAACATCCTGGGGCCAGTGGTGATGGTCACAACATCTGGAACCATCAGGTAAGCCATTGAGACAACCCTTGAAGGCTAAAGGTAAACAACAGTTATCCCAGGTGGCTGAACAGCTGAGTAAGTCATTCTCCAATTGGCCGAGCGAGTCCCCAACTCAGCTCCTGATTGAACATAAGAACATAAGAAATAGGAGCAGGAGTAGGCCATCTGGCCCTTCGAGCCTGCCCCGCCATTCAATAAGATCATGGCTGATCTGTCGTGGCTCAGTTCCACATTCCCGCCCTCTCCCCATAACCCTTAATCCCCTCGCTTATCAAAAACCCATCAACCCGCGTCTTAAAAATATTTAGCGAGGCAGCCTCCACCACCTCAACGGGCAGAGAATTCCAGAGATTCACCACCCTTTGAGTGAAGAAGTTCCTCCTCAACTCCGTTCTAAACCGCCCCCCCCCCCCTTTATCTTGAGGCTGTGCCCCCTAGTCATACTGTCCTTTCTGAGCGGGAATAGTCTCTCCACCTCTATCCTATCCATCCCATTCATCATCTTATATGTCTCAATGAGATCTCCCCTCATTCTTCTAAACTCTAACGAGTACAAGCCTAGTTTCTTACATAGAACCCTACAGTGCAGAAACAGGCCCTTCAGCCCATCGAGTCTACACCTAATACAATCCCACCTAGACCCTATCCCCATATCCCTACACATTTTACCTGCTAATCCCTCTAACCTACACATACCAGGACACTAAGGGGCAATTTTAGCATAGCCAATGAACCTAACCCGCACATCTTTGGACGTGGGAGGAAACCGGAGCACCCGGAGAAAACCCACGCAGACACGAGGAGAATGTACAAACTCCACACAGGCAGTGACCCGAGCCGGGAATCGAACCCAGGACCCTGGAGCTGTGAAGCAGCAGTGCTAACCACTGTGCTACCGTGCCGCCCCTCCTCAGCCTCTTATTATTCAGCCTCTCCTCATAGCTCAAGCCCCTCAACTCCGGTATCAGCCTAGTAAACCTCCTCTGCACTCCCTTCAAGGCCAAAATATCCTTGCGTAAGTATGGCGACCAAAACTGCACACAGTACTCCAGCTGCAGCCTCACCAATGCCCTATCCAGCCGCAGCAAGACCTTCCTACTTTTATATTCAATCCCCCTTGTTATGAAGGCCAGCATCCCATTCGCCTTCCTGACCACCTGCTGCACCTGCAAGCTGGGTTTTTGCGACTCATGCACAAGGACCCCGAGGTCCCTCTGCACCGTCGCCTGCTGCAGTTTTTCGCCACGTAAGTAATAGTCCTTCCTACCATTATTCCTACCAAAGTGGACCACCTTGCACTTGCCAACATTAAATTCCATTTGCCATTTCCTGGCCCATTCGCCCAGCCTATCTAGATCCTTCTGCAGACTCTCCACACCCTCCGCACAATTTGCCTTTCCACCAATCTTGGTGTCATCAGCAAACTTCAACACCATACACTCAGTTCCCTCCTCCAGATCATCTATGTAAATGGTAAATAGCTGAGGCCCCAGTACCGATCCCTGGGCCACTCCAGGAGTCACCAACCGTCAATCCGAATAGCACCCATTAACCCCCACTGATTGGACCAGTGGAACACAGAGCTTTTCAGGGAACACCTCTTAAAGGGCTACTACACCACAAAGATGGACCAAACAGATGTTCAAAAAATGGGATCAGTGCTGGGTAAGAAGGTACTGTTGCTAAATTTGCTAATGGCGCAAAGATAGGTAGAGTGAAGAGGACAAAAGGAGGCAACAAATGGATGTAAGAGCTTTGAAGCTGAGTTGTGCACACTTGAAATGTTAACTCTGTTTTTCTCTCCACAAATGCTGCCAGACCTGCAGTATTTTTGTTTTATTACAAACAGGTATAGATAGGTTAAATGAGTGGGCAAAGATCTGGCAAATGGAATATAATGTTGGGTAAGTGTGAAGTTGTCCATTTTGGCCAGAAAAAATGCTTATTATCTAAATAGAGAGAGATTGCAGAGCTATGAAATGCAGAGGGATCTGGGTGTCATAGTACATGAAATGCAAAAAGCTCGAATACAGGCAGCATGCAATTAGGAAAGCCAGTCGAATGTTTGCATTTGTTGCAAAGGGATTTGAATACAAAAGTAGAGAGGTTGTACAGAGCACTAGTGAAACTATCTGCAGTGCTTTTTGTTATGATCCAGTAGATGTTAATGGTGGCCAAACCAAATCTCAAAGGGAAACTTAGCCTTCATATCTCTGCTCTTTAGTTGTTGTATCCTGATGACGAGACAATACGTTTACTGAATTCAGAAGCCACAAATTCCAGTAAGAATTCTGGGATTTTAAACATTAAATTGAAAATTTATTAGCAAAAGAAAAAGCAACTTAACTTAAACATACAAGATTGCATTTACATAGTTAAGATGATTGTAATGCAACATTGCCCCAAATTGACTTTCTACTTCATTAGACTCATATAACAAACCACTTGTTAGGCAACAATCCATTATGAGGAGGCAGTCACATAATGATATTGTCATGAGACGACACTCTCAAGACCCAGGATAATGCTCTGTTGACCTAGTTCAAATCCCACCATGGCAAATGATGGAATTTGAATTCAATAAAAATCTGGAATTAAAAGTCTAACAATGACCATGAAACCTTTGTTGATTGTCTTAAAAACCCATCTAGTTCATCAATGTACTTTAGGTAAGGAAATCTGTCATCCTTGTCTGGCTTACCTGTGCCTCCACACAATATGGCTGACTATTAATTGTCCCCTCAGCAGCAATTCCCTGTGTAACAAAGGGACCTTGGTGTGTTTGTCTACAGATCTCTGAAGGCAGAAAGATATATTAGTAGAGTGGCGAAAAAGGCAGATAGGACATTTGCCTTTATCAATCGAGGCGTAGGTTATAAAAGCAGGGAAATCACGTTGGTGTTGTGCAGAACCTTGATGAGGCCACAGCAAGGGTTTTGTGTGCAGTTCAGGTCACCACATTATAGGAAGAGTGTGATTGCATTGGAAGGGGTGCAGAGGAGATTCACCAGGATGCTGCCTGAGATGAGACATTTAAGTTATGAGGAGAGGTCGGGTAGTTTTCATTGGAGCAGGGAAGACTGAGGGGGCAACCTAATCGAGGTGTCCATGATCAGCAGAAATTTATTCCGATGGTTAAAAAGGACAGTAGGAGGAGAGGTAATAAGCCGTGGATAACGAAGGAGGTGAAGGAAAGTGTTAAATTAAAAGCGGAGGAGTTTAGAGTAGCTAAGAGCAGTGGGCGAGAAGAGGATTGGGAAAGGTTTAAATGTCAACAAAGATTGACAAAGAAGTTGATAAAGAAGGGTAGGAGAAGCTATGAGGCTGGGCTAGCACTTAATATAAAAAAGGATAGCAAGAGTTTTTATAAATATATAAAAAGGAAGAGGCTGGCTAGGGTGAACGTTGGTCCTTTAGAGGATGAGAAAGGGGACCTAGTGGTAGGGGATGGGGATATGGCTAAGGTCTTGAATAACTTTTTTGTTTCGGTCTTCACAGAGGAGGACGTGAATAATTTGCCGGGTGTTAGAGATGGAAAGGTGGTAGGAATGGAGGGTCTTAATGACATTACTGTTACTAGAGAGGTGGTGCTCGACAGACTGGAGGGGCTGATTGTGGACAAGTCCCCAGGACCGGATGGAATGCATCCGAGGGTTCTGAAAGAAATGGCGGAGGTGATAATGGATGTCTTGGTGGTTATTTTCCAGACGTCGCTGGATTCCAGGGAAGTGCCGGAAGATTGGAAAACGGCTAATGTTATGCCGTTGTTTAAGAAGGGTGCCAGGCAAAAGGCGGGGAATTATAGGCCGGTTAGTTTAACGTCTGTGGTAGGTAAAATGTTAGAAACCGTCATTAAGGAGGAAATAGCGAGGCATCTTGAGGGGAATTGCTTGATAGGGCGGACGCAACACGGTTTCATTAAAGGGAAGTCGTGTCTGACAAATTTACTGGAGTTCTATGAGGATGTGTCTAGGGCAGTGGATGGAGGAGAGCCGGTGGATGTGGTCTTTCTGGATTTTCAGAAGGCGTTTGACAAGGTACCTCACAAGAGGTTATTGCAGAAGGTCAGGGGACATGGAGTTGGGGGTAGGGTGTTAGCATGGATAGAGGATTGGTTGTCAAATAGGAGGCAGAGAGTGGGGGTCAATGGATGCTATTCGGATTGGCGGTTGGTGACTAGTGGGGTGCCCCAGGGGTCGGTGCTGGGGCCTCAGCTATTTACCATTTATATAGATGATCTGGAGGAGGGAACCGAGTGTAGGGTGTCGAAATTTGCTGATGACACTAAGATTGGGGGAAAGGCAAATTGTGCGGAGGGTGTGGAGAGTCTGCAGAAGGATCTAGATAGGCTGGGCGAATGGGCCAGGAAATGACAAATGGAATTTAATGTTGGCAAGTGTGAGGTGGTCCACTTTGGTAGGAAGAATGGTAGGAAGGACTATTACTTACGGGGCGAAAAACTGCAGCAGGCGACGGTGCAGAGGGACCTCGGGGTCCTTGTGCATGAGTCGCAAAAACCCAGCTTGCAGGTGCAGCAGGTGGTCAGGAAGGCGAATGGGATGCTGGCCTTCATAGCGAGGGGGATTGAATATAAACGTAGGGAGGTCTTGCTGCAGCTATATAGGGCATTGGTGAGGCCGCAGCTGGAGTACTGTGTGCAGTTTTGGGCGCCGCACCTGCGCAAGGATATTTTGGCCCTGGAGGGAGTGCAGAGGAGGTTTACTCGGCTGATACCGGAGTTGAGGGGATTGAGCTATGAGGAGAGGCTGAATAAACTAGGCTTGTACTCGTTAGAGTTTAGAAGAATGAGGGAAGATCTCATTGAGACGTATAAGATGATGAATGGGATGGATAGGATAGAGGTGGAGAGACTGTTCCCGCTCAAAAAAGACAGTAGGACTAGGGGGCACAGCCTCAAGATAAAGGGGGGGGCGGTTTAGAACAGAGTTGAGGAGGAACTTCTTCACTCAAAGGGTGGTGAATCTCTGGAATTCTCTGCCCGTTGAAGTGGTGGAGGCTGCCTCGCTAAATATTTTTAAGAAGCGGGTTGATGGGTTTTTGATAAGAGAAGGGATTAAGGGTTATGGGGAGAGGGCGGGAAGGTGGAGCTGAGTCACGACAGATCAGCCATGATCTTATTGAATGGCGGGGCAGGCTCGAGGGGCCAGATGGCCTACTCCTGCTCCTATTTCTTATGTTCTTATGTTCTTATGATTATGAGGGACATGGACAGTGGAGATAGGGCGCAGCTGTTCCCTCAGTTGAACGTCAGTCATGAGGGGGACATAGGTTCAAGATGAGGGGCAGGAGGTTTAGGGGGAATGTGAGGAAAAGCTTTTTTATTCAGAGGGGGTAGTGGTGGTCTGAAGGCATTTCCTAGGAGGGTGGTTAGAAGCGAGTTGCTTCACACCCTTTCAAAAGTACCTGGACGAGGAGTTGGCATGTCGTAACACTCAGGCCTCTGGGCCAAGTGCTTGCAAATGGGATTACGTGGGAGTTCAGGTATTTCTAATGTGTCGGTGCAGACTCGATAGGCCTCAAGGCCTCTTCTGCTCTGCATGATTCTATGAGGGGGTGACTGCTTAAAAATAAGGAGTCGCCCATTTAAAACAGGAATTGAGATAATTTTTTTCACTGAGGATAGTGAGTTTAGGGAACGCTGTTCCTCAAAAGGCAGAGCCTTAGACTTTCTTTAAGTCAGAGCGAAATAAATTCTTGATTACGTAAGAACATAAGAACATAAGAAATAGGAGCAGGAGTAGGCCATCTAGCCCTTCGAGCCTGCCCCCGCCATTCAATAAGATCATGGTTGATCTGTCGTGGCTCAGCTCCACCTTCCCCGCCCTCTCCCCATAACCCTTAATCCCTTCTCTTATCAAAAACCCATCAACCCGTTTCTTTAAAAATATTTAGCGAGGCAGTCTCCACCACTTCAACGGGCAGAGAATTCCAGAGATTCACCACCCTTTGAGTGAAGAAGTTCCTCCTCAACTCCGTTCTAAACCGCCCCCCCCCTTTATCTTGAGGCTGTGCCCCCTAGTCCTACTATCCTTTCTGAACGGGAAGAGTCTCTCCACCTCTATCCTATCCATCCCATTCATCATCTTATACGTCTCAATGAGATCTCCCCTCATTCTTCTAAACTCTGACGAGTACAAGCCTAATTTATTCAGCCTCTCCTCATACCTCAACCCCCTCAACTCCAGCATCAGCCTCGTAAACTTCCTCTGCACTCCCTCCAAGGCCAAAATATCCTTGCGTAAGTGCGGCGACCAAAACTGCACACAGTACTCCAGCTGCGGCCTCACCAATGCCCTATACAGCCGCAGCAAGACCTCCCTACTTTTATATTCAATCCCCCTCGCTATGAAGGCCAGCATCCCATTCGCCTTCCTGACCACCTGCTGCACCTGCAAGCTGGGTTTTTGCGACTCATGCACAAGGACCCCGAGGTCCCTCTGCACCGTCATCTGCTGCAGTTTTTCTCCACGTAAATAATAATCCTTCCTACCATTCTTCCTACCAAAGTGGACCACCTCGCACTTGCCAACATTAAATTCCATTTGCCATTTCCTGGCCCATTCGCCCAGCCTATCTAGATCCTTCTGCAGACTCTCCCCACCCTCCGCGCAATTTGCCTTTCCACCAATCTTGGTGTCATCAGCAAATTTCGACACCCTGCACTCGGTTCCCTCCTCCAGATCATCTATATAAATGGTAAATAGCTGAGGCCCCAGCACCGACCCCTGGGGCACCCCACTAGTCACCAACCGCCAATCCGAATAGCATCCATTGACCCCCACTCTCTGCCTCCTATTTGACAGCCAATCCTCTATCCACGCTAACACCCTACCCCCAACTCCATGTCCCCTGACCTTCTGCAATAACCTCTTGTGAGATACCTTGTCAAACGCCTTCTGAAAATTAACAAGGGAGCGAAAGGTTGTCAGACGTAGGCAGAAATATCGAGGTTACGATCAGATCAGTCATTGTCTTGTTGAATGGCACAGCAGGTTCAGAGGGCCGAGTGGCCTACTCGTACTCCTATGACAGAGACAGAGGACCTGATAATGAGGAAACAGGTAATGCAGCACATGCATCCTGCCATCTCTCTTCTTCACTGATCAACATGGCCCTTCTCTCTGTCCTCAATTGATATATTTTCAATAGGGAGCCTCTGTTCAGCAATCAGGAACAGGAATGTTCCATTCTCTGCTGTCTGCTGATCTACTCACAGAGAGAGCAATGCAATGAGCAGCCACTGAGTGTCACTGTCATTCTGCTTTAATCAGACTCCACTATCCGAAGCCGATAAACAATCACAAGCTGAAGACCGGTTAGCCCTGATTGAAGGGCACACTCTGAGCTCACCCACTCACTCCTTCGCTTGTGAAGACCGGTTAGCCCTGATTGAAGGGCACACTCTGAGCTCACCCACCCACTCCTTCGCTTGTGAAGACCGGTTAGTCCTGATGAAGGGCACACTCTGAGCTCACCCACCCACTCCTTCGCTTGTGAAGACCGGTTAGTCCTGATTGAAGGGCACACTCTGAGCTCACCCACCCACTCCTTCGCTTGTGAAGACCGGTTAGCCCTGATGAAGGGCACACTCTGAGCTCACCCACCCACTCCTTCGCTTGTGAAGACCGGTTACCCCTGATTGAAGGGCACACTCTGAGTTCACCCACCCACTCCTTCGCATGTGAAGACCGGTTACCCCTGATTGAAGGGCACACTCTGAGCTCACCCACCCACTCCTTCGCTTGTGAAGACCGATTGAAGGGCACACTCTGAGCTCACCCACCCACTCCTTCGCTTGTGAAGACCGGTTACCCCTGATTGAAGGGCACACTCTGAGCTCACCCACCCACTCCTTCGCTTGTGAAGACCGATTGAAGGGCACACTCTGAGCTCACCCACCCACTCCTTCGCTTGTGAAGACCGATTGAAGGGCACACTCTGAGCTCACCCACCCACTCCTTCGCTTGTGAAGACCGATTGAAGGGCACACTCTGAGCTCACCCACCCACTCCTTCGCTTGTGAAGACCGATTGAAGGGCACACTCTGAGCTCACCCACCCACTCCTTCGCTTGTGAAGACCGATTGAAGGGCACACTCTGAGTTCACCCACCCACTCCTACGCTTGTGAAGACCGGTTAGTCCTGATTGAAGGGCACACTCTGAGCTCACCCACCCACTCCTTCGCTTGTGAAGACCGATTGAAGGGCACACTCTGAGCTCACCCACCCACTCCTTTGCATGTGAAGACCGGTTACCCCTGATTGAAGGGCACACTCTGAGCTCACCCACCCACTCCTTCGCTTGTGAAGACCGGTTAGCCCTGATTGAAGGGCACACTCTGAGCTCACCCACCCACTCCTTTGCATGTGAAGACCGGTTACCCCTGATTGAAGGGCACACTCTGAGCTCACCCACCCACTCCTTCGCTTGTGAAGACCGGTTACCCCTGATTGAAGGGCACACTCTGAGCTCACCCACCCACTCCTTCGCTTGTGAAGACCGATTGAAGGGCACACTCTGAGCTCACCCACCCACTCCTTCGCATGTGAAGACCGGTTAGTCCTGATGAAGGGCACACTCTGAGCTCACCCACCCACTCCTTCGCATGTGAAGACCGATTAGCCCTGATTGAAGGGCACACTCTGAGCTCACCCACCCACTCCTTTGCATGTGAAGACCGGTTAGCCCTGATTGAAGGGCACACTCTGAGCTCACCCACCCACTCCTTCGCATGTGAAGACCGGTTAGCCCTGATTGAAGGGCACACTCTGAGCCCACCCACCCACTCCTTCGCTTGTGAAGACCGGTTAGCCCTGATTGAAGGGCACACTCTGAGCTCACCCACCCACTCCTTCGCTTGTGAAGACTGGTTAGTCCTGATGAAGGACACACTCTGAGCTCACCCACCCACTCCTTCGCATGTGTAAGCAGCAGTTCTGATTGTTTGCCCCCTTGTGTGGTGCCACCCATGATTTCCTGACCCAGGGAATATGTACCCAAATCCCAGCTGGTCCATGTTGACAGCCATACGGTGCGGCAGCAAAGTTAAAATCAGAGGTTCCAGCAAATCATTCCCAGGACAGGGTCATTTCTGTGAAGGGGGGAGAAGCAATGATTCATTTTGGTGCAGAATGAGGCCATTCAGCCTATCGAATCCATGCCAATTCTGAGAGCAATCCAATCAGTCCTATCCCCACACTCTATCTCCGCATTTCTCATTGAATTTCCCATTGAAATCATTCATCACTTCCACTCCCTCATGGGCAGTGAGTTCCAGCTTATCACCTTCACAGTGTAAAAATATTCTTCCTCACATTCCCCCCTCTTTCTGAAAACCTTCGATCTGTGTCCCCCAGTCCTCGTACCGTCAGCCAATGGGAAAGGTTTTTCCCTGTCTACCTTATCTAAACTTGTCATCATCTCCTACACCGCTATCAATCTCCTTTAGTCCAAGCGGCACAGTAGCACAGTGGTTAGCACTGCTGCTTCACAGCTCCAGGGTCCTGGGTTCGATTCCCGGCTCGGGTCACTGCCTGTGTGGAGTTTGCACATTCTCCTCGTGTCTGCGTGGGTTTTCTCCGGGTGCTCCGGTTTCCTCTCACAGTCCAAAGATGTGCGGGTTAGGTTCAGTGGCTATGCTAAAATTGTTCCTTAGTGTCCTGGGATGTGTAGGTTAGAGGGATTAGCAGGTAAATGTGTAGGGATATGGGGATAGGGTCTGGGTGGGATTGTGTTCGGTGCAGACTCGATGGGCCGAAGGGCCTGTTTCTGCACTGTAGGGTTCTATGCTGGTTCTAACCCCAGTTTCTTCAACTCTAACCTCGGAGCTAACCTTTGGGGCGGCACGGTAGCACAGTGGTTAGCGCTGCAGCCTCACAGCTCCAGGGACCTGGGTTCGATTCCCGGCTCAGGTCACTGTACGTGTGGAGTTTGCACATTCTCCTTGTGTCTGCGTGGGTTTCCTCCGGGTGGTCCGTAATCCCTCCCACAGTCCAAAGATGTATGGGTTAGGTTGATTGGCCATGCTAAATTGACCGTAGATGCACAGGTTAGAGGATTAGGGTTAACATAAGTAGGGATATGGGGGTAGGGCCTGTGTGGGATTGTGGTCAGTGCAGACACGATGGGCCGAATGGCCTCTTTCTGAACTGTAGGGTTTCTATGATTTGTAAAACCTCTCACCCCTAGACCTATTATCCTCTGCAGCCTCTCAAGGGCCCACACATCCTTCCTACAGTGTGGAGACCAGAAGTGTACACAGCTGTGACCTAACCCGATCTTGAACTGTGCAGTCCTATCTGTGGGAACATTTGCAGTGTTTGATCAACTGGAACAGTACCTGACCTGGTGTGAGAAATTGAAATCAGCTTGGAATTGTCCTGAATCCTCAGTGACTTGTTCCAGTTGGATCACAAAGAAAGATTAAAAAAAAATGACTGAAACAGATCCAGAGTTGTTTGGCTCTGGGTGGACAACTGAGAAGTCAAATTGCGAAACAGGAAACATTCTTTTCTTTGTGAAGATTGAGCAAAACTTGCCTTCACATGCGACAACGCGGGGAACCAAATATTCCTGATTAGATAACAAAGAACACAAAGTACTTCAGCTCGGTATTTACAAAGGAGGGCAGAGGAAGGGGTGGAGGAGATCCTGAGGAACAACTATTGGAGATAAATACAGAACGCAGTTAAACATTGAAGTAACTCAGCGCAGATGGTCAATAACTTTTATTGATGAGATAAAACCTCGCTACACCTGACCTCGCTACACCTATAGCGGATTGTGGCTGTCCTGTGTGTGACTTAAAAATCTGTCTTGTGCCCGGTGCCAAACGGTTAGCAATTCTCCCAGCCCCTTCCTTATGGTGTGAACTGGATTAGGTTTAAAATTGCATATAAATATGCACAGCCCATTCAAATCCTACTACGCGGAACTCACCAGCCTTTGGGCACCTCGCAATAATGGCGAGAGTCTCCAATAGCGGACACCAGTTGCGATGGTCATGCCAAGGGGGTTGGAGGCCACTGAAGCCCCTGGATGGTCGGGCCATGGCTGGGTGGTGGTGTCCGTTGAGCGGTGCCCGCTGGCAGGGCCCATCTGACACATGGTCAGGTGTGACCGTGTCAGGGGCAGCACAGGTGGCACAGTGGTTAGCACTGCTGTCTCACAGCTCCAGGGACCCGGGTTCGATTCCAGTTTGGGGTCAATCTCTGTGGAGTTTGCACGTTCTCCCTGTATCTGCGTGGATTTCCTCCAGGCGCTCCGGTTTCCTTCCATGGTCCCAAAGATGTGCAGGTTAGGTTGATTGGCCATGGGAAATTGCCCCTTAGTGTCCCGGGACACATAGGTTAGAGGGATTAGTGGAGTAAATATGTGGGGTGACTGGGATAGGGCCTGGGTGGGATTGTTGTCGGCGCAGAGGTGATGGGCCGAATGGACTGCACTGTAAGGATTCTACGGTTCCCTGCCAATACCTAACTGACACACTGGTAATGCCCACCAGTGACCAACAGACAGCCCAGTGGTGCCGTTTGGTGACCACCAGCATGCTAGGGGTAGCATCGAGGAGGTGGTTCTAAATGAGGACCATGATAGCGAGGGGGGGGGGGGGGGGGGGGGGGGGGGGGAATGGTATATGGCGGAGGATGAGGGGTTGTGAGGGGTGGATTGAGAAGAAGACCTTGATGGAAGGGCGACTCAAGCAGGAGAACCCATCAGAGGGGTCATGGTGCCCCGAAGCTGGTAACCTGTGTTGGGAAGCCAGGCAGAGGAACTTGCCACCCGAGAGGAGAATGGATCCCGATATCTGCGGGGGAAGGGAGGAGTCCCCTAATACATTCTGAGATCGGGGTGCGCTTGCAAAACTGCACCGGAAGCCTGGTTCACTGGCGCGTTTAGGCCCCATCCCATCCCCTGGTACTGACGCACAACTCCCAACTTTCCAAAGCAGTGACTGAGTGTGGGAGGATTACGGTGCGGAGTGAGTCAACGCCAATCATTCCATTATTCTCACTGTTATGGCACTTAGAAATATTTTGGGAGAATTCCACCCGCAGTCTCGCTATTAGCCCCATGAATAGGGCAGGAGAGGATTAAATCCTAAACGATGTAGATCATGTACCCCAATCTACCCCTCATTCGGAGGTGTCGGGGTGGGTTTTTCACTCAGAGGGTGGTGGGTGCGTGGAATCGGCTGCCGGCAGCGGTGGTGGAGGAGGATTCGACAGGGTCTTTTAAGAGACTTTTGGATAAGTACATGGGACTTAGCAAGACAGAGGGTTACAGGTAAACCTAGTAGGCATGGACATGTTCGGCACAACTCGTGGGCCGAAGGGCCTCTTTGTGCTGTAGTTTTTCTGTGTTCTATATTCCATTATGTGGTGAGTCACATTGTGAGTTTCCTGTGGGACAATCAGGCCCTCAAAGTGCAATTGAAAACCTGATTTATCTTCAATACTTGCTGAATGGGCTGCCAGGGATTGAGAGAAGGAAGGAAGAAAGATGGATTAATTAAAACGTTACATGTGGGCAGCAGAGAACCTGGAGAATTTGGGACAGAGTCGTTACTGTAAGATTGTTTCCTTTTTGTGATTCAGACACAGGGGCCGCGATTCCCCCATCCCGCTGCACTCTGCAGGCTGAGAGATTGACGCTTGTGGGGGGTGGGGGGGATGCGGTGAGTGGATGCGCAGTGTGGGATTTGCAAGAGAATTCGCGCCCCGCTAACATCTCCCAGTACCCCAGTACCGCGTCAAGCGGAAATCGGTGGGGAGACAGGGTAGCATTTAAATCATATTTTAAACGTCGTTTAAATGCTATTAGCGGGCCTGGGACTGAAGTCTCCGGGTCCGCTAGTCTCTCCCACCCCGCCAGACTGTTTCACTCCAGCGGGGAATACACTAGTGGCCTGACCCCACTTGAGGGAAAGGCGGGAGTGGTATTTGGAACCCCCAAGGTGTCGGGGTGGTGGGGGAGGGGGATAATGCCCCTGGGCATGGGCTCTCTAGCACTGCCTAGGGGGCACCCGGACAATGCTCATTGGGCATTAGTCGGTACAAGGGTGCGTAGCCTGCTGGAGCAAAGCCTAGAGGATGATCGGTGGGTTTCCCGTTGCCACTCTGCCATTGGATTCGATGGGGACAGGAGGGAGGCTGGCAATCGGGGTGAGCTGGGGGGGTGGGGTATCAGCCGCCAGAGGGGTCTGCCAGAGGAGGTGGGGGATTGGCACACTGCGGAGGGGGTCGGGGCAGGGGTGGCTGGCCCGGGAATGTTTGGGGAGCCGCAATCAGGGCATAAGGGAGCTCGGGGGCAGCACTGCGGGGGTGCCGAGCTGGCCAACGATTAAACTGACCAGCTATCAGGAGGCTGGCAGTTCAGGGCCACCGCTGGTTTCGGCCTCCTGGGTGGGAATGGGCTCCCACCCACTGAAACCTAATGATATTCACACTGGTGGTCTCTGTAATGAGCAGGGTGGGAGATTCTAGTGCGGACTCCCACTGAAAAAAAAAACAGCGTGAATTACTCTAGTTTTCCCACAAATTCAATACTTTGAATTTTTTTTAGGAAAATTCTGCTCAGCGTCGGAAATTGCGAAACAATGAGTCTATTTTTGTCAAATGAATAAAATCTGATGGTTCTAGTTTCTAGCATTTATCTGTTTTGTTGATTGATTTGTAAGTAATCCGAGCTCAATTCTTAATCCTGATTAATCCCTGAAGAGGAATTTCCATTTTGAGATATTCAAGGTGGTTAAGGTCTCTCCTTCTCAACACATGGTTAGATAAACATTGTCAGCCTTGTCCTGCAATCAAACTTGGAAAACAGATTCCTCCTATAAAACGGAACCCATAAAATCACCTGACAACATACACAAACATTTCAATTTTCTTGCCAGAGTACAGATTTGGTCCCTGATTACTGTCCCCAGATTATATTGTTTAAAACCTTTCAGCTCACACAGTTGATAACAACAGATGCCAAAGAGATAAGTTTAGAACATTTAGTCTGTCTCTTAATGTATTACTTCTAAATACAGTAGCAATCTATAGCCTCAATATATCGCAGAGCCAGCCAGCAATTTGAAGAGGGTATTTAGCCTCTGACTGGAAAGTTTCAGCAAGGTTAACATGCTTAGATTCAGCTGAATGGATCAGATGATGCAAGGGAAGAAAGATGAATACATGGGGAGGATGGAATAGAGAAATATATATTGATGGGAGAAAGACATTGGGAATAAACTCATGCAGGACGTAAACACCAGCACAGATCTGTTGGGCCCACGGGCCCGTTTCTGAACTGCACATACTGTCTATCGGGTATCCAGATATGGTTTAAAAGATAATTAGATGCAGCCTCCACACCCAATCTGTAACTGTCCCGACACTGTGCTATCTGTAGCACAGCGGTTAGCACTGCTGCTTCACAGCTCCAGGGACCTGGGTTAGATTCCCGGCTCGTGTCACTGTCTGTGTGGAGATTGCATATTCTCCTCATATCTGTGTGGGTTTCCTCCGGGTACTCTGGTTTCCTCCCACAGTCCAAAGATGTGCGGGTTAGGTTGATTGGCCGTGCTAAGAAATTGCCCCTTAATATCCAGGGATGCATAGGTTAGAGGGACTAGTGGGTATAATATGGGGGTGGGGCCTGGGTGGGATTGTGCTCAGTGCAGACTCGATGGGCCAAAGGGCCTCTTTCTACACTGTAGGGTTCTATGATTCTATAATCCCAGTTTCCCAGGATCATCCTTTAGGTTCCTAGCTGCACAGTAGAAAAAGATGATCACAGATCCTGTTGCTCCATTCACCAGGACCATCAGAACACCAGTTTTGATGGGTTTTCCACATTATTGTATCTTCCTCACCTCCCTGTAAATATTAGCATCTGTATCAATGAACTGAAGATTGATAAGCATTGATCCTGGTCACAAAAAAGAGAAAAAAGCAAGTCAGTTTACTGTACAGTGGTTAACCTGACATGAATAACCTTGCTTTTATTTTTTTCAAGGAATATGGACGTAGCTGCCTTGCCAGCATTTATTGCCCATCCCTAGTTGTCCTTGAGAAGATGGTGGTGAGCTGTCTTCTTGAAGCCGCTGCAGTCCATGTGGTGTAGGTACGCCCATGGTGCTGTTAGGGAAGAAAGTCCAGGATTTCGTCCTGGCAACAGTAAAGGAACGGATGATATATTTCCAAGTCAGGATGGTGAGTGACTTGGAAGGAAACTTGGTGGTGATCCCTGGGCATTGTTGCTGTTGCCCTTCCAGCTGGTCGAGGCTATAGGTTTGGAAGTGTACTTTCGAAGGCGTTTGGTGAGTTGCTGCAGTGCATCTTTGTAGATGATGCACATTGCTGACACCGTGCGCTGGTAATGGAGGGATAGAGTGTTTGTGGAAGGGGTGCCAATCACACAGAACACAGAACATTACAGCGCAGAACAGGCCCTTCGGCCCATGATGTTGCGCCGACCAGTTAAAAAGCAATGACCCCTCTAACCTAAACCAAACCCTTTCCATCCATAAACCTATCCACGGATCTCTTAAACGCCTCCAAACTAGGCGCATTTACAACTGCAGCAGGCAGGGCATTCCAATCCCTCACCACCCTCTGGGTAAAGAAACCTACCCCTGACATCAGTCCTATAACTACCACCCCTTAATTTAAAGTTATGCCCCCTCGTGCTAGCTTTCTCCATCCGAGGAAAAAGGGCCATCACTATCTAAACCTCTAATCATCTTATATGTTTCAATAAGGTCCCCTCTTAGCCGCCTTCTTTCTAACGAAAACAACCTCAAATCTCTCAATCTCTCCTCATAGGACCTCCCCTCCATACCAGGCAACATCCTGGTAAACCTCCTCTGCAACCCTCTCCAAAGCCTCCACATCCTTCCTATAATGTGGGGACCAGAACTGCACACAATACTCCAAGTGTGGCCGCACCAGAGATGTGTACAGTTGCATCATGACGCTGCGGCTCCTAAATTCAATCCCCCTACCAATAAACGCCAAGACACCGTATGCCTTCCTAACAACCCTATCTACTTGATTCCCAACTTCATGGGCTGCTTTGTTCTGGAATTGTGTTGAATGTATAGACAGCCTTGGAATACCAGGCATAGGGCAGCATAATGATTCAAACTCCTGCCTCACAGCTCCAGGGACCCAGGTTCGATTCCGGCCTTGAGTGTGGGGGTTTCCTCCAGGTGTTCCATTTTCGTCCCACAGTCCAAAGATGTGCAGGTTGGATGGATTGGCCCTGACAAATGCACGGCTCATGGGGATGGGGTGAGGGGGATGGGCCTTGGTGGAATGCTCTTTCAGAGGTTTTAGGGAGTCAGGAGGTGGGGTTACTTGCCACAGGATTACCTAGCTCTGACCTGCTCTTGTAGCCACAGTATTTCTATGGCTCGTCCAGTTCAGTTTCTGGTCAATGGTAACTGTTGACTGTGGGCGATTCAGTGATGATAATGCCACTGAATGTCAAAGGGAGTTAGCTGGATTTGCTGCCATTGGCGATGGTTCATTATGTGTCATGTGGATGACTTGGATGTCACTTGTCACTTTGCAGCCTAGGCCCTGGACATTGTCCTCGTCAGAACCGACAGCAAAAAAAAGTGAAGTTGGCCAAGCATTACTTGACCTTTACAAATCAGTATTGACAGTCCCGGATTAGCCATCTATATTAATATTATCTCTTATTCATCATCAAGAGGATCCAACGGGTGTAGTCACAGCTGGTTGCAGTTGTTGTAAGCCAAACAGTATCTGAGGAGTTGTGAATGGTGCGGAACATTGTGCAGTCATCAGTGAACTCATTACTGACCTTATGGTGGAAGGAAGGTCATTGATGAAGCAACTGAAGATGTTTGGGCCCAAAGACCCTGAGGAACTCCTGCAGTGATCTCCTGGGGGCTGACCCTCCAACCAACACAAACATCTGGCTTTGTGCTATTGATCTTGGCTGAGTCAGCCTTTTCCTCTGTGTCAGAGGACTAGATTAAAAGCTCCACCCCAGAGACTTGGATGCATGGTTCAGGCTGAGGGGAGCATTGTACTGTTAAAGCATCAGAACTGAAGGAGTACTGCACTGTTAGAGGGTCAGTACTGAGGGAGTGTGCTGCACTGTCAGAGGGTCAGTACTGAGGGAGTGCTGCACTGTCAGAGGATCAGTACTGAGGGAGTGCTGCACTGTCAGAGGGTCAGTACTGAGGGAGTGCTGCACTGTCAGAGGGGTCAGTGCTGCACTGTTAGAGGGTCAGTACTGAGGGAGTGCTGCACTGTCAGAGGGTCAGTGCTGAGGGAGTGCTGCACTGTTAGAGGGTCATTACTGAGGGAGTGCTGCACTGTCAGAGGGTCAGTACTGAGGGAGTGCTGCACTGTCAGAGGGGTCAGTACTGAGGGAGTGCCGCACCTGTCAGAGGGTCAGTACTGAGGGAGTGCTGCACTGTCAGAGGGGTCAGTACTGAGGGAGTGCTGGCACTGTCAGAGGGTCAGTACTGAGGGAGTGCTGCACTGTCAGAGGGTCAGTGCTGAGGGATTGCTGCACTGTCAGAGGGTCAGTACTGAGGGAGTGCTGCACTGTCAGAGGGTCAGTACTGAGGGAGTGCTGCACTGTCAGAGGGTCAGTACTGAGGGAGTGCTGCACTGTCAGAGGGTCAGTACTGTGGGAGTGCTGCACTGTCAGAGGGTCAGTACTGAGGGAATGCCTGCACTGTCAGAGGGTCAGTACTGAGGGAGTGCTGCACTGTCAGAGGATCAGTGCTGAGGGAGTGCCTGCACTGTCAGAGGGTCAGTACTGAGGGAGTGCTGCACTGTCAGAGGGTCAGTGCTGAGGGAGTGCTGCACTGTCAGAGGATCAGTACTGAGGGAGTGCTGCACTGTCAGAGGGTCAGTACTGGGGGAGTGCTGCACTGTCAGAGGGTCAGTACTGAGGGAGTGCTGCACTGTCAGAGGGTCAGTGCTGAGGGAGTGCTGCACTGTCAGAGGGTCAGTGCTGAGGGATTGCTGCACAGTCAGAGGGTCAGTGCTGAGGGAATGCCTGCACTGTCAGAGGGTCAGTACTGCGGGGAGTGCTGCTCTGTCAGAGGGTCAGTACTGAGGGAGTGCTGCTCTGTCAGAGGGTCAGTGCTGAGGGGAGTGCCGCACTGTCAGAGGGTCAGTACTGAGGGAGTGCTGCACTGCCAGAGGGTCAGTACTGAGGGAGTGCTGCTCTGTCAGAGGGTCAGTACTGGGGGAGTGCTGCACTGTCAGAGGGTCAGTACTGAGGGAGTGCTGCACTGTCAGAGGGTCAGTACTGAGGGAGTGCTTGCACTGTCAGAGGGGTCAGTACTGAGGGAGTGCTGCACTGTCAGAGGGTCAGTGCTGAGGGAGTGCTGCTCTGTCAGAGGGTCAGTGCTGAGGGAGTGCTGCACTGTCAGAGGGTCAGTACTGGGGGAGTGCTGCACTGTCAGAGGGTCACCAGAATGCCTCAAATAAATTCCAGCCTGTAATTTACTCCCAGGTATCTGTAGTTTTACATTTAAAACACTGAGCTGCTTAGAATCATACAATTCCCACAGAGGGTCATTCAGTCCATCGAGTCTGCACCAACCACAATCCCACCACAGTCCTATCCCCATAACTCTGCTAATCTCCCAACACTAGGGTAAATTTAGCATGGCCAATCAACCTAACTTGCGCGTTTTTGGAATATGGAAGGAAACCGGAGCAGCCAGAGGAAACCCACATAGACACAGAGAGAACATGCAAATTCCACACTGACGGTGACCTGAGGCCGGAATTGAACCCAGGTCCCCGATGTTGTGAAGCCGCAGTACTAAATACTGTGCCACCACGCCTCCCTCACAAATGCTTGATTCATTTCAATCTGTAACTCATTCCCGGACAGCTGATATTTTATACATAAACCACCTAAACCCCTGCATCAGAATCCCACTCTTTGAGTCAGTGTTTGCATCAGGTACATTCTTGCTTTTTTGTCGCATTAACCATCTCATCTGGGTGACCCTGTGCCCATGTGAGACCAGGATTCTTTTCTGGAATGGCATTCAGTTACCCCCACCTCCCCACCCACCCTCCAACACACAAGTCCCCCACACCTCTGCTGGAAATCACATGTATAGTCATTCGGTGAGGTAAGTATTGGAGGATAATTGTGAAGCCTTCCACAGGGGAATGACCTGTTGACTGTCTAGCTTTAGGAGCAGACTCCACACAGATGCCGGAATTGAACCCGGATCCCTGGTACTGTTAAGCAGCAGTGCTAACCACTGTGCCACACCTAAGATTTAAGGGGACAAAAATGCAATAGTCTGGAAATTTACTGATGCTGCCATCAATTTTACAAGCCAAAAATCAGGTGCTAAGTCCCAAGATGGTGGTGGACAGGTTAGGTGTATAGCGGGGGGGATTGAATATAAAAGTAGGGAGGTCTTGCTGCAGCTGTATAGGGCATTGGTGAGGCCGCAGCTGGAGTACTGTGTGCAGTTTTGGTCGCCGCACTTACGCAAGGATATTTTGGCCTTGGAGGGAGTGCAGAGGAGGTTTACTAGGCTGATGCCGGAGTTGAGGGGGTTGAGCTATGAGGAGAGGCTGAATAAACTAGGCTTGTACTCGTTAGAGTTTAGAAGAATGAGGGGAGATCTCATTGAGACGTATAAGATGATGAATGGGATGGATAGGATAGAGGTGGAGAGACTCTTCCCGCTCAGAAAGGACAGTAGGACTAGAGGGCACAGCCTCAAGATAAAGGGGGGGCGGTTTAGAACAGAGTTGAGGAGGAACTTCTTCACTCAAAGGGTGGTGAATCTCTGGAATTCTCTGCCCGTTGAAGTGGTGGAGGTTGCCTCGCTAAATATTTTTAAGACGCAGGTTGATGGGTTTTTGATAAGAGAGGGGATTAAGGGGTTATGGGGAGAGGGCGGGAATGTGGAACTGAGCCATGACAGATCAGCCATGATCTTATTGAATGGCGGGGCAGGCTCGAAGGGCTAGATGGCCTACTCCTGCTCCTATTTCTTATGTTCTTATTATGTTTCTTATGTAGTTTGGAGGGAATGTGTCACCAGATATACGGTTTAAGATTCCATTTTCGGCAATTAGGGCCTGGAATCGGTGTTAGACCCTCTACCTGTGGAAGCAGGTGGCCTCTCCATTGCCTGAAAAGACTGGAAGAAGCAGATTCAGCAGTAACTTTCAAAAGGGAATTGAATTAATACTTGGAAAAGGGAAATGTTGCAAGCACTGCGAAAGTGGAATGTTCATTCAAAAAGCTAGCACAGACACAATGGGCCTAATAGCCTCCTATATAAAGATATTATTTATCTTATCTGATTAAACAACAGAGTAAGGGTCATTAAGTCATTGTCAGTGGGAATTCTGACACCGATGATAAGACTCAAAGACATCAGGCTAAAACGTTAACTCTGTTCCTCATTCCATTGATGATGGCTGCCCTGCTGAGTGTTTCCAGCAATTTTCTATTTATATTTTTGTTACCTCATTGCTGTTATGCGTAAATGGTCTGACTCACTTGCCTATGAAACAAGAAAAATAAATCATTTAGTGCCAACACTTTGAGACATCCTGTGGAGGAAAAGGGCACTACACCTGTTCAAGTTCTTCCAGTCATTCAAAGGACAAAAAAACAAAGCATGGTAACAGGCCCTTCGGCCCACCAAACCTGCGCTGATCATGTTGTCCTATCTAGACCAACCACTTACATCCCCCCATTCCCTGCCTATTCATGTGTCTATCCAGATAAATCTTAAATGTCACTAACGTATCTACCTCAACCACCCCATTTGGCAGTGCATTCCAAGCCCCCACCACCCTCTGTGTAAAAAAACCTTCTCCCACATATCTCCACTGAACCTTTCCCTCCCTTACCTTGAACTTGTGCCCCCCTTGTAATTGTCATTTCTGCCCTGGGAAAAAGCTTCCAACTCTTCACCTTATCTATACCCCTCATTATTTTATAAATTTCTATCAGGTTGCCCTCAGCCTCTGTCTTTCCCAGGAGAACGGTCCCAGTTTATTCACAGCTGATGCCCTCCATACCAGGCAACATTCTGGTAAACGGTTTCTTTATTCCCTCCAAAAGCCTCCACATTCTTCTGGTAGTGTGGTAACCAGAATTGAACACAGTATTCCAATTGTGGCCTAACTACGTTTTGTCTGACGGGAACATAATTTGCCAACTTTTATACTCGATGCCCCAGCGGAGGAAGGCAAGCATCTCACCAGCTTTCTTCACCACCTTTCCCACCCATGCTGCCACTTTTAAGGATTTGTGGACCTGTACTCCCAGATCTCTCTGTGTGTCTATGCTCCTGATGGCTCTGCCATTTATTTTATAGCTCTCACCCTGAATTGGATCTACCAAAATGCATCATCTCGCATTTATCTGGATTAAATTCTATCTGCCATTTCTCCACCCAATTTTCCAGCCTATCTGTATCCTGCTGTATTCTCTGACAATCTTCATCATTATCCACAACTCCAGCAATCTTAGTATCATCTGCAAACTTACTAATCAGGCAAGCTACATTTTTTTTCCAAATCATATATTACAAACAGCAGAGTTCCCAGCTCTGATCCCTGTGGAACACTACTAGTTACAGATCTCAATTCAGAAAAACAGCCATCTATCGTTACCTTCTGTCTTCTATGGCCCAGTCAGTTCTGAAACTATCTAGCTAATTAATCTTTGATCCCATGTGATTTAACCTTTTGTACCAGCGTGCTATGAGGGACCTTGTCAAATACTTTACTAAAGTCCATATAGACAACTTTCACAGCCTTTCCCTCGTCAATCATTTTTGTCATCTCCTCAAAAAATTCAATCAAATTAGTGAGACATGACCTCCCTCATACAAAACCATGCAGTCTGCTGCTATTTAGATCATTCAGTTCCAACCTAGTCCTAAGAATCTTCTCCAACAATTTCACTATCACTGACATTAAGTTCACTGGCCTACAATTACCCAGTTATCCTTGCTACCCTTCTTAAATAACAAGACATTGGCTATCTTCCAATACTCTGGGTCCTCAACCTGTAACCAACGATGAAAGAAAGATTTCTGTTAGAAACCCAACAATTTCCTCTCTTGTCTCTCTCAGTAACGTAGGAAACATGCCATCTGGTCCTGGGGATTTGTCTACCTTAAAGCATTTTAATACACTTAACACTTCCTCTCTCATAACGATGACTTGCTCTAGCAGGTTTACATGTCCCTCTGTCCCCTTCATTCTCCCTGGATAGAATCTGGTTGAATAAGGAATGTCAGGGCCTGAAGGAACAAGGACACCGGGGGAAAATCAGTGGAGACTGTGGAAGCATTGAAGAAAGTAACTGAGAAATTGTATGATCACTCCTTGAGAAGAGAGAGAGCGTGAGAGACAGAAAGAGGTCATGCAGTGGAGCCATACTGAGTTACGGAGATGATCTGGCAGGAAGAAGAATAGAAAGACCTAAGACCAGATAGAAGTAAGTGGTGTAAGAGACTGAAACACAGTGAGATTGGAAAAAGAATGGGTGACTGACAGGAGGAGATGGAAAAGGTTGATCAACCTTGGAGGAAGCACTGAGGGTGGTAAGGACACAGAATGTACTCTGGGTGGGGAATTCAATGTCCATCACCAAGAGTTACTCAGTAGCACCACCACACACCGAGCTGGCTGGGTCCTAAAGGACATCGCTGCTAGACTGGGACTGCGGCAGGTAGGGAGGGAACCAACAAGAGGGAGAAACATACTTGACCTCCCCCTCACCAACCTGCCTGTTACAGATGGATCTGTCCATGGCAGTATCAGTGGGAGTGACCACCGCACAGTCCTTGTGGAGATAGAATCCCATCTTCACATTGAGGATACCCTCCATCGTGTTGTGTGGCACTACCACCGTGTTAAATGGGATAGATTTCAAACAGATCTAGAAACTCAAAACTGGGCATCCATGAGGCACTGTGGGCCATCAGCAGCAGCAGAATTGTACTCAACCACAATCTGTAACCTCATGGCCCAGCATATCCCCCACTCTACCATTACCACCAAGCCAGGGGATCAACCCTGGTTCAATGAAGAGGATATGATGGGGCAACAGCAGTGATATCTAAAAATGAGATAAAGTTACAACACAGGACTTTGTGCCAAACAGCAGAAGCAGCAAATGATATAAAACATAGAACATTACAGCGCAGAACAGGCCCTTCGGCCCACGATGTTGCGCCTACCAGTTACAAAAACAATGACCCACTAACCTAAACCAATCCCTTTTCGTCCATAAACCTATCCACGGATAGACAGAGTTAAACCATCCCACAGCCAATGGATCAGATCTAAGCTCTGCAGTCCTGTTACATCCAGCCGTGAATGGTGGTGGACAATTAAACAACTCACTGGAGGAGGAGGCACCACAAATATTCCCATCCTGAATGATGGAGGAACCCAGTATATCGGGTGATGATCCATCTCAGCCTCCTCCAGAGGTCCCCAGCGTCACAGATGTCAGTATTAAACTAATTTGAATTACTCCACGTGATATCAAGAAATGGCTGAAGGCAATGGATACTGACCTGAGAACATTCCGGCAATTGAACTCCAGAACTTGCTGTGCCCCTAATCAGGCTGTTCCTGGCAACATTGGCATCTACCCAGCAATGAGGAAAATTGCCCAAAAAACAAGACAAAGCAATTAGTTTATAGAATCCTACAGTGCAGAAAGAGGCCCTTCGGCCCATCGAGTCTGCACCGAACACAATCCCACCCAGGCCCTACCCCCATATCCCTACATATTATACCCACTAATCCCTCTAACCTACACATCCCTGGACACTAAGGAGAAATTTCTTAGCATGGCCAATCAACCTAACCCACATATCTGTGGGAGGAAACTGGAGTACGCGGAGGAAACCTGCCCCGACATGAGGAGAACATGCAAACTCCACACAGACAGTGCCCTGAGCCGGGAATCGAACCCAGGACCCTGGAGCTGTGAAGCAGCAGTGCTAACCACTGTGCTACCGTGCCGCCCAATTCTGGCTAATTCTCAGTCTACTCTTGGTCATCAGTAAAGTGCTGGAAGGAGTCATCAAAAGTGCAATCCAGCTGCACTTAGTCAGCAGTAACTTGCTCACTGAAACTCAGTGTGGGTTCCACCAGGATCACTCAGCTCCTGATCTCATTACAGCCTTCGTTCAAACATGGACAAAAGAGCTGAACCCCAGAGGTGAGGTGAGAGTGATTGCCCTTGACGTCGAGGCTGCATCTGACCAAGTGTGGTATCAGGGAGTACTAGCAAAATTGGAGTCAATGGGAACCAGGGGAAAACTCTCCACTGGTTGGAGTCACACCCGGTAGAAAGGAAGAAGGTTGTGGTGATTGGAGGTCAATCATCAGCTCCAGGACATCACTGCAGGGGTTCCTCAGGGTAGTGTCCGAGGCCCAAGAATTTTCAGCTGCTTCATCAATGACTTTCCCTCCATCATAAGGTCAGAATGGGGTCGTTCACCAGTGATTGCATTAGCATTCAGCATTATTCGCTAGTCCTCAGATACTGAAGCAGTCCATATCCAGACACAGCCAGACCCGGGCTAATATACAGGCTTGGGCTAACACAAGTGCCAGGCAATGACTATCTTCAACAATGATGTGGAGATGCCAACATTGGATTAGGGTAGGCACATTAAATAGTCTCACAACACCAGGTTAAAGTCCAACGGTAGCACGAGCTTTTGGAGCACTTCATCAGGTGAGTTCTCCAAAAAGAGAGAATCTGCCCTTCTTTGCTTGACGTTCAACACCGTTGCCATCAAGAAATCCCCCACTACCAACAGCCTGTGGGCTACCAATGATCTGAAACTGAACTGAACTAGCCACATAAATACTGTGGCTGCAAAAGTAAGTCAAAGAATTATCATTCCCAGAATTCCCAGTGTCAGCCTATCATCACTCCTGGGATCAAAGGGACAGCTTAATTCTGATTGGTCACGGCATTGCCCTGAGGAATGAACCAGGGAATGGCTGTTCCCTAAATTTTATTTTGAATGAAAAAGGTGCAAAGTGTAGACATCCTCCTTCTGCCTATGAAGGTGTATGAGTCACACTGTGAGTGTCCAACTGATAATCCTAAATTGGTTTCGGTGTAATTTTCAGGATGTTGTCCAATTGCAGAATCCCATTTAACATCTCACTTCTCAACATTTTGGTTAAGTCGAGCGTCAGATAAAGTCCAATAATACCCTTTCTTGTGGGCTTTAACCTTGTTTGTCTCTCACGTGGGGAGCATAAGTTGGATTCAATTTAAATTTGAATTGATTTTTGGAGCAAGAAAGGAGATTGTGTTAAGGGCCTGCCTGGTCTACTCCATTTTGTAACTTGGAGTAATGGACACTGTGGGGGATAGTTTAGGATCTCATTGCGTCCGTTTTTTGCAGCGACATGAGATGGTAAAATCGGGAGTGAGCCCAAGAATGGTGCCAATTTTGGGGTCCGTTCCCATCTGACCAAAAAAAAAACCGCCGCAATCTGGAGGTCACCCAAAATTGGCAGAATGTCAATTAGCGTTTCAATATAATTAGCGCGGTTCACTCACAATCGTTCCACCTCATTTACCTTAACCACTCATTTGTGGCAGCTGTAACTGGTGACTGAAACACCTGCTCTGTAAAGTCTGCGTGCGGGCACAGCAGCACTGAGGGTGTGAGAAGGTTGGTCGCCATGTGTGTGTGTGTGTGTGTGTGTGTGTGTGCTGGCGGGCTGGGGGAGCAAAGCTGCTGCTGATGATGATGCCCAAACTCAGGTCTTAAGTGCTGACCTTAGGTCTTAGTGCTGCCAGCAGCAAGCAATAGTGGGGCTGAGGTCATAGAACATAGAACATAGAACATTACAGCGCAGAACAGGCCCTTCGGCCCACGATGTTGCGCCGACCAGTTACAAAACAATGACCCACTAGCCTAAACCAATCCCTTTTCATCCATAAACCTATCCACAGATCTCTTAAACGCCCCCAAACTAGGCGCATTTACAACTGCAGCTGGCAGGGCATTCCAATCCCTCACCACCCTCTGGGTAAAGAACCTACCCCTGACATCAGTCCTATAACTACCCCCCCTTAATTTAAAGTCGTGCCCCCTCGTGCTAGCTTTCTCCATCCTAGGAAAAAGGCTATCACTATCTACCCTGTCTAAACCTCTAATCATCTTATATGTTTCAATAAGATCCCCTCTTAGCCTCCTTCTTTCCAGCGAAAACAACCTCAAATCTCTCAGTCTCTCCTCATAGGAGCTCCCCTCCATACCAGGCAACATCCTGGTAAACCTCCTCTGCACCCTCTCCAAAGCCTCCACATCCTTCCTGTAATGTGGGGACCAGAACTGCACACAAAACTCCAAGTGCGGCCGCACCAGAGTTGTGTACAGTTGCATCATGATGCTGCGACTCCTAAATTCAATCCCCCTACCAATAAACGCCAAGACACTGTATGCCTTCTTAACAACCTTATCAACTTGATTCCCAACTTTCAGGGATCTATGTACACATACACCTAGATCCCTCTGCTCCTCCACACTATTCAAAGTCCTCCCGTTAGCCCTATACTCAACACATCTGTTATTCCTACCGAAATGAATTACCTCACACTTCTCCACATTAAACTCCATCCGCCACCTCTCAGCCCAGCTCTGCAACCTTTCTAAGTCATCCTGCAAACTATGACACCCTTCCTCACAATCTACCACACCTCCGACTTTGGTGTCATCAGCAAACTTACTAATCCACCCAACTATACCCTCATCCAGATCATGTAGATGTCAATGCTGTAGATGCTGGGCGGGATGGGGGAGTTTGGGGAAGCAGCAATACTGTGACAGCGCTGCTTTCCCTGAGCCCAGTGTGACAGCGCTGACTGGGGGGAGTCATGCTGAGGCTGTGGGGTGTGGGAGGACGTGGTGGTTTGGGGGGATGAGAGTAGCTGGTTGGAGACCCCGTCCACCATCTCAACGCCTCCCACCTTCCCCCTAACCAGCCCGCATCTCCCCTTTCCAGAGTTGAGAATGGCGTTCCACACGGAGCCATTAGATGTTGCCCTGATGCTTGTGTGTGCTGGCACTGTTGAGGAGGAGTAATTGCGGGCACGGAGAGGGCAGCCCAGACAGCAGGCAGGAGGAGGGCTGCCAATCGGCCCGAGGTGGGTGGGGAGGCAGGAGAATGAGGGTGCGGACACCCCGACAGTTCTGCACACAGATGTCATTTAAGCAGTGTGCCAGTGTAAGCCCCAGCTCTGCAAGGAGACAGAGTGGCACCTGTGCCATCTGCTGCAGGACTTGGCACCTTTGGCAACAGGGGGACACCCACTCCCTGTGGCAATGAATGTCTCGGGGGCCTTCAACTTTTATGCCGTCAGGTACTCTGTGGCGTCTCCAAGTCCTCCGTCCACAAGTGTGTGAGGGAGGTGGTGCCTCCTGTACGCCTGGGCTGGGCAATACATCTCACTCCTCAAAATTGGGTAGAACTGTCTGCGCGGGCACAGCACCGCCACCAAATATTACGGGCATTCTTCTCCTGTGAGGACAGAAGGAGGCATTGTTAAGATTGATAGCTGGAAGCATGCAGAGGGTAGCCCACCGAGGGCAAGGGTTGTGTGTGAGCCCAGAGGTGGAGGGGCGTGGGAGGTGGAGTTAGATGCTAGGGGCTCAGGGGCTGGAAAGGTGCAGGATGTGCAGAGTGGGGGTGGGGGTAGATCGGGGTGGGGGGGGAGGGCTGAACACAGCATGGAGGCGGGGGGAGGTCAATGCCAGAACAAGATGTGGACTCGCCCTTTCTACCCTTATGAAGTTATTAATATTTTTTCGGTGCAGGCAGCCTGTTCACCGTGCCAGAGACCGTGCACTGACTGCCTCTGCCTCCCAGGATGCTGTGCCTCGCACCCCTCTGACTCGACACCCATCCAGGGAGAAAAAGATGTCTCCCCTCTCCTCTCCTGCGCCGTATGCAAGTTATGCGATGCTAAGTTAACCCTAGTGTTAGGGAATTAGCAGAGTAAATGCGTGGGGTTACAGGAATAGGGCCTGGATAGGGTTGTGGTTGGTGCAGATTCAATGGGCCGAATGGCCACCTTCTGCACAGTAGGGATTCTCTGATTCTGAGTGTGTGAGGTGGGGGGGGGGGGGGGGGGGGGGGGGTGTGCCGGGGGGGGGGGGGGGGGGGGGGGTTGAGACCAAGGGACAGGGTCTCCAATGATCATGGAAAGTAAGAGGTGGATGTTTCCGCAGCGAGGGGAGGGGGGTTTTTACATAGAACCCTACAGTGCAGAAACAGGCCCTTCGGCCCATCGAGTCTGCACCGAACACAATCCCACCCAGACCCTATCCCCATATCCCTACACATTTACCTGCTAATCCCTCTAACCTACACATCCCAGGACACTAAGGGGCAATTTTTTAGCATAGCCAATGAACCTAACCCGCACATCTTTGGACTGTGGGAGGAAACCGGAGTACCCGGAGAAAACCCACGCAGACACGAGGAGAAGGTGCAAACTCCACACAGGCAGTGACCCGAGCCGGGAATCGAACCCAGGACCCTGGAGCTGTGAAGCAGCAGTGCTAACCACTGTTTTTTCTGGGAGATGAGTTGTCATTTTCGAGTTTTTTGTGCATTACGTGCTTCTGATCTGAGCTGCCGGCTCTCAGGCAATTTAGACCCTGCCACCCTCTCCCCTGATGTGGAGATGTCGGCGTTTGGACTTGAACCAGGTGTTGTCAGACTTCTTACTGTGTTTACCCTCTCCCCTCCCCCCCACAGGCGAGTTTCAGTTTCTGCTTTTTGTTTTTGCCTTAAGCGCAATAAGAACATAAATTTGAACTTGCCCAAAAAATGGGTGAGAAATTCTCCCGTTTTTCCCACCCGTCCTGGACTTTGAATTCTCCTGGTAAGAAATTTTGAGTTAGTTTGTTTGTTTTGAGTTTGCAGGCAGTTTGGGGACAGCCAGTACTTTGCTGATTGTGAACCAGTTGAAAGAATGTGGTGTTTGGTATGATCCACCAAGTCTTTGGGGACACAGGGGCTGGAATCACACCAGCATTAAAATTCATTTAGCGCATTACTCATCATAGGCAGAATGTTTTTACTTTTTCTTGACAGCAGCATCCTGTTAGACACATTCTATCGAAGCTTTGTGTCTTGAACTTATCAGGAGCTGTGTGATGAGAAGCTAACGTAAAGTTACGTAACGTAACTTTGGAGTACTGTGCGCAGTTCTGGTCGCCTCACTATAGGAAAGGCGTAGAAGCTATTGAAAGGGTGCAGAGGAGATTTACAAGGATGTTGCCTGGACTGGGAGGCATGCCTTATGAAGATAGGTTGAGGGAGCTGGGACTCTTTTCCCTGGAGAGGCGAAGGTTGAGAGGCGACCTGATAGAAGTTTATAAAATGTTGAGAGGAATAGATAGGGTGGACTCTCAGAGGCTATTTCCCCGGGTTGAAATGGTCGCTACGAGAGGACACAGATTTAAGGTGCGGGGAGGGAAGTACAGAGGTGATGTTAGGGGTAAGTTTTTCACTCAGAGGGTGGTGAGTGAATGGAATTGGCTGCCGTCATCGGTGGTGGAGGCGAACTCGCTGGGGTCTTTTAAAAGACTTCTGGATGAGTATATGGGGTTTAATGGGATTATAGATAGGTCTATAGATTGGTGGGGTTGATGCGATCGGCGCAACTCGTGGGCCGAAGGGCCTGTTTGTGCTGTAATGTTCTATGTTCTATGTTCTATGTAACGTAACGTAAACGTATCCAAAAGTCTTCTGTATGTGTACAAATAATAAAAAAGGCAGCAATAGGAGGCTTGAGGCCAATTTGGGACCAAAAGGGGGATCTATACACACAGGCAGGATTCTTCGAGAGTGTGTAACCCCTAACAACCAAAACAGCAAGTCCTGCTGTCAGACAGGCCTCTGAACAGGTCACATCAGCCCCCTTCTTTCATTTCATTGTCCGAAAGTATAACAATGTGATAAACCTCACAATTGGAGCAATAGGTCAACAATGCTCACATTCCCAGAATAGTTAGTATTCTAGTTAATAGTTAGTTCTTGCTTCCAAGGATGTGCTCCCATGTAACCTTATAACTGCTGGCAGGAATGTCCCAATCCCCTTTCTCCCCCCCATTGAGTCACGGGAGAGTGATCGCAGGAAATGGGTGGTATCCTGTTGGTAATGTTACCCTCTTTGTGAACAAGCAGCCTGAGGTGATTCTGTACACGTTGCTGGCACAGAGTTAAGTGACTGGATAACTTATCATTGACTGCCTAAGGAGGTTCATGCCACTGATCCTGTTGCACGTGGAACGCACTCAATCTGTAGATGGCAGCAGCAGACCAGAGCTGCTCTGATTCCTTCTCAACCAGGGGAAGTTTGACAGTTAAGCTCTTCCCTTTTTGTCTTCCCTTTCTCACAGCTCTCTGCCTGTATCTCCTGGCTGGAATGTTATTTTAGAAACTGCAGTGTCAAACCAGGTGAGGCTTTGCCAAATAGAGTCAAGATAGAGCGCGTTTCAATTCTGACCCAAGTAGCATGGACGTGTGATGGGTCGGTCAAACTGTCCTTTACCCTTCACGGATACATCATTGTCCATGACATCAGCAGGCTATTGGACCATGTGAGGCATCACAGCCAAAACTGTTTTGCCCCTGATTGGATGTGTGGAATCAGCAGGCACTTTGATTTGATAATCGTTTGTTTCATCCAATGTTATTGTCCCGAAGCATGGTACATTGGGGAGACCATGCAGACGCTACGACAACGGATGAATGAACATCGCTCGACAGTCACCAGGCAAGACTGTTCCCTTCCTGTTGGCGAACACTTCAGTGGTCAGTGGCATTCAGCCTCTGACCTTCGGGTAAGCATTCTCCAAGGCGGCCTTCACGACACATGACAGTGCAGAGTCGCTGAGCAGAGACTGATAGCCAAGTTCCGCACACATGAGGACGGTCTCAACAGGGATCTTGGGTTCATGTCGCACTATCTGTAACCCCCGTGACTTGCCTGGGTTTACAAAACCTCACTTACTGAAATGTCTGGAGACAATACACATCTCTTTAACCTGTGATCAGTGCTCCTTCCACTCACATTATCAGCCACTTTAAGACTTGAACAGCAGGTTAGGTGTAAGGATTCGCATTCTAATCAGCAACTGTCTGTGCTTTATATGCTCTGTCTGAGGCCAGAACTCTCCATTCACCTGACGAAGAGGCAGTCCCCTCGAAAGCTTGTGAGAATATTATCAAATAAATCGGTTGGACTAAAACCTGGTGTTGTCAGACTTTTTACTGTATTGTCACCTTCAGCATGTGTCCTGCAATCAGAATCAACATGCCACTCCACGGCACAGTGACACAGTGATTAGTACTGCTGCCTCGCAGCGCCAGGGACTTGGGTTCAATTACTGGCCTAGGGTGCCTGATGTGTGGAGTTTTGCACGTTCTCCTCGTGTCTGCAAGGGTTTCCTCCGGGTGCTCCAGTTTCCTCCCATACTCTAGAGATATGCAGGTTTGGCCATGGCAGGATTGGCCATGGTGAATGCCTGGGGTTACAGAGATAGGGCAGAGAGGGGGAATAAAGTTTTATTTTTTAAAATATTTTATTTATTAGTGTCACAAGTAGGCTGACATTAACACTGCAATGAAGTTACTGTGAAAATCCCCTAGCCGCCACACTCCAGCGCCCGTTCGGGTAAACTGAAGGAGAATTTAACGTGGCCAATGTGCCTAACCAACACGTCTTTCAGACTATGGGACAAAATCGGAGCACCCAGAGAAAGCCCACACAGACACAGGGAAACATAGAACATAGAACATTACAGCACAAACAGGCCCTTCGGTCCACGAGTTGCGCCGATCACATCAACACCTACCAACCTACAGACCTATCTATAACCCCCAATCCCATTAAACCCCATATACTCATCCAGAAGTCTTTTAAAAGACCCCAGCGAGTTCGCCTCCACCACCGACGATGGCAGCCGATTCCATTCACTCACCACCCTCTGAGTGAAAAACTTACCCCTAACATCACCTCTGTACCTCCCTCCCCGCACCTTAAATCTGTGTCCTCTCGTAGCGACCATTTCAACCCGGGGAAATAGCCTCTGAGAGTCCACCCTATCTATTCTTAGAACCATTCTTAGAACCCTACAGTGCAGAAACAGGCCCTTCGGCCCATCGAGTCTGCACCGAACACAATCCCACCCAGACCCTATCCCCATATCCCTACACATTTTACCTGCTAATCCCTCTAACCTACACATCCCAGGATACTAAGGGGCATTTTTAGCATAGCCAATGAACCTAACCCGCACATCTTTGGACCTCTCAACATTTTGTAAACTTCTATCAGGTCGCCTCTCAAGCTTCGCCTCTCCAGGGAAAAGAGTCCCAGCTCCCTCAACCTATCTTCATAAGGCATGCCTCCCAGTCCAGGCAACATCCTTGTAAATCTCCTCTGCACCCTTTCAATAGCTTCTACGTCTTTCCTATAGTGAGGCGACCAGAACTGCGCACAGTACTCTAAATGAGGCCTGACAAGGGTCCTGTAAAGTTGCAGCATTACCTCCCGACTCCTAAACTCAATCCCTCGATTAATGAAGACCAGTACACCATACGCCTTCTTGACCACCTCCTCCACCTGCGAGGCCGATTTAAGAGTCCTGTGGACCCGGACCCCGAGATCCTTCTGCTCTTCAACGCTACTAAGACTCCTGCCCTTAATAGTGTACTCGTTCATCCCGTTGGTTCTGCCGAAATGGACGACTACACATTTATCCGCGTTGAAACGATGCAGACTTCACACAGACAGTGACCCAAGCCCAGAATGAATCAAGGTCACTGGTGCTGTTCTTCTGGAGAGCCAGTACAAATCCAATGGACTGAATGGCCTCCCTGCACTGTGGGAATTCTATGGATTTTATGGAAAGTGAGTGAGGTCCATGGAACTATAGAGAGAATGAGCACCTTTAAGAAATAGGAGCAGGAGTAGGCCATCTAGCCCTTCGAGCCTGCCCCGCCATTCAATAAGATCATAGCTGATCTGTCGTGGCTCAGTTCCACATTCCTGCCCTCTCCCCATAACCCTTAATCCCTTCTCTCATCAAAAACCCATCAACCCGTTTCTTAAAAATATTTAGCGAGGCAGCCTCCACCACTTCAACGGGCAGAGAATTCCAGAGATTCACCACCCTTTGGGTGAAGAAGTTCCTCCTCAACTCCGTTCTAAACCGCACCCCCCCCCTTTTATCTTGAGGCTGTGCCCCCTAGTCCTACTGTCCTTTCTGAGCGGGAAGAGTCTCTCCACCTCTGTCCTATCCATCCCATTCATCATCTTATACGTCTCATTGTGCAAATTGTGCGGAGGGTGTGGAGAGTCTGCAGAAGGATCTAGATAGGCTGGGCGAATGGGCCAGGAAATGGCAAATGGAATTTAATGTTGGCAAGTGTGAGGTGGTCCACTTTGGTAGGAGGAATGGTAGGAAGGACTATTACTTACGGGGCGAAAAACTGCAGCAGGCGACGGTGCAGAGGGACCTCGGGGTCCTTGTGCATGAGTCGCAAAAACCCAGCTTGCAGGTGCAGCAGGTGGTCAGGAAGGCGAATGGGATGCTGGCCTTCATAGCGAAGGGGATTGAATATAAAAGTAGGGAGGTCTTGCTGCAGCTGTATAGGGCATTAGTGAGGCCGCAGCTGGAGTACTGTGTGCAGTTTTGGGCGCCGCACCTGCGCAAGGATGTTTTGGCCCTGGAGGGAGTGCAGAGGAGGTTTACTCGGCTGATACCGGAGTTGAGGGGATTGAGCTATGAGGAGAGGCTGAATAAACTAGGCTTGTACTCGTTAGAGTTTAGAAGAATGAGGGGAGATCTCATTGAGACGTATAAGATGATGAATGGGATGGATAGGATAGAGGTGGAGAGACTGTTCCCGCTCAAAAAAGACAGTAGGACTAGGGGGCACAGCCTCAAGATAAAGGGGGGGCGGTTTAGAACAGAGTTGAGGAGGAACTTCTTCACTCAAAGGGTGGTGAATCTCTGGAATTCTCTGCTCGTTGAAGTGGTGGAGGCTGCCTCGCTAAATATTTTTAAGAAACGGGTTGATGGGTTTTTGATAAGAGAAGGGATTAAGGGTTATGGGGAGAGGGCGGGAAGGTGGAGCTGAGTCACGACAGATTAGCCATGATCTTATTGAATGGCGGGGCAGGCTCGAAGGGCCAGATGGCCTACTCCTGCTCCTATTTCTTATGTTCTTATGTTCTTATGTTCATTGAGATCTCCCCTCATTCTTCTAAACTCTAACGAGTACAAGCCTAGTTTATTCAGCCTCTCCTCATAGCTCAAGCCCCTCAACTCCGGTATCAGCCTAGTCAACCTCCTCTGCACTCCCTCCAAGGCCAAAATATCTTTGCACAGGTGCGGCGCCCAAAACTGCACACAGTACTCCAGTTGCGGCCTCACCAATGCCCTATACAGCCGCAGCAAGACCTCCCTACTTTTATATTCAATCCCCCTCGCTATGAAGGCCAGCATCCCATTCGCCTTCCTGACCACCTGCTGCACCTGCAAGCTGGGTTTTTGCAACTCATAGAACATAGAACATAGAACATTACAGCACAAACAGGCCCTTCGGCCCTCGAGTTGCGCCGATCACATCAACCCCACCAATCTATAGACCTATCTATAACCCCCAATCCCATTAAACCCCATATACTCATCCAGAAGTCTTTTAAAAGATCCCAGCGAGTTCGCCTCCACCACCGACGACGGCAGCCGATTCCATTCACTCATCACCCTCTGAGTGAAAATCTTACCCCTAACATCACCTCTGTACTTCCCTCCCCGCACCTTAAATCTGTGTCCTCTCGTAGCGACCATTTCAACCTGGGGAAATAGCCTCTGAGAGTCCACCCTATCTATTCCTCTCAACATTTTATAAACTTCCATCAGGTCGCCTCTCAACCTTCGCCTCTCCAGGGAAAAGAGTCCCAGCTCCCTCAACCTATCTTCATAAGGCATGCCTCCCAGTCCAGGCAACATCCTTGTAAATCTCCTCTGCACCCTTTCAATAGCTTCTACGTCTTTCCTATAGTGAGGCGACCAGAACTGCGCACAGTACTCCAAATGAGGCCTGACGAGGGTCCTGTAAAGTTGCAGCATTACCTCCCGGCTCCTAAACTCAATCCCTCGATTAATGAAGGCCAGTACACCATACGCCTTCTTGACCACCTCCTCCACCTGCGAGGCCAATTTAAGAGTCCTGTGAACCCGGACCCCGAGATCCTTCTGCTCTTCAACGCTACTAAGAGACCCCTGCCCTTAATAGTGTACTCGTTCATCCCGTTGGTTCTGCCGAAATGGACGACTACACATTTATCCGCGTTGAAGTCCATCTGCCACTTCTCCGCCCATTCCTGCATCCTATCTATGTCCTGCTGCAACTTTTGACATCCTTCCAGACCATCCACAACACCGCCGACCTTCGTGTCATCAGCGAACTTGCTAACCCATCCCTCCACTTCCTCATCCAGGTCATTTATGAAAATGACAAACAGCAAGGGTCCCAGAACAGATCCCTGGGGCACCCCACTGGTGACTGACCTCCATTCCGAAAAAGACCCATCCACAACCACTCTCTGCCTTCTGCAGGCAAGCCAGTTCTGGATCCACAAGGCCAAAGGCCCTTGGATCCCATGCCCTCTCACCTTCTCAAGAAGTCTTGCATGGGAGACCTTATCAAATGCCTTGCTGAAGTCCATGTGCACTACGTCCACGGCACTTCCTTCGTCAATGTGTTCAGTCACATTATCGAAGAACTCAACTAGGCTCGTAAGGCACGACCTGCCCTTGACAAATCCATGCTGACTATTCCTGATCATGTCAAACCTCTCCAAATGCTCATAAATCTTGTCCCTCAGAAGCCTCTCCATCAGCTTACCAACCACTGAGGTCAGACTCACCGGGCGGTAATTTCCCGGGCTATCTCTGTTCCCTTTCTTGAAAATGGGGACTACATCCGCAACCCTCCAATCTTCCGGAACCTCTCCCGTCTCCATTGACAACGCAAAGATCATCGCCAGGGGCTCTGCAATCACTTCCCTCGCCTCCCACAGTATCCTGGGGTACATCCCATCTGGTCCCGGCGACTTATCTACCTTGATAGAATTCAAAAGTTCTAACACATCCTCCTCCTTAATGTCCACGTACTCAATCTTTTCCACCTGCTGCAAGTCCATAGCAAGATCTCCCAAATCAGCTTCCACTGTGAATACTGAGGCAAAGTACTCATTAAGCACCTCCGCCATTTCTTCTGGTTCTACACAGACCTTTCCCCCTTCACCTTTTATAGGTCCTATCCTTTCCCTTCTCACCCTTTTACCTTTCACATACTTATAGAAGGCCTTGGGATTTTCCTTAATCTTACCCGCCAAGGTCTTCTCATGACCCCTTCTGGCTCTCCTAATTTCCCTTTTAACCTCCTTTCTACAGTCCTTATATTCTTCAAGATCCTTAACCTCTCCTAGTTCCCTGAACCTTTTGTACACCTTCCTTTTCCTCCTGACTAGGTTCAACACAGCCTTCGTGCACCACGGTTCCCGCGACCTACCAAAACCCCCTTGACTCATCGGAACACTGTCATGCAGAGCGCCAGACAAACATTCCTTGAATATCCGCCACCTTCCTTCGGTACTTTTCCCTAAGAATGCCTCCTTCCAGTTTATTTGTCCAAGTAACTTCCTGACTTCTTCGTATCTCCCCTTACTCCAGACAAACACCTTCCTAGCCTGTCTGATCCTATCTCGTTCCAATGCAATTGTGAAGGAGATAGAATTATGGTCACCATTCCCAAGATGCTCTCCTACCGAGAGATCCATCACCTGCCCTGGTTCATTCGCCAGTACCAGGTCAAGTACAGCCTCTCCCCTCGTAGGCTTGTCCACATACTGTGTCAGGAAACCTTCCTGAACACACCTAACAAACTCCTCTCCAGCCAAACCCCTTACTCTAGGGATATTCCAGTCGATGTTTGGGAAATTGAAGTCTCCCATCACGACAACTCTGTTTTTAATACATTTCTCCAGAATCTGGTTCCCTATCTGCACTTCAACTTCCCTGTCACTCATGCACAAGGACCCCGAGGTCCCTCTGCACCGTCGCCTGCTGCAGTTTTTCGCCCCGTAAGTAATAGTCCTTCCTATCATTCCTCCTACCAAAGTGGACCACCTCACACTTGCCAACATTAAATTCCATTTGCCATTTCCTGGCCCATTCGCCCAGCCTATCTAGATCCTTCTGCAGACTCTCCACACCCTCCGCGCAATTTTCCGTTCCCCCAATCTTGGTGTCATCAGCAAATTTCGACACCATACACTTCCTTTAGGAGAGGAGGGAGTGGAGCCCATGGAAGGAACTGACCTTTGATGTCAGAAAGGAGTTTTGCTTTCCTCATTTAGCGAAGTGTTAAGACTTTTCTCAGTGAAAGATCTCCTGCTTGTTGTGGGACATCAACAAATCCTTAAAGCTTGTCACAAGACTAAGCAGCGGATTTTGTGTGGCAGATTTTCATGCCAAGTGTTTTCTCTTTGCGTGCTCAGCAGGTGGAGATTGAAGATTTTTCGACTTTCCGTATTATTCTGTAACCACAAAATTTCCACTCTGTGAAATTGGCCTGACTTTAGCACATTTATGGCTTTTGTCAATTCACTCTCAGCAACAAAACGGCACTGTGCAATTACTGAAGATGAGTAATTATAGACACGGGAACTAAACTTGTCATGCTTTCAAATACCTTTCATAGTGAAGATTGTCAGAGCTCAGGAATACCTGAACACCAAACATGGATTTCCAGAGTGACTTTGTCAGTAGCAGCTGGGCACATGGAAATCAGTCATTGCAGGGGGAGAGTGTGAGTAAACAGGGTAATGTCACTGTGCAAGGGGAGAGTGTGAGTAAACAGGGTAATGTCACTGTGCAGGGGGAGAGTGTGAGTAAACAGGGTAATGTCACTGTGCAGGGGGAGAGTGTGAGTAAACAGGGTAATGTCACTGTGCAGGGGGAGAGTGTGAGTAAACAGGGTAATGTCACTGTGCAGGGGGAGAGTGTGAGTAAACAGGGAAATGTCACTGTGCAGGGGGAGAGTGTGAGTAAACAGAGTAATGTCACTGTGCAGGGGGAGAGTGTGAGTAAACAGGGTAATGTCACTGTGCAGGGGAGAGTGTGAGTAAACAGGATAATGTCACTGTGCAGGGGGAGAGTGTGATTAAACAGGGTAATGTCACTGTGCAGGGGGAGAGTGTGAGTAAACAGGGTAATGTCACTGTGCAGGGGGAGAGTGTGGATAACAGAGTAATGTCATTGTGCAGGGGGAGAGTGTGAGTAAACAGGGTAATGTCACTGTGCAGGGGGAGAGTGTGGATAAACAGAGTAATGTCACTGTGCAGGGGGAGAGTGTGAGTAAACAGGGTAATATCACTGTGCAGGGGGAGAGTGTGGATAAACAGGGTGATGTCACTGTGCAGGGGGAGAGTGTGAGTAATCAGGGTAATGTCACTGTGCAGGGGGAGAGTGTGAGTAAACAGGGTAATGTTACTGTGCAGGGGGAGAGTGTGAGTAAACGGGGTAATGTCACTGTGCAGGGGGAGAGTGTGAGTAAACAGGGTAATGTCACTGTGCAGGGGGAGAGTGTGAGTAAACAGGGTAATGTTACTGTGCAGGGGGAGAGTGTTAGTAAATAGGGTAATGTCACTGTGCAGAGGGAGAGTGTGAGTAAACAGGGTAATGTCACTGTGAAGGGGAGAGTGTGAGTAAACAGGGTAATGTCACTGTGCAGGGGGAGAATGTGAGTAAACAGGGTAATGTCACTGTGCAGGGGAGAGTGTGAGTAAACAGGGTAATGCCACTGTGCAGGGGGAGAGTGTGAGTAAACAGGGTAATGTCACTGTGCAGGGGGAGAGTGTGAGTAAACAGGGTAATATCACTGTGCAGGGGGAGAGTGTGAGTAAACAGGGTAATGTCACTGTGCAGGGGAGAGTGTGAGTAAACAGGGTAATGCCACTGTGCAGGGGGAGAGTGTGAGTAAACAGAGTAATGTCACTGTGCAGGGGAGAGTGTGAGTAAACAGGGTAATGCCACTGTGCAGGGGGAGAGTGTGAGTAAACAGAGTAATGTCACTGTGCAGGGGGAGAGTGTGAGTAAACAGGGTAATGCCACTGTGCAGGGGGAGAGTGTGAGTAAACAGAGTAATGTCACTGTGCAGGGGGAGAGTGTGAGTAAACAGGGTAATATCACTGTGCAGGGGGAGAGTGTGAGTAAACAGAGTAATGTCACTGTGCAGGGGGAGAGTGTGAGTAAACAGGGTAATGTCACTGTGCAGCGGGAGAGTGTGAGTAAACAGGGTAATGCCATAGAAGTCTACAGCATGGAAACAGGCCCTTCTACCCAATGTGTCCAGGCCGCCCCTTTTTTTAAATCCTAAACTATTCCCAATTGCCCACATCTTCTATACTCATCTCACTCATGTAACTGTCTAAATGCTTTCTAAAAAACAAAATTGTACCTGCCTCTACTATTACCTCTGGCAGCTTGTTCCAGACTCTCACCACCCTCTGTGAAAAAATTACCCTTCTGGACCCTTTTGTATCTCTCCCTCTTCATCTTAAATCTATGCCCTCTAGTTTTAGACTCTCTTACTTTTGGGAGAAGATATTGACTATCTCACTGATCTGTGCTCTTCATTATTTTACAGACCTCTATAAGGTCACCCCTAAGCCTCCTATGCTCCAAAGGAAAAAGTCCCAGTCTATCCAGCCTCACCTTATAACTCAAACCATCAAGTCCTGGTAGCATCCTAGTAAATCTTTTCTGCACTCTTTCTAGTTTAATAATACCCTTTCTACAATAGGGTGACCAGAACTATACACAATATCCCAAGTGTGGCCTTACCAATGTCTTGTACAACTTCAACAAAACGTCCCAACTCCTGTATTCAATGTTCTGACCAATGAAACCAAGCATGCTGAATGCCTTTTTCCAACTCTGTCCACCCATGACTCAATTTTCAAGGAGCTATGAACCTGTATCTCTAGATTTCTTTGTTCTGTAACTCTCCCCAATGTCCAACCATTAACTGAATAACCATCAAATGCATCACTTCGCATTTATCGAAATTAAACTCCATCTCCATTCATCAGCTCACTGGCTAAATTGACCAAGATCTCATTGCAATCCTCAATAACCTTCTTCACTGTCCACTCTGCCACCAACCCTGAATCCCGTGAGATTCAACTTTATGCAATAACCTACCATGAGGTATCTTGTCAAAGGCCTTTCTAAAGTCCATGTAGACAACATCAACTGCAATGTTCTCATCTCCCTTCTTGGTTACCCCTTCAAAAAACTCAATCAAATTTGTAAGACATGATTTTCCACTCACAAAGTCATGTTGATTGTCCCTAGTCAAGTCCTTGTGTCCCTAAATGTCTGTAGATCCTGTCTCTCAAAATGTCTTCTGACAGCTTACCCACAACAGGTGTGAGGCTCATCGGCCTGTAGTTAACATAGAACATAGAACATTACAGCACAAACAGGCCCTTCGGCCCTCGAGTTGCGCCGATCACATCAACCCCACCAATCTATAGACCTATCTATAACCCCCAATCCCATTAAACCCCATATACTCATCCAGAAGTCTTTTAAAAGACCCCAGCGAGTTCGCCTCCACCACCGATGACGGCAGCCGATTCCATTCACTCACCACCCTCTGAGTGAAAAACTTACCCCTAACATCACCTCTGTACTTCCCTCCCCGCACCTTAAATCTGTGTCCTCTCGTAGCGACCATTTCAACCCGGGGAAATAGCCTCTGAAAGTCCACCCTATCTATTCCTCTCAACATTTTATAAACTTCTATCAGGTTGCCTCTCAACCTTCGCCTCTCCAGGGAAAAGAGTCCCAGCTCCCTCAACCTATCTTCATAAGGCATGCCTCCCAGTCCAGGCAAAATCCTTGTAAATCTCCTCTGCACCCTTTCAATAGCTTCTACGTCTTTCCTATAGTGAAGCGACCAGAACTGCGCACAGTACTCCAAATGAGGCCTGACAAGGGTCCTGTAAAGTTGCAGCATTACCTCCCGACTCCTAAACTCAATCCCTCGATTAATGAAGGCCAGTACACCATACGCTTTCTTGACCACCTCCTCCACCTGCGAGGCCGATTTAAGAGTCCTGTGGACCCGGACCCCGAGATCCTTCTGCTCTTCAACGCTACTAAGACTCCTGCCCTTGATAGTGTACTCGTTCATCCCGTTGGTTCTGCCGAAATGGACGACTACACATTTATCCGCGTTGAAGTCCATCTGCCACTTCTCCGCCCATTCCTGCATCCTATCTATGTCCTGCTGCAACTTTTGACATCCTTCCAGACCATCCACAACACCGCCGACCTTCGTGTCATTAGCGAACTTGCTAACCCATCCCTCCACTTCCTCGGCTTTTCTCTGCAGCTATTCTTAAACAAAGACACAACATTTGCCACCCTCCAATATTTAGGTACCTCATCTGTGACTATTGATGAAACAAATATCTTTGCTAGGAGACCCGCAATTTCCTCCCTAGTTTCCCACAGTGTCCTGGGATACACTTCATCAGGTCCTAAGGATTTAGCTATCATGATACTCTTTAAGACTTCCAGCACCTCCTCCTCTGTAGTATGTACACTCCTCAAGACATTACTATTTATATCCCAAAGTTCTCTAACATCCATGCCTCTCTCAGGGTTTTTTTTCCTCTTCAGTCTGTATCTCTGGCTGCCAATTCAATGGGTGATTACGGTACATGGGCCAGGGTGGGAGGGTTAGCAAGCATGAAATGACAAAACCAGCCAGAACAATGTAAACAGTCCATCCAAACTGCTCAATTATGTAACCTTAAATGAAGCCAATAATAGCGATGCAACAATTACACGTTGAAAAGTTTGCTCTGCTAATTGTTGTCCCTGTAGTCCGTATGGGTCGGGAAAGACTTCAAGTAGGACAGCATTTTGGGAGCCGGAATGCGCCATTCCTTTCCGGCTCGTTTCCTCCCAGCCGCGCTGCTCTTTAAAACAGAGTAACATCATTGAGAAGGCAGAGAGTGTGAGTAAACAGGGTAATGTTACTGTGCAGGGGGAGAGTGTGAGTAAACAGGGTAAGTCACTGTGCAGGGGGAGAGTGTGAGTAAACAGGGTAAGTCACTGTGCAGGGGGAGAGTGTGAGTAAACAGGGTAATGTCACTGTGCAGGGGGAGAGTGTGAGTAAACAGGGTAATGTCACTGTGCAGGGGGAGAGTGTGAGTAAACAGGGTAATGTCACTGTGCAGGGGGAGAGTGTGAGTAAACAGGGTAATGTCACTGTGCAGGGGGAGAATGTAAGTAAACAGGGTGTCACTATGCAGGGGGAGAGTGTGAGTAAACAGGGTAATGTCACTGTGCAGGGGGAGAGTGTGAGTAAACAGGGTAATGTCACTGTGCAGGGGGAGAGTGTGAGTAAACAGGGTGATGTCACTGTGCAGGAGGAGAGTGTGAGTAAACAGGGTGTCACTATGCAGGGGGAGAGTGTGAGTAAACAGGGTAATGTCACTATGCAGGGGGAGAGTGTGAGTAAACAGGGTAATGTCACTGAGCAGGGGGAGAGTGCGAGTAAACAGTGTAATGTCACTGTGCAGGGGGAGAGTGTGAGTAATCAGGGTAACGTCACTGAGCAGGGGGAGAGTGTGAGTAAACAGGGTAATGTCACTGTGCAGGGGGAGAGTGTGAGTAAACAGTGTAATGTCACTATGCAGGGGGAGACTGTGAGTAAACAGGGTAATGTCACTGAGCAGGGGGAGAGTGTGAGTAAACAGGGTAATGTCACTGTGCAGGGGGAGTGTGTGAGTAAACAGGGTAATGTCACTGTGCAGGGGGAGAGTGTGAGTAAACAGGGTAATGTCACTGTGCAGGGGGAGAGTGTAAGTAAACACGGTAATGTCACTGTGCAGGGGGAGAATGTGAGTAAACAGGGTAATGTCACTGTGCAGGGGGAGAATGTGAGTAAACAGGGTAATGTCACTGTGCAGGGGGAGAATGTGAGTAAACAGGGTAATGTCACTGTGCAGGGGGAGAGTATGAGTAAACAGGGTAATGTTACTGTGCAGGGGGAGAGTGTGAGTAAACAGGGTAATGTCACTGTGCAGGGGAGAATGTGAGAAAACAGGGTAATGACACTGTGCAGGGGGAGAGTGTGAGTAAACAGGGTAATGTCACTGTGCAGGGGAGAATGTGAGTAAACAGGGTAATGTCACTGTGCAGGGGGAGAATGTGAGTAAACAGGGTAATGTCACTGTGCAGGGGGAGAATGTGAGTAAACAGGGTAATGTCACTGTGCAGGGGGAGAATGTGAGTAAACAGGGTAATGCCACTGTGCAGGGGGAGAGTGTGAGTAAACAGGATAATGTCACTGTGCAGGGGGAGAGTGTGAGTAAACAGGATAATGTCACTGTGCAGGGGGAGAATGTGAGTAAACAGAGTAATGTCACTGTGCAGGGGAGAAAGTGAGTAAACAGGATAATGTTACTGTGTAGGAGGAGAGTGTGAGTAAACAAAGTAATGTCACTGTGCAGGGGGAGAGTTTGAGTAAACAGGGTAATGTCACTGTGCAGGGGGAGAGGTGAGCAAACAAAGTAATGTCACTGTGCAGGAGGAGAGTGTGAGTAAACAGGGTAATGTCACTGTGCCGGGGGAGAGTGTGAGTAAACAGGGTAATGTCACCGTTCAGGGGGAGAGTGTGAGTAAACACAGTAATGTTACTGTGCACGGGGAGAATGTGAGTAAACAGGGTAATGTTACTGTGCAGGGGAGAGTGTGAGTAAATAGGGTAATGTTACTGTGCAGGGGGAGAGTGTGAGAAAACAAGGTAATGTCACTGTGCAGGGGGAGAGGTGAGCAAACAAAGTAATGTCACTGTGCAGGGCAGAGTGTGAGTAAACAGGGTAATGACACTGTGCAGGGGGAGAGTGTGAGTAAACAGGGTAATGTCACTGTGCAGGGGGAGAATGTGAGTAAACAGGGTGATGTCACTGTGCAGAGGGAGAGTGTGAGTAAACACAGTAATGTCACTGTGGAGGGGGAGAATGTGATTAAACAGGATAATGTCACTGTGTAAGGGGAGAGTGTGAGTAAACAGGGGAATGTCACTGTGCAGGGGGAGAGTGTGAGTAAACAGGGTAATGTCACTGTGCAGGGGGAGAGTGTGAGAAAACACGGTAATGTCACTGTGCAGGGGGAGAGTGTGAGTAAACAGGGTAATGTCACCGTTCAGGGGGAGAGTATGAGTAAACAGGGTAATGTCACTGTGCAGGGGGAGAGTGTGAGTAAACAGGGTGATGTCACTGTGCAGAGGGAGAGTGTGAGTAAACAGGGTAATGTTACTGTGCAGGGAGAGAGTGTGAGTAAACAGGGTAATGTCACTGTGCAGGGGGAGAATGTGAGTAAACAGGATGATGTCACTGTGCAGGGGGAGAGTGTGAGTAAACAAGGTAATGTCACTGTGCAGGGGGAGAATGTGAGTAAACAGGGTAATGTCACTGTGCAGGGGGAGAGTGTGAGTAAACAGGGTAATGTCACTGTGCAGGGGGAGAGTGTGAGTAAACAGGGTAATGTCACTGTGTAGGGGGAGAATGTGAGTAAACAGGGTAATGTCACTGTGTAGGGGGAGAATGTGAGTAAACAGGGTAATGTAACTGTGCAGGGGGAGAATGTGAGTAAACAGCGTAATGTTACTGTGCAGGGGGAGAGTGTGAGAAAACAGGGGAATGTTACTGTGCAGGGGGAGAGTGGGAGTAAACAGGGTATTGTTACTGTGCAGGGGGAGAGTGTGCGTAAACAGGGTAATGTCACTGTGCAGGGGGAGAGTGTGAGTAAACAGGGTAATGTCACTGTGCAGGGGGAGAGTGTGAGTAAACAGGATAATGTCACTGTGTAGGGGGAGAGTGTGAGTAAACAGGGTAATGTCACTGTGCAGGGGGAGAATGTGAGTAAACAGGGTAATGTCACTGTGCAGGGGGAGAATGTGAGTAAACAGGGCAATGACACTGTGCAGGGGGAGAGTATGAGTAAACAGGGTAATGTCACTCCGCAGGGGGAGAGGTGAGCAAACAAAGTAATGTCACTGTGCAGGGGGAGAGTGTGAGTGAAGAGGGTGATGTCACTGTGCAGAGGGAGAATGTGAGTAAACAGGGTAATGTCACTGTGCAGGGGGAGAGTGTGAGTAAACAGCGTAATGTTACTGTGCAGGGGGAGGGTGTGAGAAAACAGGGTAATGTCAATGTGCAGGGGGAGAGTGTGAGTAAACAGGGTATTGTTACTGTGCAGGGGACGAGTGTGAGTAAACAGGGTAATGTCACTGTGCAGGGGGAGAGTGTGAGTAAACAGCGTAATGTTACTGTGCAGGGGGTGAGTGTGAGTAAACAGGGTAATGTCACTGTGCAGGGGGAGAGTGTGAGTAAACAGGGTAATGTCACTGTGCAGGGGGGGAATGTGAGTAAACAGGGTAATGTCACTGTGCAGGGGGAGAGTGTGAGTAAACAGGGTAATGTCACTGTGTAGGGGGAGAATGTGAGTAAACAGGGTAATGTCACTGTGTAGGGGGAGAATGTGAGTAAACACGGTAATGTAACTGTGCAGGGGGAGAATGTGACTAAACAGGGTAATGACACTGTGCAGGGGGAGAGTGTGAGTAAACAGCGTAATGTTACTGTGCAGGGGGAGAGTGTGAGAAAACAGGGGAATGTTACTGTGCAGGGGGAGAGTGTGAGTAAACAGGGTATTGTTACTGTGCAGGGGGAGAGTGTGCGTAAACAGGGTAATGTCACTGTGCAGGGGGAGAGTGTGAGTAAACAGGATAATGTCACTGTGTAGGGGGAGAGTGTGATTAAACAGGGTAATGTCACTGTGCAGGGGGAGAATGTGAGTAAACAGGGTAATGCCACTGTGCAGGGGGAGAATGTGAGTAAACACGGTAATGTCACTGTGCAGGGGGAGAGTGTGAGTAAACAGGGTAATGTCACTGTGCAGCGGGAGAGTATGAGTAAACAGGGTAATGTCACTGTGCAGGGGGAGAGGTGAGCAAACAAAGTAATGTCACTGTGCAGGGGGAGAGTGTGAGTAAACAGGGAAATGTCACTGTGCAGGGGGAGAGTGTGAGTAAACAGGGTAATGTCACTGTGAAGGGGAGATTGTGAGTAAACAGGGTAATGTCACTGTGTAGGGGGAGAAAGTGAGTAAACAGGGTAATGTCACTGTGCAGGGGGAGAGTGTGAGTAAACAGGGTAATGTCACTGTGCAGGGGGAGAGTGTGAGTAAATAGGGTAATGTCACTGTGCAGGGGGAGACTGTGAGTAAACAGGGTAATGTCACTGTGCAGGGGGAGAGTGTGAGTAAACGGGACAATGTCACTGTGCAGGGGGAGAGTGTGAGTAAACAGGATAATGTCACTGTGTAGGGGGAGAGTGTGAGGCAACAGGATAATGTCACTGTGCAGGGGGAGAGTGTGAGTAAACAGGGTAATGTCACTGTGCAGGGGGAGAATGTGAGTAAACAGGATGATGTCACTGTGCAGGGGGAGAGTGTGAGTAAACAAGGTAATGTCACTGTGCAGGGGGAGAATGTGAGTAAACAGGGTAATGTCACTGTGCAGGGGGAGAGTGTGAGTAAACAGGGTAATGTCACTGTGCAGGGGGAGAGTGTGAGTAAACAGGGTAATGTCACTGTGTAGGGGGAGAATGTGAGTAAACAGGGTAATGTCACTGTGTAGGGGGAGAATGTGAGTAAACAGGGTAATGTAACTGTGCAGGGGGAGAGTGGGAGTAAACAGGGTATTGTTACTGTGCAGGGGGAGAGTGTGCGTAAACAGGGTAATGTCACTGTGCAGGGGGAGAGTGTGAGTAAACAGGGTAATGTCACTGTGCAGGGGGAGAGTGTGAGTAAACAGGATAATGTCACTGTGTAGGGGGAGAGTGTGAGTAAACAGGGTAATGTCACTGTGCAGGGGGAGAATGTGAGTAAACAGGGTAATGTCACTGTGCAGGGGGAGAATGTGAGTAAACAGGGCAATGACACTGTGCAGGGGGAGAGTATGAGTAAACAGGGTAATGTCACTCCGCAGGGGGAGAGGTGAGCAAACAAAGTAATGTCACTGTGCAGGGGGAGAGTGTGAGTGAAGAGGGTGATGTCACTGTGCAGAGGGAGAATGTGAGTAAACAGGGTAATGTCACTGTGCAGGGGGAGAGTGTGAGTAAACAGCGTAATGTTACTGTGCAGGGGGAGGGTGTGAGAAAACAGGGTAATGTCAATGTGCAGGGGGAGAGTGTGAGTAAACAGGGTATTGTTACTGTGCAGGGGACGAGTGTGAGTACACAGGGTAATGTCACTGTGCAGGGGGAGAGTGTGAGTAAACAGCGTAATGTTACTGTGCAGGGGGTGAGTGTGAGTAAACAGGGTAATGTCACTGTGCAGGGGGAGAGTGTGAGTAAACAGGGTAATGTCACTGTGCAGGGGGGGAATGTGAGTAAACAGGGTAATGTCACTGTGCAGGGGGAGAGTGTGAGTAAACAGGGTAATGTCACTGTGTAGGGGGAGAATGTGAGTAAACAGGGTAATGTCACTGTGTAGGGGGAGAATGTGAGTAAACACGGTAATGTAACTGTGCAGGGGGAGAATGTGACTAAACAGGGTAATGACACTGTGCAGGGGGAGAGTGTGAGTAAACAGCGTAATGTTACTGTGCAGGGGGAGAGTGTGAGAAAACAGGGGAATGTTACTGTGCAGGGGGAGAGTGTGAGTAAACAGGGTATTGTTACTGTGCAGGGGGAGAGTGTGCGTAAACAGGGTAATGTCACTGTGCAGGGGGAGAGTGTGAGTAAACAGGATAATGTCACTGTGTAGGGGGAGAGTGTGATTAAACAGGGTAATGTCACTGTGCAGGGGGAGAATGTGAGTAAACAGGGTAATGCCACTGTGCAGGGGGAGAATGTGAGTAAACACGGTAATGTCACTGTGCAGGGGGAGAGTGTGAGTAAACAGGGTAATGTCACTGTGCAGCGGGAGAGTATGAGTAAACAGGGTAATGTCACTGTGCAGGGGGAGAGGTGAGCAAACAAAGTAATGTCACTGTGCAGGGGGAGAGTGTGAGTAAACAGGGAAATGTCACTGTGCAGGGGGAGAGTGTGAGTAAACAGGGTAATGTCACTGTGAAGGGGAGATTGTGAGTAAACAGGGTAATGTCACTGTGTAGGGGGAGAAAGTGAGTAAACAGGGTAATGTCACTGTGCAGGGGGAGAGTGTGAGTAAACAGGGTAATGTCACTGTGCAGGGGGAGAGTGTGAGTAAATAGGGTAATGTCACTGTGCAGGGGGAGACTGTGAGTAAACAGGGTAATGTCACTGTGCAGGGGGAGAGTGTGAGTAAACGGGACAATGTCACTGTGCAGGGGGAGAGTGTGAGTAAACAGGATAATGTCACTGTGTAGGGGGAGAGTGTGAGGCAACAGGATAATGTCACTGTGCAGGGGGAGAGTGTGAGTAAACAGGGTAATGTCACTGTGCAGGGGAGAGATGAGTAAACAGGGTAATGTCACTATGCAGGGGGAGAGTGTGAGTAAACAGGGTAATGTTACTGTGCAGGGGGAGAGTGTGAGTAAACAGGGTAATGTCACTGTGCAGGGGAGAGTGTGAGTAAACAGGGTAATGTCACTATGCAGGGGGAGAGTGTGAGTAAACAGGGTAATGTCACTGTGCAGGGGGAGAGTGTGAGTAAACAGGGTAATGTCACTGTGCAGGGGGAGAGTGTGAGTCGACAAGATAATGTCACTGTGCAGGGGGAGAGTGTGAGTAAACAGGGTAATGTCACTGTGCAGGGGGAGAATGTGAGTAAACAGGGTAATGTCACTGTGCAGGGGGAGAATGTGAGTAAACAGGGTAATGTCACTGTGCAAGGGAGAGTGTGAGTAAACAGGGTAATGTCACTGTGCAGGGGGAGAGTGTGAGTCGACAAGATAATGTCACTGTGCAGGGGGAGAGTGTGAGTAAACAGGGTAATGTCACTGTGCAAGGGACAGTGTGAGTAAACAGGGTAATGTCACTCTGCAGGGGGACAGTGTGAGTAAACAGGGTAATGTCACTGTGCAAGGGACAGTGTGAGTAAACAGGGTAATGTCACTGTGCAGGGGGAGAGTGTGAGTAAACAGGGTAATGTCACTGTGCAGGGAGAGAGTGTGAGTCGACAAGATAATGTCACTGTGTAGGGGGAGAGTGTGAGCAAACAGGGTAATGTCACTGTGCAGGGGGAGAATGTGAGTAAACAGGGTAATGTCACTGTGCAGGGGGAGAGTGTGAGTAAACAGGGTAATGTCACTGTGCAGGGGGAGAGTGTGAGTAAACAGGGTAATGTTACTGTGCAGTGGGAGAGTGTGAGTCGACAAGATAATGTCACTGTGCAGGGGGAGAGGGTGAGTAAACAGGGTAATGTCACTGTGCAGGGGGAGAATGTGAGTAAACAGGGTAATGTCACTGTGCAAGGGACAGTGTGAGTAAACAGGGTAATGTCACTGTGCAGGGGGAGAGAGTGAGTAAACAGGGTAATGTTACTGTGCAGAGGGAGAGTGTGAGTAAACAGGGTAATGTCACTGTGCAGGGGGAGAATGTGAGTAAACAGGGTAATGTCACTGTGCAGGGGGAGGATGTGAGTAATCAGAGTAATGTCACTATGCAGGGGAGAGTGTGATTAAACAGGGTAATGTCTCTCTGCAGGGGGAGAGTGTGAGTAAACAGGGTAATGTCACTGTGCAGAGGGAGAATGTGAGTAAACAGGGTAATGTTACTGTGCAGGGGGAGAGTGTGAGTAAACAGGATAATGTCACTGTGCAAGGGAGAGTGTGAGAAAACAGGGTAATGTTACAGTGCAGGGGGAGAATGTGAGTAAACACGGTAATGTCACTGTGCAGGGGGAGATTGTGAGTAAACAGGGTAATGTTACTGTGCGGGGGGAGAGTGTGAGTAAACAGGGTAATGTCACTGTGCAGGGGAGAGTGTGAGTAAACAGACTAATGTCACTGTGCAGGGGGAGAGTGTGAGTAAACAGGGTAATGTTACTGTGCAGGGGGAGAGTGTGAGTAAACAGGGTAATGTTACTGTGCGGGGGGAGAGTGTGAGTAAACAGGGTAATGTCACTGTGCAGGGGAGAGTGTGAGTAAACAGACTAATGTCACTGTGCAGGGGAGAGTGTGAGTAAACAGGGTAATGTCACTGTGCAGGGGAGAGTGTGAGTAAACAGGATAATGTCACTGTGCAGGGGGAGAGTGTGAGTAAACAGGGTAATGTCACTGTGCAAGGGGAGAGTGTGAGTAAACTGGGTAATGTCACTGTGCAGGGGGATAGTGTGAGTAAACAGAGTAATGTCACTATGCAGTGGGAGAGTGTGAGTAAACAGAGTAATATCACTGTGCAGGGGGAGAGTTGAGTAAACAGGGTAATATCACTGTGCAGGGGGAGAATGTGAGTAAACAGGGTAATGTTACTGTGCAGGGGGAGAGTGTGAGTAAACAGGGTAATGTCACTGTGCAGGGGGATAGTGTGAGTAAACAGAGTAATGTCACTATGCAGTGGGAGAGTGTGAGTAAACAGGGTAATATCACTGTGCAGGGGGAGAGTGTGAGTAAACAGGGTAATATCACTGTGCAGGGGGAGAATGTGAGTAAACAGGGTAATGTTACTGTGCAGGGGGAGAGTGTGAGTAAACAGGGTAATGTTACTGTGCAGGGGGAGAATGTGAGTAAACAGGGTAATGTCACTGTGCAGGGGGAGAGTGTGAGTAAACAGAGTAATGTCACTATGCAGTGGGAGAGTGTGAGTAAACAGGGTAATATCACTGTGCAGGGGGAGAGTGTGAGTAAACAGGGTAATATCACTGTGCAGGGGGAGAGTGTGTGTAAACAGGGTAATGTCACTATGCAGCGGGAGAGTGTGAGTAAACAGGGTAATGTTACTGTGCAGGGGGAGAATGTGAGTAAACAGGGTAATGTCACTGTGCAGGGGGAGAGTGTGAGTAAACAGGGTAATGTCACTGTGCAGGGGGAGAGCGTGAGTAAACTGGGTAATGTCACTGTGCAGGGGGATAGTGTGAGTAAACAGAGTAATGTCACTATGCAGTGGAAGAGTGTGAGGCAACAGGATAATGTCACTATGCAGGGGAGAGTGTGATTAAACAGGGTAATGTTACTATGCAGGGGGAGAGTGTGAGTAAACAGGATAATGTCACTGTGCAGGGGGAGAGTGTGAGTAAACAGGGTAATGTTACAGTGCAGGGGGAGAGTGTGAGTAAACAGGGAAATGTCACAGTGCAGGGGGAGAGTGTGAGTAAACATGGTAATGTCACTGTGCGTGGGGAGAGTGTGAGTAAACAGGGTAATGTTACAGTGCAGTGGGAGAGTGTGAGTAAACAGGGTAATGTCACTGTGCAGGGGGAGAGTGTGAGTAAACAGGGTAATGTTACACTGCAGGGGGAGAGTGTGAGTAAACAGGGTAATGTCACTGTGCGGGGGAGAGTGTGAGTAAACATGGTAATGTCACTATGCGTGGGGAGAGTGTGAGTAAACAGGGTAATGTTACAGTGCAGTGGGAGAGTGTGAGTAAACAAGGTAATGTCACTCTGCAGGGGGAGAGTGTGAGTAAACAGGGTAATGTCACTGTGCAGGGGGAGAATGTGAGTAAACAGGCTAATGTCACTATGCAAGGGAGAGTGTAAGTAAACAGGGTAATGCCACTGTGCAGGCGGAGAGTGTGAGTAAACAGGGTAGTGTCACTGTGCAGGAGAGGGTGTGAGTAAACAGAGTAATGTCACTGTGCAGGGGGAGAGTGTGAGTAAACAGGGTAATGTCACTGTGCAGGGGGAGAGTGTGAGTCAACAAGATAATGTCACTGTGCAGGGGGAGAGTGTGAGTAAACAGGGTAATGTCACTGTGCAGGGGGAGAGTGTGAGTAAACAGAGTAATGTCACTATGCAGGGGGAGAGTGTGATTAAACAGAGTAATATCACTGTGCATGGGGAGAGTGTGAGTAAACAGGGTAATATCACTGTGCAGGGGGAGAATGTGAGTAAACAGGGGAATGTTACTGTGCAGGGGGAGAGTGTGAGTAAACAGAGTAATGTCACTGTGCAGGGGGAGAGTGTGAGTAAACAGGGTAATGTCACTGTGCAGGGGGAGAGTGTGAGTAAACAGGGTAATGTCACTGCGCAGGGGGAGTGTGTGAGTAAATAGGGTAATGTCACTGTGCAGGGGGAGACTGTGAGTAAACAGGGTAATGTCACTGTTGAGGGGGAGAGTGTGAGTAAACGGGATAATGTCACTGTGCAGGGGGAGAGTGTGAGTAAACAGGATAATGTCACTGTGTAGGGGGAGAGTGTGAGGCAACAGGATAATGTCACTGTGCAGGGGGAGAGTGTGAGTAAACAGGGTAATGTCACTGTGCAGGGGAGAGATGAGTAAACAGGGTATACAGGGTAATGTCACTATGCAGGGGGAGAGTGTGAGTAAACAGGGTAATGTTACTGTGCAGGTGGAGAGTGTGAGTAAACAGGGTAATGTCACTGTGCAGGGGAGAGTGTGAGTAAACAGGGTAATGTCACTATGCAGGGGGAGAGTGTGAGTAAACAGGGTAATGTCACTGTGCAGGGGGAGAGTGTGAGTAAACAGGGTAATGTCACTGTGCAAGGGGAGAGTGTGAGTCGACAAGATAATGTCACTGTGCAGGGGGAGAGTGTGAGTAAACAGGGTAATGTCACTGTGCAGGGGGAGAATGTGAGTAAACAGGGTAATGTCACTGTGCAGGGGAGAATGTGAGTAAACAGGGTAATGTCACTGTGCAGGGAGAGATGAGTAAACAGGGTAAACAGGGTAATGTCACTATGCAGGGGGAGAGTGTGAGTAAACAGGGTAATGTTACTGTGCAGGTGGAGAGTGTGAGTAAACAGGGTAATGTCACTGTGCAGGGGAGAGTGTGAGTAAACAGGGTAATGTCACTATGCAGGGGGAGAGTGTGAGTAAACAGGGTAATGTCACTGTGCAGGGGGAGAGTGTGAGTCGACAAGATAATGTCACTGTGCAGGGGGAGAGTGTGAGTAAACAGGGTAATGTCACTGTGCAAGCGACAGTGTGAGTAAACAGGGTAATGTCACTGTGCAGGGGGAGAGTGTGAGTAAACAGGGTAATGTCACTGTGCAGGGGGAGAGTGTGAGTCGACAAGATAATGTCACTGTGTAGGGGGAGAGTGTGAGTAAACAGGGTAATGTCACTGTGCAGGGCGAGAATGTGAGTAAACAGGGTAATGTCACTGTGCAGGGGGAGCGTGTGAGTAAACAGAGTAATGTCACTATGCAGGGGGAGAGTGTGAGTAAACAGGGTAATGTCACTGTGCAGGGGGAGAGTGTGAGTAAACAGGGTAATGTCACTGTGCAGGGGGAGAGTGTGAGTCGACAAGATAATGTCACTGTGCAGGGGGAGAAGGTGAGTAAACACGGTAATGTCACTGTGCAGGGGGAGAATGTGAGTAAACAGGGTAATGTCACTGTGCAAGGGACAGTGTGAGTAAACAGGGTAATGTCACTGTGCAGGGGGAGAGTGTGAGTAAACAGGGTAATGTTACTGTGCAGGGGAGAGTGTGAGTAAACAGGGTAATGTCACTGTGCAGGGGGAGAATGTGAGTAAACAGGGTAATGTCACTGTGCAGGGGGAGGATGTGAGTAATCAGAGTAATGTCACTATGCAGGGGAGAGTGTGATTAAACAGGGTAATGTCTCTCTGCAGGGGGAGAGTGTGAGTAAACAGGGTAATGTCACTGTGCAGAGGAGAATGTGAGTAAACAGGGTAATGTTACTGTGCAGGGGGAGAGTGTGAGTAAACAGGATAATGTCACTGTGCAAGGGAGAGTGTGAGAAAACAGGGTAATGTTACAGTGCAGGGGGAGAGTGTGAGTAAACAGGGTAATGTCACTGTGCAGGGGGAGATTGTGAGTAAACAGGGTAATTTAACTGTGCAGGGGGAGAGTGTGAGTAAACAGGATAATGTCACTGTGCAGGGGGAGATTATGAGTAAACAGGGTAATGTTACTGTGCAGGGGCAGAGTGTGAGTAAACAGGGTAATGTTACTGTGCAGGGGGAGAGTGTGAGTAAACAGGGTAATGTTACTGTGCGGGGGGAGAGTGTGAGTAAACAGGGTAATGTCACTGTGCAGGGGAGAGTGTGAGTAAACAGACTAATGTCACTGTGCAGGGGAGAGTGTGAGTAAACAGGGTAATGTCACTGTGCAGGGGAGAGTGTGAGTAAACAGGATAATGTCACTGTGCAGGGGGAGAGTGTGAGTAATCAGAGTAATGTTACTGTGCAGGGGAGAGTGTGAGTAAACAGGGGAATGTTACTGTGCAGAGGGAGAGTGTGAGTAAACAAGGTAATGTCACTGTGCAGGGGAGAGATGAGTAAACAGGGTAATGTCACTGTGCAGGGGGAGAGTGTGAGTAAACAGGTTAATGTCACTGTGCTGGGGGAGAGTGTGAGTAAACAGGGTAATGATACAGTGCAGGGGGAGAGTGTGAGTAAACAGGGTAATGTCACTTTGCAGGGGGAGAGTGTGTGTAAACAGGGTAATGTCACTGTGCTGGGGGAGAGTGTGAGTAAACAGGGTAATGTTACAGTGCAGGGGGAGAGTGTGATTAAACAGGGTAATGTCACTGTGCAGGGGGAGAGTGTGAGTAAACATGGTAATGTCACTATGCGTGGGGAGAGTGTGAGTAAACAGGGTAATGTTACAGTGCAGTGGGAGAGTGTGAGTATGATGTGGGTATGCCGGCGTTGGACTGGCGTAAACACAGTAAAAAGTCTGACACACCAGGTTTTAGTCCAACCGATTTATTTGATAATATTCTCACAAGCTTTCGAGGGGGCTGTCTCTTTGTCAAGTGAATGGAGAGTTCTGGCCTCAGACAGACAGAGCACATAGAGCACAGACAGTTGCTGAATAGAATGCGTTAGGTGTAAGGATTCGACAAGATAATGTCACTGTGCAGGGGGAGAGTGTGAGTAAACAGGGGTAATGTCACTGTGCAGGGGAGAGATGAGTAAACAGGGTAATGTCACTATGCAGGGGGAGAGTGTGAGTAAACAGGGTAATGTTACTGTGCAGGTGGAGAGTGTGAGTAAACAGGGTAATGTCACTGTGCAGGGGAGAGTGTGAGGTAAACAGGGTAATGTCACTGTGCAGGGGGAAAATCTGAGTAAACAGGGTAATGTCACTGTGCAGGTGGAGAATGTGAGTAAACAGGGTAATGTCACTGTGCAAGGGGGAGAGTGTGAGTAAACAGGGTAATGTCACTGTGCAGGGGGAGAGTGTGAGTAAACAGGGTAATGTCACTGTGCAGGGGGAGAGTGTGAGTCGACAAGATAATGTCACTGTGTAGGGGGAGAGTGTGAGTAAACAGGGTAATGTCACTGTGTAGGGGGAGAATGTGAGTAAACAGGGTAATGTCACTGTGCAAGGGAGAGTGTGAGTAAACAGGGTAATGTCACTGTGCAGGGGGAGAGTGTGAGTAAACAGAGTAATGTCACTATGCAGGGGGGAGAGTGTGAGTAAACAGGGTAATGTCACTGTGCAGGGGGAGAGTGTGAGTAAACAGGGTAATGTCACTGTGCAGGGGGTGAGTGTGAGTAAACAGGGTAATGTTAATGTGCAGGGGGAGAGTGTGAGTAAACAGGGTAATGTCACTGTGCAGGGGAAGAGTGTGAGTAAACAGGGTAATGTTACTGTGCAGGGGAGAGTGTGAGTAAACAGGGTAATGTCACTGTGCAGGGGGAGAATGTGAGTAAACAGGGTAATGTCACTGTGCAGGGGGAGGATGTGAGTAAACAGGGTAATGTTACTGTGCAGGGGGAGAGAGTGTGAGTAAACAAGGTAATGTTACTGTGCAGGGGGAGAGTGTAAGTAAACAGGGTAATGTTACCGTGCGGGGGGAGAGTGTGAGTAAACAGGGTAATGTCACTGTGCAGGGGAGAGTGTGAGTAAACAGACTAATGTCACTGTGCAGGGGAGAGTGTGAGTAAACAGGGTAATGTCACTGTGCAGGGAGAGTGTGAGTAAACAGGATAATGTCACTGTGCAGTGGGAGAGTGTGAGTAAACAGGGTAATGTCACTGTGCAGGGGGAGAGTGTGAGTAAACAGAGTAATGTTACTGTGCAGGGGGAGAGTGTGAGTAAACAGGGGAATGTTAGTGTGCAGAGGGAGAGTGTGAGTAAACAAGGTAATGTCACTGTGCAGGGGAGAGATGAGTAAACAGGGGTAATGCCACTGTGCAGGGGGAGAGTGTGAGTAAACAGGGTAATGTCACTGTGCAGGGGGAGAGTGTGAGTAAACAGGGTAATGTTACTGTGCAGGGGGAGAGTGTGAGTAAACAGGGTAATGTCACTGTGCATGGGGAGAGTGTGAGTAAACAGGTTAATGTCACTGTGCTGGGGGAGAGTGTGAGTAAACAGGGTAATGATACAGTGCAGGGGGAGAGTGTGAGTAAACAGGGTAATGTTACTGTGCAGGGGGAGAGTGTGTGTAAACAGGGTAATGTCACTATGCAGCGGGAGAGTGTGAGTAAACAGGGTAATGTTACTGTGCAGGGGGAGAATGTGAGTAAACAGGGTAATGTCACTGTGCAGGGGGAGAGTGTGAGTAAACAGGGTAATGTCACTGTGCAGTTGGAGAGCGTGAGTAAACTGGGTAATGTCACTGTGCAGAGGGATAGTGTGAGTAAACAGAGTAATGTCACTATGCAGTGGGAGAGTGTGAGTAAACAGGGTAATATCACTGTGCAGGGGGAGAGTGTGAGTAAACAGGGTAATATCACTGTGCAGGGGGAGAATGTGAGTAAACAGGGTAATGTTACTGTGCAGGGGGAGAGTGTGAGTAAACAGGGTAATGTCACTGTGCAGGGGGAGAGTGTGAGTAAACAGGGTAATGTCACTGTGCAAGGGAAGAGTGTGAGTAAACAGGGTGATGTCACTGTGCAGGGGGAGAGTGTGAGTAAACAGGGTAATGTCACTGTGCAGGGGGAGAGTGTGAGTAAACAGGAAAATGTCACTGTGCAGGGGGAGAGTGAGTAAACAGGATAATGTCACTGTGTAGGGGGAGAGTGTGTGTCAACAGGATAATGTCACTGTGCAGGGGGAGAGTGTGAGTAAACAGGGTAAAGTCACTGTGCAGGGTGACAGTGTGAGTAAACAGGGTAATGTCACTATGCAGCGGGAGAGTGTGAGTAAACAGGGTAGTGTTACTGTGCAGGGGGAGAGTGTGAGCAAACAGGGTAATGTCACTGTGCAGGGGGAGAGTGTGAGTAAACACGGTAATGTCATTTTGCAAGGGGTGAGTGTGGGTAAACAGGGTAATGTTACTGTCCATGGGGAGAGTGTGAGTAAACAGGGTAATGTTACTGTGCAGGGGGAGAGTGTGAGTAAACAGGGTAATGTCACTCTGCAGGGGGAGAATGTGAGTAAACAGGGTAGTGTTACTGTGCAGGGGGTGAGTGTGAGTAAACAGGGTAATGTTATTGTGCTGGGGGAGAGTGTGAGTAAACAGTGTAATGTCATTGTGCAGGGGGAGTGTGTGAGTAAACAGGGTAATGTCACTGTGCAGGGGGAGAGTGTGAGTAAACAGGGTAATGTTATTGTGCAGGGGGAGAGTGTGAGTAAACAGGGTAATGACACTGTGCAGGGGGAGAGTGTGAGTCAACAGGATAATGTCACTGTGCAGGGGGAGAGTGTGAGTAAACAGGATAATGTCACTCTGCAGGGGGAGAGTGTGAGTAAACAGGGTAATGTTACAGTGCAGGGGGAGAGTGTGAGTAAACAGGATAATGTCACTGTGCAGGGGGAGAGTGTGAGTAAACACGGTAATGTCACTGTGGAGGGGGAGAGTGTGGGTAAACAGGGTAATGTTACTGTGCAGGGGGAGAGTGTGAGTAAACAGGGTAATGTCACTGTGCAGGGGAGAGTGTGAGTAAACAGAGTAATGTCACTGTGCAGGAGGAGAGTGTGAGTAAACAGGGTAATGTCACTGTGCAGGGGGAGAGTGTGAGTAAACAGACTAATGTCACTATGCAGGGGGAGAGTGTGATTAAACAGGGTAATATCACTGTGCAGGGGGAGAGTGTTAGTAAACGGGGTAATGTCACTCTGCAGGGGGAGAGTGTGAGTAAACAGGGTAATGTCACTGTGCAGGGGGAGAATGTGAGTAAACAGGCTAATGTCACTGTGCAAGGGAGAGTGTAAGTAAATAGGGTAATGCCACTGTGCAGGCGGAGAGTGTGAGTAAACAGGGTAATGTCACTGAGCAGGAGAGGGTGTGAGTAAACAGAGTAATGTCACTGTGCAGGGGGAGAGTGTGAGTAAACAGGGTAATGTCACTGTGCAGGGGGAGAGTGTGAGTCAACAAGAAAATGTCACTGTGCAGGGGGAGAGTGTGAGTAAACAGGGTAATGTCACTGTGCAGGGGGAGAGTGTGAGTAAACAGAGTAATGTCACTATGCAGGGGGAGAGTGTGATTAAACAGAGTAATATCACTGTGCATGGGGAGATTGTGAGTAAACAGGGTAATATCACTGTGCAGGGGGAGAATGTGAGTAAACAGGGTAATGTTACTGTACAGGGGGAGAGTGTGAGTAAACAGGGTAATGTCACTGTGCAGGGGGAGAGTGTGCGTAAACAGGGTAATGTCACTGTGCAGGGGGAGAGTGTGAGTAAACAGGGTAATGTCACTGTGCAGGGGGAGTGTGTGAGTAAATAGGGTAATGTCACTGTGCAGGGGGAGAGTGTGAGTAAACAGGGTAATGTCACAGTGCAGGGGGAGAGCGTGAGTAAACTGGGTAATGTCACTGTGCAGGGGGATAGTGTGAGTAAACAGAGTAATGTCACTATGCAGTGGGAGAGTGTGAGTAAACAGGGTAATATCACTGTGCAGGGGGAGAGTGTGAGTAAACAGGGTAATATCACTGTGCAGGGGGAGAATGTGAGTAAACAGGGTAATGTTACTGTGCAGGGGGAGAGTGTGAGTAAACAGGGTAATGTCACTGTGCAGGGGGAGAGTGTGAGTAAACAGGGTAATGTCACTGTGCAGGGGAAGAGTGTGAGTAAACAGGGTAATGTCACTGTGCAGGGGGAAAGTGTGAGTAAACAGGGTAATGTCACTGTGCAGGGGGAGAGTGTGAGTAAACAGGAAAATGTCACTGTGCAGGGGGAGAGTGAGTAAACAGGATAATGTCATTGTGTAGGGGGAGAGTGTGTGTCAACAGGATAATGTCACTGTGCAGGGGGAGAGTGTGAGTAAACAGGGTAAAGTCACTGTGCAGGGTGACAGTGTGAGTAAACAGGGTAATGTCACTATGCAGCGGGAGAGTGTGAGTAAACAGCGTAATGTTACTGTGCAGGGGGAGAATGTGAGTAAACAGGGTAGTGTTACTGTGCAGGGGGTGAGTGTGAGTAAACAGGGTAATGTTATTGTGCAGGGGGAGAGTGTGAGTAAACAGTGTAATGTCATTGTGCAGGGGGAGTGTGTGAGTAAACAGGGTAATGTCACTGTGCAGGGGGAGAGTGTGACTAAACAGGGTAATGTTATTGTGCAGGGGGAGAGTGTGAGTAAACAGGGTAATGACACTGTGCAGGGGGAGAGTGTGAGTCAACAGGATAATGTCACTGTGCAGGGGGAGAGTGTGAGTAAACAGGATAATGTCACTCTGCAGGGGGAGAGTGTGAGTAAACAGGGTAATGTTTACTCACACTCTCCCACTGCATAGTGACATTACTCTGTTTACTCACACTATCCCCCTGCACAGTGACATTACCCAGTTTACTCACGCTCTCCCCCTGCACAGTGACATTACCCTGTTTACTCACACTCTCCCCCTGCACAGTGACATTACCCTGTTTACTCACAGTCTCCCCCTGCACAGTGACATTATCCTGCACAGTGACATTACAAGGATGTTGCCTGGACTGGGAGGCATGCCTTATGAAGATAGGTTGAGGGAGCTGGGACTCTTTTCCCTGGAGAGGCGAAGGTTGAGAGGCGACCTGATAGAAGTTTATAAAATGTTGAGAGGAATAGATAGGGTGGACTCTCAGAGGCTATTTCCCCGGGTTGAAATGGTCGCTACGAGGGGACACAGATTTAAGGTGCGGGGAGGGAGGTACAGAGGTGATGTTAGGGGTAAGTTTTTCACTCAGAGGGTGGTGAGTGATTGGAATCGGCTGCCGTCGTCAGTGGTGGAGGCGAACTCGCTGGGGTCTTTTAAAAGACTTCTGGATGAGTATATGGGGTTTAATGGGATTGGGGGTTATAGATAGGCCTATAGATTGGTGGGGTTGATGCGATCGGCGCAACTCGAGGGCCGAAGGGCCTGTTTGTGCTGTAATGTTCTATGTTCTAATGTTACAGTGCAGGGGGAGAGTGTGAGTAAACAGGGTAATGTCACTGTGCAGGGGGAGAGTGTGAGTAAACACGGTAATGTCACTGTGGAGGGGGAGAGTGTGGGTAAACAGGGTAATGTTACTGTGCAAGGGGAGAGTGTGAGTAAACAGGGTAATGTCACTGTGCAGGGGAGAGTGTGAGTAAACACGGTAATGTCACTGTGCAGGGGGAGAGTGTGGGTAAACAGGGTAATGTTACTGTGCAGGGGGAGTGTGTGAGTAAACAGGGTAATGTTACTGTGCAGGGGGAGAGTGTGAGTAAACATGGTAATGTCACTGTGCAGTGGGAGAGTGTGGGTAAACAGGGTAATGTCACTGTGCAGGGGGAGAGTGTGAGTAAACAGGGTAATGTCACTATGCGTGGGGAGAGTGTGAGTAAACAGGGTAATGTTACAGAGCAGTGGGAGAGTGTAAGTAAACAGGGTAATGCCACTGTGCAGGCGGAGAGTGTGAGTAAACAGGGTAATGTCACTGTGCAGGAGAGGGTGTGAGTAAACAGAGTAATGTCACTGTGCAGGGGGAGAGTGTGAGTAAACAGGGTAATGTCACTGTGCAGGGGGAGAGTGTGAGTCAACAAGATAATGTCACTGTGCAGGGGGAGAGTGTGAGTAAACAGGGTAATGTCACTGTGCAGGGGGAGAGTGTGAGTAAACAGAGTAATGTCACTATGCAGGGGGAGAGTGTGATTAAACAGAGTAATATCACTGTGCATGGGGAGAGTGTGAGTAAACAGGGTAATATCACTGTGCAGGGGGAGAATGTGAGTAAACAGGGGAATGTTACTGTGCAGGGGGAGAGTGTGAGTAAACAGAGTAATGTCACTGTGCAGGGGGAGAGTGTGAGTAAACAGGGTAATGTCACTGTGCAGGGGGAGAGTGTGACTAAACAGGGTAATGTCACTGTGCAGGGGGAGTGTGTGAGTAAATAGGGTAATGTCACTGTGCAGGGGGAGACTGTGAGTAAACAGGGTAATGTCACTGTGCAGGGGGAGAGTGTGAGTAAACAGGATAATGTCACTGTGTAGGGGGAGAGTGTGAGGCAACAGGATAATGTCACTGCGCAGGGGGAGAGTGTGAGTAAACAGGGTAATGTCACTGTGCAGGGGAGAGATGAGTAAACAGGGTAATGTCACTATGCAGGGGGAGAGTGTGAGTAAACAGGGTAATGTTACTGTGCAGGTGGAGAGTGTGAGTAAACAGGGTAATGTCACTGTGCAGGGGGAGAGTGTGAGTCGACAAGATAATGTCACTGTGCAGGGGGAGAGTGTGAGTAAACAGGGAAATGTCACTGTGCAGGGGGAGAATGTGAGTAAACAGTGTAATGTCACTATGCAGGGGGAGAATGTGAGTAAACAGGGTAATGTCACTGTGCAAGGGAGAGTGTGATTAAACAGGGTAATGTCACTGTGCAGGGGGAGAGTGTGAGTCGACAAGATAATGTCACTGTGCAGGGGGAGAGGGTGAGTAAACAGGGTAATGTCACTGTGCAGGGGGATAATCTGAGTAAACAGGGTAATGTCACTGTGCAGGTGGAGAATGTGAGTAAACAGGGTAATGTCACTGTGCAAGGGACAGTGTGAGTAAACAGGGTAATGTCACTGTGCAGGGGGACAGTGTGAGTAAACAGGGTAATGTCACTGTGCAGTGGGAGAGTGTCAGTAAACAGGGTAATGTTACTGTGCAGGGGGAGAGTGTCAGTAAACAGGGTAATGTCACTGTGCAGGGGGAGAGTGTGAGTCGACAAGATAATGTCACTGTGTAGGGGGAGAGTGTGAGTAAACAGGGTAATGTCACTATGCAAGGGACAGTGTTAGTAAACAGGGTAATGTCACTGTGCAGGGGGACAGTGTGAGTAAACAGGGTAATGTCACTGTGCAAGGGACAGTGTGAGAAAACAGGGTAATGTCACTGTGCAGGGGGAGAGTGTGAGTAAACAGGGTAATGTCACTGTGCAGGGGGAGAGTGTGAGTCGACAAGATAATGTCACTGTGTAGGGGGAGAGTGTGAGTAAACAGGGTAATGTCACTGTGCAGGGGGAGAATGTGAGTAAACAGGGTAATGTCACTGTGCAAAGGAGAGTGTGAGTAAACAGGGTAATGTCACTGTGCAGGGGGAGAATGTGAGTAAATAGAGTAATGTCACTGTGCAGGGGGAGAGTGTGAGTAAACAGAGTAATGTCACTGTGCAAGGGAGAGTGTGAGTAAACAGGGTAATGTTACTGTGCAGGGGGAGAGTGTGAGTAAACAGGGTAATGTCACTGTGCAAGGGAGAGTGTGAGTAAACAGAGTAATGTCACTATGCAGGGGGAGAGTGTGAGTAAACAGGGTAATGTCACTGTGCAGGGGGAGAGTGTGAGTAAACAGGGTAATGTCACTGTGCAGGGGGAGAGTGTGAGTCGACAAGATAATGTCACTGTGCACGGGGAGAGTGTGAGTAAACAGGGTAATGTTACAGTGCAGGGGGAGAGTGTGAGTATACAGGGTAATGTCACTGTGCAGGGGGAGAGTGTGAGTAAACATGGTAATGTCACTATGCGTGGGGAGAGTGTGAGTAAACAGGGTAATGTTACAGAGCAGTGGGAGAGTGTAAGTAAACAGGGTAATGCCACTGTGCAGGCGGAGAGTGTGAGTAAACAGGGTAATGTCACTGTGCAGGAGAGGGTGTGAGTAAACAGAGTAATGTCACTGTGCAGGGGGAGAGTGTGAGTAAACAGGGTAATGTCACTGTGCAGGGGGAGAGTGTGAGTCAACAAGATAATGTCACTGTGCAAGGGGAGAGTGTGAGTAAACAGGGTAATGTCACTGTGCAGGGGGAGAGTGTGAGTAAACAGAGTAATGTCACTATGCAGGGGGAGAGTGTGATTAAACAGAGTAATATCACTGTGCATGGGGAGAGTGTGAGTAAACAGGGTAATATCACTGTGCAGGGGGAGAATGTGAGTAAACAGGGGAATGTTACTGTGCAGGGGGAGAGTGTGAGTAAACAGAGTAATGTCACTGTGCAGGGGGAGAGTGTGAGTAAACAGGGTAATGTCACTGTGCAGGGGGAGAGTGTGACTAAACAGGGTAATGTCACTGTGCAGGGGGAGTGTGTGAGTAAATAGGGTAATGTCACTGTGCAGGGGGAGACTGTGAGTAAACAGGGTAATGTCACTGTGCAGGGGGAGAGTGTGAGTAAACAGGATAATGTCACTGTGTAGGGGGAGAGTGTGAGGCAACAGGATAATGTCACTGTGCAGGGGGAGAGTGTGAGTAAACAGGGTAATGTCACTGTGCAGGGGAGAGATGAGTAAACAGGGTAATGTCACTATGCAGGGGGAGAGTGTGAGTAAACAGGGTAATGTTACTGTGCAGGTGGAGAGTGTGAGTAAACAGGGTAATGTCACTGTGCAGGGGGAGAGTGTGAGTCGACAAGATAATGTCACTGTGCAGGGGGAGAGTGTGAGTAAACAGGGAAATGTCACTGTGCAGGGGGAGAATGTGAGTAAACAGTGTAATGTCACTGTGCAGGGGGAGAATGTGAGTAAACAGGGTAATGTCACTGTGCAAGGGAGAGTGTGAGTAAACAGGGTAATGTCACTGTGCAGGGGGAGAGTGTGAGTCGACAAGATAATGTCACTGTGCAGGGGGAGAGGGTGAGTAAACAGGGTAATGTCACTGTGCAGGGGGATAATCTGAGTAAACAGGGTAATGTCACTGTGCAGGTGGAGAATGTGAGTAAACAGGGTAATGTCACTGTGCAAGGGACAGTGTGAGTAAAGAGGGTAATGTCACTGTTCAGGGGGACAGTGTGAGTAAACAGGGTAATGTCACTGTGCAGTGGGAGAGTGTCAGTAAACAGGGTAATGTTACTGTGCAGGGGGAGAGTGTCAGTAAACAGGGTAATGTCACTGTGCAGGGGGAGAGTGTGAGTCGACAAGATAATGTCACTGTGTAGGGGGAGAGTGTGAGTAAACAGGGTAATGTCACTGTGCAAGGGACAGTGTGAGTAAACAGGGTAATGTCACTGTGCAGGGGGACAGTGTGAGTAAACAGGGTAATGTCACTGTGCAAGGGACAGTGTGAGAAAACAGGGTAATGTCACTGTGCAGGGGGAGAGTGTGAGTAAACAGGGTAATGTCACTGTGCAGGGGGAGAGTGTGAGTCGACAAGATAATGTCACTGTGTAGGGGGAGAGTGTGAGTAAACAGGGTAATGTCACTGTGCAGGGGGAGAATGTGAGTAAACAGGGTAATGTCACTGTGCAAGGGAGAGTGTGAGTAAACAGGGTAATGTCACTGTGCAGGGGGAGAATGTGAGTAAATAGAGTAATGTCACTGTGCAGGGGGAGAGTGTGAGTAAACAGAGTAATGTCACTGTGCAAGGGAGAGTGTGAGTAAACAGGGTAATGTTACTGTGCAGGGGGAGAGTGTGAGTAAACAGGGTAATGTCACTGTGCAAGGGAGAGTGTGAGTAAACAGAGTAATGTCACTATGCAGCGGGAGAATGTGAGTAAACAGGGTAATGTCACTGTGCAGGGGGAGAGTGTGAGTCGACAAGATAATGTCACTGTGCACGGGGAGAGGGTGAGTAAACAGGGTAATGTCACTGTGCAGGGGGAGAATGTGAGTAAACAGGGTAATGTCACTGTGCAAGGGACAGTGTGAGTAAACAGGGTAATGTCACTGTGCAGGGGGAGAGTGTGAGTAAACAGGGTAATGTTACTGTGCAGGGGGAGAGTGTGAGTAAACAGGGTAATGTCACTGTGCAGGGGGAGAATGTGAGTAAACAGGGTAATGTCACTGTGCAGGGGGAGGATGTGAGTAATCAGAGTAATGTCACTATGCAGGGGAGAGTGTGATTAAACAGGGTAATGTCTCTCTGCAGGGGGAGAGTGTGAGTAAACAGGGTAATGTCACTGTGCAGAGGGAGAATGTGAGTAAACAGGATAATGTCACTGTGCAAGGGAGAGTGTGAGAAAACAGGGTAATGTTACAGTGCAGGGGGAGAGTGTGAGTAAACAGGGTAATGTCACTGTGCAGGGGGAGATTGTGAGTAAACAGGGTAATGTAACTGTGCAGGGGGAGAGTGTGAGTAAACAGGATAATGTCACTGTGCAGGGGGAGAGTGTGAGTAAACAGGGTAATGTTACTGTGCAGGGGGAGAGTGTGAGTAAACAGGGTAATGTTACTGTGCAGGGGGAGAGTGTGAGTAAACAGGGTAATGTTACTGTGCGGGGGGAGAGTGTGAGTAAACAGGGTAATGTCACTGTGCAGGGGGAGAGTGTGAGTCAACAAGAAAATGTCACTGTGCAGGGGGAGAGTGTGAGTAAACAGGGTAATGTCACTGTTCAGGGGGACAGTGTGAGTAAACAGGGTAATGTCACTGTGCAGTGGGAGAGTGTCAGTAAACAGGGTAATGTTACTGTGCAGGGGGAGAGTGTCAGTAAACAGGGTAATGTCACTGTGCAGGGGGAGAGTGTGAGTCGACAAGATAATGTCACTGTGTAGGGGGAGAGTGTGAGTAAACAGGGTAATGTCACTGTGCAAGGGACAGTGTGAGTAAACAGGGTAATGTCACTGTGCAGGGGGACAGTGTGAGTAAACAGGGTAATGTCACTGTGCAAGGGACAGTGTGAGAAAACAGGGTAATGTCACTGTGCAGGGGGAGAGTGTGAGTAAACAGGGTAATGTCACTGTGCAGGGGGAGAGTGTGAGTCGACAAGATAATGTCACTGTGTAGGGGGAGAGTGTGAGTAAACAGGGTAATGTCACTGTGCAGGGGGAGAATGTGAGTAAACAGGGTAATGTCACTGTGCAAGGGAGAGTGTGAGTAAACAGGGTAATGTCACTGTGCAGGGGGAGAATGTGAGTAAATAGAGTAATGTCACTGTGCAGGGGGAGAGTGTGAGTAAACAGAGTAATGTCACTGTGCAAGGGAGAGTGTGAGTAAACAGGGTAATGTTACTGTGCAGGGGGAGAGTGTGAGTAAACAGGGTAATGTCACTGTGCAAGGGAGAGTGTGAGTAAACAGAGTAATGTCACTATGCAGGGGGAGAATGTGAGTAAACAGGGTAATGTCACTGTGCAGGGGGAGAGTGTGAGTCGACAAGATAATGTCACTGTGCACGGGGAGAGGGTGAGTAAACAGGGTAATGTCACTGTGCAGGGGGAGAATGTGAGTAAACAGGGTAATGTCACTGTGCAAGGGACAGTGTGAGTAAACAGGGTAATGTCACTGTGCAGGGGGAGAGTGTGAGTAAACAGGGTAATGTTACTGTGCAGGGGGAGAGTGTGAGTAAACAGGGTAATGTCACTGTGCAGGGGGAGAATGTGAGTAAACAGGGTAATGTCACTGTGCAGGGGGAGGATGTGAGTAATCAGAGTAATGTCACTATGCAGGGGAGAGTGTGATTAAACAGGGTAATGTCTCTCTGCAGGGGGAGAGTGTGAGTAAACAGGGTAATGTCACTGTGCAGAGGGAGAATGTGAGTAAACAGGATAATGTCACTGTGCAAGGGAGAGTGTGAGAAAACAGGGTAATGTTACAGTGCAGGGGGAGAGTGTGAGTAAACAGGGTAATGTCACTGTGCAGGGGGAGATTGTGAGTAAACAGGGTAATGTAACTGTGCAGGGGGAGAGTGTGAGTAAACAGGATAATGTCACTGTGCAGGGGGAGAGTGTGAGTAAACAGGGTAATGTTACTGTGCAGGGGGAGAGTGTGAGTAAACAGGGTAATGTTACTGTGCAGGGGGAGAGTGTGAGTAAACAGGGTAATGTTACTGTGCGGGGGGAGAGTGTGAGTAAACAGGGTAATGTCACTGTGCAGGGGGAGAGTGTGAGTCAACAAGAAAATGTCACTGTGCAGGGGGAGAGTGTGAGTAAACAGGGTAATGTCACTGTGCAGGGGGAGAGTGTGAGTAAACAGAGTAATGTCACTATGCAGGGGGAGAGTGTGATTAAACAGAGTAATATCACTGTGCATGGGGAGAGTGTGAGTAAACAGGGTAATATCACTGTGCAGGGGGAGAATGTGAGTAAACAGGGTAATGTTACTGTACAGGGGGAGAGTGTCAGTAAACAGGGTAATGTCACTGTGCAGGGGGAGAGTGTGAGTAAACAGGGTAATGTCACTGTGCAGGGGGAGAGTGTGAGTAAACAGGGTAATGTCACTGTGCAGGGGAGTGTGTGAGTAAATAGGGTAATGTCACTGTGCAGGGGGAGACTGTGAGTAAACAGGGTAATGTCACTATGCAGGGGGAGAGTGTGAGTAAACAGGATAATGTCACTGTGCAGGGGGAGAGTGTGAGTAAACAGGATAATGTCACTGTGTAGGGGGAGAGTGTGAGGCAACAGGATAATGTCACTGTGCATGGGGAGAGTGTGAGTAAACAGGGTAATGTCACTGTGCAGGGGAGAGATGAGTAAACAGGTTAATGTTACTATGCAGGGGGAGAGTGTGAGTAAACAGGATGATGTCACTGTGTGAGTAAACAGGGTAATGTTACAGTGCAGGGGGAGAGTGTGAGTAAACAGGGTAATGTCACTGTGCAGGGGGAGAGTGTGAGTAAACATGGTAATGTCACTGTGCGTGGGGAGAGTGTGAGTAAACAGGGTAATGTTACAGTGCAGTGGGAGAGTGTGAGTAAACAGGGTAATGTCACTGTGCAGGGGGAGAGTGTGAGTAAACAGGGTAATGTTACAGTGCAGGGGGAGAGTGTGAGTAAACAGGGTAATGTCACTGTGCAGGGGGAGTGTGTGAGTAAACATGGTAATGTCACTATGCGTGGGGAGAGTGTGAGTAAACAGGGTAATGTTACAGAGCAGTGGGATAGTGTGAGTAAACAGGGTAATGTCACTGTGCAGGGGGAGAATGTGAGTAAACAGGCTAATGTCACTGTGCAAGGGAGAGTGTAAGTAAACAGGGTAATGCCACTGTGCAGGCGGAGAGTGTGAGTAAACAGGGTAATGTCACTGTGCAGGAGAGGGTGTGAGTAAACAGAGTAATGTCACTGTGCAGGGGGAGAGTGTGAGTAAACAGGGTAATGTCACTGTGCAGGGGGAGAGTGTGAGTCAAAAAGATAATGTCACTGTGCAGGGGGAGAGTGTGAGTAAACAGGGTAATGTCACTGTGCAGGGGGAGAGTGTGAGTAAACAGAGTAATGTCACTATGCAGGGGGAGAGTGTGATTATACAGAGTAATATCACTGTGCATGGGGAGAGTGTGAGTAAACAGGGTAATATCACTGTGCAGGGGAGAATGTGAGTAAACAGGGGAATGTTACTGTGCAGGGGGAGAGTGTGAGTAAACAGAGTAATGTCACTGTGCAGGGGGAGAGTGTGAGTAAACAGGGTAATGTCACTGTGCAGGGGGAGAGTGTGACTAAACAGGGTAATGTCACTGTGCAAGGGGAGTGTGTGAGTAAATAGGGTAATGTCACTGTGCAGGGGGAGACTGTGAGTAAACAGGGTAATGTCACTGTGCAGGGGGAGAGTGTGAGTAAACGGGATAATGTCACTGTGCAGGGGGAGAGTGTGAGTAAACAGGATAATGTCACTGTGTAGGGGGAGAGTGTGAGGCAACAGGATAATGTCACTGTGCAGGGGGAGAGTGTGAGTAAACTGGGTAATGTCACTGTGCAGGGGAGAGATGAGTAAACAGGGTAATGTCACTATGCAGGGGGAGAATGTGAGTAAACAGGGTAATGTTACTGTGCAGATGGAGAGTGTGAGTAAACAGGGTAATGTCACTGTGCAGGGGGAGAGTGTGAGTCGACAAGATAATGTCACTGTGCAGGGGGAGAGTGTGAGTAAACAGGGTAATGTCACTGTGCAGGGGGAGAATGTGAGTAAACAGTGTAATGTCACTGTGCAGGGGGAGAATGTGAGTAAACAGGGTAATGTCACTGTGCAGGGGGAGAGTGTGAGTCGACAAGATAATGTCACTGTGCAGGGGGAGAGGGTGAGTAAACAGGGTAATGTCACTGTGCAGGGGGATAATCTGAGTAAACAGGGTAATGTCACTGTGCAGGTGGAGAATGTGAGTAAACAGGGTAATGTCACTGTGCAAGGGACAGTGTGAGTAAACAGGGTAATGTCACTGTGCAGGGGGACAGTGTGAGTAAACAGGGTAATGTCACTGTGCAGTGGGAGAGTGTCAGTAAACAGGGTAATGTTACTGTGTAGGGGGAGAGTGTCAGGAAACAGGGTAATGTCACTGTGCAGGGGGAGAGTGTGAGTCGACAAGATAATGTCACTGTGTAGGGGGAGAGTGTGAGTAAACAGGGTAATGTCACTGTGCAAGGGACAGTGTGAGTAAACAGGGTAATGTCACTGTGCAGGGGGACAGTGTGAGTAAACAGGGTAATGTCACTGTGCAAGGGACAGTGTGAGTAAACAGGGTAATGTCACTGTGCAGGGGGAGAGTGTGAGTAAACAGGGTAATGTCACTGTGCAGTGGGAGAGTGTCAGTAAACAGGGTAATGTTACTGTGCAGGGGGAGAGTGTCAGGAAACAGGGTAATGTCACTGTGCAGGGGGAGAGTGTGAGTCGACAAGATAATGTCACTGTGTAGGGGGAGAGTGTGAGTAAACAGGGTAATGTCACTGTGCAAGGGACAGTGTGAGTAAACAGGGTAATGTCACTGTGCAGGGGGACAGTGTGAGTAAACAGGGTAATGTCACTGTGCAAGGGACAGTGTGAGTAAACAGGGTAATGTCACTGTGTAGGGGGAGAGTGTGAGTAAACAGGGTAATGTCACTGTGCAGGGGGAGAATGTGAGTAAACAGGGTAATGTCACTGTGCAAGGGAGAGTGTGAGTAAACAGGGTAATGTCACTGTGCAGGGGGAGAGTGTGAGTAAACAGAGTAATGTCACTGTGCAAGGGAGAGTGTGAGTAAACAGGGTAATGTCACTGTGCAGGGGGAGAATGTGAGTAAATAGAGTAATGTCACTGTGCAGGGGGAGAGTGTGAGTAAACAGAGTAATGTCACTGTGCAAGGGAGAGTGTGAGTAAACAGGGTAATGTCACTGTGCAAGGGAGAGTGTGAGTAAACAGGGTAATGTTACTGTGCAGGGGGAGAGTGTGAGTAAACAGGGTAATGTCACTGTGCAAGGGAGAGTGTGAGTAAACAGAGTAATGTCACTATGCAGGGGGAGAGTGTGAGTAAACAGGGTAATGTTACTGTGCAGGGGGAGAGTGTGAGTAAACAGGGTAATGTTACTGTGCGGGGGGAGACAGTGAGTAAACAGGGTAATGTCACTGTGCAGGGGGAGAATGTGAGTAAACAGGGTAATGTCACTGTGCAAGGGAGAGTGTGAGTAAACAGGGTAATGTCACTGTGCAGGGGGAGAATGTGAGTAAACAGGGTAATGTCACTGTGCAAGGGAGAGTGTGAGTAAACAGGGTAATGTCACTGTGCAGGGGGAGAATGTGAGTAAATAGAGTAATGTCACTGTGCAGGGGGAGAGTGTGAGTAAACAGAGTAATGTCACTGTGCAAGGGAGAGTGTGAGTAAATAGGGTAATGTCACTGTGCAAGGGAGAGTGTGAGTAAACAGGGTAATGTTACTGTGCAGGGGGAGAGTGTGAGTAAACAGGGTAATGTCACTGTGCAAGGGAGAGTGTGAGAAAACAGGGTAATGTTACAGTGCAGGGGGAGAGTGTGAGTAAACAGGGTAATGTCACTGTGCAGGGGGAGATTGTGAGTAAACAGGGTAATGTAACTGTGCAGGGGGAGAGTGTGAGTAAACAGGATAATGTCACTGTGCAGGGGGAGAGTGTGAGTAAACAGGGTAATGTTACTGTGCAGGGGGAGAGTGTGAGTAAACAGGGTAATGTTACTGTGCAGGGGGAGAGTGTGAGTAAACAGGGTAATGTTACTGTGCGGGGGGAGAGTGTGAGTAAACAGGGTAATGTCACTGTGCAGGGGGAGAGTGTGAGTCAACAAGAAAATGTCACTGTGCAGGGGGAGAGTGTGAGTAAACAGGGTAATGTCACTGTGCAGGGGGAGAGTGTGAGTAAACAGAGTAATGTCACTATGCAGGGGGAGAGTGTGATTAAACAGAGTAATATCACTGTGCATGGGGAGAGTGTGAGTAAACAGGGTAATATCACTGTGCAGGGGGAGAATGTGAGTAAACAGGGTAATGTTACTGTACAGGGGGAGAGTGTGAGTAAACAGGGTAATGTCACTGTGCAGGGGGAGAGTGTGAGTAAACAGGGTAATATCACTGTGCAGGGGGAGAGTGTGAGTAAACAGGGTAATGTCACTGTGCAGGGGGAGTGTGTGAGTAAATAGGGTAATGTCACTGTGCAGGGGGAGACTGTGAGTAAACAGGGTAATGTCACTATGAAGGGGGAGAGTGTGAGTAAACAGGATAATGTCACTGTGCAGGGGGAGAGTGTGAGTATACAGGGTAATGTCACTGTGCAGGGGAGAGATGAGTAAACAGGTTAATGTTACTATGCAGGGGGAGAGTGTGAGTAAACAGGATGATGTCACTGTGCAGGGGGAGAGTGTGAGTAAACAGGGTAATGTTACAGTGCAGGGGGAGAGTGTGAGTAAACAGGGTAATGTCACTGTGCAGGGGGAGAGTGTGAGTAAACATGGTAATGTCACTGTGCGTGGGGAGAGTGTGAGTAAACAGGGTAATGTTACAGTGCAGTGGGAGAGTGTGAGTAAACAGGGTAATGTCACTGTGCAGGGGGAGAGTGTGAGTAAACAGGGTAATGTTACAGTGCAGGGGGAGAGTGTGAGTAAACAGGGTAATGTCACTGTGCAGGGGGAGAGTGTGAGTAAACATGGTAATGTCACTATGCGTGGGGAGAGTGTGAGTAAACAGGGTAATGTTACAGAGCAGTGGGATAGTGTGAGTAAACAGGGTAATGTCACTGTGCAGGGGGAGAATGTGAGTAAACGGGCTAATGTCACTGTGCAAGGGAGAGTGTAAGTAAACAGGGTAATGCCACTGTGCAGGCGGAGAGTGTGAGTAAACAGGGTAATGTCACTGTGCAGGAGAGGGTGTGAGTAAACAGAGTAATGTCACTGTGCAGGGGGAGAGTGTGAGTAAACAGGGTAATGTCACTGTGCAGGGGGAGAGTGTGAGTCAACAAGATAATGTCACTGTGCAGGGGGAGAGTATGAGTAAACAGGGTAATGTCACTGTGCAGGGGGAGAGTGTGAGTAAACAGAGTAATGTCACTATGCAGGGGGAGAGTGTGATTATACAGAGTAATATCACTGTGCATGGGGAGAGTGTGAGTAAACAGGGTAATATCACTGTGCAGGGGGAGAATGTGAGTAAACAGGGGAATGTTACTGTGCAGGGGGAGAGTGTGAGTAAACAGAGTAATGTCACTGTGCAGGGGGAGAGTGTGAGTAAACAGGGTAATGTCACTGTGCAGGGGGAGAGTGTGACTAAACAGGGTAATGTCACTGTGCAGGGGGAGTGTGTGAGTAAATAGGGTAATGTCACTGTGCAGGGGGAGACTGTGAGTAAACAGGGTAATGTCACTGTGCAGGGGGAGAGTGTGAGTAAACGGGATAATGTCACTGTGCAGGGGGAGAGTGTGAGTAAACAGGATAATGTCACTGTGTAGGGGGAGAGTGTGAGGCAACAGGATAATGTCACTGTGCAGGGGGAGAGTGTGAGTAAACAGGGTAATGTCACTGTGCAGGGGAGAGATGAGTAAACAGGGTAATGTCACTATGCAGGGGGAGAATGTGAGTAAACAGGGTAATGTTACTGTGCAGATGGAGAGTGTGAGTAAACAGGGTAATGTCACTGTGCAGGGGGAGAGTGTGAGTCGACAAGATAATGTCACTGTGCAGGGGGAGAGTGTGAGTAAACAGGGTAATGTCACTGTGCAGGGGGAGAATGTGAGTAAACAGTGTAATGTCACTGTGCAGGGGGAGAATGTGAGTAAACAGGGTAATGTCACTGTGCAAGGGAGAGTGTGAGTAAACAGGGTAATGTCACTGTGCAGGGGGAGAGGGTGAGTCGACAAGATAATGTCACTGTGCAGGGGGAGAGGGTGAGTAAACAGGGTAATGTCACTGTGCAGGGGGATAATCTGAGTAAACAGGGTAATGTCACTGTGCAGGTGGAGAATGTGAGTAAACAGGGTAATGTCACTGTGCAAGGGACAGTGTGAGTAAACAGGGTAATGTCACTGTGCAGGGGGACAGTGTGAGTAAACAGGGTAATGTCACTGTGCAGTGGGAGAGTGTCAGTAAACAAGGTAATGTTACTGTGCAGGGGGAGAGTGTCAGTAAACAGGGTAATGTCACTGTGCAGGGGGAGAGTGTGAGTCGACAAGATAATGTCACTGTGTAGGGGGAGAGTGTGAGTAAACAGGGTAATGTCACTGTGCAAGGGACAGTGTGAGTAAACAGGGTAATGTCACTGTGCAGGGCGACAGTGTGAGTAAACAGGGTAATGTCACTGTGCAAGGGACAGTGTGAGTAAACAGGGTAATGTCACTGTGCAGGGGGAGAGTGTGAGTAAACAGGGTAATGTCACTGTGCAGGGGGAGAGTGTGAGTCGACAAGATAATGTCACTGTGTAGGGGGAGAGTGTGAGTAAACAGGGTAATGTCACTGTGCAGGGGGAGAATGTGAGTAAACAGGGTAATGTCACTGTGCAAGGGAGAGTGTGAGTAAACAGGGTAATGTCACTGTGCAGGGGGAGAGTGTGAGTAAACAGAGTAATGTCACTGTGCAAGGGAGAGTGTGAGTAAACAGGGTAATGTCACTGTGCAAGGGAGAGTGTGAGTAAACAGGGTAATGTTACTGTGCAGGGGGAGAGTGTGAGTAAACAGGGTAATGTCACTGTGCAAGGGAGAGTGTGAGTAAACAGAGTAATGTCACTATGCAGGGGGAGAGTGTGAGTAAACACGGTAATGTCACTGTGCAGGGGGAGAGTGTGAGTAAACAGGGTAATGTCACTGTGCAGGGGGAGAGTGTGAGTCGACAAGATAATGTCACTGTGCAGGGGGAGAGGGTGAGTAAACAGGGTAATGTCACTGTGCAGGGGGAGAATGTGAGTAAACAGGGTAATGTCACTGTGCAAGGGACAGTGTGAGTAAACAGGGTAATGTCACTGTGCAGGGGGAGAGTGTGAGTAAACAGGGTAATGTTACTGTGCAGGGGGAGAGTGTGAGTAAACAGGGTAATGTCACTGTGCAGGGGGAGAATGTGAGTAAACAGGGTAATGTCACTGTGCAGGGGGAGGATGTGAGTAATCAGAGTAATGTCACTATGCAGCGGAGAGTGTGATTAAACAGGGTAATGTCTCTCTGCAGGGGGAGAGTGTGAGTAAACAGGGTAATGTCACTGTGCAGAGGGAGAATGTGAGTAAACAGGGTAATGTTACTGTGCAGGGGGAGAGTGTGAGTAAACAGGATAATGTCACTGTGCAAGGGAGAGTGTGAGAAAACAGGGTAATGTTACAGTGCAGGGGGAGAGTGTGAGTAAACAGGGTAATGTCACTGTGCAGGGGGAGATTGTGAGTAAACAGGGTAATGTAACTGTGCAGGGGGAGAGTGTGAGTAAACAGGATAATGTCACTGTGCAGGGGGAGAGTGTGAGTAAACAGGGTAATGTTACTGTGCAGGGGGAGAGTGTGAGTAAACAGGGTAATGTTACTGTGCAGGGGGAGAGTGTGAGTAAACAGGGTAATGTTACTGTGCGGGGGGAGAGTGTGAGTAAACAGGGTAATGTCACTGTGCAGGGGAGAGTGTGAGTAAACAGACTAATGTCACTGTGCAGGGCAGAGTGTGAGTAAACAGGGTAATGTCACTGTGCAGGGGAGAGTGTGAGTAAACAGGATAATGTCACTGTGCAGGGGGAGAGTGTGAGTAAACAGGGTAATGTCACTGTGCAGGGGGAGAGTGTGAGTAAACAGAGTAATGTTACTGTGCAGGGGGAGAGTGTGAGTAAAAAGGGGAATGTTACTGTGCAGAGGGAGAGTGTGAGTAAACAAGGTAATGTCACTGTGCAGGGGGAGAGATGAGTAAACAGGATAATGTCACTGTGCAGGGGGAGAGTGTGAGTAAACAGGTTAATGTCACTGTGCTGGGGGAGAGTGTGAGTAAACAGGGTAATGATACAGTGCAGGGGGAGAGTGTGAGTAAACAGGGTAATGTCACTGTGCAGGGGGAGATTGTGAGTAAACAGGGTAATGTAACTGTGCAGGGGGAGAGTGTGAGTAAACAGGATAATGTCACTGTGCAGGGGGAGAGTGTGAGTAAACAGGGTAATGTTACTGTGCAGGGGGAGAGTGTGAGTAAACAGGGTAATGTCACTGTGCAGGGGAGAGTGTGAGTAAACAGACTAATGTCACTGTGCAGGGGAGAGTGTGAGTCAACAGGGTAATGTCACTGTGCAGGGGAGAGTGTGAGTAAACAGGATAATGTCACTGTGCAGGGGGAGAGTGTGAGTAAACAGGGTAATGTCACTGTGCAGGGGGAGAGTGTGAGTAAACAGAGTAATGTTACTGTGCAGGGGGAGTGTGTGAGTAAACAGGGGAATGTTACTGTGCAGAGGGAGAGTGTGAGTAAACAAGGTAATGTCACTGTGCAGGGGGAGAGATGAGTAAACCGGGCAATGTCACTGTGCAGGGGGAGAGTGTGAGTAAACAGGTTAATGTCACTGTGCTGGGGGAGAGTGTGAGTAAACAGGGTAATGATACAGTGCAAGGGGGAGAGTGTGAGTAAACAGGGTAATGTCACTGTGCAGGGGGAGAGTGTGTGTAAACAGGGTAATGTCACAATGCAGCGGGAGAGTGTGAGTAAACAGGGTAATGTTACTGTGCAGGGGGAGAATGTGAGTAAACAGGGTAATGTCACTGTGCAGGGGGAGAGTGTGAGTAAACAGGGTAATGTCACTGTGCAGGGGGAGAGTGTGAGTAAACTGGGTAATGTCACTGTGCAGGGGGATAGTGTGAGTAAACAGAGTAATGTCACTATGCAGTGGGAGAGTGTGAGTAAACAGGGTAATATCACTGTGCAGGGGGAGAGTGTGAGTAAACAGGGTAATATCACTGTGCAGGGAGAGAATGTGAGTAAACAGGGTAATGTTACTGTGCAGGGGGAGAGTGTGAGTAAACAGGGTAATGTCACTGTGCAGGGTGATAGTGTGAGTAAACAGAGTAATGTCACTATGCAGTGGGAGAGTGTGAGTAAACAGGGTAATATCACTGTGCAGGGGGAGAGTGTGAGTAAACAGGGTAATATCACCGTGCAGGGGGAGAATGTGAGTAAACAGGGTAATGTTACTGTGCAGGGGGAGAGTGTGAGTAAACAGGGTATTGTCACTGTGCAGGGGGAGAGTGTGAGTAAACCGGGTAATGTCACTGTGCAGGGAAGAGTGTGAGTAAACAGGGTAATGTCACTGTGCAGGGGGAGAGTGTGAGTAAACAGGGTAATGTCACTGTGCAGGGGGAGAGTGTGAGTAAACAGGGTAATGTCACTGTGCAGGGGGAGAGTGTGAGTAAACAGGAAATGTCACTGTGCAGGGGGAGAGTGAGTAAACAGGATAATGTCACTGTGTAGGGGGAGAGTGTGTGTCAACAGGATAATGTCACTGTGCAGGGGGAGAGTGTGAGTAAACAGGGTAAATTCGCTGCTGTGCAGGGGGAGAGTTGAGTAAACAGGGTAATGTTACTATGCAGGGGGAGAGTGTGAGTAAACAGGATAATGTCACTGTGCAGGGGGAGAGTGTGAGTAAACAGGATAATGTCACTGTGTAGGGGGAGAGTGTGAGGCAACAGGATAATGTCACTGTGCAGGGGGAGAGTGTGAGTAAACAGGGTAATGTCACTGTGCAGGGGAGAGATGAGTAAACAGGGTAATGTTACTATGCAGGGGGAGAGTGTGAGTAAACAGGATAATGTCACTGTGCAGGGGGAGAGTGTGAGTAAACAGGGTAATGTTACAGTGCAGGGGGAGAGTGTGAGTAAACATGGTAATGTCACTGTGCGTGGGGAGAGTGTGAGTAAACAGGGTAATGTTACAGTGCAGTGGAGAGTGTGAGTAAACAGGGTAATGTCACTGTGCAGGGGGAGAGTGTGAGTAAACAGGGTAATGTTACAGTGCAGGGGGAGAGTGTGAGTAAACAGGGTAATGTCACTGTGCAGGGGGAGAGTGTGAGTAAACATGCTAATGTCACTATGCGTGGGGAGAGTGTGAGTAAACAGGGTAATGTTACAGTGCAGTGGGAGAGTGTGAGTAAACAGAGTAATGTCACTCTGCAGGGGGAGAGTGTGAGTAAACAGGGTAATGTCACTGTGCAGGGGGAGAATGTGAGTAAACAGGGTAATGTCACTGTGCAGGGGGAGGATGTGAGTAATCAGAGTAATGTCACTATGCAGGGGAGAGTGTGATTAAACAGGGTAATGTCTCTCTGCAGAGGGAGAGTGTGAGTAAACGGGAAATGTTACTGTGCAGGGGGAGAGTGTGAGTAAACAGGATAATGTCACTGTGCAAGGGAGAGTGTGAGAAAACAGGGTAATGTTACAGTGCAGGGGGAGAGTGTGAGTAAACAGGGTAATGTCACTGTGCAGGTGGAGATTGTGAGTAAACAGGGTAATGTAACTGTGCAGGGGGAGAGTGTGAGTAAACAGGATAATGTCACTGTGCAGGGGGAGAGTGTGAGTAAACAGGGTAATGTTACTGTGCAGGGGGAGAGTGTGAGTAAACAGGGTAATGTTACTGTGCAGGGGGAGAGTGTGAGTAAACAGGGTAATGTTACTGGGCGGGGGGAGAGTGTGAGTAAACAGGGTAATGTCACTGTGCAGGGGAGAGTGTGAGTAAACAGACTAATGTCACTGTGCAGGGGAGAGTGTGAGTCAACAGGGTAATGTCACTGTGCAGGGGGAGAGTGTGAGTAAACAGGATAATGTCACTGTGCAGGGGGAGAGTGTGAGTAAACAGGGTAATGTCACTGTGCAGGGGGAGAGTGTGAGTAAACAGAGTAATGTTACTGTTCACGTGCTCACTGTGTAGGGGAATGTTACTGTGCAGAGGGAGAGTGTGAGTAAACAAGGTAATGTCACTGTGCAGGGGGAGAGATGAGTAAACCGGGCAATGTCACTGTGCAGGGGGAGAGTGTGAGTAAACAGGTTAATGTCACTGTGCTGGGGGGAGAGTGTGAGTAAACAGGGTAATGATACAGTGCAGGGGGAGAGTGTGAGTAAACTGGGTAATGTCACTGTGCAGGGGGAGCATGCTGAGTAAACAGGGTAATGTTACTGTGCAGGGGGAGAGTGTGAGTAAACAGGGTAATGTCACTGTGCAGGGGGATAGTGTGAGTAAACAGAGTAATGTCACTATGCAGTGGGAGAGTGTGAGTAAACAGGGTAATGTCACTGTGCAGGGGGAGAGTGTGAGTAAACAGGGTAATATCACTGTGCAGGGGGAGAATGTGAGTAAACAGGGTAATGTTACTGTGCAGGGGGAGAGTGTGAGTAAACAGGGTAATGTCACTGTGCAGGGGGATAGTGTGAGTAAACAGAGTAATGTCACTATGCAGTGGGAGAGTGTGAGTAAACAGGGTAATATCACTGTGCAGGGGGAGAGTGTGAGTAAACAGGGTAATATCACTGTGCAGGGGGAGAATGTGAGTAAACAGGGTAATGTTACTGTGCAGGGGGAGAGTGTGAGTAAACAGGGTATTGTCACTGTGCAGGGGGAGAGTGTGAGTAAACAGGGGTAATGTCACTGTGCAGGGGAAGAGTGTGAGTAAACAGGGTAATGTCACTGTGCAGGGGGAGAGTGTGAGTAAACAGGGTAATGTCACTGTGCAGGGGGAGAGTGTGAGTAAACAGGGTAATGTCACTGTGCAGGGGGAGAGTGTGAGTAAACAGGAAAATGTCACTGTGCAGGGGGAGAGTGAGTAAACAGGATAATGTCACTGTGTAGGGGGAGAGTGTGTGTCAACAGGATAATGTCACTGTGCAGGGGGAGAGTGTGAGTAAACAGGGTAAATTCACTGTGCAGGGGGAGAGATGAGTAAACAGGGTAATGTTACTATGCAGGGGGAGAGTGTGAGTAAACAGGATAATGTCACTGTGCAGGGGGAGAGGTGTGAGTAAACAGGATAATGTCACTGTGTAGGGGGAGAGTGTGAGGCAACAGGATAATGTCACTGTGCAGGGGGAGAGTGTGAGTAAACAGGGTAATGTCACTGTGCAGGGGAGAGATGAGTAAACAGGGTAATGTTACTATGCAGGGGGGAGAGTGTGAGTAAACAGGATAATGTCACTGTGCAGGGGGAGAGTGTGAGTAAACAGGGTAATGTTACAGTGCAGGGGGAGAGTGTGAGTAAACATGGTAATGTCACTGTGCGTGGGGAGAGTGTGAGTAAACAGGGTAATGTTACAGTGCAGTGGGAGAGTGTGAGTAAACAGGGTAATGTCACTGTGCAGGGGGAGAGTGTGAGTAAACAGGGTAATGTTACAGTGCAGGGGGAGAGTGTGAGTAAACAGGGTAATGTCACTGTGCAGGGGGAGAGTGTGAGTAAACATGCTAATGACACTATGCGTGGGGAGAGTGTGAGTAAACAGGGTAATGTTACAGTGCAGTGGGAGAGTGTGAGTAAACAGGGTAATGTCACTCTGCAGGGGGAGAGTGTGAGTAAACAGGGTAATGTCACTGTGCAGGGGGAGAGTGTGAGTAAACAGGGTAATGTCACTGTGCAGGGGGAGAGTGTGAGTAAACATGGTAATGTCACTATGCGTGGGGAGAGTGTGAGTAAACAGGGTAATGTTACAGTGCAGTGGGAGAGTGTGAGTAAACAGGGTAATGTCACTGTGCAGTGGGAGAATGTGAGTAAACAGGGTAATGTCACTGTGCAGGGGGAGGATGTGAGTAATCAGAGTAATGTCACTATGCAGGGGAGAGTGTGATTAAACAGGGTAATGTCTCTCTGCAGGGGGAGAGTGTGAGTAAACAGGGTAATGTCACTGTGCAGAGGGAGAATGTGAGTAAACAGGGTAATGTTACTGTGCAGGGGGAGAGGTGTGAGTAAACAGGATAATGTCACTGTGCAAGGGAGAGTGTGAGAAAACAGGATAATGTTACAGTGCAGGGGGAGAGTGTGAGTAAACAGGGTAATGTCACTGTGCAGGGGGAGATTGTGAGTAAACAGGGTAATGTAACTGTGCAGGGGGAGAGTGTGAGTAAACAGGAAAATGTCACTGTGCAGGGGGATAGTGTGAGTAAACAGGGTAATGTTACTATGCAGGGGGAGAGTGTGAGTAAACAGGGTAATGTTACTGTGCAGGGGGAGAGTGTGAGTAAACAGGGTAATGTTACTGTGCGGGGGGAGAGTGTGAGTAAACAGGGTAATGTCACTGTGCAGGGGAGAGTGTGAGTAAACAGACTAATGTCAATGTGCAGGGGAGAGTGTGAGTAAACAGGGTAATGTCACTGTGCAGGGGAGAGTGTGAGTAAACAGGATAATGTCACTGTGCAGGGGGAGAGTGTGAGTAAACAGAGTAATGTTACTGTGCAGGGGGAGAGTGTGAGTAAACAGGGGAATGTTACTCACGTGCTCACTGTGTGTGAGTAAACAAGGTAATGTCACTGTGCAGGGGGAGAGATGAGTAAACAGGGTAATGTCACTGTGCAGGGGGAGAGTGTGAGTAAACAGGTTAATGTCACTGTGCTGGGGGAGAGTGTGAGTAAACAGGGTAATGTTACTGTGCAGGGGGAGAGTGTGAGTAAACAGGGTAATGTAACTGTGCAGGGGGATAGTGTGAGTAAACAGAGTAATGTCACTATGCAGTGGGAGAGTGTGAGTAAACAGGGTAATATCACTGTGCAGGGGGAGAGTGTGAGTAAACAGGGTATTGTCACTGTGCAGGGGGAGAGTGTGAGTAAACAGGGTAATGTCACTGTGCAGGGGAAGAGTGTGAGTAAACAGGGTAATGTCACTGTGCAGGGGAGAGTGTGAGTAAACAGGGTAATGTCACTGTGCAGGGGGGAGTGTGAGTAAACAGGAAAATGTCACTGTGCAGGGGGAGAGTGAGTAAACAGGATAATGTCACTGTGTAGGGGGAGAGTGAGTAAACACGGTAATGTCACTGTGCATCGGAGAGATGAGTAAACAGGGTAATGTTACTATGCAGGGGGAGAGTGTGAGTAAACAGGATAATGTCACTGTGCAGGGGGAGAGTGTGAGTAAACAGGGTAATGTTACAGTGCAGGGGGAGAGTGTGAGTAAACATGGTAATGTCACTGTGCGTGGGGAGAGTGTGAGTAAACAGGGTAATGTTACAGTGCAGTGGGAGAGTGTGAGTAAACAGGGTAATGTCACTGTGCAGGGGGAGAGTGTGAGTAAAGAGGGTAATGTTCCAGTGCAGGGGGAGAGTGTGAGTAAACAGGGTAATGTCACTCTGCAGGGGGAGAGTGTGAGTAAACAGGGTAATGTCACTGTGCAGGGGGAGAATGTGAGTAAACAGGCTAATGTCACTGTGCAAGGGAGAGTGTAAATAAACAGGGTAATGCCACTGTGCAGGCGGAGAGTGTGAGTAAACAGGGTAATGTCACTGTGCAGGAGAGGGTGTGAGTAAACAGAGTAATGTCACTGTGCAGGGGGAGAGTGTGAGTAAACAGTGTAATGTCACTGTGCAGGGGGAGAGTGTGAGTCAACAAGATAATGTCACTGTGCAGGGGGAGAGTGTGAGTAAACAGGGTAACGTCACTGTGCAGGGGGAGAGTGTGAGTAAACAGAGTAATGTCACTATGCAGGGGGAGAGTGTGATTAAACAGAGTAATGTCACTATGCAGTGGGAGAGTGTGAGTAAACAGGGTAATATCACTGTGCAGGGGGAGAGTGTGAGTAAACAGGGTAATATCACTGTGCAGGGGGAGAATGTGAGTAAACAGGGTAATGTTACTGTGCAGGGGGAGAGTGTGAGTAAACAGGGTAATGTCACTGTGCAGGGGGAGAGTGTGAGTAAACAGGGTAATGTCACTGTGCAGGGGAAGAGTGTGAGTAAACAGGGTAATGTCACTGTGCAGGGGGAGAGTGTGAGTAAACAGGGTAATGTCACTGTGCAGGGGGAGAGTGTGAGTAAACAGGGTAATGTCACTGTGCAGGGGGAGAGTGTGAGTAAACAGGAAAATGTCACTGTGCAGGGGGAGAGTGAGTAAACAGGATAATGTCACTGTGTAGGGGGAGAGTGTGTGTCAACAGGATAATGTCACTGTGCAGGGGGAGAGTGTGAGTAAACAGGGTAATGTCACTGTGCAAGGGAGAGTGTGAGTAAACAGAGTAATGTCACTATGCAGGGGGAGAGTGTGAGTAAACACGGTAATGTCACTGTGCAGGGGGAGAGTGTGAGTAAACAGGGTAATGTCACTGTGCAGGGGGAGAGTGTGAGTCGACAAGATAATGTCACTGTGCAGGGGGAGAGGGTGAGTAAACAGGGTAATGTCACTGTGCAGGGGGAGAATGTGAGTAAACAGGGTAATGTCACTGTGCAAGGAACAGTGTGAGTAAACAGGGTAATGTCACTGTGCAGGGGGAGAGTGTGAGTAAACAGGGTAATGTTACTGTGCAGGGGGAGAGTGTGAGTAAACAGGGTAATGTCACTGTGCAGGGGGAGAATGTGAGTAAACAGGGTAATGTCACTGTGCAGGGGGAGGATGTGAGTAATCAGAGTAATGTCACTATGCAGCGGAGAGTGTGATTAAACAGGGTAATGTCTCTCTGCAGGGGGAGAGTGTGAGTAAACAGGGTAATGTCACTGTGCAGAGGGAGAATGTGAGTAAACAGGGTAATGTTACTGTGCAGGGGGAGAGTGTGAGTAAACAGGATAATGTCACTGTGCAAGGGAGAGTTTGAGAAAACAGGGTAATGTTACAGTGCAGGGGGAGAGTGTGAGTAAACAGGGTAATGTCACTGTGCAGGGGGAGATTGTGAGTAAACAGGGTAATGTAACTGTGCAGGGGGAGAGTGTGAGTAAACAGGATAATGTCACTGTGCAGGGGGAGAGTGTGAGTAAACAGGGTAATGTTACTGTGCAGGGGGAGAGTGTGAGTAAACAGGGTAATGTTACTGTGCAGGGGGAGAGTGTGAGTAAACAGGGTAATGTTACTGTGCGGGGGGAGAGTGTGAGTAAACAGGGTAATGTCACTGTGCAGGGGAGAGTGTGAGTAAACAGACTAATGTCACTGTGCAGGGCAGAGTGTGAGTAAACAGGGTAATGTCACTGTGCAGGGGAGAGTGTGAGTAAACAGGATAATGTCACTGTGCAGGGGGAGAGTGTGAGTAAACAGGGTAATGTCACTGTGCAGGGGGAGAGTGTGAGTAAACAGAGTAATGTTACTGTGCAGGGGGAGAGTGTGAGTAAAAAGGGGAATGTTACTGTGCAGAGGGAGAGTGTGAGTAAACAAGGTAATGTCACTGTGCAGGGGGAGAGATGAGTAAACAGGATAATGTCACTGTGCAGGGGGAGAGTGTGAGTAAACAGGTTAATGTCACTGTGCTGGGGGAGAGTGTGAGTAAACAGGGTAATGATACAGTGCAGGGGGAGAGTGTGAGTAAACAGGGTAATGTCACTGTGCAGGGGGAGATTGTGAGTAAACAGGGTAATGTAACTGTGCAGGGGGAGAGTGTGAGTAAACAGGATAATGTCACTGTGCAGGGGGAGAGTGTGAGTAAACAGGGTAATGTTACTGTGCAGGGGGAGAGTGTGAGTAAACAGGGTAATGTCACTGTGCAGGGGAGAGTGTGAGTAAACAGACTAATGTCAGTGTGCAGGGGAGAGTGTGAGTCAACAGGGTAATGTCACTGTGCAGGGGAGAGTGTGAGTAAACAGGATAATGTCACTGTGCAGGGGGAGAGTGTGAGTAAACAGGGTAATGTCACTGTGCAGGGGGAGAGTGTGAGTAAACAGAGTAATGTTACTGTGCAGGGGGAGTGTGTGAGTAAACAGGGGAATGTTACTGTGCAGAGGGAGAGTGTGAGTAAACAAGGTAATGTCACTGTGCAGGGGGAGAGATGAGTAAACCGGGCAATGTCACTGTGCAGGGGGAGAGTGTGAGTAAACAGGTTAATGTCACTGTGCTGGGGGAGAGTGTGAGTAAACAGGGTAATGATACAGTGCAGGGGGAGAGTGTGAGTAAACAGGGTAATGTCACTGTGCAGGGGGAGAGTGTGTGTAAACAGGGTAATGTCACAATGCAGCGGGAGAGTGTGAGTAAACAGGGTAATGTTACTGTGCAGGGGGAGAATGTGAGTAAACAGGGTAATGTCACTGTGCAGGGGGAGAGTGTGAGTAAACAGGGTAATGTCACTGTGCAGGGGGAGAGTGTGAGTAAACTGGGTAATGTCACTGTGCAGGGGGATAGTGTGAGTAAACAGAGTAATGTCACTATGCAGTGGGAGAGTGTGAGTAAACAGGGTAATATCACTGTGCAGGGGGAGAGTGTGAGTAAACAGGGTAATATCACTGTGCAGGGAGAGAATGTGAGTAAACAGGGTAATGTTACTGTGCAGGGGGAGAGTGTGAGTAAACAGGGTAATGTCACTGTGCAGGGGGATAGTGTGAGTAAACAGAGTAATGTCACTATGCAGTGGGAGAGTGTGAGTAAACAGGGTAATATCACTGTGCAGGGGGAGAGTGTGAGTAAACAGGGTAATATCACCGTGCAGGGGGAGAATGTGAGTAAACAGGGTAATGTTACTGTGCAGGGGGAGAGTGTGAGTAAACAGGGTATTGTCACTGTGCAGGGGGAGAGTGTGAGTAAACCGGGTAATGTCACTGTGCAGGGGAAGAGTGTGAGTAAACAGGGTAATGTCACTGTGCAGGGGGAGAGTGTGAGTAAACAGGGTAATGTCACTGTGCAGGGGGAGAGTGTGAGTAAACAGGGTAATGTCACTGTGCAGGGGGAGAGTGTGAGTAAACAGGAAAATGTCACTGTGCAGGGGGAGAGTGAGTAAACAGGATAATGTCACTGTGTAGGGGGAGAGTGTGTGTCAACAGGATAATGTCACTGTGCAGGGGGAGAGTGTGAGTAAACAGGGTAAATTCGCTGTGCAGGGGGAGAGTTGAGTAAACAGGGTAATGTTACTATGCAGGGGGAGAGTGTGAGTAAACAGGATAATGTCACTGTGCAGGGGGAGAGTGTGAGTAAACAGGATAATGTCACTGTGTAGGGGGAGAGTGTGAGGCAACAGGATAATGTCACTGTGCAGGGGGAGAGTGTGAGTAAACAGGGTAATGTCACTGTGCAGGGGAGAGATGAGTAAACAGGGTAATGTTACTATGCAGGGGGAGAGTGTGAGTAAACAGGATAATGTCACTGTGCAGGGGGAGAGTGTGAGTAAACAGGGTAATGTTACAGTGCAGGGGGAGAGTGTGAGTAAACATGGTAATGTCACTGTGCGTGGGGAGAGTGTGAGTAAACAGGGTAATGTTACAGTGCAGTGGGAGAGTGTGAGTAAACAGGGTAATGTCACTGTGCAGGGGGAGAGTGTGAGTAAACAGGGTAATGTTACAGTGCAGGGGGAGAGTGTGAGTAAACAGGGTAATGTCACTGTGCAGGGGGAGAGTGTGAGTAAACATGCTAATGTCACTATGCGTGGGGAGAGTGTGAGTAAACAGGGTAATGTTACAGTGCAGTGGGAGAGTGTGAGTAAACAGAGTAATGTCACTCTGCAGGGGGAGAGTGTGAGTAAACAGGGTAATGTCACTGTGCAGGGGGAGAATGTGAGTAAACAGGGTAATGTCACTGTGCAGGGGGAGGATGTGAGTAATCAGAGTAATGTCACTATGCAGGGGAGAGTGTGATTAAACAGGGTAATGTCTCTCTGCAGAGGGAGAGTGTGAGTAAACGGGAAATGTTACTGTGCAGGGGGAGAGTGTGAGTAAACAGGATAATGTCACTGTGCAAGGGAGAGTGTGAGAAAACAGGGTAATGTTACAGTGCAGGGGGAGAGTGTGAGTAAACAGGGTAATGTCACTGTGCAGGTGGAGATTGTGAGTAAACAGGGTAATGTAACTGTGCAGGGGGAGAGTGTGAGTAAACAGGATAATGTCACTGTGCAGGGGGAGAGTGTGAGTAAACAGGGTAATGTTACTGTGCAGGGGGAGAGTGTGAGTAAACAGGGTAATGTTACTGTGCAGGGGGAGAGTGTGAGTAAACAGGGTAATGTTACTGGGCGGGGGGAGAGTGTGAGTAAACAGGGTAATGTCACTGTGCAGGGGAGAGTGTGAGTAAACAGACTAATGTCACTGTGCAGGGGAGAGTGTGAGTCAACAGGGTAATGTCACTGTGCAGGGGAGAGTGTGAGTAAACAGGATAATGTCACTGTGCAGGGGGAGAGTGTGAGTAAACAGGGTAATGTCACTGTGCAGGGGGAGAGTGTGAGTAAACAGAGTAATGTTACTGTGCAGGGGGAGAGTGTGAGTAAACAGGGGAATGTTACTGTGCAGAGGGAGAGTGTGAGTAAACAAGGTAATGTCACTGTGCAGGGGGAGAGATGAGTAAACCGGGCAATGTCACTGTGCAGGGGGAGAGTGTGAGTAAACAGGTTAATGTCACTGTGCTGGGGGAGAGTGTGAGTAAACAGGGTAATGATACAGTGCAGGGGGAGAGTGTGAGTAAACTGGGTAATGTCACTGTGCAGGGGGAGAATGTGAGTAAACAGGGTAATGTTACTGTGCAGGGGGAGAGTGTGAGTAAACAGGGTAATGTCACTGTGCAGGGGGATAGTGTGAGTAAACAGAGTAATGTCACTATGCAGTGGGAGAGTGTGAGTAAACAGGGTAATGTCACTGTGCAGGGGGAGAGTGTGAGTAAACAGGGTAATATCACTGTGCAGGGGGAGAATGTGAGTAAACAGGGTAATGTTACTGTGCAGGGGGAGAGTGTGAGTAAACAGGGTAATGTCACTGTGCAGGGGGATAGTGTGAGTAAACAGAGTAATGTCACTATGCAGTGGGAGAGTGTGAGTAAACAGGGTAATATCACTGTGCAGGGGGAGAGTGTGAGTAAACAGGGTAATATCACTGTGCAGGGGGAGAATGTGAGTAAACAGGGTAATGTTACTGTGCAGGGGGAGAGTGTGAGTAAACAGGGTATTGTCACTGTGCAGGGGGAGAGTGTGAGTAAACAGGGTAATGTCACTGTGCAGGGGAAGAGTGTGAGTAAACAGGGTAATGTCACTGTGCAGGGGGAGAGTGTGAGTAAACAGGGTAATGTCACTGTGCAGGGGGAGAGTGTGAGTAAACAGGGTAATGTCACTGTGCAGGGGGAGAGTGTGAGTAAACAGGAAAATGTCACTGTGCAGGGGGAGAGTGAGTAAACAGGATAATGTCACTGTGTAGGGGGAGAGTGTGTGTCAACAGGATAATGTCACTGTGCAGGGGGAGAGTGTGAGTAAACAGGGTAAATTCACTGTGCAGGGGGAGAGTGTGAGTAAACAGGATAATGTCACTGTGTAGGGGGAGAGTGTGAGGCAACAGGATAATGTCACTGTGTAGGGGGAGAGTGTGAGGCAACAGGATAATGTCACTGTGCAGGGGGAGAGTGTGAGTAAACAGGGTAATGTCACTGTGCAGGAGGAGAGATGAGTAAACAGGGTAATGTTACTATGCAGGGGGAGAGTGTGAGTAAACAGGATAATGTCACTGTCCAGGGGGAGAGTGTGAGTAAACAGGATAATGTCACTGTGTAGGGGGAGAGTGTGAGGCAACAGGATAATGTCACTGTGCAGGGGGAGAGTGTGAGTAAACAGGGTAATGTCACTGTGCAGGGGAGAGATGAGTAAACAGGGTAATGTTACTATGCAGGGGGAGAGTGTGAGTAAACAGGATAATGTCACTGTGCAGGGGGAGAGTGTGAGTAAACAGGGTAATGTTACAGTGCAGGGGGAGAGTGTGAGTAAACATGGTAATGTCACTGTGCGTGGGGAGAGTGTGAGTAAACAGGGTAATGTTACAGTGCAGTGGGAGAGTGTGAGTAAACAGGGTAATGTCACTGTGCAGGGGGAGAGTGTGAGTAAACAGGGTAATGTTACAGTGCAGGGGGAGAGTGTGAGTAAACAGGGTAATGTCACTGTGCAGGGGGAGAGTGTGAGTAAACATGCTAATGACACTATGCGTGGGGAGAGTGTGAGTAAACAGGGTAATGTTACAGTGCAGTGGGAGAGTGTGAGTAAACAGGGTAATGTCACTCTGCAGGGGGAGAGTGTGAGTAAACAGGGTAATGTCACTGTGCAGGGGGAGAGTGTGAGTAAACAGGGTAATGTCACTGTGCAGGGGGAGAGTGTGAGTAAACATGGTAATGTCACTATGCGTGGGGAGAGTGTGAGTAAACAGGGTAATGTTACAGTGCAGTGGGAGAGTGTGAGTAAACAGGGTAATGTCACTGTGCAGTGGGAGAATGTGAGTAAACAGGGTAATGTCACTGTGCAGGGGGAGGATGTGAGTAATCAGAGTAATGTCACTATGCAGGGGAGAGTGTGATTAAACAGGGTAATGTCTCTCTGCAGGGGGAGAGTGTGAGTAAACAGGGTAATGTCACTGTGCAGAGGGAGAATGTGAGTAAACAGGGTAATGTTACTGTGCAGGGGGAGAGTGTGAGTAAACAGGATAATGTCACTGTGCAAGGGAGAGTGTGAGAAAACAGGATAATGTTACAGTGCAGGGGGAGAGTGTGAGTAAACAGGGTAATGTCACTGTGCAGGGGGAGATTGTGAGTAAACAGGGTAATGTAACTGTGCAGGGGGAGAGTGTGAGTAAACAGGATAATGTCACTGTGCAGGGGGATAGTGTGAGTAAACAGGGTAATGTTACTATGCAGGGGGAGAGTGTGAGTAAACAGGGTAATGTTACTGTGCAGGGGGAGAGTGTGAGTAAACAGGGTAATGTTACTGTGCGGGGGGAGAGTGTGAGTAAACAGGGTAATGTCACTGTGCAGGGGAGAGTGTGAGTAAACAGACTAATGTCAATGTGCAGGGGAGAGTGTGAGTAAACAGGGTAATGTCACTGTGCAGGGGAGAGTGTGAGTAAACAGGATAATGTCACTGTGCAGGGGGAGAGTGTGAGTAAACAGAGTAATGTTACTGTGCAGGGGGAGAGTGTGAGTAAACAGGGGAATGTTACTGTGCAGAGGGAGAGTGTGAGTAAACAAGGTAATGTCACTGTGCAGGGGGAGAGATGAGTAAACAGGGTAATGTCACTGTGCAGGGGGAGAGTGTGAGTAAACAGGTTAATGTCACTGTGCTGGGGGAGAGTGTGAGTAAACAGGGTAATGTTACTGTGCAGGGGGAGAGTGTGAGTAAACAGGGTAATGTAACTGTGCAGGGGGATAGTGTGAGTAAACAGAGTAATGTCACTATGCAGTGGGAGAGTGTGAGTAAACAGGGTAATATCACTGTGCAGGGGGAGAATGTGAGTAAACAGGGTAATGTTACTGTGCAGGGGGAGAGTGTGAGTAAACAGGGTATTGTCACTGTGCAGGGGGAGAGTGTGAGTAAACAGGGTAATGTCACTGTGCAGGGGAAGAGTGTGAGTAAACAGGGTAATGTCACTGTGCAGGGGGAGAGTGTGAGTAAACAGGGTAATGTCACTGTGCAGGGGGGAGTGTGAGTAAACAGGAAAATGTCACTGTGCAGGGGGAGAGTGAGTAAACAGGATAATGTCACTGTGTAGGGGGAGAGTGAGTAAACACGGTAATGTCACTGTGCATCGGAGAGATGAGTAAACAGGGTAATGTTACTATGCAGGGGGAGAGTGTGAGTAAACAGGATAATGTCACTGTGCAGGGGGAGAGTGTGAGTAAACAGGGTAATGTTACAGTGCAGGGGGAGAGTGTGAGTAAACATGGTAATGTCACTGTGCGTGGGGAGAGTGTGAGTAAACAGGGTAATGTTACAGTGCAGTGGGAGAGTGTGAGTAAACAGGGTAATGTCACTGTGCAGGGGGAGAGTGTGAGTAAAGAGGGTAATGTTCCAGTGCAGGGGGAGAGTGTGAGTAAACAGGGTAATGTCACTCTGCAGGGGGAGAGTGTGAGTAAACAGGGTAATGTCACTGTGCAGGGGGAGAATGTGAGTAAACAGGCTAATGTCACTGTGCAAGGGAGAGTGTAAATAAACAGGGTAATGCCACTGTGCAGGCGGAGAGTGTGAGTAAACAGGGTAATGTCACTGTGCAGGAGAGGGTGTGAGTAAACAGAGTAATGTCACTGTGCAGGGGGAGAGTGTGAGTAAACAGTGTAATGTCACTGTGCAGGGGGAGAGTGTGAGTCAACAAGATAATGTCACTGTGCAGGGGGAGAGTGTGAGTAAACAGGGTAACGTCACTGTGCAGGGGGAGAGTGTGAGTAAACAGAGTAATGTCACTATGCAGGGGGAGAGTGTGATTAAACAGAGTAATGTCACTATGCAGTGGGAGAGTGTGAGTAAACAGGGTAATATCACTGTGCAGGGGGAGAGTGTGAGTAAACAGGGTAATATCCCTGTGCAGGGGGAGAATGTGAGTAAACAGGGTAATGTTACTGTGCAGGGGGAGAGTGTGAGTAAACAGGGTAATGTCACTGTGCAGGGGGAGAGTGTGAGTAAACAGGGTAATGTCACTGTGCAGGGGAAGAGTGTGAGTAAACAGGGTAATGTCACTGTGCAGGGGGAGAGTGTGAGTAAACAGGGTAATGTCACTGTGCAGGGGGAGAGTGTGAGTAAACAGGGTAATGTCACTGTGCAGGGGGAGAGTGAGTAAACAGGATAATGTCACTGTGTAGGGGGAGAGTGTGTGTCAACAGGATAATGTCACTGTGCAGGGGGAGAGTGTGAGTAAACAGGGTAAATTCACTGTGCAGGGGGAGAGATGAGTAAACAGGGTAATGTTACTATGCAGGGGGAGAGTGTGAGTAAACAGGATAATGTCACTGTGCAGGGGGAGAGTGTGAGTAAACAGGATAATGTCACTGTGTAGGGGGAGAGTGTGAGGCAACAGGATAATGTCACTGTGCAGGGGGAGAGTGTGAGTAAACAGGGTAATGTCACTGTGCAGGGGAGAGATGAGTAAACAGGGTAATGTTACTATGCAGGGGGAGAGTGTGAGTAAACAGGATAATGTCACTGTGCAGGGGGAGAGTGTGAGTAAACAGGGTAATGTTACAGTGCAGGGGGAGAGTGTGAGTAAACATGGTAATGTCACTGTGCGTGGGGAGAGTGTGAGTAAACAGGGTAATGTTACAGTGCAGTGGGAGAGTGTGAGTAAACAGGGTAATGTCACTGTGCAGGGGGAGAGTGTGAGTAAACAGGGTAATGTTACAGTGCAGGGGGAGAGTGTGAGTAAAAAGGGTAATGTCACTGTGCAGGGGGAGAGTGTGAGTAAACATGCTAATGTCACTATGCGTGGGGAGAGTGTGAGTAAACAGGGTAATGTTACAGTGCAGTGGGAGAGTGTGAGTAAACAGGGTAATGTCACTCTGCAGGGGGAGAGTGTGAGTAAACAGGGTAATGTCACTGTGCAGGGGGAGAATGTGAGTAAACAGGGTAATGTCACTGTGCAGGGGGAGGATGTGAGTAATCAGAGTAATGTCACTATGCAGGGGAGAGTGTGATTAAACAGGGTAATGTCTCTCTGCAGGGGGAGAGTGTGAGTAAACAGGGTAATGTCACTGTGCAGAGGGAGAGTGTGAGTAAACGGGAAATGTTACTGTGCAGGGGGAGAATGTGAGTAAACAGGATAATGTCACTGTGCAAAGGAGAGTGTGAGAAAACAGGGTAATGTTACAGTGCAGGGGGAGAGTGTGAGTAAACAGGGTAATGTCACTGTGCAGGGGGAGATTGTGAGTAAACAGGGTAATGTAACTGTGCAGGGGGAGAGTGTGAGTAAACAGGATAATGTCACTGTGCAGGGGGAGAGTGTGAGTAAACAGGGTAATGTTACTGTGCAGGGGGAGAGTGTGAGTAAACAGGGTAATGTTACTGTGCAGGGGGAGAGTGTGAGTAAACAGGGTAATGTTACTGTGCGGGGGGAGAGTGTGAGTAAACAGGGTAATGTCACTGTGCAGGGGGAGAGTGTGAGTAAACAGACTAATGTCACTGTGCAGGGGAGAGTGTGAGTCAACAGGGTAATGTCACTGTGCAGGGGAGAGTGTGAGTAAACAGGATAATGTCACTGTGCAGGGGGAGAGTGTGAGTAAACAGAGTAATGTTACTGTGCAGGGGGAGAGTGTGAGTAAACAGGGGAATGTTACTGTGCAGAGGGAGAGTGTGAGTAAACAAGGTAATGTCACTGTGCAGGGGGAGAGATGAGTAAACCGGGCAATGTCACTGTGCAGGGGGAGAGTGTGAGTAAACAGGTTAATGTCACTGTGCTGGGGGAGGGTGTGAGTAAACAGGGTAATGATACAGTGCAGGGGGAGAGTGTGAGTAAACAGAGTAATGTCAACGTGCAGGGGGAGAGTGTGTGTAAACAGGGTAATGTTACTGTGCAGGGGGAGAATGTGAGTAAACAGGGTAATGTCACTGTGCAGGGGGAGAGTGTGAGTAAACAGGGTAATGTCACTGTGCAGGGGGAGAATGTGAGTAAACAGGGTAATGTCACTGCGCAGGGGGATAGTGTGAGTAAACAGAGTAATGTCACAATGCAGCGGGAGAGTGTGAGTAAACAGGGTAATGTTACTGTGCAGGGGGAGAATGTGAGTAAACAGGGTAATGTCACTGTGCAGGGGGAGAGTGTGAGTAAACAGGGTAATGTCACTGTGCAGGGGGAGAGTGTGAGTAAACTGGGTAATGTCACTGTGCAGGGGGATAGTGTGAGTAAACAGAGTAATGTCACTATGCAGTGGGAGAGTGTGAGTAAACAGGGTAATATCACTGTGCAGGGGGAGAGTGTGAGTAAACAGGGTAATATCACTGTGCAGGGGGAGAATGTGAGTAAACAGGGTAATGTTACTGTGCAGGGGGAGAGTGTGAGTAAACAGGGTAATGTCACTGTGCAGGGGGATAGTGTGAGTAAACAGAGTAATGTCACTATGCAGTGGGAGAGTGTGAGTAAACAGGGTAATATCACTGTGCAGGGGGAGAGTGTGAGTAAACAGGGTAATATCACTGTGCAGGGGGAGAATGTGAGTAAACAGGGTAATGTTACTGTGCAGGGGGAGAATGTGAGTAAACAGGGTATTGTCACTGTGCAGGGGGAGAGTGTGAGTAAACAGGGTAATGTCACTGTGCAGGGGAAGAGTGTGAGTAAACAGGGTAATGTCACTGTGCAGGGGGAGAGTGTGAGTAAACAGGGTAATGTCACTGTGCAGGGGGAGAGTGTGAGTAAACAGGGTAATGTCACTATGCAGCGGGAGAGTGTGAGTAAACAGGGTAATGTTACTGTGCAGGGGGAGAGTGTGAGTAAACAGGGTATTGTCACTGTGCAGGGGGAGAGTGTGAGTAAACAGGGTAATGTCACTGTGCAGGGGAAGAGTGTGAGTAAACAGGGTAATGTCACTGTGCAGGGGGAGAGTGTGAGTAAACAGGGTAATGTCACTGTGCAGGGGGAGAGTGTGAGTAAACAGGGTAATGTCACTGTGCAGGGGGAGAGTGTGAGTAAACAGGAAAATGTCACTGTGCAGGGGGAGAGTGAGTAAACAGGATAATGTCACTGTGTAGGGGGAGAGTGTGTGTCAACAGGATAATGTCACTGTGCAGGGGGAGAGTGTGAGTAAACAGGGTAAATTCACTGTGCAGGGGGAGAGATGAGTAAACAGGGTAATGTTACTATGCAGGGGGAGAGTGTGAGTAAACAGGATAATGTCACTCTGCAGGGGGAGAGTGTGAGTAGACAGGATAATGTCACTGTGTAGGGGGAGAGTGTGAGGCAACAGGATAATGTCACTGTGCAGGGGGAGAGTGTGAGTAAACAGGGTAATGTCACTGTGCAGGGGAGAGATGAGTAAACAGGGTAATGTTACTATGCAGGGGGAGAGTGTGAGTAAACAGGGTAATGTCACTGTGCAGGGGGAGAGTGTGAGTAAACAGGGTAATGTTACAGTGCAGGGGGAGAGTGTGAGTAAACATGCTAATGTCACTATGCGTGGGGAGAGTGTGAGTAAACAGGGTAATGTTACAGTGCAGTGGGAGAGTGTGAGTAAACAGGGTAATGTCACTCTGCAGGGGGACAGTGTGAGTAAACAGGGTAATGTCACTGTGCAGGGGGAGAGTGTGAGTAAACAGGGTAAGTCACTGTGCAGTGGGAGAGTGTGAGTAAACAGGGTAATGTCACTGTGCAGTGGGAGAATGTGAGTAAACAGGGTAATGTCACTGTGCAGGGGGAGGATGTGAGTAATCAGAGTAATGTCACTATGCAGGGGAGAGTGTGATTGAACAGGGTAATGTCTCTCTGCAGGGGGAGAGTGTGAGTAAACAGGGTAATGTCACTGTGCAGAGGGAGAATGTGAGTAAACAGGGTAATGTTACTGTGCAGGGGGAGAGTGTGAGTAAACAGGATAATGTCACTGTGCAAGGGAGAGTGTGAGAAAACAGGATAATTTTACAGTGCAGGGGGAGAGTGTGAGTAAACAGGGTAATGTCACTGTGCAGGGGGAGATTGTGAGTAAACAGGGTAATGTAACTGTGCAGGGGGAGAGTGTGAGTAAACAGGATAATGTCACTGTGCAGGGGGATAGTGTGAGTAAACAGGGTAATGTTACTATGCAGGGGGAGAGTGTGAGTAAACAGGGTAATGTTACTGTGCAGGGGGAGAGTGTGAGTAAACAGGGTAATGTTACTGTGCGGGGGGAGAGTGTGAGTAAACAGGGTAATGTCACTGTGCAGGGGAGAGTGTGAGTAAACAGACTAATGTCAATGTGCAGGGGAGAGTGTGAGTAAACAGGGTAATGTCACTGTGCAGGGGAGAGTGTGAGTAAACAGGATAATGTCACTGTGCAGGGGGAGAGTGTGAGTAAACAGGGTAATGTCACTGTGCAGGGGGAGAGTGTGAGTAAACAGAGTAATGTTACTGTGCAGGGGGAGAGTGTGAGTAAACAGGGGAATGTTACTGTGCAGAGGGAGAGTGTGAGTAAACAAGGTAATGTCACTGTGCAGGGGGAGAGATGAGTAAACAGGGTAATGTCACTGTGCAGGGGGAGAGTGTGAGTAAACAGGTTAATGTCACTGTGCTGGGGGAGAGTGTGAGTAAACACGGTAATGTTACTGTGAAGGGGGAGAGTGTGAGTAAATAGGGTAATGTAACTGTGCAGGGGGATAGTGTGAGTAAACAGAGTAATGTCACTATGCAGTGGGAGAGTGTGAGTAAACAGGGTAATATCACTGTGCAGGGGGAGAGTGTGAGTAAACAGGGTAATATCACTGTGCAGGGGGAGAATGTGAGTAAACAGGGTAATGTTACTGTGCAGGGGGAGAGTGTGAGTAAACAGGGTATTGTCACTGTGCAGGGGGAGAGTGTGAGTAAACAGGGTAATGTCACTGTGCAGGGGAAGAGTGTGAGTAAACAGGGTAATGTCACTGTGCAGGGGGAGAGTGTGAGTAAACAGGGTAATGTCACTGTGCAGGGGGAGAGTGTGAGTAAACAGGAAAATGTCACTGTGCAGGGGGAGAGTGAGTAAACAGGATAATGTCACTGTGTAGGGGGAGAGTGTGAGTAAACAGGATAATGTCACTGTGCAGGGGGAGAGTGTGAGTAAACAGGATAATGTCACTGTGTAGGGGGAGAGTGTGAGGCAACAGGATAATGTCACTGTGCAGGGGGAGAGTGTGAGTGAACAGGGTAATGTCACTGTGCAGGGGAGAGATGAGTAAACAGGGTAATGATACTATGCAGGGGGAGAGTGTGAGTAAACAGGATAATGTCACTGTGCAGGGGGAGAGTGTGGGTAAACAGGGTAATGTTACAGTGCAGGGGGAGAGTGTGAGTAAACATGGTAATGTCACTGTGCGTGGGGAGAGTGTGAGTAAACAGGGTAATGTTACAGTGCAGTGGGAGAGTGTGAGTAAACAGGGTAATGTCACTGTGCAGGGGGAGAGTGTGAGTAAACAGGGTAATGTTCCAGTGCAGGGGGAGAGTGTGAGTAAACAGGGTGATGTCAGTCTGCAGGGGGAGAGTGTGAGTAAACAGGGTAATGTCACTGTGCAGGGGGAGAATGTGAGTAAACAGGCTAATGTCACTGTGCAAGGGAGAGTGTAAGTAAACAGGGTAATGCCACTGTGCAGGCGGAGAGTGTGAGTAAACAGGGTAATGTCACTGTGCAGGAGAGGGTCTGAGTAAACAGAGTAATGTCACTGTGCAGGGGGAGAGTGTGAGTAAACAGAGTAATGTCACTATGCAGGGGGAGAGTATGATTAAACAGAGTAATATCACTGTGCATGGGGAGAGTGTGAGTAAACAGGGTAATATCACTGTGCAGGGGGAGAATGTGAGTAAACAGGGGAATGTTACTGTGCAGGGGGAGAGTGTGAGTAAACAGAGTAATGTCACTGTGCAGGGGGAGAGTGTGAGTAAACAGGGTAATGTCACTGTGCAGGGGGAGAGTGTGAGTAAACAAGGTAATGTCACTGTGCAGGGGGAGTGTGTGAGTAAGTAGGGTAATGTCACTGTGCAGGGGGAGACTGTGAGTAAACAGGGTAATGTCACTGTGCAGGGGGAGAGTGTGAGTAAACGGGATAATGTCACTGTGCAGGGGGAGAGTGTGAGTAAACAGGATAATGTCACTGTGTAGGGGGAGAGTGTGAGGCAACAGGATAATGTCACTGTGCAGGGGGAGAGTGTGAGTAAACAGGGTAATGTCACTGTGCAGGGGAGAGATGAGTAAACAGGGTAATGTCACTATGCAGGGGGAGAGTGTGAGTAAACAGGGTAATGTCACTATGCAGGGGGAGAGTGTGAGTAAACAGGGTAATGTCACTGTGCAGGGGGAGAGTGTGAGTAAACAGGGTAATGTCACTGTGCAGGGGGAGAGTGTGAGTCGACAAGATAATGTCACTGTGCAGGGGGAGAGTGTGAGTAAACAGGGTAATGTCACTGTGCAGGGGGAGAATGTGAGTAAACAGGGTAATGTCACTGTGCAGGGGGAGAATGTGAGTAAACAGGGTAATGTCACTGTGCAAGGGAGAGTGTGAGTAAACAGGGTAATGTCACTGTGCAGGGGGAGAGTGTGAGTCGACAAGATAATGTCACTGTGCAGGGGGAGAGTGTGAGTAAACAGGGTAATGTCACTGTGCAAGGGACAGTGTGAGTAAACAGGGTAATGTCACTGTGCAGGGGGACAGTGTGAGTAAACAGGGTAATGTTACTGTGCAGGGGGAGACAGTGAGTAAACAGGGTAATGTCACTGTGCAGGGGGAGAGTGTGAGTAAACGGGATAATGTCACTGTGCAGGGGGAGAGTGTGAGTAAACAGGATAATGTCACTGTGTAGGGGGAGAGTGTGAGGCAACAGGATAATGTCACTGTGCAGGGGGAGAGTGTGAGTAAACAGGGTAATGTCACTGTGCAGGGGAGAGATGAGTAAACAGGGTAATGTCACTATGCAGGGGGAGAGTGTGAGTAAACAGGGTAATGTCACTGTGCAGGGGAGAGTGTGAGTAAACAGGATAATGTCACTATGCAGGGGGAGAGTGTGAGTAAACAGGGTAATGTCACTGTGCAGGGGGAGAGTGTGAGTAAACAGGGTAATGTCACTGTGCAGGGGGAGAGTGTGAGTCGACAAGATAATGTCACTGTGCAGGGGGAGAGTGTGAGTAAACAGGGTAATGTCACTGTGCAGGGGGAGAATGTGAGTAAACAGGGTAATGTCACTGTGCAGGGGGAGAATGTGAGTAAACAGGGTAATGTCACTGTGCAAGGGAGAGTGTGAGTAAACAGGGTAATGTCACTGTGCAGGGGGAGAGTGTGAGTCGACAAGATAATGTCACTGTGCAGGGGGAGAGTGTGAGTAAACAGGGTAATGTCACTGTGCAAGGGACAGTGTGAGTAAACAGGGTAATGTCACTGTGCAGGGGGACAGTGTGAGTAAACAGGGTAATGTTACTGTGCAGGGGGAGAGTGTGAGTAAACAGGGTAATGTCACTGTGCAAGGGACAGTGTGAGTAAACAGGGTAATGTCACTGTGCAGGGGGAGAGTGTGAGTAAACAGGGTAATGTCACTGTGCAGGGGGAGAGTGTGAGTCGACAAGATAATGTCACTGTGCAGGGGGAGAGGGTGAGTAAACAGGGTAATGTCACTGTGCAGGGGGAGAATGTGAGTAAACAGGGTAATGTCACTGTGCAAGGGACAGTGTGAGTAAACAGGGTAATGTCACTGTGCAGGGGGAGTGTGTGAGTAAACAGGGTAATGTTACTGTGCAGGGGGAGAGTGTGAGTAAACAGGGTAATGTCACTGTGCAGGTGGAGAATGTGAGTAAACAGGGTAATGTCACTGTGCAGGGGGAGGATGTGAGTAATCAGAGTAATGTCACTATGCAGGGGACAGTGTGATTAAACAGGGTAATGTCTCTCTGCAGGGGGAGAGTGTGAGTAAACAGGGTAATGTCACTGTGCAGAGGGAGAATGTGAGTAAACAGGGTAATGTTACTGTGCAGGGGGAGAGTGTGAGTAAACAGGATAATGTCACTGTGCAAGGGGGAGTGTTAGAAAACAGGGTAATGTTACAGTGCAGGGGGAGAGTGTGAGTAAACAGGGTAATGTCACTGTGCAGGGGGAGATTCTGAGTAAACAGGGTAATGTAACTGTGCAGGGGGAGAGTGTGAGTAAACAGGATAATGTCACTTTGCAGGGGGAGAGTGTGAGTAAACAGGGTAATGTTACTGTGCAGGGGGAGAGTGTGAGTAAACAGGGTAATGTTACTGTGCAGGGGGAGAGTGTGAGTAAACAGGGTAATGTTACTGTGCGGGGGGAGAGTGTGAGTAAACAGGGTAATGTCACTGTGCAGGGGAGAGTGTGAGTAAACAGACTAATGTCACTGTGCAGGGGAGAGTGTGAGTAAACAGGGTAATCTCACTGTGCAGGGGAGAGTGTGAGTAAACAGGATAATGTCACTGTGCAGGGGGAGAGTGTGAGTAAACAGGGTAATGTCACTGTGCAGGGGGAGAGTGTGAGTAAACTGGGTAATGTCACTGTGCAGGGGGATAGTGTGAGTAAACAGAGTAATGTCACTATGCAGTGGGAGAGTGTGAGTAAACAGGGTAATATCACTGTGCAGGGGGAGAGTGTGAGTAAACAGGGTAATATCACTGTGCAGGGGGAGAATGTGAGTAAACAGGGTAATGTTACTGTGCAGGGGGAGAGTGTGAGTAAACAGGGTAATGTCACTGTGCAGTGGGAGAGTGTGAGTAAACAGGGTAATGTCACTGTGCAGGGGAAGAGTGTGAGTAAACAGGGTAATGTCACTGTGCAGGGGGAGAGTGTGAGTAAACAGGGTAATGTCACTGTGCAGGGGGAGAGTGTGAGTAAACAGGGTAATGTCACTGTGCAGGGGGAGAGTGTGAGTAAACAGGGTAATGTCACTGTGCAGGGGGAGAGTGTGAGTAAACAGGAAAATGTCACTGTGCAGGGGGAGAGTGAGTAAACAGGATAATGTCACTGTGTAGGGGGAGAGTGTGTGTCAACAGGATAATGTCACTGTGCAGGGGGAGAGTGTGAGTAAACAGGGTAAATTCACTGTGCAGGGGGAGAGATGAGTAAACAGGGTAATGTTACTATGCAGGGGGAGAGTGTGAGTAAACAGGATAATGTCACTGTGCAGGGGGAGAGTGTGAGTAAACAGGATAATGTCACTGTGTAGGGGGAGAGTGTGAGGCAACAGGATAATGTCACTGTGCAGGGGGAGAGTGTGAGTAAACAGGGTAATGTCACTGTGCAGGGGAGAGATGAGTAAACAGGGTAATGTTACTATGCAGGGGGAGAGTGTGAGTAAACAGGATAATGTCACTGTGCAGGGGGAGAGTGTGAGTAAACAGGGTAATGTTACAGTGCAGGGGGAGAGTGTGAGTAAACATGGTAATGTCACTGTGCGTGGGGAGAGTGTGAGTAAACAGGGTAATGTTACAGTGCAGTGGGAGAGTGTGAGTAAACAGGGTAATGTCACTGTGCAGGGGGAGAGTGTGAGTAAACAGGGTAATGTTACAGTGCAGGGGGAGAGTGTGAGTAAACTGGGTAATATCACTGTGCAGGCGGAGAGTGTGAGTAAACATGGTAATGTCACTATGCGTGGGGAGAGTGTGAGTAAACAGGGTAATGTTACAGTGCAGTGGGAGAGTGTGAGTAAACAGGGTAATGTCACTCTGCAGGGGGAGAATGTGAGTAAACAGGGTAATGTCACGTTGCAGGGGGAGAATGTGAGTAAACAGGCTAATGTCACTGTGCAAGGGAGAGTGTAAGTAAACAGGGTAATGCCACTGTGCAGGCGGAGAGTGTGAGTAAACAGGGTAATGTCACTGTGCAGGAGAGGGTGTGAGTAAACAGAGTAATGTCACTGTGCAGGGGGAGAGTGTGAGTAAACAGGGTAATGTCACTGTGCAGGGGGAGAGTGTGAGTCAACAAGATAATGTCACTGTGCAGGGGGAGAGTGTGAGTAAACAGGGTAATGTCACTGTGCAGGGGGAGAGTGTGAGTAAACAGAGTAATGTCACTATGCAGGGGGAGAGTGTGATTAAACAGAGTAATATCACTGTGCATGGGGAGAGTGTGAGTAAACAGCGTAATATCACTGTGCAGGGGGAGAATGTGAGTAAACAGGGGAATGTTACTGTGCAGGGGGAGAGTGTGAGTAAACAGAGTAATGTCACTGTGCAGGGGGAGAGTGTGAGTAAACAGGGTAATGTCACTGTGCAGGGGGAGAGTGTGAGTAAACAGGGTAATGTCACTGTGCAGGGGGAGTGTGTGAGTAAATAGGGTAATGTCACTGTGCAGGGGAAGACTGTGAGTAAACAGGGTAATGTCACTGTGCAGGGGGAGAGTGTGAGTAAACGGGATAATGTCACTGTGCAGGGGGAGAGTGTGAGTAAACAGGATAATGTCACTGTGTAGGGGGAGACTGTGAGGCAACAGGATAATGTCACTGTGCAGGGGGAGAGTGTGAGTAAACAGGGTAATGTCATTGTGCAGGGAAGAGATGAGTAAACAGGGTAATGTCACTATGCAGGGGGAGAGTGTGAGTAAACAGGGTAATGTTACTGTGCAGGTGGAGAGTGTGAGTAAACAGGGTAATGTCACTGTGCAGGGGAGAGTGTGAGTAAACAGGGTAATGTCACTATGCAGGGGGAGAGTGTGAGTAAACAGGGTAATGTCACTGTGCAGGGGGAAAGTGTGAGTAAACAAGGTAATGTCACTGTGCAGGGGGAGAGTGTGAGTCGACAAGATAATGTCACTGTGCAGGGGGAGAGTGTGAGTAAACAGGGTAATGTCACTGTGCAGGGGAGAATGTGAGTAAACAGGGTAATGTCACTGTGCAGGGGGAGAATGTGAGTAAACAGGGTAATGTCACTGTGCAAGGGAGAGTGTGAGTAAACAGGGTAATGTCACTGTGCAGGGGGAGAGTGTGAGTCGACAAGATAATGTCACAGTGCAGGGGGAGAGTGTGAGTAAACAGGGTAATGTCACTGTGCAAGGGACAATGTGAGTAAACAGGGTAATGTCACTCTGCAGGGGGACAGTGTGAGTAAACAGGGTAATGTCACTGTGCAAGGGACAGTGTGAGTAAACAGGGTAATGTCACTGTGCAGGGGGAGAGTGTGAGTAAACAGGGTAATGTCACTGTGCAGGGGGAGAGTGTGAGTCGACAAGATAATGTCACTGTGTAGGGGGAGAGTGTGAGTAAACAGGGTAATGTCACTGTGCAGGGGGAGAATGTGAGTAAACAGGGTAATGTCACTGTGCAGGGGGAGAGTGTGAGTAAACAGAGTAATGTCACTTTGCAGGGGGAGAGTGTGAGTAAACAGGGTAATGTCACTGTGCAGGGGGAGAGTGTGAGTAAACAGGGTAATGTCACTGTGCAGGGGGAGAGTGTGAGTAAACAGGGTAATGTCACTGTGCAGGGGGAGAGTGTGAGTCGACAAGATAATGTCACTGTGCAGGGGGAGAGGCTGAGTAAACAGGGTAATGTCACTGTGCAGGGGGAGAATGTGAGTAAACAGGGTAATGTCACTGTGCAAGGGACAGTGTGAGTAAACAGGGTAATGTCACTGTGCAGGGGGAGAGTGTGAGTAAACAGGGTAATGTTACTGTGCAGGGGGAGAGTGTGAGTAAACAGGGTAATGTCACTGTGCAGGGGGGAGAATGTGAGTAAACAGGGTAATGTCACTGTGCAGGGGGAGGATGTGAGTAATCAGAGTAATGTCACTATGCAGTGGAGAGTGTGATTAAACAGGGTAATGTCTCTCTGCAGGGGGAGTGTGTGAGTAAACAGGGTAATGTCACTGTGCAGAGGGAGAATGTGAGTAAACAGGGTAATGTTACTGTGCGGGGGGAGAGTGTGAGTAAACAGGATAATGTCACTGTGCAAGGGAGAGTGTGAGAAAACAGGGTAATGTTACAGTGCAGGGGGAGAGTGTGAGTAAACAGGGTAATGTCACTGTGCAGGGGGAGATTGTGAGTAAACAGGGTAATGTAACTGTGCAGGGGAGAGTGTGAGTAAACAGGATAATGTCACTGTGCAGGGGGAGAGTGTGAGTAAACAGGGTAATGTTACTGTGCAGGGGGAGAGTGTGAGTAAACAGGGTAATGTTACTGTGCAGGGGGAGAGTGTGAGTAAACAGGGTAATGTTACTGTGCGGGGGGAGAGTGTGAGTAAACAGGGTAATGTCACTGTGCAGGGGAGAGTGTGATTAAACAGACTAATGTCACTGTGCAGGGGAGAGTGTGAGTAAACAGGGTAATGTCACTGTGCAGGGGAGAGTGTGAGTAAACAGGATAATGTCACTGTGCAGGGGGAGAGTGTGAGTAAACAGGGTAATGTCACTGTGCAGGGGGAGAGTGTGAGTAAACAGAGTAATGTTACTGTGCAGGGGGAGAGTGTGAGTAAACAGGGGAATGTTACTGTGCAGAGGGAGAGTGTGAGCAAACAAGGTAATGTCACTGTGCAGGGGGGAGAGATGAGTAAACAGGGTAATGTCACTGTGCAGGGGGAGAGTGTGAGTAAACAGGTTAATGTCACTGTGCTGGGGGAGAGTGTGAGTAAACAGGGTAATGATACAGTGCAGGGGGAGAGTGTGAGTAAACAGGGTAATGTCACTGTGCAGGGGGAGAGTGTGTGTAAACAGGGTAATGTCACTATGCAGCGGGAGAGTGTGAGTAAACAGGGTAATGTTACTGTGCAGGGGTAGAATGTGAGTAAACAGGGTAATGTCACTGTGCAGGGGGAGAGTGTGAGTAAAGAGGGTAATGTCACTGTGCAGGGAGAGAGTGTGAGTAAACTGGGTAATGTCACTGTGCAGTGGGATAGTGTGAGTAAACAGAGTAATGTCACTATGCAGTGGGAGAGTGTGAGTAAACAGGGTAATATCACTGTGCAGGGGAGAGTCTGAGTAAACAGGGTAATATCACTGTGCAGGGGGAGAATGTGAGTAAACAGGGTAATGTTACTGTGCAGGGGGGGGAGTGTGAGTAAACAGGGTATTGTCACTGTGCACGGGGAGAGTATGAGTAAACAGGGTAATGTCGCTGTGCAGGGGGAGAGTGTGAGTAACAGGAAAATGTCACTGTGCAGGGGAAAGTGAGTAAACAGGATAATGTCACTGTGTAGGGGAGAGTGTGTGTCAACAGGATAATGTCACTGTGCAGGGGGAGAGAGTGAATAAACAGGGTAAAGTCACTGTGCAGGGGGAGAGATGAGTAAACAGGGTAATGTTACTTGGCAGGGGGAGAGTGTGAGTAAACAGGATAATGTCACTGTGCAGGGGGAGAGTGTGAGCAAACAGGGTAATGTTACAGTGCAGGGGGAGAGTGTGAGTAAACAGGGTAATGTTACTGTGCAGGGGGAGAGTGTGAGTAAACAGGGTAATGTCACCATGCATGGAGAGATGAGTAAACAGGGTAATGTTACTATGCAGGGGGAGAGTGTGAGTAAACAGGATAATGTCACTGTGCTGGGGGAGAGTGTGAGTAAACAGGGTAATGTTACAGTGCAGGGGGAGAGTGTGAGTAAACAGGGTAATGTCACTGTGCAGAGGGAGAGTGTGAGTAAACATGGTAATGTCACTATGCGTGGGGAGAGTGTGAGTAAACAGGGTAATGTTCCAGTGCAGTGGGAGAGTGTGAGTAAACAGGGTAATGTCACTCTGCAGGGGGAGAGTGTGAGTAAACAGGGTAATGTCACTGTGCAGGGGGGAGAATGTGAGTAAACAGGCTAATGTCACTGTGCAAGGGAGAGTGTAAGTAAACAGGGTAATGCCACTGTGCAGGCGGAGAGTGTGAGTAAACAGGGTAATGTCACTGTGCAGGAGAGGGTGTGAGTAAACAGAGTAATGTCACTGTGCAGGGGGAGAGTGTGAGTAAACAGGGTAATGTCACTGTGCAGGGGAGAGTGTGAGTCAACAAGATGATGTCACTGTGCAGGGGGAGAGTGTGAGTAAACAGGGTAATGTCACTGTGCAGGGGGAGAGTGTGAGTAAACAGAGTAATGTCACTATGCAGGGGGAGAGTGTGATTAAACAGAGTAATATCACTGTGCATGGGGAGAGTGTGAGTAAACAGGGTAATATCACTGTGCAGGGGGAGAATGTGAGTAAACAGGGGGAATGTTACTGTGCAGGGGGGAGAGTGTGAGTAAACAGAGTAATGTCACTGTGCAGGGGGAGAGTGTGAGTAAACAGGGTAATGTCACTGTGCAGGGGGAGAGTGTGAGTAAACAGGGTAATGTCACTGTGCAGGGGGAGTGTGTGAGTAAGTAGGGTAATGTCACTGTGCAGGGGGAGAGTGTGAGTAAACAGGGTAATGTCACTTTGCAGGGGGAGTGTGTGAGTAAATAGGGTAATGTCACTGTGCAGGGGGAGAATGTGAGTAAACAGGGTAATGTCACTGTGCAAGGGACAGTGTGAGTAAACAGGGTAATGTCACTTTGCAGGGGGCTTGTGTGAGTAAATAGGGTAATGTCACTGTGTCACGTGCTCACTGTGTAAACAGGGGTAATGTCACTGTGCAAGGGACAGTGTGAGTAAACAGGGTAATGTCACTGTGCAGGGGGAGAGTGTGAGTAAACAGGGTAATGTTACTGTGCAGGGGGTGAGTGTGAGTAAACAGGGTAATGTCACTGTGCAGGGGGAGAATGTGAGTAAACAGGGTAATGTCACTGTGCAGGGGGAGGATGTGAGTAATCAGAGTAATGTCACTATGCAGTGGAGAGTGTGATTAAACAGAGTAATGTCTCTCTGCAGGGGGAGAGTGTGAGTAAACAGGGTAATGTCACTGTGCAGAGGGAGAATGTGAGTAAACAGGGTAATGTTACTGTGCAGGGGGAGAGTGTGAGTAAACAGGATAATGTCACTGTGCAAGGGAGAGTGTGAGAAAACAGAGTAATGTTACAGTGCAGGGGGAGAGTGTGAGTAAACAGGGTAATGTCACTGTGCAGGGGAGATTGTGAGTAAACAGGGTAATGTAACTGTGCAGGGGAGAGTGTGAGTAAACAGGATAATGTCACTGTGCAGGGGGAGAGTGTGAGTAAACAGGGTAATGTTACTGTGCAGGGGGAGAGTGTGAGTAAACAGGGTAATGTTACTGTGCAGGGGAGAGTGTGAGTAAACAGGGTAATGTTACTGTGCGGGGGGAGAGTGTGAGTAAACAGGGTAATGTCACAGTGCAGGGGAGAGTGTGAGTAAACAGACTAATGTCACTGTGCAGGGAGAGTGTGAGTAAACAGGGTAATGTCACTGTGCAGGGGAGAGTGTGAGTAAACAGGATAATGTCACTGTGCAGGGGGAGAGTGTGAGTAAACAGGGTAATGTCACTGTGCAGGGGGAGAGTGTGAGTAAACAGAGTAATGTTACTGTGCAGGGGGAGAGTGTGAGTAAACAGGGGAATGTTACTGTGCAGAGGGAGAGTGTGAGCAAACAAGGTAATGTCGCTGTGCAGGGGAGAGATGAGTAAACAGGGTAATGTCACTGTGCAGGGGGAGAGTGTGAGCAAACAGGGTAATGTTACAGTGCAGGGGGAGAGTGTGAGTAAACAGGGTAATGTTACTGTGCAGGGGAGAGTGTGAGTAAACAGGGTAATGTCACCATGCAGGGGAGAGATGAGTAAACAGGGTAATGTTACTATGCAGGGGGAGAGTGTGAGTAAACAGGATAATGTCACTGTGCTGGGGGAGAGTGTGAGTAAACAGGGTAATGTTACAGTGCAGGGGGAGAGTGTGAGTAAACAGGGTAATGTCACTGTGCAGAGGGAGAGTGTGAGTAAACATGGTAATGTCACTATGCGTGGGGAGAGTGTGAGTAAACAGGGTAATGTTCCAGTGCAGTGGGAGAGTGTGAGTAAACAGGGTAATGTCACTCTGCAGGGGGAGAGTGTGAGTAAACAGGGTAATGTCACTGTGCAGGGGGAGAATGTGAGTAAACAGGCTAATGTCACTGTGCAAGGGAGAGTGTAAGTAAACAGGGTAATGCCACTGTGCAGGCGGAGAGTGTGAGTAAACAGGGTAATGTCTCACGTGCTCACTGTGTGTGAGTAAACAGAGTAATGTCACTGGGCAGGGGGAGAGTGTGAGTAAACAGGGTAATGTCACTGTGCAGGGGGAGAGTGTGAGTCAACAAGATGATGTCACTGTGCAGGGGGAGAGTGTGAGTAAACAGGGTAATGTCACTGTGCAGGGGGAGAGTGTGAGTAAACAGAGTAATGTCACTATGCAGGGGGAGAGTGTGATTAAACAGAGTAATATCACTGTGCATGGGGAGAGTGTGAGTAAACAGGGTAATATCACTGTGCAGGGGGAGAATGTGAGTAAACAGGGGAATGTTACTGTGCAGGGGGAGAGTGTGAGTAAACAGAGTAATGTCACTGTGCAGGGGGAGAGTGTGAGTAAACAGGGTAATGTCACTGTGCAGGGGGAGAGTGTGAGTAAACAGGGTAATGTCACTGTGCAGGGGGAGTGTGTGAGTAAGTAGGGTAATGTCACTGTGCAGGGGGAGAGTGTGAGTAAACAGGGTAATGTCACTTTGCAGGGGGAGTGTGTGAGTAAATAGGGTAATGTCACTGTGCAGGGGAGAATGTGAGTAAACAGGGTAATGTCACTGTGCAAGGGACAGTGTGAGTAAACAGGGTAATGTCACTTTGCAGGGGGAGTGTGTGAGTAAATAGGGTAATGTCACTGTGCAGGGGGAGAATGTGAGTAAACAGGGTAATGTCACTGTGCAAGGGACAGTGTGAGTAAACAGGGTAATGTCACTGTGCAGGGGGAGAGTGTGAGTAAACAGGGTAATGTTACTGTGCAGGGGGTGAGTGTGAGTAAACAGGGTAATGTCACTGTGCAGGGGGAGAATGTGAGTAAACAGGGTAATGTCACTGTGCAGGGGGAGGATGTGAGTAATCAGAGTAATGTCACTATGCAGTGGAGAGTGTGATTAAACAGGGTAATGTCTCTCTGCAGGGGGAGAGTGTGAGTAAACAGGGTAATGTCACTGTGCAGAGGGAGAATGTGAGTAAACAGGGTAATGTTACTGTGCAGGGGGAGAGTGTGAGTAAACAGGATAATGTCACTGTGCAAGGGAGAGTGTGAGAAAACAGGGTAATGTTACAGTGCAGGGGGAGAGTGTGAGTAAACAGGGTAATGTCACTGTGCAGGGGGAGATTGTGAGTAAACAGGGTAATGTAACTGTGCAGGGGAGAGTGTGAGTAAACAGGATAATGTCACTGTGCAGGGGGAGAGTGTGAGTAAACAGGGTAATGTTACTGTGCAGGGGGAGAGTGTGAGTAAACAGGGTAATGTTACTGTGCAGGGGGAGAGTGTGAGTAAACAGGGTAATGTTACTGTGCGGGGGGAGAGTGTGAGTAAACAGGGTAATGTCACTGTGCAGGGGAGAGTGTGAGTAAACAGACTAATGTCACTGTGCAGGGGAGAGTGTGAGTAAACAGGGTAATGTCACTGTGCAGGGGAGAGTGTGAGTAAACAGGATAATGTCACTGTGCAGGGGGAGAGTGTGAGTAAACAGGGTAATGTTACTGTGCAGGGGGAGAATGTGAGTAAACAGGGTAATGTTACAGTGCAGGGGGAGAGTGTGAGTAAACAGAGTAATGTTACTGTGCAGGGGGAGAGTGTGAGTAAACAGGGGAATGTTACTGTGCAGAGGGAGAGTGTGAGCAAACAAGGTAATGTCACTGTGCAGGGGGAGAGATGAGTAAACAGGGTAATGTCACTGTGCAGGGGGAGAGTGTGAGTAAACAGGTTAATGTCACTGTGCTGGGGGAGAGTGTGAGTAAACAGGGTAATGATACAGTGCAGGGGGAGAGTGTGAGTAAACAGGGTAATGTCACTGTGCAGGGGGAGAGTGTGTGTAAACAGGGTAATGTCACTATGCAGCGGGAGAGTGTGAGTAAACAGGGTAATGTCACTGTGCAGGGGGAGAGTGTGAGTAAACAGGGTAATGTCACTGTGCAGGGGGAGAGTGTGAGTAAACAGGGTAATGTCACTGTGCAGGGGGAGAGTGTGAGTAAACAGGGTAATGTTACTGTGCAGGGGGAGAATGTGAGTAAACAGGGTAATGTCACTGTGCAGGGGGAGAGTGAGTAAACAGGATAATGTCACTGTGTAGGGGGAGAGTGTGAGTAAACAGGGTAAAGTCACTGTGCAGGGGGAGAGATGAGTAAACAGGGTAATGTTACTTGGCAGGGGGAGAGTGTGAGTAAACAGGATAATGTCACTGTGCAGGGGGAGAGTGTGAATAAACAGGGTAAAGTCACTGTGCAGGGGGAGAGATGAGTAAACAGGGTAATGTTACTTGGCAGGGGGAGAGAGTGAGTAAACAGGATAATGTCACTGTGCAGGGGGAGAGTGTGAGCAAACAGGGTAATGTTACAGTGCAGGGGGAGAGTGTGAGTAAACAGGGTAATGTTACTGTGCAGGGGGAGAGTGTGAGTAAACAGGGTAATGTTACTGTGCAGGGGGAGAGTGTGAGTAAACAGGGTAATGTCACCATGCAGGGGAGAGATGAGTAAACAGGGTAATGTTACAATGCAGGGGGAGAGTGTGAGTAAACAGGATAATGTCACTGTGCTGGGGGAGAGTGTGAGTAAACAGGGTAATGTTACAGTGCAGGGGGAGAGTGTGAGTAAACAGGGTAATGTCACTGTGCAGGGGGAGAGTGTGAGTAAACATGGTAATGTCACTATGCGTGGGGAGAGTGTGAGTAAACAGGGTAATGTTCCAGTGCAGTGGGAGAGTGTGAGTAAACAGGGTAATGTCACTCTGCAGGGGGAGAGTGTGAGTAAACAGGGTAATGTCACTGTGCAGGGGGAGAATGTGAGTAAACAGGCTAATGTCACTGTGCAAGGGAGAGTGTAAGTAAACAGGGTAATGCCACTGTGCAGGCGGAGAGTGTGAGTAAACAGGGTAATGTCACTGTGCAGGAGAGGGTGTGAGTAAACAGAGTAATGTCACTGTGCAGGGGGAGAGTGTGAGTAAACAGGGTAATGTCACTGTGCAGGGGGAGAGTGTGAGTCAACAAGATGATGTCACTGTGCAGGGGGAGAGTGTGAGTAAACAGGGTAATGTCACTGTGCAGGGGGAGAGTGTGAGTAAACAGAGTAATGTCACTATGCAGGGGGAGAGTGTGATTAAATAGAGTAATATCACTGTGCATGGGGAGAGTGTGAGTAAACAGGGTAATATCACTGTGCAGGGGGAGAATGTGAGTAAACAGGGGAATGTTACTGTGCAGGGGGAGAGTGTGAGTAGACAGAGTAATGTCACTGTGCAGGGGGAGAGTGTGAGTAAACAGGGTAATGTCACTGTGCAGGGGGAGAGTGTGAGTAAACAGGGTAATGTCACTGTGCAGGGGGAGTGTGTGAGTAAGTAGGGTAATGTCACTGTGCAGGGGGAGAGTGTGAGTAAACAGGGTAATGTCACTTTGCAGGGGGAGTGTGTGAGTAAATAGGGTAATGTCACTGTGCAGGGGGAGACTGTGAGTAAACAGGGTAATGTCACTGTGCAGGGGGAGAGTGTGAGTAAACAGGGTAATGTCACTTTGCAGGGGGAGTGTGTGAGTAAATAGGGTAATGTCACTGTGCAGGGGGAGACTGTGAGTAAACAGGGTAATGTCACTGTGCAGGGGGAGAGTGTGAGTAAACGGAATAATGTCACTGTGCAGGAGGAGAGTGTGAGTAAACAGGATAATGTCACTGTGTCGGGGGAGAGTGTGAGGCAACAGGATAATGTCACTGTGCAGGGGGAGAGTGTGAGTAAACAGGGTAATGTCACTGTGCAGGGGAGAGATGAGTAAACAGGGTAATGTCACTATGCAGGGGGAGAGTGTGAGTAAACAGGGTAATGTCACTGTGCAGGGGAGAGATGTGTAAACAGGGTAATGTTACTATGCAGGGGGAGAGTGTGAGTAAACAGGATAATGTCACTGTGCAGGGGGAGAGTGTGAGTAAACAGGGTAATGTTACAGTGCAGGGGGAGAGTGTGAGTAAACATGGTAATGTCACTGTGCAGGGGGAGAGTGTGAGTAAACAGGGTAATGTCACTGTGCAGGGGAGAGATGAGTAAACAGGGTAATGTTACTATGCAGGGGGAGAGTGTGAGTAAACAGGATAATGTCACTGTGCAGGGGGAGAGTGTGAGTAAACAGGGTAATGTTACAGTGCAGGGGGAGAGTGTGAGTAAACATGGTAATGTCACTGTGCGTGGGGAGAGTGTGAGTAAACAGGGTAATGTTACAGTGCAGTGGGAGAGTGTGAGTAAACAGGGTAATGTCACTGTGCAGGGGGAGAGTGTGAGTAAACAGGGTAATGTTACAGTGCAGGGGGAGAGTGTGAGTAAACCGGGTAATGTCACTGTGCAGGGGGAGAGTGTGAGTAAACATGGTAATGTCACTATGCGTGGGGAGAGTGTGAGTAAACAGGGTAATGTTACAGTGCAGTGGGAGAGTGTGAGTAAACAGGGTAATGTCACTCTGCAGGGGGAGAATGTGAGGAAACAGGGTAATGTCACGTTGCAGGGGGAGAATGTGAGTAAACAGGCTAATGGCACTGTGCAAGGGAGAGTGTAAGTAAACAGGGTAATGCCACTGTGCAGGCGGAGAGTGTGAGTAAACAGGGTAATGTCACTGTGCAGGAGAGGGTGTGAGTAAACAGAGTAATGTCACTGTGCAGGGGGAGAGTGTGAGTAAACAGGGTAATGTCACTGTGCAGGGGGAGAGTGTGAGTCAACAAGATAATGTCACTGTGCAGGGGGAGAGTGTGAGTAAAGAGGGTAATGTCACTGTGCAGGGGGAGAGTGTGAGTAAACAGAGTAATGTCACTATGCAGGGGGAGAGTGTGATTAAACAGAGTAATATCACTGTGCATGGGGAGAGTGTGAGTAAACAGCGTAATATCACTGTGCAGGGGGAGAATGTGAGTAAACAGGGGAATGTTACTGTGCAGGGGGAGAGTGTGAGTAAACAGAGTAATGTCACTGTGCAGGGGGAGAGTGTGAGTAAACAGGGTAATGTCACTGTGCAGGGGGAGAGTGTGAGTAAACAGGGTAATGTCACTGTGCAGGGGGAGTGTGTGAGTAAATAGGGTAATGTCACTGTGCAGGGGGAGACTGTGAGTAAACAGGGTAATGTCACTGTGCAGGGGGAGAGTGTGAGTAAACGGGATAATGTCACCGTGCAGGGGAGAGTGTGAGTAAACAGGATAATGTCACTGTGTAGGGGGAGAGTGTGAGGCAACAGGATAATGTCACTGTGCAGGGGGAGAGTGTGAGTAAACAGGGTAATGTCATTGTGCAGGGGAGAGATGAGTAAACAGGGTAATGTCACTATGCAGGGGGAGAGTGTGAGTAAACAGGGTAATGTTACTGTGCAGGTGGAGAGTGTGAGTAAACAGGGTAATGTCACTGTGCAGGGGAGAGTGTGAGTAAACAGGGTAATGTCACTGTGCAGGGGGAGAGTGTGAGTAAACAAGGTAATGTCACTGTGCAGGGGGAGAGTGTGAGTCGACAAGATAATGTCACTGTGTAGGGGGAGAGTGTGAGTAAACAGGGTAATGTCACTGTGCAGGGGGAGAATGTGAGTAAACAGGGTAATGTCACTGTGCAGGGGGAGAGTGTGAGTAAACAGAGTAATGTCACTGTGCAGGGGGAGAGTGTGAGTAAACAGGGTAATGTCACTGTGCAGGGGGAGAGTGTGAGTAAACAGGGTAATGTCACTGTGCAGGGGGAGAGTGTGAGTAAACAGGGGAATGTCACTGTGCAGGGGGAGAGTGTGAGTCGACAAGATAATGTCACTGTGCAGGGGGAGAGGCTGAGTAAACAGGGTAATGTCACTGTGCAGGGGGAGAATGTGAGTAAACAGGGTAATGTCACTGTGCAAGGGACAGTGTGAGTAAACAGGGTAATGTCACTGTGCAGGGGGAGAGTGTGAGTAAAGAGGGTAATGTTACTGTGCAGGGGGAGAGTGTGAGTAAACAGGGTAATGTCACTGTGCAGGGGGAGAATGTGAGTAAACAGGGTAATGTCACTGTGCAGGGGGAGGATGTGAGTAATCAGAGTAATGTCACTATGCAGGGGAGAGTGTGATTAAACAGGGTAATGTCTCTCTGCACGGGGAGAGTGTGAGTAAACAGGGTAATGTCACTGTGCAGAGGGAGAATGTGAGTAAACAGGGTAATGTTACTGTGCAGGGGGAGAGTGTGAGTAAACAGAATAATGTCACTGTGCAAGGGAGAGTGTGAGAAAACAGGGTAATGTTACAGTGCAGGGGGAGAGTGTGAGTAAACAGGGTAATGTCACAGTGCAGGGGGAGATTGTGAGTAAACAGGGTAATGTAACTGTGCAGGGGAGAGTGTGAGTAAACAGGATAATGTCACTGTGCAGGGGGAGAGTGTGAGTAAACAGGGTAATGTTACTGTGCAGGGGGAGAGTGTGAGTAAACAGGGTAATGTTACTGTGCAGGGGGAGAGTGTGAGTAAACAGGGTAATGTTACTGTGCGGGGGGAGAGTGTGAGTAAACAGGGTAATGTCACTGTGCAGGGGAGAGTGTGAGTAAACAGACTAATGTCACTGTGCAGGGGAGAGTGTGAGTAAACAGGGTAATGTCACTGTGCAGGGGAGAGTGTGAGTAAACAGGGTAATGTCACTGTGCAGGGGGAGTGTGTGAGTAAACAGGGTAATGTCACTGTGCAGGGGGAGAGTGTGAGTAAACAGAGTAATGTTACTGTGCAGGGGGAGAGTGTGAGTAAACAGGGGAATGTTACTGTGCAGAGGGAGAGTGTGAGTAAACAGGGTAATGTTACTGTGCAGGGGGAGAGTGTGAGCAAACAAGGTAATGTCACTGTGCAGGGGGAGAGATGAGTAAACAGGGTAATGACACGGTGCAGGGGGAGAGTGTGAGTAAACAGGTTAATGTCACTGTGCTGGGGGAGAGTGTGAGTAAACAGGGTAATGATACAGTGCAGGGGGAGAGTGTGAGTAAACAGGGTAATGTCACTGTGCAGGGGGAGAGTGTGTGTAAACAGGGTAATGTCACTATGCAGCGGGAGAGTGTGAGTAAACAGGGTAATGTTACTGTGCAGGGGGAGAATGTGAGTAAACAGGGTAATGTCACTGTGCAGGGGGAGAGTGTGAGTAAACAGGGTAATGTCACTGTGCAGGGGGAGAGTGTGAGTAAACTGGGTAATGTCACTGTGCAGGGGGATAGTGTGAGTAAACAGAGTAATGTCACTATGCAGTGGGAGAGTGTGAGTAAACAGGGTAATATCACTGTGCAGGGGGAGAATCTGAGTAAACAGGGTAATATCACTGTGCAGGGGGAGAATGTGAGTAAACAGGGTAATGTTACTGTGCAGGGGGAGAGTGTGAGTAAACAGGGTCATGTCACTGTGCAGGGGGATAGTGTGAGTAAACAGAGTAATGTCACTATGCAGTGGGAGAGTGTGAGTAAACAGGGTAATATCACTGTGCAGGGGGAGAGTCTGAGTAAACAGGGTAATATCACTGTGCAGGGGGAGAATGTGAGTAAACAGGGTAATGTTACTGTGCAGGGGGAGAGTGTGAGTAAACAGGGTAATGTCACTGTGCAGGGGGATAGTGTGAGTAAACAGAGTAATGTCACTATGCAGTGGGAGAGTGTGAGTAAACAGGGTAATATCACTGTGCAGGGGGAGAGTGTGAGTAAACAGGGTTATATCACTGTGCAGGGGGAGAATGTGAGTAAACAGGGTAATGTTACTGTGCAGGGGGGGAGTGTGAGTAAACAGGGTAATGTCACTGTGCAGGGGGAGAGTGTGAGTAAACAGGGTAATGTCACTGTGCAGGGGAAGAGTGTGAGTAAACAGGGTAATGTCACTGTGCAGGGGGAGAGTGTGAGTAAACAGGGTAATGTCACTGTGCAGGGGGAGAGTGTGAGTAAACAGGGTAATGTCACTGTGCAAGGGGAGAGTGTGAGTAACAGGAAAATGTCACTGTGCAGGGGGAGAGTGAGTAAACAGGATAATGTCACTGTGTAGGGGGAGAGTGTGAATAAACAGGGTAAAGTCACTGTGCAGGGGGAGAGATGAGTAAACAGGGTAATGTTACTTGGCAGGGGGAGAGTGTGAGTAAACAGGATAATGTCACTGTGCAGGGGGAGAGTGTGAGCAAACAGGGTAATGTTACAGTGCAGGGGGAGAGTGTGAGAAAACAGGGTAATGTTACTGTGCAGGGGGAGAGTGTGAGTAAACAGGATAATGTCACTGTGCTGGGGGAGAGTGTGAGCAAACAGGGTAATGTTACAGTGCAGGGGGAGAGTGTGAGTAAACAGGGTAATGTTACTTGGCAGGGGGAGAGTGTGAGTAAACAGGATAATGTCACTGTGCAGGGGGAGAGTGTGAGCAAACAGGGTAATGTTACAGTGCAGGGGGAGAGTGTGAGTAAACAGGGTAATGTCACCATGCAGGGGAGAGATGAGTAAACAGGGTAATGTTACTATGCAGGGGGAGAGTGTGAGTAAACAGGATAATGTCACTGTGCTGGGGGAGAGTGTGAGTAAACAGGGTAATGTTACAGTGCAGGGGGAGAGTGTGAGTAAACAGGGTAATGTCACTGTGCAGGGGGAGAGTGTGAGTAAACATGGTAATGTCACTATGCGTGGGGAGAGTGTGAGTAAACAGGGTAATGTTACAGTGCAGTGGGAGAGTGTGAGTAAACAGGGTAATGTCACTCTGCAGGGGGAGAGTGTGAGTAAACAGGGTAATGTCACTGTGCAGGGGGAGAATGTGAGTAAACAGGCTAATGTCACTCTGCAAGGGAGAGTGTAAGTAAACAGGGTAATGCCACTGTGCAGGCGGAGAGTGTGAGTAAACAGGGTAATGTCACTGTGCAGGAGAGGGTGTGAGTAAACAGAGTAATGTCACTGTGCAGCGGGAGAGTGTGAGTAAACAGGGTAATGTCACTGTGCAGGGCGAGAGTGTGAGTCAACAAGATGATGTCACTGTGCAGGGGGAGAGTGTGAGTAAACAGGGTAATGTCACTGTGCAGGGGGAGAGTGTGAGTAAACAGAGTAATGTCACTATGCAGGGGGAGAGTGTGATTAAACAGAGTAATATCACTGTGCATGGGGAGAGTGTGAGTAAACAGGGTAATATCACTGTGCAGGGGGAGAATGTGAGTAAACAGGGGAATGTTACTGTGCAGGGGGAGAGTGTGAGTAAACAGAGTAATGTCACTGTGCAGGGGGAGAGTGTGAGTAAACAGGGTAATGTCACTGTGCAGGGGGAGAGTGTGAGTAAACAGGGTAATGTCACTTTGCAGGGGGAGTGTGTGAGTAAATAGGGTAATGTCACTGTGCAGGGGGAGACTGTGAGTAAACAGGGTAATGTCACTGTGCAGGGGGAGAGTGTGAGTAAACGGAATAATGTCACTGTGCAGGAGGAGAGTGTGAGTAAACAGGATAATGTCACTGTGTCGGGGGAGAGTGTGAGGCAACAGGATAATGTCACTATGCAGGGGGAGAGTGTGAGTAAACAGGGTAATGTCACTGTGCAGGGGAGAGATGAGTAAACAGGGTAATGTCACTATGCAGGGGGAGAGTGTGAGTAAACAGGGTAATGTTACTGTGCAGGTGGAGAGTGTGAGTAAACAGGGTAATGTCACTGTGCAGGGGAGAGTGTGAGTAAACAGGGTAATGTCACTATGCAGGGGGAGAGTGTGAGTAAACAGGGTAATGTCACTGTGCAGGGGGAGAGTGTGAGTCGACAAGATAATGTCACTGTGCAGGGGGAGAGTGTGAGTAAACAGGGTAATGTCACTGTGCAGGGGGAGAATGTGAGTAAACAGGGTAATGTCACTGTGCAGGGGGAGAATGTGAGTAAACAGGGTAATGTCACTGTGCAGGGGGAGAATGTGAGTAAACAGGGTAATGTCACTGTGCAGGAGGAGAGTGTGAGTAAACAGGGTAATGTCACTGTGCAGGGGGAGAGTGTGAGTAAACAGGGTAATGTCACTGTGCAGGGGGAGAGTGTGAGTCGACAAGATAATGTCACTGTGCAGGGGGAGAGGGTGAGTAAACAGGGTAATGTCACTGTGCAGGGGGAAAATCTGAGTAAACAGGGTAATGTCACTGTGCAGGTGGAGAATGTGAGTAAACAGGGTAATGTCACTGTGCAAGGGGGAGAGTGTGAGTAAACATAAGAACATAAGAACATAAGAAATAGGAGCAGGAGTAGGCCATCTGGCCCTTCGAGCCTGCCCCGCCATTCAATAAGATCATGGCTGATCTGTCGTGACTCAGCTCCACCTTCCCGCCCTCTCCCCATAACCCTTAATCCCTTCTCTTATCAAAAACCCATCAACCCGTTTCTTAAAAATATTTAGCGAGGCAGCCTCCACCACTTCAACGGGCAGAGAATTCCAGAGATTCACCACCCTTTGAGTGAAGAAGTTCCTCCTCAACTCTGTTCTAAACCGCCCCCCCTTTATCTTGAGGCTGTGCCCCCTAGTCCTACTGTCTTTTTTGAGCGGGAACAGTCTCTCCACCTCTATCCTATCCATCCCATTCATCATCTTATACGTCTCAATGAGATCTCCCCTCATTCTTCTAAACTCTAACGAGTACAAGCCTAGTTTATTCAGCCTCTCCTCATAGCTCAATCCCCTCAACTCCGGTATCAGCCGAGTAAACCTCCTCTGCACTCCCTCCAGGGCCAAAACATCCTTGCGCAGGTGCGGCGCCCAAAAGTGCACAAAGTACTCCAGCTGCGGCCTCACCAATGCCCTATACAGCTGCAGCAAGACCTCCCTACTTTTATATTCAATCCCCTTCGCTATGAAAGCCAGCATCCCATTCGCCTTCCTGACCACCTGCTGCACCTGCAAGCTGGGTTTTTGCGACTCATGCACAAGGGTAGAGTGTGAGTAAACAGGGTAATGTCACTGTGCAGGGGGAGGATGTGAGTAATCAGAGTAATGTCACTATGCAGTGGAGAGTGTGATTAAACAGGGTAATGTCTCTCTGCAGGGGGAGAGTGTGAGTAAACAGGGTAATGTCACTGTGCAGAGGGAGAATGTGAGTAAACAGGGTAATGTTACTGTGCAGGGGGAGAGTGTGAGTAAACAGGATAATGTCACTGTGCAAGGGAGAGTGTGAGAAAACAGGGTAATGTTACAGTGCAGGGGGAGAGTGTGAGTAAACAGGGTAATGTCACTGTGCAGGGGGAGATTGTGAGTAAACAGGGTAATGTAACTGTGCAGGGGAGAGTGTGAGTAAACAGGATAATGTCACTGTGCAGGGGGAGAGTGTGAGTAAACAGGGTAATGTTACTGTGCAGGGGGAGAGTGTGAGTAAACAGGGTAATGTTACTGTGCAGGGGGAGAGTGTGAGTAAACAGGGTAATGTTACTGTGCGGGGGGAGAGTGTGAGTAAACAGGGTAATGTCACTGTGCAGGGGAGAGTGTGAGTAAACAGACTAATGTCACTGTGCAGGGGAGAGTGTGAGTAAACAGGGTAATGTCACTGTGCAGGGGAGAGTGTGAGTAAACAGGATAATGTCACTGTGCAGGGGGAGAGTGTGAGTAAACAGGGTAATGTCACTGTGCAGGGGGAGAGTGTGAGTAAACAGAGTAATGTTACTGTGCAGGGGGAGAGTGTGAGTAAACAGGGGAATGTTACTGTGCAGAGGGAGAGTGTGAGCAAACAAGGTAATGTCACTGTGCAGGGGGAGAGATGAGTAAACAGGGTAATGTCACTGTGCAGGGGGAGAGTGTGAGTAAACAGGTTAATGTCACTGTGCTGGGGGAGAGTGTGAGTAAACAGGGTAATGATACAGTGCAGGGGGAGAGTGTGAGTAAACAGGGTAATGTCACTGTGCAGGGGGAGAGTGTGTGTAAACAGGGTAATGTCACTATGCAGCGGGAGAGTGTGAGTAAACAGGGTAATGTTACTGTGCAGGGGGAGAATGTGAGTAAACAGGGTAATGTCACTGTGCAGGGGGAGAGTGAGTAAACAGGATAATGTCACTGTGTAGGGGGAGAGTGTGTGTCAACAGGATAATGTCACTGTGCAGGGGGAGAGAGTGAATAAACAGGGTAAAGTCACTGTGCAGGGGGAGAGATGAGTAAACAGGGTAATGTTACTTGGCAGGGGGAGAGTGTGAGTAAACAGGATAATGTCACTGTGCAGGGGGAGAGTGTGAGCAAACAGGGTAATGTTACAGTGCAGGGGGAGAGTGTGAGTAAACAGGGTAATGTTACTGTGCAGGGGGAGAGTGTGAGTAAACAGGGTAATGTCACCATGCAGGGGAGAGATGAGTAAACAGGGTAATGTTACAATGCAGGGGGAGAGTGTGAGTAAACAGGATAATGTCACTGTGCTGGGGGAGAGTGTGAGTAAACAGGGTAATGTTACAGTGCAGGGGGAGAGTGTGAGTAAACAGGGTAATGTCACTGTGCAGGGGGAGAGTGTGAGTAAACATGGTAATGTCACTATGCGTGGGGAGAGTGTGAGTAAACAGGGTAATGTTCCAGTGCAGTGGGAGAGTGTGAGTAAACAGGGTAATGTCACTCTGCAGGGGGAGAGTGTGAGTAAACAGGGTAATGTCACTGTGCAGGGGGAGAATGTGAGTAAACAGGCTAATGTCACTGTGCAAGGGAGAGTGTAAGTAAACAGGGTAATGCCACTGTGCAGGCGGAGAGTGTGAGTAAACAGGGTAATGTCACTGTGCAGGAGAGGGTGTGAGTAAACAGAGTAATGTCACTGTGCAGGGGGAGAGTGTGAGTAAACAGGGTAATGTCACTGTGCAGGGGGAGAGTGTGAGTCAACAAGATGATGTCACTGTGCAGGGGGAGAGTGTGAGTAAACAGGGTAATGTCACTGTGCAGGGGGAGAGTGTGAGTAAACAGAGTAATGTCACTATGCAGGGGGAGAGTGTGATTAAACAGAGTAATATCACTGTGCATGGGGAGAGTGTGAGTAAACAGGGTAATATCACTGTGCAGGGGGAGAATGTGAGTAAACAGGGGAATGTTACTGTGCAGGGGGAGAGTGTGAGTAAACAGAGTAATGTCACTGTGCAGGGGGAGAGTGTGAGTAAACAGGGTAATGTCACTGTGCAGGGGGAGAGTGTGAGTAAACAGGGTAATGTCACTGTGCAGGGGGAGTGTGTGAGTAAGTAGGGTAATGTCACTGTGCAGGGGGAGAGTGTGAGTAAACAGGGTAATGTCACTTTGCAGGGGGAGTGTGTGAGTAAATAGGGTAATGTCACTGTGCAGGGGGAGACTGTGAGTAAACAGGGTAATGTCACTGTGCAGGGGGAGAGTGTGAGTAAACAGGGTAATGTCACTTTGCAGGGGGAGTGTGTGAGTAAACAGGGTAATGTCACTGTGCAGGGGGAGAGTGTGAGTAAACGGAATAATGTCACTGTGCAGGAGGAGAGTGTGAGTAAACAGGATAATGTCACTGTGTCGGGGGAGAGTGTGAGGCAACAGGATAATGTCACTGTGCAGGGGGAGAGTGTGAGTAAACAGGGTAATGTCACTGTGCAGGGGAGAGATGAGTAAACAGGGTAATGTCACTATGCAGGGGGAGAGTGTGAGTAAACAGGGTAATGTCACTGTGCAGGGGAGAGATGTGTAAACAGGGTAATGTTACTATGCAGGGGGAGAGTGTGAGTAAACAGGATAATGTCACTGTGCAGGGGGAGAGTGTGAGTAAACAGGGTAATGTTACAGTGCAGGGGGAGAGTGTGAGTAAACATGGTAATGTCACTGTGCAGGGGGAGAGTGTGAGTAAACAGGGTAATGTCACTGTGCAGGGGAGAGATGAGTAAACAGGGTAATGTTACTATGCAGGGGGAGAGTGTGAGTAAACAGGATAATGTCACTGTGCAGGGGGAGAGTGTGAGTAAACAGGGTAATGTTACAGTGCAGGGGGAGAGTGTGAGTAAACATGGTAATGTCACTGTGCGTGGGGAGAGTGTGAGTAAACAGGGTAATGTTACAGTGCAGTGGGAGAGTGTGAGTAAACAGGGTAATGTCACTGTGCAGGGGGAGAGTGTGAGTAAACAGGGTAATGTTACAGTGCAGGGGGAGAGTGTGAGTAAACAGGGTAATGTCACTGTGCAGGGGGAGAGTGTGAGTAAACATGGTAATGTCACTATGCGTGGGGAGAGTGTGAGTAAACAGGGTAATGTTACAGTGCAGTGGGAGAGTGTGAGTAAACAGGGTAATGTCACTCTGCAGGGGGAGAATGTGAGGAAACAGGGTAATGTCACGTTGCAGGGGGAGAATGTGAGTAAACAGGCTAATGGCACTGTGCAAGGGAGAGTGTAAGTAAACAGGGTAATGCCACTGTGCAGGCGGAGAGTGTGAGTAAACAGGGTAATGTCACTGTGCAGGAGAGGGTGTGAGTAAACAGAGTAATGTCACTGTGCAGGGGGAGAGTGTGAGTAAACAGGGTAATGTCACTGTGCAGGGGGAGAGTGTGAGTCAACAAGATAATGTCACTGTGCAGGGGGAGAGTGTGAGTAAAGAGGGTAATGTCACTGTGCAGGGGGAGAGTGTGAGTAAACAGAGTAATGTCACTATGCAGGGGGAGAGTGTGATTAAACAGAGTAATATCACTGTGCATGGGGAGAGTGTGAGTAAACAGCGTAATATCACTGTGCAGGGGGAGAATGTGAGTAAACAGGGGAATGTTACTGTGCAGGGGGAGAGTGTGAGTAAACAGAGTAATGTCACTGTGCAGGGGGAGAGTGTGAGTAAACAGGGTAATGTCACTGTGCAGGGGGAGTGTGTGAGTAAATAGGGTAATGTCACTGTGCAGGGGGAGACTGTGAGTAAACAGGGTAATGTCACTGTGCAGGGGGAGAGTGTGAGTAAACGGGATAATGTCACTGTGCAGGGGAGAGTGTGAGTAAACAGGATAATGTCACTGTGTAGGGGGAGAGTGTGAGGCAACAGGATAATGTCACTGTGCAGAGGGAGAGTGTGAGTAAACAGGGTAATGTCATTGTGCAGGGGAGAGATGAGTAAACAGGGTAATGTCACTATGCAGGGGGAGAGTGTGAGTAAACAGGGTAATGTTACTGTGCAGGTGGAGAGTGTGAGTAAACAGGGTAATGTCACTGTGCAGGGGAGAGTGTGAGTAAACAGGGTAATGTCACTGTGCAGGGGGAGAGTGTGAGTAAACAGGGTAATGTCACTGTGCAGGGGGAGAGTGTGAGTAAACAAGGTAATGTCACTGTGCAGGGGGAGAGTGTGAGTCGACAAGATAATGTCACTGTGCAGGGGGAGAGTGTGAGTAAACAGGGTAATGTCACTGTGCAGGGGGAGAATGTGAGTAAAATGGGTAATGTCACTGTGCAGGGGGAGAATGTGTGTAAACAGGGTAATGTCACTGTGCAAGGGAGAGTGTGAGTAAACAGGGTAATGTCACTGTGCAGGGGGAGAGTGTGAGTCGACAAGATAATGTCACTGTGCAGGGGGAGAGTGTGAATAAACAGGGTAATGTCACTGTGCAAGGGACAGTGTGAGTAAACAGGGTAATGTCACTGTGCAAGGGACAGTGTGCGTAAACAGGGTAATGTCACTGTGCAGGGGGAGAGTGTGAGTAAACAGGGTAATGTCACTGTGCAGGGGGAGAGTGTGAGTCGACAAGATAATGTCACTGTGTAGGGGGAGAGTGTGAGTAAACAGGGTAATGTCACTGTGCAGGGGGAGAATGTGAGTAAACAGGGTAATGTCACTGTGCAGGGGGAGAGTGTGAGTAAACAGAGTAATGTCACTGTGCAGGGGGAGAGTGTGAGTAAACAGGGTAATGTCACTGTGCAGGGGGAGAGTGTGAGTAAACAGGGTAATGTCACTGTGCAGGGGGAGAGTGTGAGTAAACAGGGGAATGTCACTGTGCAGGGGGAGAGTGTGAGTCGACAAGATAATGTCACTGTGCAGGGGGAGAGGCTGAGTAAACAGGGTAATGTCACTGTGCAGGGGGAGAATGTGAGTAAACAGGGTAATGTCACTGTGCAAGGGACAGTGTGAGTAAACAGGGTAATGTCACTGTGCAGGGGGAGAGTGTGAGTAAAGAGGGTAATGTTACTGTGCAGGGGGAGAGTGTGAGTAAACAGGGTAATGTCACTGTGCAGGGGGAGAATGTGAGTAAACAGGGTAATGTCACTGTGCAGGGGGAGGATGTGAGTAATCAGAGTAATGTCACTATGCAGGGGAGAGTGTGATTAAACAGGGTAATGTCTCTCTGCACGGGGAGAGTGTGAGTAAACAGGGTAATGTCACTGTGCAGAGGGAGAATGTGAGTAAACAGGGTAATGTTACTGTGCAGGGGGAGAGTGTGAGTAAACAGAATAATGTCACTGTGCAAGGGAGAGTGTGAGAAAACAGGGTAATGTTACAGTGCAGGGGGAGAGTGTGAGTAAACAGGGTAATGTCACAGTGCAGGGGGAGATTGTGAGTAAACAGGGTAATGTAACTGTGCAGGGGAGAGTGTGAGTAAACAGGATAATGTCACTGTGCAGGGGGAGAGTGTGAGTAAACAGGGTAATGTTACTGTGCAGGGGGAGAGTGTGAGTAAACAGGGTAATGTTACTGTGCAGGGGGAGAGTGTGAGTAAACAGGGTAATGTTACTGTGCGGGGGGAGAGTGTGAGTAAACAGGGTAATGTCACTGTGCAGGGGAGAGTGTGAGTAAACAGACTAATGTCACGTGCTCACTGTGTAGAGTGTGAGTAAACAGGGTAATGTCACTGTGCAGGGGGAGTGTGTTGAGTAAACAGGGGTAATGTCACTGTGCAGGGGGAGAGTGTGAGTAAACAGAGTAATGTTACTGTGCAGGGGGAGAGTGTGAGTAAACAGGGGAATGTTACTGTGCAGAGGGAGAGTGTGAGCAAACAAGGTAATGTCACTGTGCAGGGGGAGAGATGAGTAAACAGGGTAATGACACGGTGCAGGGGGAGAGTGTGAGTAAACAGGTTAATGTCACTGTGCTGGGGGAGAGTGTGAGTAAACAGGGTAATGATACAGTGCAGGGGGAGAGTGTGAGTAAAACAGGGTAATGTCACTGTGCAGGGGGAAGAGTGTGTGTAAACAGGGTAATGTCACTATGCAGCGGGAGAGTGTGAGTAAACAGGGGTATTGTTACTGTGCAGGGGGAGAATGTGAGTAAACAGGGTAATGTCACTGTGCAGGGGGAGAGTGTGAGTAAACTGGGTAATGTCACTGTGCAGGGGGATAGTGTGAGTAAACAGAGTAATGTCACTATGCAGTGGGAGAGTGTGAGTAAACAGGGTAATATCACTGTGCAGGGGGAGAATCTGAGTAAACAGGGTAATATCACTGTGCAGGGGGAGAATGTGAGTAAACAGGGTAATGTTACTGTGCAGGGGGAGAGTGTGAGTAAACAGGGTCATGTCACTGTGCAGGGGGATAGTGTGAGTAAACAGAGTAATGTCACTATGCAGTGGGAGAGTGTGAGTAAACAGGGTAATGTTACTTGGCAGGGGGAGAGTGTGAGTAAACAGGATAATGTCACTGTGCAGGGGGAGAGTGTGAGCAAACAGGTAATGTTACAGTGCAGGGGGAGAGTGTGAGTAAACAGGGTTAATGTCACCATGCAGGGGAGAGATGAGTAAACAGGGTAATGTTACTATGCAGGGGGGAGAGTGTGAGTAAACAGGATAATGTCACTGTGCTGGGGGAGAGTGTGAGTAAACAGGGTAATGTTACAGTGCAGGGGGAGAGTGTGAGTAAACAGGGTAATGTCACTGTGCAGGGGGAGAGTGTGAGTAAACATGGTAATGTCACTATGCGTGGGGAGAGTGTGAGTAAACAGGGTAATGTTACAGTGCAGTGGGAGAGTGTGAGTAAACAGGGTAATGTCACTCTGCAGGGGGAGAGTGTGAGTAAACAGGGTAATGTCACTGTGCAGGGGGAGAATGTGAGTAAACAGGCTAATGTCACTGTGTGCAAGGGAGAGTGTAAGTAAACAGGGTAATGCCACTGTGCAGGCGGAGAGTGTGAGTAAACAGGGTAATGTCACTGTGCAGGAGAGGGTGTGAGTAAACAGAGTAATGTCACTGTGCAGCGGGAGAGTGTGAGTAAACAGGGTAATGTCACTGTGCAGGCGAGAGGTGTGAGTCAACAAGATGATGTCACTGTGCAGGGGAGAGTGTGAGTAAACAGGGGTAATGTCACTGTGCAGGGGAGAGTGTGAGTAAATCAGAGTAATGTCACTATGCAGGGGGAGAGTGTGATTAAACAGAGTAATAGTCACTGTGCATGGGGAGAGTGTGAGTAAACAGGGTAATATCACTGTGCAGGGGGAGAATGTGAGTAAACAGGGGAATGTTACTGTGCAGGGGGAGAGTGTGAGTAAACAGAGTAATGTCACTGTGCAGGGGGAGAGTGTGAGTAAACAGGGTAATGTCACTGTGCAGGGGGAGAGTGTGAGGTAAACAGGGTAATGTCACTTTGCAGGGGGAGTGTGTGAGTAAATAGGGGTAATGTCACTGTGCAGGGGGAGACTGTGAGTAAACAGGGTAATGTCACTGTGCAGGGGGAGAGTGTGAGTAAACGGAATAATGTCACTGTGCAGGAGGAGAGTGTGAGTAAACAGGATAATGTCACTGTGTCGGGGGGAGAGTGTGAGGCAAACAGGATATGTCACTATGCAGGGGGAGAGTGTGAGTAAACAGGGTAATGTCACTGTGCAGGGGAGAGAGTTGAGTAAACAGGGTAATGTCACTATGCAGGGGGGAGAGTGTGAGTAAACAGGGTAATGTTACTGTGCAGGTGGAGAGTGTGAGTAAACAGGGTAATGTCACTGTGGCAGGGGAGAGTGTGAGTAAACAGGGTAATGTCACTATGCAGGGGGAGAGTGTGAGTAAACAGGGTAATGTCACTGTGCAGGGGGAGAGTGTGAGTAAACAGGGTAATGTCACTGTGCAGGGGGAGAGTGTGAGTCGACAAGATAATGTCACTGTGCAGGGGGAGAGTGTGAGTAAACAGGGTAATGTCACTGTGCAGGGGGAGAATGTGAGTAAACAGGGTAATGTCACTGTGCAGGGGGAGAATGTGAGTAAACAGGGTAATGTCACTGTGCAGGGAGGAGAGTGTGAGTAAACAGGGTAATGTCACTGTGCAGGGGGAGAGTGTGAGTAAACAGGGTAATGTCACTGTGCAGGGGGAGAGTGTGAGTCGACAAGATAATGTCACTGTGCAGGGGGAGAGGGTGAGTAAACAGGGTAATGTCACTGTGCAGGGGGAAAATCTGAGTAAACAGGGTAATTGTCACTGTGCAGGTGGAGAATGTGAGTAAACAGGGTAATGTCACTGTGCAAGGGGGAGAGTGTGAGTAAACATAAGAACATAAGAACATAAGAAATAGGAGCAGGAGTAGGCCATCTGGCCCTTCGAGCCTGCCCCGCCATTCAATAAGATCATGGCTGATCTGTCGTGACTCAGCTCCACCTTCCCGCCCTCTCCCATAACCCTTAATCCCTTTCCCTTATCAAAAACCCATCAACCCGTTTCTTAAAAATATTTAGCTGAGGCAGCCTCCACCCACTTCACGGGCAGAGAATTCCAGAGATTCACCACCCTTGAGTGAAGAAGTTCACTCCTCAACTCTGTTCTAAACCGCCCCCACCTTTATCTTGAGGCTGTGCCCCTAGTCCTCTGTCTTTTTGAGCGGGAACAGTCTCTCCACCTCTATTCCTATCCATCCCATTCATCATCTATAACGTCCTAATGAGATCTCTCCCTCATTCTTCTAAACTCTAACGAGTACCAAGCCTAGTTTATTCAGCCTCTCCTCATAGCTCAATCCCCTCAACTCCGGTATCAGGCGAGCTAAACCTCCTCTGCACTCCTCCAGGGCCAAAACATCCTTGCGCAGGTGCGGCGCCCAAAAGTGCACAAAGTACTCCAGCTGCTGGCCTCACCAATGCCCTATACAGCTTCAGCAAGACCTCCTACTTTTATATTCAATCCCCTTCGCTATGAAGCCAGCATCCCATTCGGCCTTCCTGACCACCTGCCTGCACCTGCAAGCTGGGTTTTTGCGATTGCATCACAGGTGTAATGGAGTGTGAGTAAACAGGGTAATGTCACTGTGCAGGGGGAGGATGTGAGTAATCAGAGTAATGTCACTATGCAGTGGAGAGTGTGAGTTAAACAGGGTTAATGGCTCTCTGCAGGGGGAGAGTGTGAGTAAACAGGGTAATGTCACTGTGCAGAGGGAGAATGTGAGTAAACAGGGTAATGTGACTGTGCAGGGGAGAGTGTGAGTAAACAGGATAATGTCACACTGTGCAAGGGAGAGTGTGAGAAACAGGGTAATGTTACAGTGCAGGGGGAGAGTGTGAGTAAACAGGGTAATGTCACTGTGCAGGGGGAGATTGTGAGTAAACAGGGTAATGTAACTGTGGCAGGGGAGAGTGTGATGTAAACAGGATAATGTCACTGTGCAGGGGGAGAGTGTGAGTAAACAGGGTAATGTTACTGTGCAGGGGGAGAGTGTGAGTAAACAGGGTAATGTTACTGTGCAGGGGGAGAGTGTGAGTAAACAGGTAATGGGTAATGTTACTGTAGGGCGGTGAGAGTGTGAGTAAACAGGGTAATGTCACTGTGCAGAGGGAGAGTGTGAGTAAACAGATTAATGTCACTGTGCAGGGGAGAGTGTGAGTAAACAGGGTAATGTCACTGTGCAGGGGAGAGTGTGAGTAAACAGGATAATGTCACTGTGCAGGGGGAGAGTGTGAGTAAACAGGGTAATGTCACTGTGCAGGGGAGAGTGTGAGAAACAGAGTAATGTTACTGTGCAGGGGGAGAGTGTGAGTAAACTGGGAATGTTACTGTGCAGAGGGAGAGTGTGAGCAAACAAGGTAATGTCACTGTGCAGGGGGAGAGATGAGTAAACAGGGTAATGTCACTGTGCAGGGAGAGTGTGAGGTAGAACAGGGTTAATGTCACTGTGCTGGGGGAGAGTGTGAGTAAACAGGGTAATGATACAGTGCAGGGGGATAGTGTGAGTAAACAGGGTAATGTCACTGTGCAGGGGGAGAGTGTGTGTAAACAGGGTATATGTCACTATGCAGCGGGAGAGTGTGAGTAAACAGGGTAATGTTACTGTGCAGGGGGAGAATGTGATTAAACAGGGTAATGTCACTGTGCAGGGGGAGAGTGAGTAAACAGGATATGTCACTGGTGTAGGGGGAGAGTGTGTGTCAACAGGATAATGTCACTGTGCAGGGGGAGAGAGTGGAATAAACAGGGTAAAGTCACTGTGCAGGGGGAGAGATGAGTAAACAGGGTAATGTTACTTGGCAGGGGGAGAGTGTGAGTAAACAGGATAATGTCACTGTGCAGGGGGAGAGTGTGAGCAAACAGGGTAATGTTACAGTGCAGGGGAGAGTGGAGTAAACAGGGTAATGTTACTGTTGCAGGGGGAGAGTGTGAGTAAACAGGGTAATGTCACCATGCAGGGGGAGAGATGAGTAAACAGGGTAATGTTACAATGCAGGGGGAGAGTGTGAGTAAACAGGATAATGTCACTGTGCTGGGGGAGAGTGTGAGTAAACAGGGTAATGTTACAGTGCAGGGGGAGAGTGTGAGTAAACAGGGTAATGTCACTGTGCAGGGGGAGAGTGTGAGTAAACATGGTAATGTCACTATGCGTGGGGAGAGTGTGAGTAAACAGGGTAATGTTCCAGTGCAGTGGGAGAGTGTGAGTAAACAGGGTAATGTCACTCTGCAGGGGGAGAGTGTGAGTAAACAGGGTAATGTCACTGTGCAGGGGGAGAATGTGAGTAAACAGGCTAATGTCACTGTGCAAGGGAGAGTGTAAGTAAACAGGGTAATGCCACTGTGCAGGCGGAGAGTGTGAGTAAACAGGGTAATGTCACTGTGCAGGAGAGGGTGTGAGTAAACAGAGTAATGTCACTGTGCAGGGGGAGAGTGTGAGTAAACAGGGTAATGTCATTGTGCAGAGGGAGAGTGTGAGTCAACAAGATGATGTCACTGTGCAGGGGGAGAGTGTGAGTAAACAGGGTAATGTCACTGTGCAGGGGGAGAGTGTGAGTAAACAGAGTAATGTCACTATGCAGGGGGAGAGTGTGATTAAACAGAGTAATATCACTGTGCATGGGGAGAGTGTGAGTAAACAGGGTAATATCACTGTGCAGGGGGAGAATGTGAGTAAACAGGGGAATGTTACTGTGCAGGGGGAGAGTGTGAGTAAACAGAGTAATGTCACTGTGCAGGGGGAGAGTGTGAGTAAACAGGGTAATGTCACTGTGCAGGGGGAGAGTGTGAGTAAACAGGGTAATGTCACTGTGCAGGGGGAGTGTGTGAGTAAGTAGGGTAATGTCACTGTGCAGGGGGAGAGTGTGAGTAAACAGGGTAATGTCACTTTGCAGGGGGAGTGTGTGAGTAAATAGGGTAATGTCACTGTGCAGGGGGAGACTGTGAGTAAACAGGGTAATGTCACTGTGCAGGGGGAGAGTGTGAGTAAACAGGGTAATGTCACTTTGCAGGGGGAGTGTGTGAGTAAACAGGGTAATGTCACTGTGCAGGGGGAGAGTGTGAGTAAACGGAATAATGTCACTGTGCAGGAGGAGAGTGTGAGTAAACAGGATAATGTCACTGTGTCGGGGGAGAGTGTGAGGCAACAGGATAATGTCACTGTGCAGGGGGAGAGTGTGAGTAAACAGGGTAATGTCACTGTGCAGGGGAGAGATGAGTAAACAGGGTAATGTCACTATGCAGGGGGAGAGTGTGAGTAAACAGGGTAATGTCACTGTGCAGGGGAGAGATGTGTAAACAGGGTAATGTTACTATGCAGGGGGAGAGTGTGAGTAAACAGGATAATGTCACTGTGCAGGGGGAGAGTGTGAGTAAACAGGGTAATGTTACAGTGCAGGGGGAGAGTGTGAGTAAACATGGTAATGTCACTGTGCAGGGGGAGAGTGTGAGTAAACAGGGTAATGTCACTGTGCAGGGGAGAGATGAGTAAACAGGGTAATGTTACTATGCAGGGGGAGAGTGTGAGTAAACAGGATAATGTCACTGTGCAGGGGGAGAGTGTGAGTAAACAGGGTAATGTTACAGTGCAGGGGGAGAGTGTGAGTAAACATGGTAATGTCACTGTGCGTGGGGAGAGTGTGAGTAAACAGGGTAATGTTACAGTGCAGTGGGAGAGTGTGAGTAAACAGGGTAATGTCACTGTGCAGGGGGAGAGTGTGAGTAAACAGGGTAATGTTACAGTGCAGGGGGAGAGTGTGAGTAAACAGGGTAATGTCACTGTGCAGGGGGAGAGTGTGAGTAAACATGGTAATGTCACTATGCGTGGGGAGAGTGTGAGTAAACAGGGTAATGTTACAGTGCAGTGGGAGAGTGTGAGTAAACAGGGTAATGTCACTCTGCAGGGGGAGAATGTGAGGAAACAGGGTAATGTCACGTTGCAGGGGGAGAATGTGAGTAAACAGGCTAATGGCACTGTGCAAGGGAGAGTGTAAGTAAACAGGGTAATGCCACTGTGCAGGCGGAGAGTGTGAGTAAACAGGGTAATGTCACTGTGCAGGAGAGGGTGTGAGTAAACAGAGTAATGTCACTGTGCAGGGGGAGAGTGTGAGTAAACAGGGTAATGTCACTGTGCAGGGGGAGAGTGTGAGTCAACAAGATAATGTCACTGTGCAGGGGGAGAGTGTGAGTAAAGAGGGTAATGTCACTGTGCAGGGGGAGAGTGTGAGTAAACAGAGTAATGTCACTATGCAGGGGGAGAGTGTGATTAAACAGAGTAATATCACTGTGCATGGGGAGAGTGTGAGTAAACAGCGTAATATCACTGTGCAGGGGGAGAATGTGAGTAAACAGGGGAATGTTACTGTGCAGGGGGAGAGTGTGAGTAAACAGGGTAATGTCACTGTGCAGGGGGAGAGTGTGAGTAAACATGGTAATGTCACTATGCGTGGGGAGAGTGTGAGTAAACAGGGTAATGTTACAGTGCAGTGGGAGAGTGTGAGTAAACAGGGTAATGTCACTCTGCAGGGGGAGAGTGTGAGTAAACAGGGTAATGTCACTGTGCAGGGGGAGAATGTGAGTAAACAGGCTAATGTCACTGTGCAAGGGAGAGTGTAAGTAAACAGGGTAATGCCACTGTGCAGGCGGAGAGTGTGAGTAAACAGGGTAATGTCACTGTGCAGGAGAGGGTGTGAGTAAACAGAGTAATGTCACTGTGCAGCAGGAGAGTGTGAGTAAACAGGGTAATGTCACTGTGCAGGGGGAGAGTGTGAGTCAACAAGATGATGTCACTGTGCAGGGGGAGAGTGTGAGTAAACAGGGTAATGTCACTGTGCAGGGGGAGAGTGTGAGTAAACAGAGTAATGTCACTATGCAGGGGGAGAGTGTGATTAAACAGAGTAATATCACTGTGCATGGGGAGAGTGTGAGTAAACAGGGTAATATCACTGTGCAGGGGGAGAATGTGAGTAAACAGGGGAATGTTACTGTGCAGGGGGAGAGTGTGAGTAAACAGAGTAATGTCACTGTGCAGGGGGAGAGTGTGAGTAAACAGGGTAATGTCACTGTGCAGGGGGAGAGTGTGAGTAAACAGGGTAATGTCATTTTGCAGGGGGAGTGTGTGAGTAAATAGGGTAATGTCACTGTGCAGGGGGAGACTGTGAGTAAACAGGGTAATGTCACTGTGCAGGGGGAGAGTGTGAGTAAACGGAATAATGTCACTGTGCAGGAGGAGAGTGTGAGTAAACAGGATAATGTCACTGTGTCGGGGGAGAGTGTGAGGCAACAGGATAATGTCACTATGCAGGGGGAGAGTGTGAGTAAACAGGGTAATGTCACTGTGCAGGGGAGAGATGAGTAAACAGGGTAATGTCACTATGCAGGGGGAGAGTGTGAGTAAACAGGGTAATGTTACTGTGCAGGTGGAGAGTGTGAGTAAACAGGGTAATGTCACTGTGCAGGGGAGAGTGTGAGTAAACAGGGTAATGTCACTATGCAGGGGGAGAGTGTGAGTAAACAGGGTAATGTCACTGTGCAGGGGGAGAGTGTGAGTAAACAGGGTAATGTCACTGTGCAGGGGGAGAGTGTGAGTCGACAAGATAATGTCACTGTGCAGGGGGAGAGTGTGAGTAAACAGGGTAATGTCACTGTGCAGGGGGAGAATGTGAGTAAACAGGGTAATGTCACTGTGCAGGGGGAGAATGTGAGTAAACAGGGTAATGTCACTGTGCAGGAGGAGAGTGTGAGTAAACAGGGTAATGTCACTGTGCAGGGGGAGAGTGTGAGTAAACAGGGTAATGTCACTGTGCAGGGGGAGAGTGTGAGTCGACAAGATAATGTCACTGTGCAGGGGGAGAGGGTGAGTAAACAGGGTAATGTCACTGTGCAGGGGGAAAATCTGAGTAAACAGGGTAATGTCACCGTGCAGGTGGAGAATGTGAGTAAACAGGGTAATGTCACTGTGCAAGGGGGAGAGTGTGAGTAAACAGGGTAATGTCACTGTGCAGGGGGAGAGTGTGAGTAAACAGGGTAATGTTACTGTGCAGGGGGAGAGTGTGAGTAAACAGGGTAATGTCACTGTGCAGGGGGAGAGTGTGAGTCGACAAGATAATGTCACTGTGTAGGGTGAGAGTGTGAGTAAACAGGGTAATGTCACTGTGCAGGGGGACAGTGTGAGTAAACAGGGTAATGTCACTGTGCAAGGGACAGTGTGAGTAAACAGGGTAATGTCACTGTGCAGGGGGAGAGTGTGAGTAAACAGGGTAATGTCACTGTGCAGGGGGAGAGTGTGAGTCGACAAGATAATGTCACTGTGTAGGGGTAGAGTGTGAGTAAACAGGGTAATGTCACTGTGCAGGGGGAGAATGTGAGTAAACAGGGTAATGTCACTGTGCAAGGGAAAGTGTGAGTAAACAGGGTAATGTCACTGTGCAGGGGGAGAGTGTGAGTAAACAGAGTAATGTCACTATGCAGGGGGAGAGTGTGAGTAAACAGGGTAATGTCACTGTGCAGGGGGAGAGTGTGAGTAAACAGGGTAATGTCACTGTGCAGGGGGTGAGTGTGAGTAAACAGGGTAATGTTAATGTGCAGGGGGAGAGTGTGAGTAAACAAGGTAATGTCACTGTGCAGGGGGAGAGATGAGTAAACAGGTTAATGTCACTGTGCAGGGGGAGAGTGTGAGTAAACAGGTTAATGTCACTGTGCTGGGGGAGAGTGTGAGTAAACAGGGTAATGATACAGTGCAGGGGGAGATTGTGAGTAAACAGGGTAATGTCACTGTGCAGGGGAGAGTGTGAGTAAACAGACTAATGTCACTGTGCAGGGGAGAGTGTGAGTAAACAGGGTAATGTCACTGTGCAGGGGAGAGTGTAAGTAAACAGGGTAATGTCACTGTGCAGGGGGAGAGTGTGAGTAAACAGGGTAATGGCACTGTGCAGGGGGAGAGTGTGAGTCGACAAGATAATGTCACTGTGCAGGGGGAGAGGCTGAGTAAACAGGGTAATGTCACTGTGCAGGGGGAGAATGTGAGTAAACAGGGTAATGTCACTGTGCAAGGGACAGTGTGAGTAAACAGGGTAATGTCACTGTGCAGGGGGAGAGTGTGAGTAAAGAGGGTAATGTTACTGTGCAGGGGGAGAGTGTGAGTAAACAGGGTAATGTCACTGTGCAGGGGGAGAATGTGAGTAAACAGGGTAATGTCACTGTGCAGGGGGAGGATGTGAGTAATCAGAGTAATGTCACTATGCAGGGGAGAGTGTGATTAAACAGGGTAATGTCTCTCTGCACGGGGAGAGTGTGAGTAAACAGGGTAATGTCACTGTGCAGAGGGAGAATGTGAGTAAACAGGGTAATGTTACTGTGCAGGGGGAGAGTGTGAGTAAACAGAATAATGTCACTGTGCAAGGGAGAGTGTGAGTAAACAGGGTAATGTCACAGTGCAGGGGGAGATTGTGAGTAAACAGGGTAATGTAACTGTGCAGGGGAGAGTGTGAGTAAACAGGATAATGTCACTGTGCAGGGGGAGAGTGTGAGTAAACAGGGTAATGTTACTGTGCAGGGGGAGAGTGTGAGTAAACAGGGTAATGTTACTGTGCAGGGGGAGAGTGTGAGTAAACAGGGTAATGTTACTGTGCGGGGGGAGAGTGTGAGTAAACAGGGTAATGTCACTGTGCAGGGGAGAGTGTGAGTAAACAGACTAATGTCACTGTGCAGGGGAGAGTGTGAGTAAACAGGGTAATGTCACTGTGCAGGGGAGAGTGTGAGTAAACAGGGTAATGTCACTGTGCAGGGGGAGTGTGTGAGTAAACAGGGTAATGTCACTGTGCAGGGGGAGAGTGTGAGTAAACAGAGTAATGTTACTGTGCAGGGGGAGAGTGTGAGTAAACAGGGGAATGTTACTGTGCAGAGGGAGAGTGTGAGCAAACAAGGTAATGTCACTGTGCAGGGGGAGAGATGAGTAAACAGGGTAATGACACGGTGCAGGGGGAGAGTGTGAGTAAACAGGTTAATGTCACTGTGCTGGGGGAGAGTGTGAGTAAACAGGGTAATGATACAGTGCAGGGGGAGAGTGTGAGTAAACAGGGTAATGTCACTGTGCAGGGGGAGAGTGTGTGTAAACAGGGTAATGTCACTATGCAGCGGGAGAGTGTGAGTAAACAGGGTATTGTTACTGTGCAGGGGGAGAATGTGAGTAAACAGGGTAATGTCACTGTGCAGGGGGAGAGTGTGAGTAAACAGGGTAATGTCACTGTGCAGGGGGAGAGTGTGAGTAAACTGGGTAATGTCACTGTGCAGCGGGATAGTGTGAGTAAACAGAGTAATGTCACTATGCAGTGGGAGAGTGTGAGTAAACAGGGTAATATCACTGTGCAGGGGGAGAATCTGAGTAAACAGGGTAATATCACTGTGCAGGGGGAGAATGTGAGTAAACAGGGTAATGTTACTGTGCAGGGGGAGAGTGTGAGTAAACAGGGTCATGTCACTGTGCAGGGGGATAGTGTGAGTAAACAGAGTAATGTCACTATGCAGTGGGAGAGTGTGAGTAAACAGGGTAATATCACTGTGCAGGGGGAGAGTCTGAGTAAACAGGGTAATATCACTGTGCAGGGGGAGAATGTGAGTAAACAGGGTAATGTTACTGTGCAGGGGGAGAGTGTGAGTAAACAGGGTAATGTCACTGTGCAGGGGGATAGTGTGAGTAAACAGAGTAATGTCACTATGCAGTGGGAGAGTGTGAGTAAACAGGGTAATATCACTGTGCAGGGGGAGAGTGTGAGTAAACAGGGTTATATCACTGTGCAGGGGGAGAATGTGAGTAAACAGGGTAATGTTACTGTGCAGGGGGGGAGTGTGAGTAAACAGGGTAATGTCACTGTGCAGGGGGAGAGTGTGAGTAAACAGGGTAATGTCACTGTGCAGGGGAAGAGTGTGAGTAAACAGGGTAATGTCACTGTGCAGGGGGAGAGTGTGAGTAAACAGGGTAATGTCACTGTGCAAGGGGAGAGTGTGAGTAACAGGAAAATGTCACTGTGCAGGGGGAGAGTGAGTAAACAGGATAATGTCACTGTGTAGGGGGAGAGTGTGTGTCAACAGGATAATGTCACTGTGCAGGGGGAGAGTGTGAATAAACAGGGGAAAGTCACTGTGCAGGGGGAGAGATGAGTAAACAGGGTAATGTTACTTGGCAGGGGGAGAGTGTGAGTAAACAGGATAATGTCACTGTGCAGGGGGAGAGTGTGAGCAAACAGGGTAATGTTACAGTGCAGGGGGAGAGTGTGAGAAAACAGGGTAATGTTACTGTGCAGGGGGAGAGTGTGAGTAAACAGGATAATGTCACTGTGCTGGGGGAGAGTGTGAGCAAACAGGGTAATGTTACAGTGCAGGGGGAGAGTGTGAGTAAACAGGGTAATGTTACTTGGCAGGGGGAGAGTGTGAGTAAACAGGATAATGTCACTGTGCAGGGGGAGAGTGTGAGCAAACAGGGTAATGTTACAGTGCAGGGGGAGAGTGTGAGTAAACAGGGTAATGTCACCATGCAGGGGAGAGATGTGTAAACAGGGTAATGTTACTATGCAGGGGGAGAGTGTGAGTAAACAGGATAATGTCACTGTGCTGGGGGAGAGTGTGAGTAAACAGGGTAATGTTACAGTGCAGGGGGAGAGTGTGAGTAAACAGGGTAATGTCACTCTGCAGGGTGAGAGTGTGAGTAAACAGGGTAATGTCACTGTGCAGGGGGAGAATGTGAGTAAACAGGCTAATGTCACTGTGCAAGGGAGAGTGTAAGTAAACAGGGTAATGCCACTGTGCAGGCGGAGAGTGTGAGTAAACAGGGTAATGTCACTGTGCAGGAGAGGGTGTGAGTAAACAGAGTAATGTCACTGTGCAGCGGGAGAGTGTGAGTAAACAGGGTAATGTCACTGTGCAGGGGGAGAGTGTGAGTCAACAAGATGATGTCACTGTGCAGGGGGAGAGTGTGAGTAAACAGGGTAATGTCACTGTGCAGGGGGAGAGTGTGAGTAAACAGAGTAATGTCACTATGCAGGGGGAGAGTGTGATTAAACAGAGTAATATCACTGTGCATGGGGAGAGTGTGAGTAAACAGGGTAATATCACTGTGCAGGGGGAGAATGTGAGTAAACAGGGGAATGTTACTGTGCAGGGGGAGAGTGTGAGTAAACAGAGTAATGTCACTGTGCAGGGGGAGAGTGTGAGTAAACAGGGTAATGTCACTGTGCAGGGGGAGAGTGTGAGTAAACAGGGTAATGTCACTTTGCAGGGGGAGTGTGTGAGTAAATAGGGTAATGTCACTGTGCAGGGGGAGACTGTGAGTAAACAGGGTAATGTCACTGTGCAGGGGGAGAGTGTGAGTAAACGGAATAATGTCACTGTGCAGGAGGAGAGTGTGAGTAAACAGGATAATGTCACTGTGTCGGGGGAGAGTGTGAGGCAACAGGATAATGTCACTATGCAGGGGGAGAGTGTGAGTAAACAGGGTAATGTCACTGTGCAGGGGAGAGATGAGTAAACAGGGTAATGTCACTATGCAGGGGGAGAGTGTGAGTAAACAGGGTAATGTTACTGTGCAGGTGGAGAGTGTGAGTAAACAGGGTAATGTCACTGTGCAGGGGAGAGTGTGAGTAAACAGGGTAATGTCACTATGCAGGGGGAGAGTGTGAGTAAACAGGGTAATGTCACTGTGCAGGGGGAGAGTGTGAGTAAACAGGGTAATGTCACTGTGCAGGGGGAGAGTGTGAGTCGACAAGATAATGTCACTGTGCAGGGGGAGAGTGTGAGTAAACAGGGTAATGTCACTGTGCAGGGGGAGAATGTGAGTAAACAGGGTAATGTCACTGTGCAGGGGGAGAATGTGAGTAAACAGGGTAATGTCACTGTGCAGGAGGAGAGTGTGAGTAAACAGGGTAATGTCACTGTGCAGGGGGAGAGTGTGAGTAAACAGGGTAATGTCACTGTGCAGGGGGAGAGTGTGAGTCGACAAGATAATGTCACTGTGCAGGGGGAGAGGGTGAGTAAACAGGGTAATGTCACTGTGCAGGGGGAAAATCTGAGTAAACAGGGTAATGTCACTGTGCAGGTGGAGAATGTGAGTAAACAGGGTAATGTCACTGTGCAAGGGGGAGAGTGTGAGTAAACAGGGTAATGTCACTGTGCAGGGGGAGAGTGTGAGTAAACAGGGTAATGTTACTGTGCAGGGGGAGAGTGTGAGTAAACAGGGTAATGTCACTGTGCAGGGGGAGAGTGTGAGTAAACAGGGTAATGTCACTGTGCAAGGGACAGTGTGAGTAAACAGGGTAATGTCACTGTGCAGGGGGAGAGTGTGAGTAAACAGGGTAATGTCACTGTGCAGGGGGAGAGTGTGAGTCGACAAGATAATGTCACTGTGTAGGGGTAGAGTGTGAGTAAACAGGGTAATGTCACTGTGCAGGGGGAGAATGTGAGTAAACAGGGTAATGTCACTGTGCAAGGGAAAGTGTGAGTAAACAGGGTAATGTCACTGTGCAGGGGGAGAGTGTGAGTAAACAGAGTAATGTCACTATGCAGGGGGAGAGTGTGAGTAAACAGGGTAATGTCACTGTGCAGGGGGAGAGTGTGAGTAAACAGGGTAATGTCACTGTGCAGGGGGTGAGTGTGAGTAAACAGGGTAATGTTAATGTGCAGGGGGAGAGTGTGAGTAAACAAGGTAATGTCACTGTGCAGGGGGAGAGATGAGTAAACAGGTTAATGTCACTGTGCAGGGGGAGAGTGTGAGTAAACAGGTTAATGTCACTGTGCTGGGGGAGAGTGTGAGTAAACAGGGTAATGATACAGTGCAGGGGGAGATTGTGAGTAAACAGGGTAATGTCACTGTGCAGGGGAGAGTGTGAGTAAACAGACTAATGTCACTGTGCAGGGGAGAGTGTGAGTAAACAGGGTAATGTCACTGTGCAGGGGAGAGTGTAAGTAAACAGGATAATGTCACTGTGCAGGGGGAGAGTGTGAGTAAACAGGGTAATATCACTGTGCAGGGGGAGAGTGTGAGTAAACAGAGTAATGTTACTGTGCAGGGGGAGAGTGTGAGTAAACAGGGGAATGTTACTGTGCAGAGGGAGAGTGTGAGTAAACAAGGTAATGTCACTGTGCAGGGGGAGAGATGAGTAAACAGGTTAATGTCACTGTGCAGGGGGAGAGTGTGAGTAAACAGGTTAATGTCACTGTGCTGGGGGAGAGTGTGAGTAAACAGGTTAATGTCACTGTGCTGGGGGAGAGTGTGAGTAAACAGGGTAATGATACAGCGCAGGGGGAGATTGTGAGTAAACAGGGTAATGTCACTGTGCAGGGGGAGAGTGTGTGTAAACAGGGTAATGTCACTATGCAGCGGGAGAGTGTGAGTAAACAGGGTAATGTCACTGTGCAGGGGGAGAGTGTGAGTAAACAGGGTAATGTCACTGTGCAGGGGGAGAGTGTGAGTAAACAGGGTAATGTTACTGTGCAGAAGGAGAGTGTGAGTAAACAGGGTAATGTCAATGTGCAGGGGGAGAGTGTGAGTAAACAGGGTAATGTCACTGTGCAGGGGGAGAGTGTGAGTAAACAGGATAATGTCACTGTGCAGGGGGAGAGTGTGAGTAAACAGGGTAATATCACTTTGCAGGGGGAGAATGTGAGTAAACAGGGTAATGTTACTGTGCAGGGGGAGAGTGTGAGTAAACAGGGTAATGTCACTGTGCTGGGGGAGAGTGTGTGTAAACAGGGTAATGATACAGTGCAGGGGGAGAGTGTGAGTAAACAGGGTAATGTCACTGTGCAGGGGGAGAGTGTGTGTAAACAGGGTAATGTCACTATGCAGCGGGAGAGTGTGAGTAAACAGGGTAATGTTACTGTGCAGGGGGAGAATGTGAGTAAACAGGGTAATGTCACTGTGCAGGGGGAGAGTGTGAGTAAACAGGGTAATGTCACTGTGCAGGGGGAGAGTGTGAGTAAACTGGGTAATGTCACTGTGCAGGGGGATAGTGTGAGTAAACAGAGTAATGTCACTATGCAGTGGGAGAGTGTGAGTAAACAGGGTAATATCACTGTGCAGGGGGAGAGTGTGAGTAAACAGGGTAATATCACTGTGCAGGGGGAGAATGTGAGTAAACAGGGTAATGTTACTGTGCAGGGGGAGAGTGTGAGTAAACAGGGTAATGTCACTGTGCAGGGGGAGAGTGTGAGTAAACAGGGTAATGTCACTGTGCAGGGGAAGAGTGTGAGTAAACAGGGTAATGTCACTGTGCAGGGGGAGAGTGTGAGTAAACAGGGTAATGTCACTGTGCAGGGGGAGAGTGTGAGTAAACAGGGTAATGTCACTGTGCAGGGGGAGAGTGTGAGTAAACAGGAAAATGTCACTGTGCAGGGGGAGAGTGAGTAAACAGGATAATGTCACTGTGTAGGGGGAGAGTGTGTGTCAACAGGATAATGCCACTGTGCAGGGGGAGAGTGTGAGTAAACAGGGTAAAGTCACTGTGCAGGGGGAGAGTGTGAGTAAACAGGGTAATGTCACTGTGCAGGGTGACAGTGTGAGTAAACAGGGTAATGTCACTATGCAGCGGGAGAGTGTGAGTAAACAGGGTAATGTTACTGTGCAGGGGGAGAGTGTGAGCAAACAGGGTAATGTCACTGTGCAGGGGGAGAGTGTGAGTAAACACGGTAATGTCATTTTGCAAGGGGTGAGTGTGGGTAAACAGGGTAATGTTACTGTCCAGGGGGAGAGTGTGAGTAAATAGGGTAATGTTACTGTGCAGGGGGAGAGTGTGAGTAAACAGGGTAATGTCACTCTGCAGGGGGAGAATGTGAGTAAACAGGGTAATGTAACTGTGCAGGGGGAGAGTGTGAGTAAACAGGGTAATGATATTGTGCAGGGGGAGAGTGTGAGTAAACAGTGTAATGTCATTGTGCAGGGGGAGAGTGTGAGTAAACAGGGTAATGTCACTGTGCAGGGGGAGAGTGTGAGTAAACACGGTAATGTTATTGTGCAGGGGGAGAGTTTGAGTCAACAGGATAATGTCACTGTGCAGGGGGAGAGTGTGAGTAAACAGGATAATGTCACTCTGCAGGGGGAGAGTGTGAGTAAACAGGGTAATGTTACAGTGCAGGGGGAGAGTGTGAGTAAACAGGGTAATGTCACTGTGCAAGGGGAGACTGTGAGTAAATAGGGTAATGTTACTGTGCAGGGGGAGAGTGTGAGTAAACAGGGTAATGTCACTGTGCAGGGGAGAGTGTGAGTAAAGAGAGTAATGTCACTGTGCAGGGGGAGAGTCTGAGTCAACAGGATAATGTCACTGTGCAGGGGCAGAGTGTGAGTAAACAGGGTAATGTCACTGTGCAGGGGGAGAGTCTGAGTCAACAAAATAATGTCACTGTGCAGAGGGAGAGTCTGAGTAAACCGGGTAATGTCACTGTGTAGGGGGAGAATGTGAGTAAGCAGGATAATGCCATTGTGTGGGGGGAGAGTGTAAGTAAACAGAGTAATGTCACTGTGCAGGGGGAGAGTGTGAGTAAACAGTGTAATGTCAGTGTGCAGGGGGAGCGTGTGAGTAAACAGACTAATGACAATATGCAGGGGGAGAGTATGATTAAACAGGGTAATATCATTGTGCAGGGGGAGAGTTTGAGTAAACAGGGTAATGTCACTCTGTAGGGGGAGAGTGTGAGTAAACAGGGTAATGTCACTGTGCAGGGGGAGAATGTGAGTAAACAGGGTAATGTCACTGTGCAAGGGAGAGTGTGAGTAAACAGGGTAATGTCACTGTGCAGGGGGAGAGTGTGAGTAAACAGAGCAATGTCACTATGCAGGGGGAGAGTGTGACTAAACAGGGTAATGTCACTGTGCAGGGGGAGAGTGTGAGTAAACAGGGTAATGTCACTGTGCAGGGGGAGAGTGTGACTCGACAAGATAATGTCACCGTGCAGGGGCAGAGTGTGAGTAAACAGAGTAATGTCACTATGCAGGGGGAGAGTGTGACTAAAGAGGGTAATGTCACTGTGCAGGGGGAGAGTGTGAGTAAACAGGGTAATGTCACTCTGCAGGGGGAGAGTGTGAGTCGACAAGATAATGTCACTGTGCAGGGGGAGAGGGTGAGTAAACAGGGTAATGTCACTGTGCAGGGGGAAAATCTGAGTAAACAGGGTAATGTCACTGTGCAGGGGGAGAATGTGAGTAAACAGGGTAATGTCACTGTGCAAGGGACAGTGTGAGTAAACAGGGTAATGTCACTGTGCAGGGGGAGAGTGTGAGTAAACAGGGTAATGTTACTGTGCAGGGGGAGAGTGTGAGTAAACAGGGTAATGTCACTGTGCAGGGGGAGAGTGTGAGTAAACAGGGTAATGTCACTGTGCAGGGGGAGGATGTGAGTAATCAGAGTAATGTCACTATGCAGGGGAGAGTGTGATTAAACAGGGTAATGTCTCTCTGCAGGGGGAGAGTGTGAGTAAACAGGGTAATGTTACTGTGCAGGGGGAGACTGTGAGTAAACAGGATAATGTCACTGTGCAAGGGGAATGTGAGAAAACAGGGTAATGTTACAGTGCAGGGGGAGAGTGTGAGTAAACAGGGTAATGTCACTGTGCAGGGGGAGATTGTGAGTAAACAGGGTAATGTCACTGTGCAGGGGGAGAGTGTGAGTAAACAGGATAATGTCACTGTGCAGGGGGAGAGTGTGAGTAAACAGGACAATGTCACTGTGCAGGGGGTGAGTGTGAGTAAACAGGGTAATGTTACAGTGCAGGGGGAGAGTGTGAGTAAACAGGGTAATGTCACTGTGCAGGGGGAGGATGTGAGTAAACAGGGTAATGTTACTGTGCAGGGGGAGAGTGTGAGTAAACAGGGTAATGTTACTGTGCAGGTGGAGAGTGTGAGTAAACAGGGTAATGTTACCGTGCGGGGGGAGAGTGTGAGTAAACAGGGTAATGTCACTGTGCAGGGGAGAGTGTGAGTAAAAAGACTAATGTCACTGTGCAGGGGAGAGTGTGAGTAAACAGGGTAATGTCACTGTGCAGGGGAGAGTGTGAGTAAACAGGATAATGTCACTGTGCAGGGGGAGAGTGTGAGTAAACAGGGTAATGTCACTGTGCAGGGGGAGAGTGTGAGTAAACAGAGTAATGTTACTGTGCAGGGGGAGAGTGTGAGTAAACAGGGGAATGTTACTGTGCAGAGGGAGAGTGTGAGTAAACAAGGTAATGTCACTGTGCAGGGGGAGAGATGAGTAAACAGGGTAATGTCACTGTGCAGGGGGAGAGTGTGAGTAAACAGGTTAATTTCACTGTGCTGAGGGAGAGTGTGAGTAAACAGGGTAATGATACAGTGCAGGGGGAGAGTGTGAGTAAACAGGGTAATGTCACTGTGCAGGGGGAGAGTGTGAGTAAACAGGGTAATGTCACTATGCAGGGGGAGAGTGTGAGTAAACAGGGTAATGTTACTGTGCAGGGGGAGAATGTGAGTAAACAGGGTAATGTCACTGTGCAGGGGGAGAGTGTGAGTAAACAGGGTAATGTTACTGTGCAGGGGGAGAATGTGAGTAAACAGGGTAATGTCACTGTGCAGGGGGAGAGTGTGAGTAAACAGGGTAATGTCACTATGCAGGGGGAGAGTGTGAGTAAACTGGGTACTGTCACTGTGCAGGGGGAGAGTGTGATTAAACAGAGTAATGTCACTATGCAGTGGGAGAGTGTGAGTAAACAGGGTAATATCACTGTGCAGGAGGAGAGTGTGAGTAAACAGGGTAATATCACTGTGCAGGGGGAGAATGTGAGTAAACAGGGTAATGTTACTGTGCAGGGGGAGAGTGTGAGTAAACAGGGTAATGTCACTGTGCATGGGGAGAGTGTGACTAAACAGGTTAATGTCACTGTGCTGGGGGAGAGTGTGAGTAAACAGGGTAATGATACAGTGCAGGGGGAGAGTGTGAGTAAACAGGGTAATGTCACTGTGCAGGGGGAGAGTGTGAGTAAACAGAGTAATGTCACTATGCAGTGGGAGAGTGTGAGTAAACAGGGTAATATCACTGTGCAGGGGGAGAGTGTGAGTAAACAGGGTAATGTCACTATGCAGCGGGAGAGTGTGAGTAAACAGGGTAATGTTACTGTGCAGGGGGAGAATGTGAGTAAACAGGGTAATGTCACTGTGCAGGGGGAGAGTGTGAGTAAACAGGGTAATGTCACTGTGCAGGGGGAGAGTGTGAGTAACCTGGGTAATGTCACTGTGCAGTGGGAGAGTGTGAGTAAACAGGGTAATATCACTGTGCAGGGGGAGAGTGTGAGTAAACAGGGTAATATCACTGTGCAGGGGGAGAATGTGAGTAAACAGGGTAATGTTACTGTGCAGGGGGAGAGTGTGAGTAAACAGGGTAATGTCACTGTGCAGGGGGAGAGTGTGAGTAAACAGGGTAATGTCACTGTGCAGGGGAAGAGTGTGAGTAAACAGGGTAATGTCACTGTGCAGGGGGAGAGTGTGAGTAAACAGGGTAATGTCACTGTGCAGGGCGAGAGTGTGAGTAAACAGGGTAATGTCACTGTGCAGGGGGAGAGTGTGAGTAAACAGGAAAATGTCACTGTGCAGGGGGAGAGTGAGTAAACAGGATAATGTCACTGTGTAGGGGGAGAGTGTGTGTCAACAGGATAATGTCACTGTGCAGGGGGAGAGTGTGAGTAAACAGGGTAAAGTCACTGTGCAGGGGGAGAGTGTGAGTAAACAGGGTAATGTCACTGTGCAGGGTGACAGTGTGAGTAAACAGGGTAATGTCACTATGCAGCGGGAGAGTGTGAGTAAACAGGGTAATGTTACTGTGCAGGGGGAGAGTGTGAGCAAACAGGGTAATGTCACTGTGCAGGGGGAGAGTGTGAGTAAACACGGTAATGTCATTTTGCAAGGGGTGAGTGTGGGTAAACAGGGTAATGTTACTGTCCAGGGGGAGAGTGTGAGTAAACAGGGTAATGTTACTGTGCAGGGGGAGAGTGTGAGTAAACAGGGTAATGTCACTCTGCAGGGGGAGAATGTGAGTAAACAGGGTAATGTTACTGTGCAGGGGGAGAGTGTGAGTAAACAGGGTAATGTTATTGTGCAGGGGGAGAGTGTGAGTAAACGGGATAATGTCACTGTGCAGGGGGAGAGTGTGAGTAAACAGGATAATGTCACTCTGCAGGGGGAGAGTGTGAGTAAACAGGGTAATGTTACAGTGCAGGGGGAGAGTGTGAGTAAACAGGGTAATGTCACTGTGCAAGGGGAGACTGTGAGTAAACAGGGTAATGTTACTGTGCAGGGGGAGAGTGTGAGTAAACAGGGTAATGTCACTGTGCAGGGGAGAGTGTGAGTAAAGAGAGTAATGTCACTGTGCAGGGGGAGAGTGTGAGTAAACAGGGTAATGTCACTGTGCAGGGGGAGAGTGTGAGTCAACAAAATAATGTCACTGTGCAGAGGGAGAGTCTGAGTAAACCGGGTAATGTCACTGTGCAGGGGGAGAGTGTGAGTAAACAGGGTATTGTCACTGTGCAGGGGGAGAATGTGAGTAAGCAGGATAATGCCATTGTGTGGGGGGAGAGTGTAAGTAAACAGAGTAATGTCAGTGTGCAGGGGGAGAGTGTGAGTAAACAGTGTAATGTCAGTGTGCAGGGGGAGCGTGTGAGTAAACAGACTAATGACAATATGCAGGGGGAGAGTATGATTAAACAGGGTAATATCATTGTGCAGGGGGAGAGTGTGAGTAAACAGGGTAATGTCACTGTGTAGGGGGAGAGTGTGAGTAAACAGGGTAATGTCACTGTGCAGGGGGAGAATGTGAGTAAACAGGGTAATGTCACTGTGCAAGGGAGAGTGTGAGTAAACAGGGTAATGTCACTGTGCAGGGGGAGAGTGTGAGTAAACAGAGTAATGTCACTATGCAGGGGGAGAGTGTGACTAAACAGGGTAATGTCACTGTGCAGGGGGAGAGTGTGAGTAAACAGGGTAATGTCACTGTGCAGGGGGAGAGTGTGAGTCGACAAGATAATGTCACTGTGCAGGGGGAGAGGGTGAGTAAACAGGGTAATGTCACTGTGCAGGGGGAAAATCTGAGTAAACAGGGTAATGTCACTGTGCAGGGGGAGAATGTGAGTAAACAGGGTAATGTCACTGTGCAAGGGACAGTGTGAGTAAACAGGGTAATGTCACTGTGCAGGGGGAGAGTGTGAGTAAACAGGGTAATGTTACTGTGCAGGGGGAGAGTGTGAGTAAACAGGGTAATGTCACTGTGCAGGGGGAGAGTGTGAGTAAACAGGGTAATGTCACTGTGCAGGGGGAGGATGTGAGTAATCAGAGTAATGTCACTATGCAGGGGAGAGTGTGCTTAAACAGGGTAATGTCTCTCTGCAGGGGGAGAGTGTGAGTAAACAGGGTAATGTTACTGTGCAGGGGGAGAGTGTGAGTAAACAGGATAATGTCACTGTGCAAGGGAGAGTGTGAGAAAACAGGGTAATGTTACAGTGCAGGGGGAGAGTGTGAGTAAACAGGGTAATGTCACTGTGCAGGGGGAGATTGTGAGTAAACAGGGTAATGTCACTGTGCAGGGGGAGAGTGTGAGTAAACAGGATAATGTCACTGTGCAGGGAGAGAGTGTGAGTAAACAGGACAATGTCACTGTGCAGGGGGTGAGTGTGAGTAAACAGGGTAATGTTACAGTGCAGGGGGAGAGTGTGAGTAAACAGGGTAATGTCACTGTGCAGGGGGAGAGTGTGAGTAAACAGGGTAATGTTACTGTGCGGGGGGAGAGTGTGAGTAAACAGGGTAATGTCACTGTGCAGGGGAGAGTCTGAGTAAACAGACTAATGTCACTGTGCAGGGGAGCATGTGAGTAAACAGGGTAATGTCACTGTGCAGGGGGAGAGTGTGAGTAAACAGGATAATGTCACTGTGCAGGGAGAGAGATGAGTAAACAGGGTAATGTCACTGTGCTGGGGGAGAGTGTGAGTAAACAGGGTAATGATACAGTGCAGGGGGAGAGTGTGAGTAAACAGGGTAATGTCACTGTGCAGGGGGAGAGTGTGAGTAAACAGGGTAATGTCACTATGCAGCGGGAGAGTGTGAGTAAACAGGGTAATGTCACTGTGTAGGGGGAGAGTGTGAGTAAACAGAGTAATGTCACTGTGCAGGGGGAGAATGTGAGTAAACAGGGTAATGTCATTTTGCAGGGGAGGGTGTGAGTAAAGAGAGTAATGTCACTGTGCAGCGGGAGAGTGTGAGTAAACAGGGTAATGTCACTGTGCAGGGGGAGAGTGTGAGTCAACAAGATAATGTCACTGTGCAGGAGGAGAGTGTGAGTAAAATGGGTAATGTCACTGTGCAGGGGGATAGTGTGAGTAAACAGAGTAATGTCACTATGCAGTGGGAGAATGTGAGTAAACAGGGTAATGTTACTGTGCAGGGGGAGAGTGTGAGTAAACAGGGTAATGTCATTGTGCAGGGGGAGAGTGTGAGTAAACAGGGTAATGTCACTGTGCAGGGGGAGAGTGTGAGTAAACAGGGTAATGTCACTGTGCAGGGGGAGAGTGTGAGTAAACAGGGTAATGTCACTGTGCAGGGGGAGAGTGTGTGTAAACAGGGTAATGTCACTGTGCAGGGGGAGAGTGTGAGTAAACAGGAAAATATCACTGTGCAGGGGGAGAGTGAGTAAACAGGATAATGTCACTGTGTCGGGGGAGAGTGTATGTCAACAGGATAATGTCACTGTGCAGGGGGAGAGTGTGAGTAAACAGGGTAAAGTCACTGTGCAGGGGGAGAGATGAGTAAACAGGGTAATGTTACTTGGCAGGGGGAGAGTGTGAGTAAACATACTTATAGAAGGCCTTGGGATTTTCTTTAATCTTACCCGCCAAGGTCTTCTCATGACCCCTTCTGGCTCTCCTAATTTCCCTTTTAACCTCCTTTCTACAGTCCTTATATTCTTCAAGATCCTTAACCTCTCCTAGTTCCCTGCACCTTTTGTATACCTTCCTTTTCCTCCTCACTCGGTTCAACACAGCCTTCGTGCACCACGGTTCCCGCGACCTACCAAAACCCCCTTGCCTTATCGGAACATTGTCATGCAGAGCGCCAGACAAACATTCCTTGAATATCCGCCACCTTCCTTCGGTACTCTTCCCTAAGAATGCCTCCTTCCAGTTTATTTGTCCAAGTAACTTCCTGACTTCTTCGTATCTCCCCTTACTCCAGACAAACACCTTCCTAGCCTGCCTGATCCTATCTCGTTCCAATGCAATTGTGAAGGAGATAGAATTATGATCACCATTCCCAAGATGCTCTCCTACCGAGAGATCCATCACCTGCCCTGGTTCAATCGCCAGTACCAGGTCAAGTACTGCCTCTCCCCTCGTAGGCTTGTCCACATACTGTGTCAGGAAACCTTCCTGAACACACCTAACAAACTCCTCTCCAGCCGAACCCCTTACTCTAGGGATATTCCAGTCGATGTTTGGGAAATTGAAGTCTCCCATCACGACCACTCTGTTTTTAATACATTTCTCCAGAATCTGGTTCCGTATCTGCACTTCAACTTCCCTGTCACTATTGGGCGGCCTATAGAATACACCCAGCAAAGTTTTCGACCCTATGCTGTTCGTAACTTCCACGCAAAGTTTTCGACCCTATGCTGTTCGTAACTTCCACATCGCCAAGGGCTCTGATTGCAGAGCCCTTGGCGATGATCTTTGCATCGTCAATGGAGACGGGAGAGGTTCCGGAAGATTGGAGGATTGCGGATGTAGTCCCTATTTTCAAGAAAGGGAACAGAGATAGCCCAGGAAATTACCGCCCGGTGAGTCTGACCTCAGTGGTTGGTAAGCTGATGGAGAGGCTTCTGAGGGACAAGATTTACGACCATTTGGAGAGGTTTGACATGATCAAGAATAGTCAGCATGGATTTGTCAAGGGCAGGTCGTGCCTTACGAGCCTAGTTGAGTTCTTCGATAATGTGACTGAACACATTGACGAAGGAAGTGCCGTGGACGTAGTGTACATGGACTTCAGCAAGGCTTTTGATAAGGTCCCCCATGCAAGACTTCTTGAGAAGGTGAGAGGGCATGGGATCCAAGGGCCTTTGGCCTTGTGGATCCAGAACTGGCTTGCCTGCAGAAGGCAGAGAGTGGTTGTGGATGGGTCTTTTTCGGAATGGAGGTCAGTCACCAGTGGGGTGCCCCAGGGATCTGTTCTGGGACCCTTGTTGTTTGTCATTTTCATAAATGACCTGGATGAGGAAGTGGAGGGATGGGTTAGCAAGTTCGCTGATGACACGAAGGTCGGCGGTGTTGTGGATGGTCTGGAAGGATGTCAAAAGTTGCAGCAGGACATAGATAGGATGCAGGAATGGGCGGAGAAGTGGCAGATGGACTTCAACGCGGATAAATGTGTAGTAGTCCATTTCGGCAGAACCAACGAGATGAACGAGTACACTATTAAGGGCAGGGGTCTTAGTAGCGTTGAAGAGCAGAAGGATCTCGGGGTCCGGGTTCACAGGACTCTTAAATCGGCCTCGCAGGTGGAGGAGGTGGTCAAGAAGGCGTATGGTGTACTGGCCTTCATTAATCGAGGGATTGAGTTTAGGAGTCGGGAGGTAATGCTGCAACTTTACAGGACCTTCGTCAGGCCTCATTTGGAGTACTGTGCGCAGTTCTGGTCGCCTCACTATAGGAAAGACGTAGAAGCTATTGAAAGGGTGCAGAGGAGATTTACAAGGATGTTGCCTGGACTGGGAGGCATGCCTTATGAAGATAGGTTGAGGGAGCTGGGACTCTTTTCCCTGGAGAGGCGAAGGTTGAGAGGCGACCTGATAGAAGTTTATAAAATGTTGAGAGGAATAGATAGGGTGGACTCTCAGAGGCTATTTCCCCGGGTTGAAATGGTCGCTACGAGAGGACACAGATTTAAGGTGCGGGGAGGGAAGTACAGAGGTGATGTTAGGGGTAAGTTTTTCACTCAGAGGGTAGTGAGTGATTGGAATCGGCTGCCGTCGTCAGTGGTGGAGGCGAACTCGCTGGGGTCTTTTAAAAGACTTCTGGATGAGTATATGGGGTTTAATGGGATTGGGGGTTATAGATAGGTCTATAGATTGGTGGGGTTGATGCGATCGGCGCAACTCGGGGGCCGAAGGGCCTGTTTGTGCTGTAATGTTCTATGTTCTATGTAAACAGGATAATGTCACTGTGCAGGGGGAGAGTGTGAGCAAACAGGGTAATGTTACAGTGCAGGGGGAGAGAGTGAGTAAACAGGGTAATGTCACTGTGCAGGGTGACAGTGTGAGTAAACAGGGTAATGTCACTATGCAAGGGGTGAGTGTGGGTAAATGTTGTGTGAGTGTGAGTGTAATGTTCTATGTTCTATGTAAACAGGATAATGTCACTGTGCAGCGGGAGAGTGTGAGTAAACAGGGTAATGTTACTGTGCAGGGGGAGAGTGTGAGCAAACAGGGTAATGTCACTGTGAGGGGGAGAGTGTGAGTAAACACGGTAATGTCATTTTGCAAGGGGTGAGTGTGGGTAAACAGGGTAATGTTACTGTCCAGGGGGAGAGTGTGAGTAAACAGGGTAATGTCACTGTGCAGGGGGAGAGTGTGAGTAAACAGGGTAATGTCACTGTGCAGGGGGAGAGTGTGAGTAAACACGGTAATGTCATTTTGCAAGGGGTGAGTGTGGGTAAACAGGGTAATGTTACTGTCCAGGGGGAGAGTGTGAGTAAACAGGGTAATGTTACTGTGCAGGGGGAGAGTGTGAGTAAACAGGGTAATGTCACTCTGCAGGGGGAGAATGTGAGTAAACAGGGTAATGTTACTGTGCAGGGGGAGAGTGTGAGTAAACAGGGTAATGTTATTGTGCAGGGGGAGAGTGTGAGTAAACAGTGTAATGTCATTGTGCAGGGGGAGAGTGTGAGTAAACAGGGTAATGTCACTGTGCAGGGGGAGAGTGTGAGTAAACAGGGTAATGTTATTGTGCAGGGGGAGAGTGTGAGTAAACAGGGTAATGTCACTGTGCAGGGGGAGAGTGTGAGTAAACAGGATAATGTCACTGTGCAGGGGGAGAGTGTGAGTAAACAGGATAATGTCACTGTGCAGGGGGAGAGTGTGAGTAAACAGGGTAATGTTACAGTGCAGGGGGAGAGTGTGAGTAAACAGTGTAATGTCAGTGTGCAGGGGGAGCGTGTGAGTAAACAGACTAATGACAATATGCAGGGGGAGAGTATGATTAAACAGGGTAATATCATTGTGCAGGGGGAGAGTGTGAGTAAACAGGGTAATGTCACTCTGTAGGGGGAGAGTGTGAGTAAACAGGGTAATGTCACTGTGCAGAGGGAGAATGTGAGTAAACAGGGTAATGTCACTGTGCAAGGGAGAGTGTAAGTAAACAGGGTAATGCCACTGTGCAGGGGGAGAGTGTGAGTAAACAGGGTAATGTCACTGTGCAGGGGGAGAGTGTGAGTAAACTGAGTAATGTCACTGTGCAGTGGGAGAGTGTGGTTAAAGAGAGGAATGTCACGATGCAGGGGGAGAGTGTGAGGAAACAGGGTAATGTCACTGTGAGGGGGAGAGTGTGATTAAACAGGGTAATGTCACTGTGCAGGGGGAGAGTGAATAAACAGGGTAATGTCACTCTGCAGGGGGAGAGTGTGAGTAAACATGGTAATGTCACTTTGCACGGGGAGAATATGAGTAAACAAGGTAATGTCACTGTGCAGGGGGAGAGTTTGAGTAAACAGGGTAATGTCACTGTGCAGGGGGAGAGTGTGAGTAAACAGAGTCATGTCACTGTGCAGGGGGAGAGTGTGAGTAAACAGGGTAATGTCACGGTGTCGGGGGAGAGTGTGAGTAAACAGGGTAATGTCACTGTGCAGGGGGAGAGTGTGAGTAAACAGAGTAATGTCACTGTGCATGGGGAGAATGTGAGTAAACAGGGTAATGTCACTGTGCAAGGGAGAGTGTGAGTAAACAGAGTAATGTCACTGTGCAGGGGTGAGTGTGAGTAAACAGGGTAATGTCACTGTGCAGGAGAGAGTGTGAGTAAACTGGGTAATGTCACTGAGCAGGGGGAGAGTATGAGTAAACAGGGTAATGTCACTGTGCAGGAGAGAGTGTGAGTAAACTGGGTAATGTCAGTGTGCAGGGGGAGAGTGTGAGTAAACAGGGTAATGTCACTGTGCAGGAGGAGAGTGTGAGTAAACAGGATAATGTCACTGTGCAGGGGGAGAGTGTGAGTAAACAGGGTAATGTTACTGTGCAGGGGGAGAGTGTGGGTAAACAGGGTAATGTTACTGTGCAGGGGGAGAGTGTGAGTAAACACGGTAATGTCAGTGTGCAGGGGGAGTGTGTGAGTAAACAGGGTAATGTCACTGTGCAGGGGAGAGTGTGAGTAAACACGGTAATGTCACTGTGCAGGGGGAGAGTGTGAGTAAACAGGATAATGTCACTGTGCAGGGGAGAGTGTGAGTAAACACGGTAATGTCACTGTGCAGGGGGAGAGTGTGGGTAAACAGGGTAATGTTACTGTGCAGGGGGAGAGTGTGAGTAAACAGGGTAATGTTACTGTGCAGGGGGAGAGTGTGAGTAAACACGGTAATGTCAGTGTGCAGGGGGAGTGTGTGAGTAAACAGGGTAATGTCACTGTGTAGGGGGAGAGTGTGAGTAAACAGGGTAATGTCACTGTGCAGGGGGAGAGTGTGAGTAAACAGGGTAATGTCAACGTGCAGGGGGATATTGTGAGTAAACAGGGTAATGTCACTGTGCAGGGGGAGAGTGTGAGTAAACAGAGTAATGTCACTGTGCAGGGGGAGAGTATGAGTAAACAGGGTAATGTCACTGTGCAGGAGAGAGTGTGAGTAAACAGGGTAGTGTCACTGTGCAGGGGGAGAGTGTGAGTAAACTGGGTAACGTCACTGTGCAGGAGGAGAGTGTGAGTAAACAGGGTAATGTCACTGTGCAGGGGGAGAGTGTGGGTAAACAGGGTAACGTCACTGTGCAGGAGGAGAGTGTGAGTAAACAGGGTAATGTCACTGTGCAGGGGGAGAGTGTGAGTAAACAGGGTAATGTCACTGTGCAGGGGGAGAGTATGAGTAAACAGGGTAATGTCACTGTGCAGGAGGAGAGTGTGAGTAAACAGGGTAACGTCACTGTGCAGGGGAGAGTGTGAGTAAACACGGTAATGTCACTGTGCAGGGGGAGAGTGTGAGTAAACAGGGTAACGTCACTGTGCAGGGGAGAGTGTGAGTAAACACGGTAATGTCACTGTGCAGTGGGAGAGTATGAGTAAACAGGGTAATGTCACTGTGCAGGGGGAGAGTGTGAGTAAACAGGGTAATGTTACTGTGCAGAGGGATAGTGTGAGTAAACAGAGTAATGTCACTGTGCAGTGGGAGAGTGTGGGTAAACAGAGTAATGTCACTGTGCAGGGGGAGAGTGTGGGTAAACAGGGTAACGTCACTGTGCAGGGGAGAGTGTGAGTAAACACGGTAATGTCACTGTGCAGGGGGAGAGTGTGGGTAAACAGGGTAATGTTACTGTGCAGGGGGAGAGTGTGAGTAAACAGGGTAATGTTACTGTGCAGGGGGAGAGTGTGAGTAAACACGGTAATGTCAGTGTGCAGGGGGAGTGTGTGAGTAAACAGGGTAATGTTACAGTGCAGTGGGAGAGTGTGAGTAAACCGGGTAATGTCACTGTGCAGGGGGAGAGTGTGAGTAAACAGGGTAATGTCACTGTGCAGGGGGAGAGTGTGAGTAAACAGGGTAATGTCACTGTGCAGGGGGAGAGTGTGAGTAAACAGGGTAATGTCACTGTGCAGTGGGAGAGTGTGAGTAAAGAGAGTAATGTCACTGTGCAGGGGGAGAGTGTGAGTAAACAGGGTAATGTCACTGTGCAGGGGGAGAGTATGAGTAAACAGGGTAATGTCACTGTGCAGGAGAGAGTGTGAGTAAACTGGGTAATGTCACTGAGCAGGGGGAGAGTATGAGTAAACAGGGTAATGTCACTGTGCAGGAGAGAGTGTGAGTAAACTGGGTAATGTCACTGAGCAGGGGGAGAGTGTGAGTAAACAGGGTAATGTCACTGTGCAGGGGGGGAATGTGAGTAAACAGGGTAATGTCACTATGCAGTGGGAGAGTGTGAGTAAACAGGGTAATGTCACAGTGCAGGGGGAGAGTGTGGGTAAACAGGATAATGTTACTGTGCAGGGGGAGAGTGTGAGTAAACAGGGTAATGTTACTGTGCAGGGGGAGAGTGTGAGTAAACAGGGTAATGTCAGTGTGCAGGGGGAGTGTGTGAGTAAACAGGGTAATGTCACTGTGTAGGGGGAGAGTGTGAGTAAACAGGGTAATGTCACTGTGCAGGGGGAGAGTGTGAGTAAACAGGGTAATGTCACTGTGCAGGGGGAGAGTGTGAGTAAACAGGGTAATGTCACTGTGCAGGGGGACAGTGTGAGTAAACAAGGTAATGTCAACGTGCAGGTGGATATTGTGAGTAAACAGGGAAATGTCATTGTGCAGGGCGAGAGTGTGAGTAAACAGAGTAATGTCACTGTGCAAGGGGAGAGTGTGAGTAAACAGGGTAATGTCACTGTGCAGGGGGATAGTGTGAGTAAACAGAGTTATGTCACTGTGCAGGGGGTAGTGTGAGTAAACAGAGTAATGTCACTGTTCAGGGGGAGAGTGTGAGTAAACAGGGTAATATTACTGTGCAGGGGGAGAGTGTGAGTAAATAGGGTAATGTCACTGTGCAGGGCGAGAATGTGAGTAAACAGGGAAATGTCACTATGCAGGGCGAGAATGTGAGTAAACAGGGAAATGTCACTATGCAGGGGGAGAGTGTGTGTAAACAGGGTAATGTTATTGTGCAGGGGGAGAGTGTGAGTAAACAGGGTAATGTCACTTTGCAGTGGGAGAGTGTGAGTAAAGAGAGTAATGTTACTGTGCAGGGGGAGAGTGTGAGTAAACAGGGTAATGTCACTGTGCAGGGGGAGAGTGTGAATAATCAGGGTAATGTCACTCTGCAGGGGGAGAGTGTGAGTAAACAGGGTAATGTCACTGTGCAGTGGGAGAGTGTGGGTAAACAGAGTAATGTCACTATGCAGGGGGAGAGTGTGAGTAAACAGGATAATGTCACTGTGCAGGGGAGAGTGTGAGAAAATAGGTAATGTCACTGTGCAGGGGGAGAGTGTGAGTAAGCAGGGTAATGTCACTGTGAGGGGGAGAGTGTGATTAAACAGGGTAATGTCACTGTGCAGGGGGAGAGTGTGAATAAACAGGGTAATGTCACTGTGCAGGGGGAGACTGTGAGTAAACAGGGTAATGTCACTGTGCAGGGGGAGAATGTGAGTAAACTGAGTAATGTTACTGCGCAGGTGGAGAATGTGAGTAAGCAGGAAAATGTCACTGTGTGGGGGAGGAGTGTGTGTAAACAGAGTAATGTCACTGTGCATGGGGAGAATATGAGTAAACAGGGTAATGTCACTGTGCAAGGGAGTGTGTGAGTAAACAGAGTAATGTCACTGTGCAGGGAGAGTGTGAGTAAACAGGGTAATGTCACTGTGCAGGGGAGAGTGGTAGTAAACTGGGTAATGTCACTGTGCAGGGGGAGAGTGTGAGTAAACACGGTAATGTCACTGTGCAGGGGGAGAGTGTGGGTAAACAGGGTAATATTACTGTGCAGGGGGAGAGTGTGAGTATACAGGGTAATGTCACTGTGCAGGGGGAGTGTGTGAGTAAACAGGGTAATGTCACTGTGCAGGGGGAGAGTGTGAGTAAACAGGGTAATGTCACTGTGCAGGGGAGAGTGTGCGTAAACACGGTAATGTCACTGTGCAGGTGGAGAATGCGGGTAAACAGGGTAATGTTACTGTGCAGGGGGAGAGTGTGAGTAAACAGGGTAATGTTACTGTGCAGGGGGAGAGTGTGAGTAAACACGGTAATGTCAGTGTGCAGGGGGAGTGTGTGAGTAAACAGGGTAATGTTACTGTGCAGGGGGAGAGTGTGAGTAAACCGGGTAATGTCACTGTTCAGGGGAGAGTTTGAGTATACAGGGTAATGTCACTGTGCAGGGGGAGAATGTGAATAAACAGGGAAATGTCACTGTGCAGGGGGAGAGTGTGATTTAACAGGGTAATGTCACTGTGCAGGGGGAGAGTGTGAGTAAACAGAGTAATGTTACTGTGCAGGGGGAGAGTGTGAGTAAACAGGGTAATGTCACTGTGCAGGGTGAGAGTGTGAGTAAACAGGGTAATGTCACTGTGTAGGGGGAGAGTGTGAGTAAACAGGGTAATGTCACTGTGCAGCGGAGAGTGTGAGAAAATAGGTAATGTCACTGTGCAGGGGGAGAGTGTGAGTAAACAGGGTAATGTCACTGTGCAGGGGGAGAGTGTGAGTAAACAGGGTAATGTCACTGTTCAGTGGGAGAGTGTGAGTAAACCGGGTAATGTCACTGTGCAGTGGGAGAGTGTGAGTAAACAGAGTAATGTTACTGTGCAGGGGGAGAGTGTGAGTAAACAGGGTAATGTCACTGTGCAGGGGGAGAGTGTGAGTAAACAGAGTAATGTTACTGTGCAGGGGGAGAGTGTGAGTACACAGGGTAATGTCACTGTGTAGGGGAGAGTGTGAGTAAACAGGGTAATGTCACTGTGTAGGGGGAGAGTGTGAGTAAACAGGGTAATGTCACTGTGCAGGGTGAGAGTGTGAATAAACAGGGTAATGTCACTGTGTAGGGGGAGAGTGTGAGTAAACAGGGTAAAGTTACTGGGCAGGTGGAGAATGTGAGTAAACAGGGAAATGTCACTGTGCAGGGGGAGAATGTGAGTAAACAGAGTAATGTCACTATGCAGGGGGAGAGTGTGAGTAAACAGGATAATGTCACTGTGCAGTGGGAGAGTGTGAGTAAACAGGGTAATGTCACTGTGCAGGGGGAGAGTGTGAGTAAACAGGGTAATGTCACTGTGCAGGGGGAGAATGTGAGTAAACAGGATAATGTCACTGTGCAGGGGGAGAATGTGAGTAATCAGGGTAATGTCACTGTGCAGGGGGAGAGTGTGAGTAAACAGGGTAATGTCGCTGTGCAGGGGGAGAGTGTGAGTAAACAGAGTAATGTCACTGTGCAGGGGGAGAGTGTGAGTAAACAGGGTAATGTCACTGTGCAGGGGGAGTGTGTGAGTAAACAGGGTAATGTGATTGTGCAGGGGAGAGTGTGAGTAAACAGGGTAATGTCACTGTGCAGTGGGAGAGTGTGAGTAAACAGAGTAATGTTACTGTGCAGGGGGAGAGTGTGAGTAAACAGGTTAATGTCACTGTGCAGGGGGAGAGTGTGAGTAAACAGAGTAATGTTACTGTGCAGGGGGAGAGTGTGAGTAAACAGGGTAGTGTCACTGTGTAGGGGCAGAGTGTGAGTAAACAGGGTAATGTCACTGTGCAGTGGGAGAGTGTGAGTAAACAGAGTAATGTTACTGTGCAGGGGGAGAGTGTGAGTAAACAGGTTAATGTCACTGTGCAGGGGGAGAGTGTGAGTAAACAGAGTAATGTTACTGTGCAGGGGGAGAGTGTGAGTAAACAGGGTAGTGTCACTGTGTAGGGGCAGAGTGTGAGCAAACAGGGTAATGTCCCTGTGCAGTGGGAGAGTGTGAGTAAACAGAGTAATGTTACTGTGCAGGGGGAGAGTGTGAGTAAACAGGGTAATGTCACTGTGTAGGGGGACAGTGTGAGTAAACAGGGTAATGTCACTGTGCCGGGGAGAGTGTGAGAAAATAGGTAATGTCACTGTGCAGGGGGAGAGTGTGAGTAAACAGGGTAATGTCACTGTGCAGTGGGATAGTGTGAGTGAATAGTGAAATGTCACTGTGCAGGGGGAGAGTGTGAGTAAACAGGGTAATGTCACTGTGTAGGGGGAGAGTGTGAGTAAACAGAGTAATGTCACTGTGCAGGGGGAGAGTGTCAGTAAACAGAGTAATGTTACTGTGCAGGGGGAGAGTGTGAGTAAACAGGGTAATGTCACTGTGTAGGGGGAGTGTGTGAGTAAACAGGGTAATGTCACTGTGCAGGGGAGAGTGTGAGAAAATAGATAATGTCACTGTGCAGGGGGAGAGTTTGAGTAAACAGGGTAATGTCACTGTGCAGGGGGAGAGTTTGAGTAAACAGGGTAATGTCACTGTGCAGTGGAGAGTGTGAGTAAACAGAGTAATGTCACTGTGCAGTGGGACAGTGTGAGTGAATAGTGAAATGTCACTGTGCAGGGGGAGAGTGTGAGTAAACAGAGTAATGTCACTGTGCAGTGGGACAGTGTGAGTGAATAGTGAAATGTCACTGTGCAGGGGAGCGTGTGAGTAAACAGGGTAATGTCACTGTGCAGGGGAGAGTGTGAGTAAACAGGGTAATGTCACTGTGCAGTGGGACAGTGTGAGTGAATAGTGAAATGTCACTGTGCAGTGGGAGAATTTGAGACAGCAGCCTCACATGTTCATTGTATCTATTTTAAGCAACCAATGATAAATTGCAACGCTGGGAAAAAAATCAGTCAATGCCATACTCAAACCAGTAAGTAGCAGTGGAATATCTCCCTCTGCATATTTCCAGTTTGAGAAGAGTTCCAGATTAATTTTTGTTAGATTTACAAAACCTGATCTTCACCTATTCATTTGAAAGCTGGATGCCTGCATGTTATGGTAACCATATATACTTCATTACACTACACACTGCATAGTGACTAACAGTACAGATCAATTTATTATTGCTCTCTTTATCTCATTTATTGTACACAACACATGATTACTTTCTACAATTATTTCCCCAATTATCATTCTGCATATCCATAGCTAGAATTTTCCTCAGAAGTAAAATTGGTGCGATCTTAGACACCGTGTTTGAAATCAATAGGGAAATCTAAATGACAACTGGAGCTGTACCCCAGTGAGAGTCAACACCTTCAGGAGAGGAAAGGAGTGGGGTCCATGAAAATGTATTCCAATGACAGTTCACATCTTCAGGAGAGGCGCGAGTGGGGTTCGTGAAACTGTACCCCAGTGAGAGTCCACATCTTCAGGAGAGGAGGGGAGTGGGATCCGTGGATCTGTATCCTAGTGAGAATCAGCACCTTCAGGAGAGGAGGGAAGTGGGATCCATGGATCTGTACCCTAGAGAGAATCAGCACCGTTGGGAGAGGAGGGGAGTGGGATCCATGGATCTGTAACCTAGAGACAATCAGCACTGTCCGGAGAGGAGGGGAGTGGGATCCATGGATCTGTACCCTAGAGAGAATCAGCACTGTCCGTAGAGGAGGGGAGTGGGATCCATGGATCTGTACCCTAGTGAGAATCAGCACTGTCCGGAGAGGAGGGGAGTGGGATCCATGGATCTGTACCCTAGAGAGAATCAGCACTGTCCGTAGAGGAGGGAGTGGGATCCACGGATCTGTATCCTAGTAAGAATCAGCACTGTCCGTAGAGGAGGGGAGTGGGATCCATGGATCTGTACCCTAGTGAGAATCAGCACTGTCAGGAGAGGAGGGGAGTGGGATCCATGGATCTGTATCCTAGAGAGAATCAGCACCGTCAGGAGAGGAGGGAGTGGGATCCATGGATCTGTATCCTAGAGAGAATCAGCACTGTCCGTAGAGGAGGGAGTGGGATCCATGGATCTGTATCCTAGTGAGAATCAGCACTGTCCGTAGAGGAGGGAGTGGGATCCATGGATCTGTTTCCTAGTGAGAATCAGCACTGTCCGTAGAGGAGGGAGTGGGATCCATGGATCTGTATCCTAGTGAGAATCAGCACTGTCCGGAGAGGAGGGAGTGGGATCCATGGATCTGTATCCTAGAGAGAATCAGCACTGTCCGGAGAGGAGGGAGTGGGATCCATGGATCTGTACCCTAGTGAGAATCAGCACTGTCCGTAGAGGAGGGAGTGGGATCCACGGATCTGTATCCTAGTAAGAATCAGCACTGTCCGTAGAGGAGGGGAGTGGGATCCATGGATCTGTATCCTAGAGAGAATCAGCACCGTCAGGAGAGGAGGGGAGTGGGATCCATGGATCTGTATCCTAGTGAGAATCAGCACTTTCCGTAGAGGAGGGAGTGGGATCCACGGATCTGTATCCTAGAGAGAATCAGCACTGTCCGGAGAGGAGGGGAGTGGGATCCATGGATCTGTATCCTAGAGAGAATCAGCACTGTCCGGAGAGGAGGGAGTGGGATCCATGGATCTGTTTCCTAGTGAGAATCAGCACTGTCCGTAGAGGAGGGAGTGGGATCCATGGATCTGTATCCTAGTGAGAATCAGCACTGTCCGGAGAGGAGGGAGTGGGATCCATGGATCTGTATCCTAGAGAGAATCAGCACTGTCCGGAGAGGAGGGAGTGGGATCCATGGATCTGTACCCTAGTGAGAATCAGCACTGTCCGTAGAGGAGGGAGTGGGATCCACGGATCTGTATCCTAGTAAGAATCAGCACTGTCCGTAGAGGAGGGGAGTGGGATCCATGGATCTGTATCCTAGAGAGAATCAGCACCGTCAGGAGAGGAGGGGAGTGGGATCCATGGATCTGTATCCTAGTGAGAATCAGCACTGTCCGTAGAGGAGGGAGTGGGATCCACGGATCTGTATCCTAGAGAGAATCAGCACTGTCCGGAGAGGAGGGGAGTGGGATCCATGGATCTGTATCCTAGAGAGAATCAGCACTGTCCGGAGAGGAGGGGAGTGGGATCCATGGATCTGTACCCTAGTGAGAATCAGCACTGTCCGTAGAGGAGGGAGTGGGATCCATGGATCTGTACCCTAGTGAGAATCAGCACTGTCCGTAGAGGAGGGAGTGGGATCCATGGATCTGTATCCTAGTGAGAATCAGCACTGTCAGGGGAGGAGGGGAGTGGGATCCATGGATCTGTATCCTAGAGAGAATCAGCACCGTCAGGCGAGGAGGGGAGTGGGATCCATGGATCTGTATCCTAGTGAGAATCAGCACTGTCCGTAGAGGAGGGAGTGGGATCCATGGATCTGTATCCTAGTGAGAATCAGCACTGTCCGTAGAGGAGGGAGTGGGATCCATGGATCTGTATCCTAGTGAGAATCAGCACTGTCAGGGGAGGAGGGGAGTGGGATCCATGGATCTGTATCCTAGAGAGAATCAGCACTGTCCGGAGAGGAGGGAGTGGGATCCATGGATCTGTACCCTAGTGAGAATCAGCACCATTGGGAGAGGAGGGGAGTGGGATCCATGGATCTGTATCCTAGAGAGAATCAGCACTGTCAGGGGAGGAGGGGAGTGGGATCCATGGATCTGTACCCTAGTGAGAATCAGCACTGTCCGGAGAGGAGGGAGTGGGATCCATGGATCTGTACCTTAGTGAGAATCAGCACCGTTGGGAGAGGAGGGGAGTGGGATCCATGGATCTGTATCCTAGAGAGAATCAGCACTGTCCGGAGAGGAGGGGAGTGGGATCCATGGATCTGTATCCTAGAGAGAATCAGCACTGTCCGGAGAGGAGGGGAGTGGGATCCATGGATCTGTATCCTAGTGAGAATCAGCACCGTTGGGAGAGGAGGGGCGTGGGATCCATGGATCTGTATCCTAGTGAGAATCAGCACTGTCCGTAGACTAGGGGAGTGGGATCCATGGATCTGTATCCTAGAGAGAATCAGCACTGTTGGGAGAGGAGGGGAGTGGGATCCATGGATCTGTATCCTAGTGAGAATCAGCACTGTCCGGAGAGGAGGGAGTGGGATCCACGGATCTGTATCCTAGAGAGAATCAGCACTGTCCGGAGAGGAGGGAAGTGGGATCCACGGATCTGTATCCTAGAGAGAATCAGCACTGTCCGTAGAGGAGGGAGTGGGATCCATGGATCTGTATCCTAGAGAGAATCAGCACTGTCCGTAGAGGAGGGAGTGGGATCCATGGATCTGTATCCTAGAGAGAATCAGCACTGTCCGTAGAGGAGGGAGTGGGATCCATGGATCTGTATCCTAGAGAGAATCAGCACCGTCAGGAGAGGAGGGGAGTGGGATCCATGGATCTGTATCCTAGTGAGAATCAGCACCGTCAGGAGAGGAGGGAGTGGGATCCATGGATCTGTATCCTAGAGAGAATCAGCACTGTCAGGGGAGGAGGGAGTGGGATCCATGGATCTGTATCCTAGAGAGAATCAGCACTGTCAGGGGAGGAGGGGAGTGGGATCCATGGATCTGTATCCTAGAGAGAATCAGCACTGTCCGGAGAGGAGGGAGTGGGATCCATGGATCTGTATCCTAGAGAGAATCAGCACCGTCAGGAGAGGAGGGGAGTGGGATCCATGGATCTGTATCCTAGTGAGAATCAGCACCATTGGGAGAGGAGGGGAGTGGGATCCATGGATCTGTACCCTAGTGAGAATCAGCACTGTCAGGGGAGGAGGGGAGTGGGATCCATGGATCTGTATCCTAGTGAGAATCAGCACTGTCCGGAGAGGAGGAGAGTGGGATCCATGGATCTGTATCCTAGAGAGAATCAGCACCGTCAGGAGAGGAGGGGAGTGGGATCCATGGATCTGTATCCTAGTGAGAATCAGCACCATTGGGAGAGGAGGGGAGTGGGATCCATGGATCTGTACCCTAGTGAGAATCAGCACTGTCAGGGGAGGAGGGGAGTGGGATCCATGGATCTGTACCCTAGTGAGAATCAGCACTGTCCGGAGAGGAGGGGAGTGGGATCCATGGATCTGTATCCTAGTGAGAATCAGCACTGTCCGGAGAGGAGGGGAGTGGGATCCATGGATCTGTATCCTAGTGAGAATCAGCACTGTCCGTAGAGGAGGGAGTGGGATCCATGGATCTGTATCCTAGTGAGAATCAGCACTGTCCGTAGAGGAGGGAGTGGGATCCATGGATCTGTATCCTAGTGAGAATCAGCACTGTTGGGAGAGGAGGGGAGTGGGATCCATGGATCTGTATCCTAGAGAGAATCAGCACTGTCCGTAGAGGAGGGAGTGGGATCCATGGATCTGTACCCTAGTGAGAATCAGCACTGTCCGGAGAGGAGGGCGTGGGATCCATGGATCTGTACCCTAGAGAGAATCAGCACTGTCCGTAGAGGAGGGAGTGGGATCCATGGATCTGTACCCTAGTGAGAATCAGCACTGTCCGGAGAGGAGGGAGTGGGATCCATGGATCTGTATCCTAGAGAGAATCAGCACTGTCCGGAGAGGAGGGAGTGGGATCCATGGATCTGTATCCTAGTGAGAATCAGCACTGTCCGTAGAGGAGGGAGTGGGATCCATGGATCTGTATCCTAGTGAGAATCAGCACTGTCACTGGAGGAGGGGAGTGGGATCCATGGATCTGTATCCTAGTGAGAATCAGCACTGTCCGTAGAGGAGGGGAGTGGGATCCATGGATCTGTATCCTAGAGAGAATCAGCACTGTCAGGGGAGGAGGGGAGTGGGATCCATGGATCTGTACCCTAGAGAGAATCAGCACTGTCAGGAGAGGAGGGAGTGGGATCCACGGATCTGTACCCTAGTGAGAATCAGCACTGTCCGTAGAGGAGGGAGTGGGATCCATGGATCTGTATCCTAGAGAGAATCAGCACCTTCAGCAAGGGGAGAACACTGAATTGTTTTGAAAGGGATGGATTGCTACCTTCTCCACTTAGTCAAATAGGAAACTGATTAGTATGGCAGCAGGCTGTTTGTCAGATGGCAGAGTGTCTTATTGGCAAATGCTGCAGCCAGTGTCATTATAGAGATAGCTGATGATTACGTGGTAATCAGTAAAAGCATTGGGCAAATGAAGAAGTAGATATCCTTCTATCATCCTGAGAGGACAGGCTGGACCTCAGTGATCACCCTCCGACACTGCAGCACTCCTTCAGTACCGACTCCCTGACATTGTGCATTCCCTTAATACTCACCCTCTGACAGTGCAGCACTCCCTCAGTACTGACCCTCTGACAGTGCAGCACTCCCTCAGTACTGACCCTCTGACAGTGCAGCACTCCCTCAGCACTGACCCTCTGACAGTGCAGCACTCCCTCAGTACTGACCCCCTGACAGTGCAGCAATCCCTCAGTACTGACCCTCCGACAGTGCAGCACTCCCTCAGTACTGACCCTCTGACAGTGCAGCACTCCCTCAGTACTGACCCTCTGACAGTGCAGCATTCCCTCAGTACTGACCATCTGACAGTGCAGCACTCCCTCAGTACGGACCCCTGACAGTGCAGCACTCACTCAGTACTGACCCTCTGACAGTGCAGCACTCCCTCAGTACTGATCCTCTGACAGTGCAGCACTCCCACAGTACTGCCCCCCTGACAGTGCAGCACTCCCTCAGTACTGACCCTCTGACAGTGCAGCACTCCCTCAGTACTGACCCTCTGACAGTGCAGCACTCCCTCAGTACTGACCCCCTGACAGTGCAGCACTCACTCAGTACTGACCCTCTGACAGTGCAGCACTCCCTCAGTACTGACCCTCTGGCAGTGCAGCACTCCCTCAGTATGACCCTCCGACAGTGCAGCACTCCCTCAGTACTGACCCCCTGACAGTGCAGCACTCCCTCAGTACTGACCCTCCGACAGTGCAGCATTCCCTCAGTACTGACCCTCTGACAGTGCAGCACTCCCTCAGTACTGACCCTCTGACACTGCAGCACTCCCTCAGTACGGACCCCCTGACAGTGCAGCACTCACTCAGTACTGACCCTCTGACAGTGCAGCACTCCCTCAGTACTGACCCTCTGACAGTGCAGCACTCCCTCAGTACCAACCCTCTGACGGTGCATGACTCCCTCAATACTGACCCTCTGACGGTGCAGCACTCCCTCAATACCAACCGTCTGACAGTGCAGCACTCACTCAGTACTGACCCTCTGACAGTGCAGCACTCCCTCAGCACTGACCCTCTGACAGTGCAGCACTCCCTCAGCACTGACCCTCTGACGGTGCAGCACTCCCTCAGTACTGACCCTCTGACAGTGCAGCACTCCCTCAGCACTGACCCTCTGACGCTGCAGCACTCCCTCAGCTCTGACCCTCTGACAGTGCAGCACTCCCTCAGTACTGACCCTCTGACAGTGCAGCACTCCCTCAGCACTGACCCTCTGACGCTGCAGCACTCCCTCAGTATTGACCCTCTGACAGTGCAGCACTCCCTCAGCACTGACCCTCTGACGCTGCAGCACTCCCTCAGTACTGACCCTCTGACAGTGCAGCACTCCCTCAGCACTGACCCTCTGACAGTGCAGCACTCCCTCAGCACTGACCCTCTGACAGTGCAGCACTCCCTCAGCACTGACCCTCTGACGCTGCAGCACTCCCTCAGTACTGACCCTCTGACACTACTGTTGTGAACTGCCAGCCTGAAATATGTGCTCAAATCATTGGAATGAGCCTTGAACCCATGTCCCTGACTAAGGGACAACATTGCTATCAATGAGTATAAATTGACAGAAAGCTCTGCAGGTTGTGGGTTCAGTCCTCACTGAGCTTATGTTGAAACTGTGATCACAGGCAAGTAATTCTGGTTTGATTGTAATTGTATCTCTTCCAATTTTATTTGATATCAGACAGTGTTTTAAACTGTCGAATAAAACTTCAGACTTTTTAACCCACATTTCTCTTTCTGTTAACGTGATCAGATGCGATTGAAACTTGATCCAGTTCAACATTCTGTATGGAATAGATAAGTACTTTGGCGGTTAACGTTTGCTTCTGTAGGCACCGGAAATTTTGGCAGATTTAATATTACTCTAAATTCAATATGTGTGTGTAGTGGCGGATGAGTGAATATTATGTAAATTCAAATTATGTATGTGAACATTACTGTAAAGTCCGTTTGTGTGTTTGTAAATATTACTGCAAACTGTGTGAATGTTACTGTAACATCTGTATGTGTGTGAACGCTAATGTAAACTGTGTGAATATTACTGTGAAGTCTGTGTGTGAGCGAATATTACTGTGAAGGCTGTATGTGTTTTTGTGAACATTATTGTAAACTGCGAATATTACTGCAAAGTATGAATGTTTGTGAATATTACTGTGAAGCCTGTATGTGTGTGAATGTTACTGTAAACTGTGACTATAACAGTAAAGTCTATGTGTGTTTTTGAATATGACTGTAAACAGTGTGAATATTAGTGTAAATTCTGTATGTGAGTTTGTGAATATTACTGTAAATTGTGTGTGAATATAACTGTAAACTGTTTGTGAATATGAGAACCACAGAACCAAAGAACATTACAGCACAGAAACAAGCCTTTTGGCCCTTCTTGGCTGTGCTGAACCATTTTTCTGCCTAGTCCCACTGACCTGCATCTGGATTATATCCCTCCACACCCCTTTCATCCATGTACTTGTCCAAGTTTTTCTTAAATGATAAAAGTGAGCCCACATTTACCACTTCATCTGGCAGCTCATTCCACACTCCTACCACTCTCTGTGTGAAGAAGTCCCCCCCTTCTAATATTCCCTTTAAACATTTTCCCCCTTCACCCTTAACTCATTTCCTCTAATTTTTTTCTCCCCTAGCCTCAGTGGAAAAAGCCTGCTTGCATTCACTCTATCTATGCCCATCGTAATTTTTTTACACCTCTATCAAATCTCCCCTCATTCTTCTACACTCCAGGGAATAAAGTCCTAACCTATTCAATCTCTCTCTGTAACTCAGCTTCTCAAGTACCAGCAACATCCTTGTAAACCTTCTCTGCACTCTTTCAACCTTATTTACATCCTTCCTGTAATTAGGTGACTAAAACTGCACACAATACTCTAAATTTGGCCTTACTGATGTCTTATACAACCTCATCATAACATTCCAACTCTTGTACTCAATACTTTGATTTATAAAGGCCAATGTTCCAAAAGCAGTCTTTACGACCCTATCTACCCGTGATGCTACTTTCAGGGAATTATGTATCTGTATTCCCAGATCCCTCTGTTCTACTGCACTCTTCAGTGTCCTACCATTTACCTTGTATGTTCTACCCTTGGTTTGTCCTTCCAAAGTGCAATACCTCACAATTGTGTGCGTTAAACTCCATCTGCCATTTTTCAGCCCATTTTTCTAGCTGGTCCAAATCCCTCTGCAAGCTTTGAAAACCTTCCTCACTGTCCACTACGTGTCTAATCTTTGTATCATCAGCAAATTTGATGATCCAATTTAATACATTATCATCCAGATCACTGATATAGATGACAAATAACAGTGGACCCAACAGTGATCCCTGTGGCACACCACTAGTTTTACCCCAGTTAAACACCGGCATCTCCATAACACCACTAGTCACAGGCTTCCACTCAGCGAAGCAATCCTCCACTACCACTCTCTGGCTTCTTCCATTGAGCTAATGTCTAATCCAATTTACTACCTCGCCTAGCATACTGTAAACTGTGTGTGAATATTAGTGTAAAGTATGTATGTGTAAATGTTACAGTAAAGACAGCCTGTGTGAATATTACTGTAAGATCTGTATGTGTGAATATTATTGTAAAGAGGCAGTGTGTGATTATTGTAAAATCCGTATGCACTTGTGTACAATCTGTTACAATCTGTGTGTGACAGCTATTTTAACATGTGTGAATATTAGTGCAAAAGTCTGCAAGTATAAATATTGCTGCAGTGTCTGTGTATAAAGTATGTGTGTATGAATATTACTGTGAAATATGCATATGTGTGTGTGAATATTACTGAAATCTGTACTTGTATTACTGAAAAGTCTGTGTGAATACTACTGTAAAATACGCATGCGTGAATATTACTGTAAAGTCTGTATGTGTGTGAATATTAGTGTAAAATGTGAATACATTACTGTAAAATATGCATTGGTGTGAATATTAGTGTAAGGTCTGCATGTGTGTGAATATTAGTGTGAAATATGCATATGTGTGTGAATATTAGTGTAAGGTCTGCATGTGTGTGAATATTAGTGTGAAATATGCATATGTGTGTGAATATTAGTGTAAGGTCTGCATGTGTGTGAATATTAGTGTGAAATATGCATGTGTGTGAAAATTAGTGTAAGGTCTGCATGTGTGTGAATATTAGTGTGAAATATGCATATGTGTGTGAATATTAGTGTAAGGTCTGCATGTGTGTGAATATTAGTGTGAAATATGCATATGTGTGTGAATATTAGTGTAAGGTCTGCATGTGTGTGTGTGAATAGTGGTGTAGTGCGTGTGTCAATATTAGTGTAAAGGCATGCAATCAACGCCTGTCAGTTGATTTACTATCAGCCGGAATTTAAAATCAGTGAGGGACTTTGAAGAAGCAGCCTAAAGGATGGAGCAATCAATGTTTAGGGTTAAAATAAAAAGAATCCGAAAAGTGAGCCAGCAAGGTCTGGGGGTTGAAAGGGATCCCAGTGAGAAGTGGAAAAGGCAGACGAGTGGACTCGGTGATCCCTTTAGCAGCATGTCTTTGCCAGCTGCTGATGTACAGATTTTATTTCTGATTCTGATGCAATGTACTTTCGCCTTGTTTTCGTATAAGTTCCAGCCATCTCAAGGGCTAGAGAGAGAGAGAGAGTGGAAGGGAAGGGGAAGGGAAGGGAAGGGAAGGGGGGGGGGGAGAAGCGAGGGAGGAGGAATGGAAATTTCCTCCAGTCTTGTGTCCAATGGCAGTAACTGCATGAGGCGGATCACGGAGAAATCACGTTTCGCTGGCACCAATGAGCGCCCTGAGAGGGGGACAGGCTTCACATTATAAATGTCTCCCCTTTCCCAACCCCCTCTCCCCAAAGTACAGCTGAATGAAAAGAATCCGAGCTGGGCAAAACGCAGCAGCAGCAAGAGACAGAAGAGGAGAGCAAAGCCCCTAAGAGTTATTGCCGTGCTGTATTCAGGTACTGTATTCAGACAGAGAGAGGCAGAGAGAATAAGGACAAGAGTGCTGCTGACTAAACCCCTGTTCACTGCAGTTCTTCACCTTTGCATTTCCAGCCTGGAGTTTGCAGCTTTTTGTGTTTAGTCTCAGTGTGTTGTTGTTGATGTTGTTGCTTTTCTGTCTCACTCACACACTCTCTCTCTCTCTCTCCCTCTTGTTATTCTCACACACTCACACTCTCTCTCTCTCTCCCTCTTGTTATTCTCACTCACTCACACTCTCTCTCTCTCTCCCCCCCCCCCCTCCCTCTCTCCTCGGTCACTAGTTCCCGGCGATGAAGCAGAAATGTGTTTTGTAACAATTGGGCATTTTGTTTTTTGTAGTCTTGTTTTTGGTGGAGGATGCGGATCTCTCGCTGTTTCCTGTTTCTGGTAAAAAAATGCGGCAATATCAAGCCGGCGAATTGGCGGAATCAACATGTAGGTTAACGAGCAAAGAATTTGTTAGGGTTAGGAATTGTTGAGGATGGACGGATCGCTGGGGAGAGGGAGAGGGAGGGGGGGGGGAGCGGAAATTGATATTTTGTTTTTTTTTGCATGGTGCTGATTTGCATGTCAGGGTTGATCGTTTGGGGGGGGGGATTGGTGGTGGTGGTCGTTTTGCATGTGTTGGGGATGCTGCAGTTTGATCAGTGTGTATCCAGGGGGCTGCTGGCGTGCGTGTTGTGTGTATGGTGCCGGGGAGAAAGAGGGAGGGGGTGGTTTTTTTGGGGGGGGGGGGGTGGTGTACTCTGAATCTAATGTGAGCAGCAGCAGCAGCAGAAGGAGAAGGATGATGATGATTTTCAGGGGCAGTCTGTGTATGTTTGTGGCTGAGAGCAGCTGCCGGGCTCTGCGTCCCCAGGGCTGCTCCACCCCCTGCTCTGCAGCCTCCCTGTCCACACTGCTGGGGGCTGGGGGCTGCTGCCGCCGCCTGCTCCCACCGCCTCTCGGTGCACACCTCTGGACATCTGTAAGTCTGCAGGGTGTAGAGGGGAGATCCACCGGACCAGTGACTAATTTACCCCCCCACCACCCCACCCTACCCCAGTACACACACAACCCCCCCACCACCCCACCCTACCCCAGTATACACACAACCCCCCCACCCTACCCCAGTACACACACAACCCCCCCACCACCCCACCCTACCCCAGTACACACACAACCCCCCCACCCTACCCCAGTACACACACACACAAACGCTGCCTCTCTGAATTTAACCCACTCGATGTATCAAATTAACACCAGGTTGGATTCCATTGGGGAAAAACATTTTTTTTTAATTAAAAAAATCTAATTTTTTGCTGTTAAAAATGAACATTTCATTGGGATTTTGTGTTGAAATTCCACAGAATTTGTGAAATGGACAGAATTGTGAAACTGCAGCCATTCATAAAATGTGCCCATGTTTTTATTTATTCTGCCAATGGACATTTTTATTGTTTTTTTTTTAAAAAAAAAAGAAATTCTTCTCCCCCCCCCCCAACTCAAAGTTCGGTTCTTATTTTATTATTATTATTTTTAAATTAAAAGTGAGAGTGACCCAGTAGAGAGTGGGATGTTGGTGTGTGTGTGTGTATCAGTCCCTGGAGCTCGCACGGTGTCAGCCTGCTCTCGGTTGTGGGTGTTTGTGAGCGCTTTCTGCGACCCTGCCATGTGGCAACTGCGGTTAACGTCCTCCATTTCTCGCTTATTCCTCTCTCTGCCTCCCACCCTCTTCCTCCTCCTCCTCCTCCTCCTCCTCCACCTCTCAGACTTACAAGATGGCCACATCAGCCAGCGCCAATCTCAGCAAAATCGTCAAGAAGAATTACATGGAGCTGCCCCAAGATGGCAAGGTGCAGGCCATGTACATCTGGATCGATGGCACAGGGGAGGCAGTCCGCTGCAAGACCAAGACGTTGGACAAGGAGCCCAAGACCGTCTCTGGTACAGTACAGCCTTCTCGCATCCACCTTGTCTCTGGGAGTGTGTTACCAGCCTCACTGATGTGTGGGGGGGGGAAATATTTTTTTTAAAAAAAATTTTTAATTTTTTTTTAAAAAATGAACACCATCTCACCAACCCTTCGTTAATAATAAAAAAATAATAGGAACAACTTCATTGGTGCCAAGTGGACAGGCTCTTTAGGACTTGGTTTAAAGTTTTTAGAAATCCTGGGATGCGAATGCCAAAAAGAGAAAACAAGTGAAAATCCCATGGAATGAGAATTAACTCTGACCATGGCCATGGTTGTGTAGATTTTTTTTAATAGAAAGAGAACTTTCTCGCTCCAAACCCCATTTGTCCAATGATTTGACTTTTTTTTTTGGAAAAAAAAATTTTGACTGATGCATTTGAGTTCCCTCGAGTTTGTTTCCTTCCTCTGCTTTTTTTTTTCACCAATTTTCACTCCTCGTTTTTCTATTTTTTTTTGCCCAATTTTCACTCCTCACCCAAGTGGTCATCTCCATACGTGAGTGTTGGCAGGCAGTTTAACCCCAAGGAGCATCACCACTGCCAAGCACTCCTCTCTCCCTGATCTTCATTCAGGTGCACTTTGTCGAGTAAGTTACTGGGTAAGTGATCAAGAACAGGAACTTTGTATGACAAGTATTTTTTTCCCCTCCTTCCCAAGCTCCCTGGTGCTGAGGCCAGTAGAGGCATTGTTCTGCAAAAGTTCCTGGATGCCTGGCTGTTGTGCATGGCTTAGTAAGTGAGCTGTTCCTGCGTAAATATCAGGGAAACAGTTTGGAGCCAGATCAAGTATAAACTAATTTAAACATGTATATAGTCCAATGTATCAAAGTCTGAGGCAGAGTGAGAGAAGCTTAACAGCTTTAGTAACATATTGTGCGGTACAATCACTGAGTGTATCACTGACATTTAACTCTTGGCTGTTGTCCACAATCTAGTCTAGGAACAGCATCGCCTCCTATCCATGTAACTGCTGCTGTTGTCATGGTGACTAATATCACGAGTTGTTTTAGTCCCATGTAATTTGGTAATGCGCTGTTGCACTGTAAGGTGTAGCACTTCAAATAATTTCCTTACAACATAATGTTGTGAATTGAAATTATTTCCACTGCCTTACTGTAAGATGTGGCTGGCTGTCTGTACTCCTGGAAGGGCAGTGTGATTTTTGGTGTTGGGCTGCTTTTAAAGGCCCACTAATGTGGGGAGGCAGAGCTGTCTGCATGAAGCATGAACAAGGGTATTGGGAAAGATTGCTGATTTTCCAGTGGTATTGGGTGAGTTTCAAAGCTGGAATAGTTTTGTTTGTTCCTGATTTCTCTGCATGACCGGCTGAAGCAACACTAGCTAGCTTCTTGCAGATTAACTTCCGTGCTTGCGTGATCCTTTTTATTGAGTTGGGAGGACTTTTTCTCCATTCTTGCTTTCTCGTTTAGTTACCATGAAGCTTTGTTTATCCCCCACCTTGCAGAACTCCCAGAGTGGAATTTTGATGGCTCGAGTACGTATCAGTCGGAGGGCTCCAACAGTGACATGTACCTTGTCCCGTCTGCCATGTTTCGAGATCCTTTCCGTAAGGATCCCAACAAACTTGTCCTCTGTGAAGTCCTGAAGTATAACAAGAGGCCAGCAGGTACACACTGAGTAATGTCTTCACTTGGAAACTGAAGTAACATTGAAGAGAAATCCATAGAATTATACAGTTCAGGACAATGGCTGGGATCGACATAGTGCCTTTGATGCAACACAGAATGTTACAAAGTAAAACTTACCACGTAGGGAGTTATTGGGGCAATGGCCAAAATCTGGTTGAACTGTTGGGGTCTAATGAGTGCCTTAAAGGAACTGATGTTGAGGGAGGAATTTCCAGAGCTTGGGACATAGGTACAGCCATCAATAGTGGTACACTTAAAATTCAGAGTGTTTTCTGGCTAGAATGACAGAATCTCTCAGATTGTACCAACACGCCAATTCTTTCTGGTTAATCCTACAACCTCCCTGTAGCTTTGCAGATTTTTTTCCTTTTGAGTAGATATTCACTTCCCTTCTGGACATTAGTATAAAATCTGCTTCCACTGCCATTTCAGACATTATGTTTCACTGAGTGAGGGCAGATGGGGCCTTCCCCTTCTCTCCCCCTTCCTAGCTTCTTCATAGAGATCCTCTTCAATGGTGTCATTCCAGGTGAATCTCTGCATTCTCCCCAGCTTCTTGTAGAAACTTGTCAACCCAAGCTGCTCAGTTGCATTGTCATGCCTGCAAGGTAAAGTGCAGATTCTTTCAAGACATCCTTGTCCGTCTTTAAGTGAAATCACTAGCCAAGACAGTTCTGTGCAGATGGTACATACATCCCAGAAGGCTGTTGCAACCTGTGAAGGTACCACCTGTTTGTCTCCCACCTAGCTCCTTATAGTGAGTGTTCAAAATGCAAACCTGATGCATTATCCTGTCCAAGGAACCAAACTGTCCAAAGGATATTCAACACTACTGAAAAGTTTTGTTATTAAATTTTGTAGCTCTTAGTTTCTGAGATACACAATACATTAAAACTGCTATATATCTGTGAGTGGTCTGTGTCTCCTATAGACTGGAATCTGGTAGATATCTTACAAACTGTTCTGTTTCTGCAGAAAGTAATCTAAGAAACTCGTGTCAGAAAATAATGTCCATGGTAGCAGATGAACATCCCTGGTTTGGAATGGAACAGGAGTACACGTTGCTGGGAACAGATGGACATCCCTTTGGGTGGCCTTCGAATGGCTTTCCTGGACCACAGGGTGCAGAATCTCTTCCACATTCACATTTCCTTTCAGTGTTAGCAATAAGAGCTCTAAGTGCAACATGTTGAGCTTTTAAATCGACTGAGTGCGGGAGCAATGTTCAAACAGCGAAGGGAGTAAATGATAACTTTATCAAATAACTGTTGTGAATGATTATTGAGTGCTTGAAAGTCAATATGAATGCATCCTTGGTGAAGCAATCCTTAGAGTGCAAAATTGTTCAAAAGTTGACATTTGAAGATATTTTGGTGTAGGGTGATCTTAATGGAAGTCTACTTTACCTCCATTCATATTTTTGGGTGTACCTAATTTTCTGGTGAAACCTATAACTGATGAAGTTATTGTTTTCCCCTAGGACCCTATTACTGTGGGGTTGGTGCAGACAAGGCTTACGGTCGTGATATTGTGGAGGCTCACTACCGAGCCTGCCTGTATGCTGGGATTCATCTGTCTGGTACCAATGCTGAGGTGATGGCTTCTCAGGTAAGAGTGGGGCTGCAGTTTGGAATTCTGTTGTAAAATTTGTGATTGAGTGATTTTATTGGAGTTTAAGTAACAGTATAATCTTGGGTACAGTGGCAGTGCCAGGGGACTAGAGAATGGCTAATCCTTACAGACCTTGGTGGAGCTTGAAGAAAAAAGAGACAATTAATAACCACTTTGAGAAAGGACTATTAAAAGCAGAACCGACATGGATTGTGTTTAATTTGGTTTGGCTTTTGAGGTAACAAAATGGATAGGAACAGTGATCTGGATGATCGCTGTTTACCCACAGGATAAAAGGGAGAGTAGCAGCAGGGGTACAAAACTGGCTAACAGATAGAAAACAGAAGAATGCTGGAAAAACTCAGCAAGTCGGGCAGCATCTATGGAGAGAGGAAAACAAAAGTTAACACTGAGTCTGTATTGTTGTTCAGAGACAGGAAACGAAGTGTGTGGCAACAAAAGCAGAAGATCTCAATAGGCCTGACAGTATCTTTGGAGAGAGAATAGAGCCAACGTTTCAAGTCTGGATGACCCTTTGAGTAAAAAGTCTTGACAACACCAGGTTTTAGTCCAACCTATTTATTTGATAATTGTCCAAACATAGAACCCTACAGTACAGAAACAGGCCCTTTGGCCCATCGAGTCTGCACCGAACACAATCCCACCCAGACCCTATCCCCATATCCCTACACATTTACCTGCTAATCCCTCTAACCTACACATCCCAGGACACTAAGGGGCAATTTAGCATAGCCAATGAACCTAACCCGCACATCTTTGGACTGTGGGAGGAAACCGGAGCACCCGGAGAAAACCCACGCAGACACGAGGAGAATATGCAAACTCCACACAGGCAGTGACCCGAGCCGGGAATCGAACCCAGGACCCTGGAGCTGTGAAGCTAACCACTGTGCTACCGTGCCGCCCAGGTGACGAAGAGGCAGTCCCCTCGAAAGCTTGTGAGTTGTAGGGGTCTGGAACGCGCTACCGAGTAGGGTGGTGGAGGCAGGAACGTTGGACTCGTTTAAGATGCAGTTAGATAGGCACATGAGTGAAACGAGAATGGAGGGATATGGTAGGGGCTATTAAATAGGGTTAAACCTCGGGAGACACCGGAAAGGCAGGCTGTAAGATTAATATTTTTGACTTTATTCCACAGGTGGAGGTCCACCTCGTGTCAAACGAGGGGCATTCACACGGTGGGTCGTGCGTGGGCTGCTCTTGGAAGTTCCAGGAGTGGCCTAGAAATTCTTCCCTGAATCTGACTGAGTAGGGTTCCATTCATAGATATGCAGGGTAGAATAGGTGTAGGGTGATGTGGCGGCGTGGGCTCCTTGGGCCGAAGGGCCTGTTTTCCGTGCTGGATTGTTCTTTGTTCTTTGTATAGGCTGGTGGAATGAGTGGGCAGATAGTGTGCAAAATTCAACGTGGAAAAGTGAGGCGATGTATTTTGGCAGGAAGAACAATGTCAAATGGGACGATTCCTTTGGGAGGTGTGTGTGAAGAACAAGATCAGGTGTTTGTGTAAAAAAAAAAAGCCTTTGAAGATGCTTAACAGAAAAGTTTAATAAAGCATCTGGCTTCCTGAGCTTTTGAAATGGAAGCCCAGGAGGTAACTCGAGAACTCGGCTTATTGTGTCCAGCATCACACTTTCAGACTGACATGAAAACTTTGGAGAGGTACATAAGAGATTTATTAAAATTTACTCAGTGTAATGGAATACAGTTAAAGAACTTAGAATGGCAAAGATTGAAAGGAGATTTAATCAAGGTGTTTAGATAAAGTGAAACTGTTTCTAATGGCTGAAGGGGCTGTTAACCTGAGTTAAAGTGATTAACATGAGAAAAATCTTTGTGCAATGAGGTTGGGGTTTAGAATGCACAAGCTGAAAGGGGAGATACAGATTCAACAGCCTCACATATCGAGGTAAATGCATAAGAGTTAAAATTAGGGATATGATGATTAGTGGGACTAACTAGACTGTATTAAGAGTTGGTGCAAATTTGATGGCCAAGTGATTTATTTTTCAATAATTCTATTGCTCGAAAGTGAAGTGTTAAAGGAGTTGAAGTGGCCATGATCTGCTTTCAGGTTAGAGGGATTAAAATCAGAATGTACTTTCTGATCATTGTGACAATCACTAGCATGGCTGACTTTTTGTTGACTATCGCTAATTGCCCCTGACAGAATGTTTGTGCTTGGATGTCAAAAAGGATAAAGTGTAGTTTTAAATTGTAGTCATTGGGAGGCCTGGTCAACTCAGTCAGACTCACTCACTCCCAGTAAACATGAGGCAAATGAGGGAGGTGGAGTTAAGGTAGTTGAATGGTAGAAGGGGCTCAAGGAACTGAATGGCCTGCTCCGATTTTTTTTTTTGTAACTGATATTAAATACAGTGGTAGACTTAATGGTGTCCAGACCTTGACGACATGACTCCCAAAGACCAGTGAGATAGCTGCCTGTTTCTGTGGTGAGGTCTGACTACTGGGAAGCTGGTGGCTGGGTGACCCATGGCTGCTTAACTGTCGATCCTCCCTGCTGCTTTGATCTGATGTTGCTCTGTTGTCTGTCAGAACTGTTAACTTTAACTCTAAGTTGACTGGTTAACTTTTGTGATTTGGCATTAGGCACTCACATCTCCATATAGTAATCCCGCTTTAGGTTTCATACATAGCCAATCATGTCAGAGGCAAGGCAGGTTTTCTCTATAGACCTTGTCATGATTTTTACATGGCAGTTAGCATAAAAATAATCAACTGTGCTCTTTGAGCCTCTACTGAGGCCCTGTTTGCTTTTTAAACTGATCACTGGTTTCACCTCCACAGTGGGAGTACCAGGTTGGACCTTGCGAAGGTATCAATATGGGTGACCACTTATGGATGTCAAGGTTCATTCTGCACCGGGTGTGTGAGGACTTTGGTATCATCGCTAGCTTTGACCCGAAGCCCATTCCTGGCAACTGGAATGGTGCTGGGTGCCACACCAACTTTAGCACCAAATCCATGCGGGAAGAGGGTGGCTTGAAGTGAGTATCAATTATTAAATTTGGTGGTTAATTTGAAAAAGAGCTGACATTTGAGAAATCATTTGGCACCTTGATCTGTGCCAATAGAATTGGGGTTAGTGGACGTAGTGTACATGGACTTCAGCAAGGCGTTTGATAAGGTCCCCCATGCAAGACTTGAGAAGGTGAGAGGGCATGGGATCCAAGGGCCTTTGGCCTTGTGGATCCAGAACTGGCTTGCCTGCAGAAGGCAGAGAGTGGTTGTGGATGGGGCTTTTTCGGAATGGAGGTCAGTCACCAGTGGGGTGCCCCAGGGATCTGTTCTGGGACCCTTGCTGTTTGTCATTTTCATAAATGACCTGGATGAGGAAGTGGAGGGATGGGTTAGCAAGTTCACTGATGACACGAAGGCAGGTGGTGTTGTGGATGGTCTGGAAGGATGTCAAAAGTTGCAGCAGGACATAGATAGGATGCAGGAATGGGCGGAGAAGTGGCAGATGGACTTCAACGCGGATAAATGTGTAGTCGTCCATTTCGGCAGAACCAACGGGATGAACGAGTACACTATCAAGGGCAAGAGTCTTAGCGTTGAAGAGCAGAAGGATCTCGGGGTCCGGGTCCACAGGACTCTTAAATCGGCCTCGCGGGTGGAGGAGGTGGTCAAGAAGGCGTATGGTGTACTGGCCTTCATTAATCGAGGGATTGAGTTTAGGAGTTGGGAGGTAATGCTGCAACTTTACAGGACCCTCGTCAGGCCTCATTTGGAGTACTGTGCGCAGTTCTGGTCGCCTCACTATAGGAAAGACGTAGAAGCTATTGAAAGGGTGCAGAGGAGATTTACAAGGATGTTGCCTGGACTGGGAGGCATGCCTTATGAAGATAGGTTGAGGGAGCTGGGACTCTTTTCCCTAGAGAGGCGAAGGTTGAGAGGCGACCTGATAGAGGTTTATAAAATGTTGAGAGGAATAGATAGGGTGGACTCTCAGGCTATTTCCCCGGGTTGAAATGGTCGCTACGAGAAGACACAGATTTAAGGTGCGGGGAGGGAAGTACAGAGGTGATGTTAGGGGTAAGTTTTTCACTCAGAGGGTGGTGAGTGAATGGAATCGGCTGCCGTCATCGGTGGTGGAGGCGAACTCGCTGGGGTCTTTTAAAAGACTTCTGGATGAGTATATGGGGTTTAATGAGATTGGGGGTTATAGATAGGTCTATAGATTGGTGAGGTTGATGTGATCGGCACAGCTCGAGGGCCGAAGGGCCTGTTTGTGCTGTAATGTTTCTATGTTATGTTCTATGTTAAGGAGCAGTCCCCTGGAATGTGGGTTGTCATATCTCGAGTGACTTTGTGATTTGCTCCAGTGTTGAGCAAGGGTGACATAATTAATTGAGGATAATAAATTCTACTTGATGTGCTGATGCCACCCAGTTAATGGTCCCAATTTTGGGGGCTGGAATTGCAAAAGTATTAAAACTATCTTTTTTCCTTTTAGATTCATTGAAGAGTGTATTGAAAAACTGGGCAAGAGGCACCAGTACCACATTCGCGCCTACGACCCTAAAGGGGGCTTGGACAATGCTAGACGTTTGACAGGCCACCATGAAACCTCCAATATCAATGAGTTCTCGGCAGGTGTAGCTAACAGAGGAGCCAGCATCCGAATCCCTCGGTCTGTCGGCCAGGACAAGAAAGGCTACTTTGAAGACCGCCGTCCATCTGCTAACTGTGACCCTTATGCAGTCACAGAAGCATTGGTCCGCACATGCCTATTGAGTGAGACTGGGGACAAGCCTATTGAGTACAACAAAAACTAAATTAAGCGCACTAATGGACCGAGCATTTGTAGTAGTGATACCTTTTTTTGAAATGTGGGACCTTAAGGTCTCTACTCCTACACTCTACAGGTGCTAAAGGTGGGGATGGCAAGTTGATGTGGGATGGGTTGGAGGAAAGGGGGAAGTGGTGAAGGAAGGTGGTACGGGAAGAGTTTGATTATATTTCAGAGCATAACCTTTTTCTGTTTTTATCTGAAAAGTGAGGAATGACGCTTGGGATAGGACAACAGGCTGTTCTCTTATTTAGAACAGTTAACATTAACTCTTTAAGTTGACTGGTCAACTTCTGATGGACAATAACCTGTAATTTAATACAGTCAACATTGATATTAAAGCGGGGCTTTTTTATTAAAATGCAGCATTAATATTTCATGGTCAGGTGACACTTTTTTGTTTTACTAACTGTTTGGATCTGTACAGATCCACAAATATTTACTAATTCTGTAAACTACAAAGTTTCACTAACTCACTGGTAATTTCCATCCTTTCCTGAGTCTTTGGGCAGTTGTTGAGAGTTGTTCTGTGAATGGTTGGCCTAGCATCAGGAAAGAACTTTTTGTGACCCCTTGTTGGGATTCCCCAAGCCCTGGTTGCTACTGTGTTGAGACTCCACCTTCAAAAATAGGAAGTAGAGAGACTCCAGATCCCAAAATTTGATTTCTAATTAATGTACTGTATTCTTGTACAATTAACCTTCACTTGGTTTAAGCTGGCCAGCTAATTTACAGTGTTCTTGTCATTGTTATAGGGTCCAAGGGCAACTTAAATGTGATGCCTTTGTTTATTGTACATTAGTTTAATGACTAAACCTCTCAAGAAATGTGCCCGTAAAGATCAAAAGTTTTTCTGGGAGTTTTGCAAATGTTTGTAAAATTGAAGTTGTATGACACTAGCTGACTGTATTCTAATGCTGCAGAGGTGGGACAGAAGAGGTTTGCAGATAATTAATTTGTGACTGACCCTTCCTGCAATTAGTTACTGTTCACTGTCACTTGACCTTTTCTTATACATTATTTTAAGGCATTTCAGGGAAAAGTTCAGTTGTAAAAAATTTCTCAAGTTTTATTTCTGTAGTCCCTGCCTAGGTACATACACTAACTGTGGGATTGGCCCCTCCCAGTACATTTTTGTGCAACAATTTCTGAAGCATGCTGTAAGCATTGATGTATTTTTTACCCTATTTTGGTGGTACAGATTTGTTTCAGGGTTCAAGTTTGCTGTAGACTTTTTTAACAAAGAAAAACAAATAGAAGCTTTTTAAATTGTTGTCTTACTCTCTGTCTTGTATTTGGAATTGTCATTGCTAAAATTTGAGTAAAGTGGTTTTTAACCGATTCCTTTCGTATGAAACAGACTCTGCAATACACATCGGTTGAGTGTTTCAGGATGTTGGGAAATGTGTGGGAGACTGAGAAAGATAGATGTGTGTGTGTGTGAGAGAGATTGTGTGTGTGTGTGAGAGAGATTGTGTGTGTGTGTGAGAGAGATGGTGTGTGTGTGAGAGCAAGTGTCTGATGGAATGCCTCTCCACTTATGAAGTAACTTGACTCTGTGACTTCTTTCACTGAAATAAACCTGATCCACAGTATTTGATTTCAACAGCCACAAGTTCAGGTGGCCTTGACTTGTAACTGCTCTGTCCTTGGTGAAATGGCTTCAAAAGGGGGTTTATGCCAAAGGCATTGCAAGTACCAGTGCCTTGTCTTACAGAGCTGCTGCACATTTAGTTAAAGTGGGCTGATCAACTATAAGTGATTTGTTGGAAGTAGTGTTTCCATGCTGAGGCGTTCACTTTCATACCTGCTACCTGACCTCCATCTGTCAAGAATATTTCTCCCTTAATGACCTCCTGTTGGGTTTGTCCTTTGTCTCAAAGTAAGCAAGAGCCAATTAATTAGCTCAGTTTTTAATATTCAGCCTAATTTTCCCATCATTTTGATTATCATCTGTTGCATTGTTCAGCACCACATATAGTATGGTTGTGACCCTATACTGCTTTGACAAATTGGTTCCAGTGTGTGTTTAATTCCATGCTGGTGTACTGTTGAGTTGGCATTGTCTCTGCTACTGTGAGCGAGTGGCCATTCAAAACTTACACAGCAGCCAGCACCTCTTCCTCCTCCTCCTCTCTCTCTCTCTCTCTCTCTCTCCCCCCCCCCCCCCCCCCCCCCAAAAATCAACTAGTCAGATGCAGTATTCACTGGCTTGGAGTTGGTTGTTCAGCATTATACAGTAACTATTAAATAGCTCTCAACATCCAAGCCAGTTAGTGGAGGAGCAGAAGGTGAATGTGATGTCGGAGTAGAGGCCCAATGTGCAGAATGGAAGGCTATCTAGAATGCAACTTCTCACACAATAGTGAGTTGTTGATCTGAGCTTAAGTATCAGCCTGAAGGTTGAACATGAAAATAACTGCAGACAATCATAAATAGGTGGACAGGATGTGATATGAGGTCCCTGCCATTCATGGATGAGTTTTGCAGATAATAGTTACAAACAAATAGTTGTCATGGACCAGCACAACAAAACATTAAGCAATAAGCATGCAGTGCTAAATACCAGACTTCAAGTAGGGATGTGGAAGGAAGCTGAAAGACTTAACCAAGTATGTTTGAAGCACAATTTGTGTCAAAAGTGCAACTGGTGAAATTCTACAAATTAAGCTATCAATGATCACTTCATTCTCAACACTTACCAAACATTCAACAGAGGCTATGTACACTGCAATGAATATTTCTGGAGGAGGCAAGGGGCAGACATTACCCCATGCAGTGACTAGAGTGAGCTTTGGAAGGGAAACGTGGCTGTTTGGCCGAGATCAAGTGCAACGCCCTATCAGCTTGGATCTTGTTTGTCTCTCGTGGGGACCATGAATTGGATTCAGTTTGAATTTGGCTTTTGGAGTGAGCAAGGGGATGGGTTCGTGTCTGCCTGGTTCTACTCTGAGAATTGGCTTTGTAACTTTAAGAACAATAAAAATGTCAAAGACAGGGCAAATCTGGTGGATGTAAACAATGTCTTTGCATTAATTGTATCTATAAACCCTATCAAATTTACCTGAATGCAATTCACATCACGGAGGAAGAAATGATGACTTTTTTGGGATTGCATTACATTCTCCATGCAACACTAACGAAGAGAAAGTGATGGTTGGCTGCACTGGGCACTGATTATCCTGCAGGAAATGCCTACTCATGATGTGCCATTTCTTTTACAGGAATGATATAATTCCAGCACTGATGAACTCCAACCCACTGTAGAGCACAAGACAGTACCATATCCAACATCAGGTTTCTTTTTGATCAACAGAAACCATCTTGTTCAACAAACCAACGCAGGAATCCACGAAGATGCCGTTTCTGCTTCCTGGACAGTGGAATTCACTTACTCAGAAAATGGGCTTGCTGTCAGTCTGGAATGATTAGATACTGATTGACCATGATCATCACCAGTCTCCTCACACACTAAAGTGCAGACAGTCATAATACTGGAGTTAAGCAGATACAAGGACACACAGTTCATGCCATTCACTTGATCATCCAGTACCAGTCCACCTACTAAAGAGTGTTGGCTTACAGAGAGGTTAGTTATCCTGTCTCAACATGAAGCAAGGATGAACCCAAGGATGTTACCAGCGAGGCTGAGGAACTGCTGCACAAAACAGAAATAAGGCATTATTAACAGTGGAGGAAGTGGAACAGGATGATTGACCCTTTTGCGTTGTTTCTAGATGGTAATTTCACAGGGCCAGCTTTCCATCTGGATAATGTTATGAATGTGAAGCTGGACTCTGCTGGAAAGTAGCCTGGGTCATGTAGAAGAACTCACCATCAAGACCTGGCTTTACTTTCTCCAACCTGATCGATGCCACGAAGAAGCAAGTGTCTGTGTTCTGCCTTGAGTAACGTCAGGGGTAAGTCTTATGAATGTTTTCATAGCCACTGAGGAGGTTAAAATTTACGTAAGTGTGAAGGATAGGCACAAAAGCCTCAGACTAGGTTAGGTGGATTGGCCATGCTAAATTGGCCCTTAGTGTCAGGGGCATGAGCAGGGTAAATATACAGGGATAAGGCCTGGGTGGGATTGTTGTCAGTGCAGGCTCGATGGGCCAAATGGCCACCTTCTGCCCTGTAGGGATTCTATAATTCTAATTGCTAGCTATTAGCCATAATTATCTTCATTATGATGCAAGCAGCAACCATTAGTTCAATACAATGTCTTCTGAACATTTTCATAATCTCTAAATGCATGGTACCCCCCCCCAGTCTCTGAGTATTTCTTCCCAAGAAAAACAAATGTAGACTGCCGCAGCATTGTTTTAAGGTGACTCCTTCCTAAAGAACTATTCTCTTTATTATTTCTTCTCTGTCTGCCGACACCCATGGCTCCTCTCCTGTTCTTTGATGATCTGTCCATCATTGACATAAAGGAAACTTAAAATGTTAAATCAAATTTGATTAAAGGGGTCGATAGTACACCCAAGTCTCTGCGGTATCCAACGAGCATGGAAGATCTCAATGGTGCCTGTGGACTCTGCATGCTCCCTCTCCGGGAACACCCGCCCGCGAATGTAGCCACAATAGAGGGACAGTCGGGTTGGATGATCCCCTCGATCGCTCGCTGCCTCGACCTGTTCATAGTGCGTTTGGCTAGTCCCGGGAGCAGGTTCACAAGGCGATCCTCCGCCTTCCCCACCCCCGTCCACACCTGGTGCTTGCAATGTGTCCATCTTTATGTATGGATTGTGAAGCAGGTCAGGTAGCACCTGCGGAGAAAGGAACAGAGTTAGCGTTTCAGATTGGAGATTACAACTGGAAGCAGTTAGAGACAATACAGATTTTTATCAAGTGCAGAGACAGGGAGGTGAAGAGAGAGAACAAAAGGAAATGTCTAACAGAGCGGAAGGTCGGTGAGAGTAAATAAGGAGAGGGTTGGCAGTGCAAATCAAGAGCTGGTGACACTAGAATAAGTAAAAACTTCCATTGAGTTCCATCAGAGAGTGTAAGAAGGCGGGGAGGTTGGTGTAGGAATGGACAATGAGACAACTGAAAGCTCAGGGTGAAGTTTGAAGGTTAAAAGAGGTGTACAGAGCAGTCACACAAACTGCATTTGATCTTTCCAACCGAGTGAACAGACTACATGAAACAAAGGAAATACAAGTAAATTCTAACAAAAGATTCCAGAGATGGGAAGAGGGGATTGATGTGCGTGGTGTATTTGTTACTTTATATCGGTGTGCTTACAGACAACCCAGAATAATTTTACTGTAAAGGGGCATTTTGCAGCATCTATTGTTAGACTTGCCTTGGCAATCTTCAACTCCAAAATATTTTGTCAATGAAGTTACTGGAAGTGTGAGATAAGAGCAGCACAGTGGGGACAACGAACATTCCTGAATGGGTCAGCCAAAGAACTATAGAATTCCTGCTGTGCAGAAGGAGGGCATTCAGCCCATAAAGTCTGCACTGACTCACCAAAAGAGCATCTTACCCAGCCCCCCCCCCCCCCCCATCCCCTTAATCCTGCACATTTGCCATGGCCAATCCACCAAACTTAATCGTTGGACTGTGGGAGGAAACCCAAGCAATCATGGGGAGAATGTGCAAACTCCACAGTCACCCAAGACCAGATTCGAATCTGGGTCCTTAGCAGTGTGAGACAGCAGAGCTAATCATTTTGCCACTGTGACACCAACACCTGCATTCTTATCCTAAAGCCCCACAAATCTTTTCCCTTCAAACAATTATCCAATTCCAGTTTTGCGAGTTACTATTGAATCTGCTTTCACTGTGCCTTTGGGCAGTGCGTTCCAGGTCATAACAACTCAGAGTACAAATGGTTTTCCTTATAGCTCAAAGGTTTGAAAATTGTAGCTTCTAGTCTGTATTATCATTTTACGTTGTGAGAAGTAGGATCAAATAATATGTTGTGGATTAGTTTTGTTTTGCAGACGACCCAACTCAGAACATTTTACCCTCTTATATCTGTAATTGATGCATCATTCAAAGTGTCAATCTGGACACGATAGTAGCACTCTCATATTGGAATCAGTCAAACTCCAGACTTGAGCATATAAACCTCAGCTGATATGTCAGTTCATTACTGAGAGAATAATGCTCTCTCAGAGACTACGCCTTTCAGGTGAAACCTTAAACTGACTACCCTCAAGAAGCAATATGAACAATCCCATTGCACCTTCCAAAAGATAGTGGGGGAGTTCTCCTCAGTTTCCCCGGCCAATTTTTAACCCACGTCACAAACAACCCGATAATCTATCTGGTTATTATCTCATTTCTGTTTGAGGGACCTTGTAACATATTGCTGTTTGTCCACATTGCAACAATGACCACATTTCCAAAGTATTATCGAGGTATTGGAAACCATTTCATATTGACTTTATCTGGAGCCTTCATGACATTAAATCCTTGGCTCAAATCTCCTCTTAGCCTTCTCTACATGAAAGATAGATTCGCAGCTACGTGCAGAAACAATATGCTAAATCTCAAAGACTCACATCTTTGTTCCAGTGTGATGCTCAGGTTTCTTCACAATACATCAGTTGAAACTTAACCAGTGATTTAGACAGGTTAAAGATTGATATAACCTCCTGATATTCTGTGCCTCGATTTATAAAGCAGGGGATGATTTATTTGGCTCTTCTGTTATTTTAAAGGTCTTTCACTTGCTTTCCTTGGATTCTTTTTATAATCATCTCATTTGGTTTTCACTGTCCCTCTCCATGCTTCCTGCCTCGTATTTTTCTGTCTTAAATGTTTTCTGTCAGATTTACATTGCACAAGTCCATTTCACAGTCCATCCCCCTCCTGTTTGCAGTCTATCCCTCTCCTCCTTGCAGTCTATCCTGTCCTCCCCGCAATCTATCCCTCTCCTCCTCACAGTCTATCCTGTCCTCCTCGCAATCTATCCCTCTCCTCTTCGCAGTCTATCCCTCTCCTCTTCACAGTCTATCCCTCTCCCCCTCACAGTGTATCCCTCTCTTCCTCGCAGTCTATCTCTCTCCTCCTCGCAGTCTATTCCTCTCCTCCTCGCAGTCTATCCCTCCCCCCTCACAGTCCATCTCTCTCCTCTTCACAGTCTACCTCTCGCCTCCTCGTAGTCTATCCCTCTCCTCCTTGTAGTCTATCTCTCTCCTCCTCGCAGTCTATCCCTCTCCTCTCCTCCTCGCAGTCTATCCCTCTCCTCTCCTCCTCGCAGTCTATCCCTCTCTTCCTCGCAGTCTACCTCTCTCCTCCTCGCAGTCTATCCCTCTCATCCTTGTAGTCTATCCCTCTCCTCCTCGCAGTCTATCCCTCTCCTCCTCGCAGTCTATCCCTCTCCTCCTCGCAGTCTATCCCTCTCCCCGTCGCAGTCTATCCTTCTCCCCGTCGCAGTCTATCCCTCTCCCCCTCGCAGTCTATCCCTCTCCTCCTCGCAGTCTATCCCTCTCCCCCTCGCAGTCTATCCCTCTCCTCCTCGCAGTCTATCCCTCTCCCCCTCGCAGTCTATCCCTCTCCCCGTCGCAGTCTATCCCTCTCCTCCTTGCAGTCTATCCCTCTCCTCCTTGCAGTCTATCTCTCTCCTCCTCGCAGTCTATCCCTCTCCCCCTCGCAGTCTATCCCTCTCCTCCTCGCAGTCTATCCCTCTCCTCCTCACAGTCTTTCACTCTCCTCTTCACTCTTTGCCCCCAGGTTTGTGAAGGCTGCTAATTTTGAAATTGTGTCCTATTCCCACAGATCTAATTCAGCGTAACAGCAGTGTCCCTGATAGTGAACCTTGGTAATCCTCAGTGACTGGCTCCTCGAGTCCAAAAACCAGTCTTTCACCTCAATTCTATTCTCTACCTTTAGCCAATTTTGTGTTCCTGTTGCTCCTCACTCTCTCCAATTGTGTTACCAAGCCTAATGTCTGATACCTAATCAAGTAACTTTCGAAAGTCTATCACTGCCCCAATCAACTTTGTTACTTTGTCAGACACTTAACTAAGTTAGTCAGACACAATTGGTCATACCTCTCGCTATTCTCTGCTGCTTACTTACTGCCTGACTCAAATTTCTCCAACTGCTGACTTAGCAGTGACCCAAGGCTGGGATTGAACCTGGGTCCCTGGCGCTGTGAGGCGGCTGTGCTAACCACTCTGCCACTGTCTTAATTGAGAATGGCTTTATACTTGCCATGGGATGAAGAGGATTCCTTAGTATTGAAAGGCTATGCAAATAAATCAGCAAAATTGTTCAGGGTAAGAAAACTGAATTTTATGGGTAACCTCAGCACGGTAGCACAGTGGTTAACACTGCAGTTTCACAGCTCCAGGGACCTGGGTTTGATTCCCGGCTTGGGTCACTGTCTGTGTGGAGTTTGCACATTCTCCTCGTGTCTGCGTGGGTTTCCTCCGGGTGCTCTGGTTTCCTCCCACAGTCCAAAGATGTGCGGGTTAGGTTGATTTGCCATGCTAAATGAACCCTTAGTGTCCTGAGATGCGTCGATTAGTGGGTAGATATGGAGGTAGGGCCTGGGTGGGATTGTGGTGGGTGCAGACTCGATGGGCCAAATGGCCCCTTTCTGTACTGTAGGGTTTCTATGAACCTGGCTATAATTTTGGAGAAGGGGAGGACTTATTGGGAGAAGATGAAATTTAAATGTTGCTAAGTCAGCAGTTGGAGAAATTTGAGTCAGGCAGTAAGTAAGCAGCAGAGAATAGCGAGAGGTATGACCAATTGTGTCTGACTAATTTAGTTAAGTGTCTGACAAAGTAACAAAGTTGATTGGGGCAGTGATAGACTTTCGAAAGTTACTTGATTAGGTATCAGACATTAGGCTTGGTAACACAATTGGAGAGAGTGAGGAGCAATAGGAACACAAAATTGGCTAAAGGTAGAGAATAGAATTGAGGTGAAAGACTGGTTTTTGGACTCGAGGAGCCAGTCACTGAGGATTACCAAGGTTCACTATCAGGGACACTGCTGTTACGCTGAATTAGATCTGTGGGAATAGGACACAATTTCAAAATTAGCAACCTTCACAAACCTGGGGGCAAAGAACAAGGAGGAGAGTGAAAGACTGTGAGGGGGAGAGGGACGGACCGTGAGGTGGAGAGGGATAGACCGCGAGGAGGAGAGGGATGGACCGTGAGGTGGAGAGGGATGGACCGCAAGGAGGAGAGGGATGGACCGTGAGGTGGAGAGGGATAGACTACGAAGAGGAGAGGGACGGACTGCGAAGAGGAGAGGGATGGACTGCGAGGAGGAGAGGGACGGACTGCGAGGAGGAGAGGGACGGACTGCGAAGAGGAGAAGGACGGACTGCGAAGAGGAGAGGGACGGACTGCGAGGAGGAGAGGGACAGACTGCGAGGAGGTGAGGGACAGACTGCGAGGAGGAGAGGGACGGACTGCGAGGAGGAGGGATAGACTGCGAGGGGGAGAGGGATAGACTGCGAGGGGGAGAGGGATAGACTGCGAGGGGGAGAGGGATGGACTGCAAGGAGGAGAGGGATGGACTGCAAGGAGGAGAGGGACGGACTGCGAGGAGGGCAGGGACAGACTGCGAGGAGTGGAGGGATAGACTGCGAGGAGGGGAGAGATAGACTGAGTGGAGTTTGCGGGCAGAATTCATCCAATAAATTAAAGATATTGAATTCATGTGAAAACTGGAGTAATTCACGCTGGGTTTTTGAGCGAGATTTGGTATGGCCAACCACCCAATCCTTTGGAGTGTGAGAGGAAACCGGAGCACCTGGAGGAAACCCAGGCAGATACGGGGAGAATGTGTAAACTGCACACAGGCAATAACCAAGCCGGGAATCGAACCTGGGTCCCTGGCGCTGTGAAACAACAGTGTTAACCATTGTGTGAAAGGTATGTGGATTAGATTGATTGTCCATGCTAAATTGACTCTTAGTGTCAGGCAGAACTAGCAGGGTAAATACGTGAGGTTACAGGGAAAGAGTCTGCGTGGGATTTTGGATTGTGCAGACTCAATGGGCCAAATGGCCCCCTTCTACATTGTAGAGATTCTATGATTCTATTCTAACAGCAGGGCGTAGTTCTCTCTGAACTGTCCTGTCAAATTGTCCTGGTTTCAACTTGGGAAGATCACCACTACCTTGTTTTTCAAATTCTTTCTTGTCAAATACTTATCTAATTACCTTTTAAGTTATGCTTTATTCACCTTCCTTAGTGGCCTCTTATGGTTGAAGAAATTTGCAGTACCACAGGAAGCTATTCAGCCCAACATGTCAGTGCCAGCAGGAATTAGCCATCCATCCTTTTCTTGACGGTTTGGGCACCTGAAGCACAAATGATCAGGGTTTCTCCCTCTAGCTTTGAGGCAGTGAGCTCCAGTACAGTTTGTTTTGAAGAAAATTGAGGGGAATTTCTTCCACCCAAGGTGTGGTGGAGATCTGGAACTCACTGCCTCAAAGGTAGAGGCAGAAACCTTCACCACGTTGAACAATAGTACTTGGTTATGTACTTAAGGTGAAAGAGGTGATAAGTCCATCAGCCTACAAACTACAGTGACCTTCACAACATTGGCTGTAGCAAGTAAAGGCACTGTTCCCTGTGTACATCATTACCTGAATGATCTCTAGAAATAATAATCAACCATGTTAACTCCAAAGCTTTAAGAGAGAGCATATATTGTCTGTCACAAGGGCTTTTACTGAGTGTATAATTGCCATATCATTGTGATAAGGATTGTTTGAATGTACACAATACCGGCTGATTAGAATTGCCCTTGCCAGTCACAGTAGTCTGAGCTCTTTCATTTCAAAGGACAAATACAGCTTGTAAATAAGGTCCAAGTACAGTTCCTGAAGGAGAGGAAACAACCTTGAAAACATAGGCCCAAATTTCTCTACACGTTCTCCAGTGGTAACGTGTGAGGGACGTTAGAGGAATGCTGGAGAGACACAAGAGGCTGTTTGTTTGGAAGATTTGTAAATTTCCCGCTAAAATTATCAATCAAGGATGAATCAAACACTGTGGAAATTCAAAGAACGATACAGCACAGGAAACAGGCCCCTCAGCCTCACACTTAGCTGCTCCTATTCTGAGGAGCCTTGCCAGCATTACACAATTAATCAAGTTTCTGCAATTTCAACATCTTGGAGGAGGTTAGCAGTGGTTAGCACTGCTCTCTCACTGTGCCAGGGACCCGGGTTCAATTCCAGCCTTGGGTGACCGTGTGTGGAGTTTGCATGTTCTCCCCACGTCTGCATGGGCTTCCTTAGGGTGCTCCGGTTTCCAACCACAGGCCAAAGATCTGCACGTTAAGTGGATTGGCCATGGTAAATTGCTCCTCAGTTTGTTTGAGTGTGTGTGCGCCCTTTAATGGACTGGCATTCCATCCTGGGTGAACCTTGTCTAGCACTCAGTGTCTGCCGGGATAGGCTCCGACTCCCTGGATTGGAATAAGCAGTGAAGTGAAGATGTGGATTGGACGAAGAGGCCATTTATTCAGATAAAGGAGTAAGTAAAAGACTAACCTCCTCCTCAGCACTATCAGGAACCTTACCTGCCCAAGCATCAGCCTAGATATACCCACTTGGGAGGGTTAGGGGATTCCTGTGGGAAATATAGGGGGAGATTCTCCCATCCCGCTGCACTAATTTTCTAGTGTAGCAAGCCGGGAGAATCACGCGGGGGGCCAATTCACAGGGTTTCCGTGAGCGTTCGCACCAGCTAGCATCCCCCAGCATTGGACAGACCACACAAGAAATTGGCAGGGAGGCAGGGTTTGTATTTAAGTGTAATTTACATTTTATTTAAATGCTATTAGCAGGCCTGGGACTCAACCGAGAAATCACAAAGTTTCCACAGGCTGCAGTCAGGAGATGGCCTTTACCGTGTGGTACCCTCCTCATGGGAGCTGGTACAGACTTACACAGTGGAGCAGAGCTTCAGGTCAATAGGCCAGAAGACTGGATGGATGCAACATAGAACATAGAACATTACAGCGCAGAACAGGCCCTTCGGCCCACGATGTTGCGCCGACCAGTTACAAAAACAATGACCCGCTAGCCTAAACCAATCCCTTTTCGTCAACTGAGGTTAGCAGTGGTTAGCACTGCTCTCTCACTGTGCCAGGGACCCGGGTTCAATTCCGGCCTTGGGTGACCATGTGTGGAGTTTGCATGTTCTCCCCACGTCTGCATGGGCATGGGGACCAATTGAGGTGGTCAACTGTAGTGTACCATATTCACTAGTTTAATCACCTCAGCATTGCCTGTAACAGAGAACTCCAGTTCTGTCGAAGAGTCAAGCAGGTTCAAAACCTTGGCTCTCTTCTCCCTCCACAGACCTGTTGAGATTTTCCAGCATTTTCTGTTTTTGTCATTCTCAGCAGTTTGGTGTTGGGAGCTTATATCCTCTCAAGTTACTATTTCGATGGATTTGACGTGTTTCATATTGAATCAATGTCAACATCGGGGCGGCACGGTAGCACAGTGGTTAGCACTGCTGCTTCACAGCTCCAGGGACCTGGGTTCGATTCCCGGCTCGGGTCACTGCCTGTGTGGAGTTTGCACATTCTCCTTGTGTCTGCGTGGGTTTTCTCCGGGTGCTCCGGTTTCCTCCCACAGTCCAAAGATGTGCGGGTTAGGTTCATTAGCTATGCTAAAATTGCCCCTTAGTGTGTCCTGGGATGTGTAGGTTAGAGGGATTAGCAGGTAAATGTGTAGGGATATGGGGATAGGGTCTGGGTGGGATTGTGTTCGGTGCAGACTCGATGGGCCGAAGGGCCTGTTTCTGCACTGTAGAGTTCTATAGAAAGGTTTCTATTTATCCCATTGGCTCTGGGTCTCGGGTTCCTCATCTAACATATCGCCCGGACCCCTGCCAGAAAGTTTTTTAAAACAACTCAATCATACTTTCCATCTCAAAAGAGCCGGGTAGAAATATTCAGAATATTGCTTCTGGAAGGCTGTGCATTTCCTAGACTTTTCTCTTTGCAGGCTGGTGTAGTTTTAGGAAGTGGCTGTAAATTTCTGTAAACAAGTGAATAGTTGGGGCTTGGATCAGTGGAGGAATCCTAAGCGGCTCCCTGATGCTATGGCAACATTAGTCTGACTCAGCAACCATTCCTCTTAACTGTTATACATTAACCAGGCAGCTGTGTGAATAGTGTACAGCATCAATCAGTGAAACACAGAGTACAGAGAGTGGCAGCAAGCCATCAGAGAGGTGTGGACTAACTCAACAATCACACACACACACACACACATATACAATCATAGAATGATTACTGCACCGGGCGAGGCAGTACACCACACGTTGCCTACGCTGCTTCTCTGTAAGCGTCACTCTCCTGATTACATAATCCTGCATATTTACAGGACCCTTGTCAGGCCTCATTTGGAGTACTGTGCGCAGTTCTGGTCGTCTCACTATAGGAAAGACGTAGAAGCTATTGAAAGGGTGCAGAGGAGATTTACAAGGATGTTGCCTGGACTGGGAGGCATGCCTTATGAAGATAGGTTGAGGGAGCTGGGACTCTTTTCCCTGGAGAGGCGAAGGTTCAGAGGCGACCTGATAGAAGTTTATAAAATGTTGAGAGGAATAGATAGGGTGGACTCTCAGAGGCTATTTCCCCGGGTTGAAATGGTCGCTACGAGAGGACACAGATTTAAGGTGCGGGGAGGGAAGTACAGAGGTGATGTTAGGGGTAAGTTTTTCACTCAGAGGGTGGTGAGTGAATGGAATCGGCTGCCGTCAGTGGTGGTGGAGGCGAACTCGCTGGGGTCTTTTAAAAGACTTCTGGATGAGTATATGGGGTTTAATGAGATTGAGGGTTATAGATAGGTCTATAGATTGGTGGGGTTGATGTGATCGGCGCAACTCGAGGGCCGAAGGGCCTGTTTGTGCTGTAATGTTCTATGTTCTATATTCTTCCTAATCTGGTAACATGATATGAAATGGCTGAAGGCACTGAATACTGTGGGCCTTGAAGATATTCTGGCAATAGTACTGAATACAACATCCCATGCCCCTAACCAAGCTGTTCCAGTACAGCTACAACACAAACACCTATCCAGCAATGTGAAAAATTGCCCAAGTATGTCCTGTACATGAAAACCAGGACAAACCCAACTTGGCTAATTACTGCCCCACCAGCCTGCTCTCGATCATCAGTGACCAGGGGTCACTTGAAGCAGCACTTACCCAGGAATAACCCATTCATTGACACTTAGTCTGGGTTCCGCCAGGTTATTCAGCTTCTGACCTCATTACACCATGGCTCAAACGTGGACAAAAGAGCTGAACTCCAGAAGTGAGGATGTGAGTGACTGCCCTTAGACGTCAAGGCAGCATTTGACCAAGTATGGCAAGGAGCCCCAGCAATACGGGAGTCAATGGGAGTCAGGCGGAAACTCTCCACTGGTTGGAGTCACACTCAGCACGAAGGAAGATGGTTGTGGGTGGTTGGAGGTCAATCATCTCAGCTCCAGAGCGTCACTGCAGGAGTTCCTCAGGGTAGTGCCCTAGACCATCTTCAGCTGCTTCATCAATGACCTTCCCTCCATCACAAGATCAAAAGTGGGGATGTTCACTGATGACTGTGCATGTATAATATTCTTGGAATTATTTGGCTATTGTTAAATTATATAGACCCCACTAAGGTTGGTAAAATGAACTTTATGAGAGAACAGCTCCATGTGACGTTGTATCACTTCCTGTGATGATGTTACACTGGAATTACCATATAACACAGCCCAAATTAGAATTGGATGTCATCATTTTTCTTCAGCAGTGACTTCACTAAACACTCACCTCTTTCAGCTTTGTCATTGGCTTGAATGTATCTTGCTTGAACTGGTATAATGCTGTGAACTCTTCAAATATCCACTTCACTTTCACTCCTCCAGTTCAGAGTATTCATTGGCAAACTGGTCCACTGTTTGAGGCGGCCTTCATGACACACAACAGCGCAGAGTCGCTGAACAGAGACTGATAGCCAAGTTCCGCACACATGAGGACGGTCTCAACAGGGATCTTGGGTTCATGTCGCACTATCTGTAACCCCCGTGACTTGCCTGGGTTTGCAAAACCTCACTTACTGTACTGTCTGGAGACAATACACATCTCTTTAAACTGTGATCAGTGCTCCTTCCACTCACATTATCAGCCACTTTAAGAATTGAACAGCAGGTTAGGTGTAAGGATTCGCATTCTAATCAGCAACTGTCTGTGCTTTGTATGCTCTGTCTGTCTGAGGCCAGAACTCTCCATTCACTTGACAAAGAGGCAGCCCCCTTGAAAGCTTGTGAGAATATTATCAAATAAATCGGTTGGACTAAAACCTGGTGTTGTCAGACTTTCCACTGTTTGAGGTCAGGGACTCCACATGTTGTAAATATCTCCTTCAGCACAGTAATTACTGCTTTAGATTCAACTTCTATCCCTCTGGAGTAGGAATTTAGTGATCAAAACACATTTACCTCTAAGTTCATAGAGACCCAACCCAACATGTTCCCATGGTTTTGATGAAAAGGAAGATAGCATTAATGGTTCCCTTGTCTCCTGACAACAAGTAATTTGGCTGTTTGGCATCATCTGTGCCAATGAATGTAAGAGTCACCTGACAGAATATCTTACTCTGACTCAATGTTTGCTGATGCCCAAATGGTGTAAGCATTGCGATATAGCAAATCTCAGAACTCTCACAGTGACCAATCTCCTGTCATCGGATGAGTAAATCATCAACTACACTGAGGTATCTTCTCCAATCATGGTGGTGTCTGAGAATGGGATTGTGGGACATGTATGCTTTGATGCCATATTCTCTGACCTCAACACATTCTCCATCCGGTTTCTGTATATCTCTGATTTCATTCAGTCACTAGGTTGTTGCTGATAAGAATTTGGATAAATGGGATAAAGCATCTGCTGTTTTCCCAGAACATAATCTGTCATCACATCACCCTCAGTCTGAATCACTGCACTCACGGAGGCATTTTTGCTAACTCCTTAGAACAATGATTCCAATCTTTTATATACCATGGCACAACTTATAGAAAGTTGTGCTGACAGGAGCTTTGCCAATACTCTTTTAGAAACCCTACAGTGCAGAAAAAGGCCATTTGGCCCATCGAGTCTGCACCAACCACAATCCCACCCAGGCCCAACCCCCATATCCCTACATATTTACCCACTAATCCCTCTAACCTACGCATTTCAGGACACTAAGGGGCATAGCCAATTAACATAGCCCGCACATCTTTGGACTGTGGAAGGAAACTGGAGTACCCGGGGGAAACCCACGCAGACACGAGGAGAATGTTCATACTCCATACAGACAGTGACCCGAGCCGGGAATTGAACCCAGGTCCCTGGCGCTGTGAAGCAGCAGCGCTAACCACTGTGCTACTGTACTGCCCCAAACCTCTATACAATAAAAACAATTAAGGCACACTGTCTAATTCTCTTACAGGGAACTTTGTTCTTAATTTCACCCTGCCTGTTTTTTTTTTACCTTTCCCTGTGTCTCTCACATCTCCCAGAGTTTTTCTGCCCTTTTTGAGTTTTCAGCTCCAAGTCCCATTGGTCAAGTGCATGGACCTGACCAACATAAATCTAAACCACACATGTAGGCTCTTTCCCAGGCGGCCCTTGTGCAGGAGGTCTGAGATTCGTTGGGTCTTGGAGGTCCCAATCATGGAACTGAAGACAAAGGTTAGCTTTAGTTTAATTACATGAATTTTGAATCAGATTGGATCTGTTTTTGTGGCAGACTTAGGGGGACTTCACGGCAGCACACTAGTTGGGAACAATTACCTTACATTTTCAAAGTAGCGCAAAGGGTTTGTGGTCAATCTCTATCTTGAAGTGGAGACCAAGTGGGCGGCACGGTAGCACAGTGGTTAGCACTGCTGCTTCACAGCTCCAGGGTCCTGGGTTCGATTCCAGGCTCGGGTCACTGCCTGTGTGGAGTTTGCACATTCTCCTCGTGTCTGCGTGGGTTTTCTCCGGGTGCTCCGGTTTCCTCCCACAGTCCAAAGATGTGCGGGTTAGGTTCATTGGCTATGCTAAAATTGCCCCTTAGTGTCCTGGGATGTGTAGGTTAGAGGGATTAGCAGGTAAATGTGTAGGGATATGGTGATAGGGTCTGGGTGGGATTGTGTTCGGTGCAGACTCGATGGGCCGAAGGGCCTGTTTCTGCACTGTAGGGTTCTATGATAGGTAGGGTTCTATGATAAGAACATAATCTGCAGACTTTTAACAAACTGATGGAGCAGCTAAAGTTTCTTTCCATATCACTGATATAAGAACATAAGAAATAGGAGCAGGAGTAGGCCATCTGGCCCTTCGAGCCTGCCCCGCCATTCAATAAGATCATGGCTGATCTGTCGTGGCTCAGTTCCACATTCCGGCCCTCTCCCCATAACCCTTAATCCCCTCTCTTATCAAAAACCCATCAACCCGCTTCTTGAAAATATTTAGTGAGGCAGCCTCCACCACTTCAACGGGCAGAGAATTCCAGAGATTAACCACCCTTTGAGTGAAGAAGTTCCTCCTCAACTCCGTTCTAAATCTTTATCTTGAGGCTGTGCCCCCTAGTCCTACTGTCTTTTTTGAGCGGGAAGAGTCTCTCCACCTCTATCCTATCCATCCCATTCATCATCTTATACGTCTCAATGAGATCTCCCCTCATTCTTCTAAACTCCAACGAGTACAAGCCTAGTTCATTCAGCCTCTCCTCATAGCTCAACCCCCTCAACTCCGGTATCAGCCTAGTAAACCTCCTCTGCACTCCCTCCAAGGCCAAAATATCTTTGCGCAGGTGCGGCGCCCAAAACTGCACACAGTACTCCAGCTGCGGCCTCACCAATGCCCTATACAGCTGCAGCAAGACCTCCCTACATTTATATTCAATTCCCCTTCGCTATGAAGGCCAGCATCCCATTCGCCTTCCTGACCACCTGCAAACTGGGTTTTTGCGACTCATGCACAAGGATATCTGTGTTCACTCTGTCAGTGAACACGATTAGTAGTAAACTGGCTGGCATTTTCCATCCATCTGTATCTGTACAACTCTGTCCTGTAGAAGACGTTTCTGTAATGATGGTGGGTAGCCCTGGGTTATAGTGAGTGCAAATATCAGGTGGTATCAGCTTCTGTTTGATTTTCTCAGAAAGGGTCTGTTGTATTTCCTTCCAGCACTATGTTCTGTGCTGTAACGGCTGACAGAGTGACTTATTGGCAGCAGCGTGGGTTTCCTCCAGATGCTCTGGTTTCCTCCCACACTCTGGAGATGTGCAGAGTAGGTGGATTAGCTATGCCAAATTGGCCCCTTTGTGTCCCAGATATATTGGTTTGGAGGGTTAATGGGGTACATACTTGAGGTTACAGGGAACAGGTCTGGGTGGGATTGCCCCTCAGTGTCAGGGGGATTACATGGGGTTACAAGGAGAGGGCCTGGGTGGGATTGTTGCTGATGCAGACTTGATGAGCCAAATAGCCTCCCCCTGCACTGTAGGGATTCTATGATTGTAGTTTGGGCAGACTGACTCTATTTACCATTCCCACAAATCTCTAGAGCTGAGTCATGTTCCAAAGAACTAGAAAATCCTTGATTGCTCTTGTCAACTGAATGAACTCTGACAGTGCATGCATTCACAATATGCTCCACAATCTCAACAGTCGGCTGGGAGAATTTGCACCTGATATCGATGTAAGTCTCGCTTCCAGTAGATATTTCAGCACAGCTCGCTCTGTATAGTTCATCCGAGTGGATCTATGGATCAGGACACCAGCCATGTAGCATCCAACTCATCCAGTCCCACTAGGATACTTGACATTGTCTCCAGAGATGAAGAGAAAAGGGATAGTTGCCAAAACCCACTATTTGAATTTAGCTTTGTGAAGATTGAACTCTCCCACGCTAGCTAAGCTCTCGTCCACAGACGACATGGCATGAACTCTCTGTTCGACTGCTTTGTTCAGCTGGGTAACACAAATCTACCCAAATTCTGATCAATCCGCTTGGTTTCAATACCCCACACACCAGTTTGTTGCCTCCGCCACAGGTGAAATGACCCTCTGCTTCAGCTTCGAGTCAATTTTCTTCTTTGCCTTTGGTAAGAATGGTTGAGAAACTTCTCTGAGTGTGAACAGACACACTGACCTTGTTTCAGGATGAAAGGTTATGTGGTTTGCTGTCTTCAGCTTTCCCGTGTTGTGAGCAGCTGTGGAGATTCAGACTGATCTCAGGTTTCCAGTTCCTCAGCTTTGCCAGTCAGACATAAGTCAGTGCAGGGTTCCCTGCTTGAATGTGAACTCTGATTGTGTATCAGACGTAATGATTCTGGGATGTCTCTCTCCACATGATATATCTCGCTTTCCTATGACCTTGAGTCTGTACCTCCTGGGCAGTGTAGTTTTTTTGCGTGGTGGCTGAAGAGGATTTTTCTCCAACCACAATTCAGGATTAGAAAGAACAAAAATTGCGTCTCATTCAAAATGTTCCTCAACCAAGATATCAACATTCCAGTGGCTTCCACTTGGTCCCTGTATCTCTGCGGGGAAAGGCATCTGAATATCATTGCTATCGTCTACTTCATGGATCTTGCCATCTTTTAAAGGCCTCCCTTTTAATTATTTCTTGGTGTAAGCCCACCGCCTGCAAGTGAGCCTTCCTCCCACAGAAATGTCACTCAGACTATCTGGTAAGACAATGTTTGCACCTCTGTTTGTCTCCCAGATGATGATTACAGATAGTTGAGCCTGCTGCTTGCTCTTCTTGACTCTGCTGCTTTTCTTTTTAACAACTGTTTCTCTGTTTTTCATTTAACGTGCTCAACTGCTTATGAAATACAACTCCCCAATCACCCCGAATCATCCATCGATTTTGCTACCTGACCTCTGCTTGTCCGCTCGAATGAATTCCCTTTGTTACGGTTAAATCATTTCTTCACTAATAGTCAGACAATGATTCATCCAAGACTCTGACCACAGTTCTGTCCCTGATTAGTTCCTCTTTTAAGCTACCAAATTTACAGTTCTTTGCAAGTCCGCCCAGATCATTGATAAATGGAACAATACCTGACCCTGTCACTGGGTATGTTTGTCAAATTTAGCCTGCTTGACAGTAGTACTCTTTTTCAGATTCGAGCCTGCTCCGCCTCTCATCATGATCGTCCAACTCAATAGCCTAATCCTGCTTTCTCCACATAACCTATGGAAAATAGATATCGAGTGTTTTGATTACCTCCTCATCGATCCCTGTCTGACTCGGATATTATCTGCACAGTCACCCGTCACATAAAACAGTGTATTGAATTGTTCACTGCTTGCCTTCACAGTGTGGCCTGGCAGTGCCAATTCAGCAACAATACTGCTTGTTTGAGGCTTGTGACCTGTTCGAAACTTTCCAGTACTGGTAGAGAATTCTCCATGCTTATTCTTTCACTCACTCCCATCGTATGGGTGGCACGGTAGCACAGTGGTTAGCACTGCTGCTTCACAGCTCCAGGGTCCTGGCTTCGATTCCCGGCTCGGGTCACTGTCTGTGTGGAGTTTGCACATTCTCCTCGTGTCTGCGTGGGTTTCCTCCGGGTACTGTGGTTTCCTCCCACAGTCCAAAGATGCGCGGGTTAGGTTCATTGGCCACGCTTAAAAATTGCCCCTCAGTGTCCAGGGATGCATAGGTTAGTGGAGTATAGCATATGGGGATTGGGCCTGGGTGGGATTGTGTTTGGTGCAGACTCAATGGGCCGAAGGGCCTCTTTCTGCACTGTAGAGTCTATGATTCTATAATATTTGTGGCATTGCTTAAATAATATGGGACATTAACCGAGATCGATGAGGTAGGTCAGGTACTCACAGTATTGGAAAATTACCTAATTGTGAGCATCATCTTACCACAAGGTTGTATGAGAGAGCAAGGTTAGGGTGACATTGCATCACTTCCTGTGATTATGTACACCATATCATACAATTAGAATTAACACCTTATTACCACATTCAGTGCAATTCATGACTCCTCAGATACTGAAACAATCCTTGTCCAAATGCAGCAAGACCTGGAAAACATTCAGGCTTTGGCTGATTAGTGTTAAGTAACATTCGCGCTATACAAGTGCCAGGGAATGACCATCTTCAACAACAGAGAATCATATCATTGTCCTTTGACATTCAATGACGTTACCATCACTGAACGCCACAATCAACATCCTGGGGCTTATCATTGACCTGAAACTGAACTGGACTAGCCATATTGGGCTAGAGGGTGATACGGTGGTTTGCACTGCTACCCACAGCACTGGATTGACCGGGCTTGATTCCTGGCTTGGGTCACTGCCTGTGTGGAACTTGCACATTCTCCCCGTGTCTGCATGGGTTTCCTCTGGATACTCCAGTTTCCTTCCACAGTCCAAAGATGTGCAGGTTAGGTTGATTGGCCATGCTAAATTGACCCTAGTTTCAGGAGGATTAGCAGAGTAAATATGTGGGGTTACTGGGATAGGGTGGGATTGTTGTTGGTGCAAGATTGATGGGCTGAATGGCCTCCTTCTGTACCATAGGGATTCCACGATATAAATATTGTGGGTACAACAGCAGATTAGAGGGTAGGAATACTGCAGTGAGTAACTCACCTCCTTATCCCACCCCCCCATCCCCCAAAAGCCTGTCCACTTTCTACAAGACACAAGTCAGGAGTGTGTTGGGATGCTCCCCACTTGCCTGGATGAGTGCAGCTCCAACAACACTCAAGAAGCTCAACACCATCCACGATAAAGCAGCAGCTTGATTGGCTCCCCACCAACAAACATTCATTCCCTCCGCCACCAACAAACAGTGGCATCTACAAGATGCACTGCAGGAACTTGCCAAGGCTCCTTCCAAACACAGAACCACTACCATCTATTCTTGGAGAGAAGAAGGCTAAGAGGAGATAAGGGCAGCTGACTCATGGGAATACCACCACCTGGAGCTTCCCCTCCAAGTCAGAATGACTTGGAAATATATTGGCATTCCTTCACTGTCACTGGGTCAAAATCCTGGAACACCTCTCTAACAGCACTGTGGCTGGACCTATACCTTCGGGACTGCAGTGGTTCACAAGGTCAGCTCACCACTACTTTCTCTATGGCAATTAGGGATGGGCAATAATTGTTGGCCTTTCCTCAGAAAGAATAAGAATAAGGATCCAATTCCGTTTTAAAAGCCTCGATTGAACCTGCCCCCCCCTCATTCTCAGGCAGAATATTTCAGATCCTAATCACTCGCTGTGTAATACAACATGTTGTCTGTGGTTTTCTTGCTATTCATCTTAAACTGGTGAACTCTAGTTTTCAATCTTTCCTGTCAATGAGAAAGTTGTTTATTAAAGTGGTCAGCTCACTTAACAGCAAAGATAAAAGTGTGAAAAGGTTGCCACATGACAGGTTATTTAACCAATTGTTGCAGCTTTATCAGATAGAATCATAGATTCCCACACTGAAAAAGGAGGCCATTCAGTCCAATCACAATCACACCTATCCCCATAACCCCACACATTCATCCTCCTAGTCCCCCTGACACTAAGTGGCAATTTAGCATGACCAACCTACCTAACTCACATATCTTTGGACTGTGGGAGGAAGGTGGAGCACCTAGACAAAACCCAAGCAGACAATGGGGAGAATGTACAAACCCCACACAGTCACCCAGGCCAGGAATTGAACCCGGATCCCTGGCGCTTTGAGGCAGCAATGCTAACCGCTGTGCTATCTTGATAGATGTGTCCTGCTTATACACGGGCATACACGCGATGGGTCATACTTGGGCTGCTCTTGGTTGTTCGAGATTGGCCTATTGCTTCATGTCGTTAGTGTGTGCCTAAACTGGACAAGATACTGGGCAAGACGACAGCTCAGTGACTATCGCTGATTGCTGTGCAGACAAATGGATTTGGGCCAGTGTCTGTGGGAGTTTGCGCATTCTCCCCGTGCTTACGTGGGTTTTCTCTGGGTGCTCCGGTTTCCTCCCACACCCCAAAGATGTGCTGTTAGGCTGATTGGCAGTAATAAATTGTCCCTAAATTAGTTTCCTTCAATCTGGATGGCCATAAAACAATAGATAAGGGACATGGGTGGAGGGGGGACTGGTGGTGTTGAGATGGTGGCGCAGGCTCGTTGGGCCAAAGGGCCTGTTTCCCGGGCTGTTTTTGTTCTTTGTTATTTGCTTACACTGCAGGATGGAAGAGAGGGAAAATCTCCCAAATGCCTCTGAATGTCACCACATTATCATGGCGCAGAGATGTATTGGTTTACAATATATAACACAGAGCAGTTTCTCCCTGTTGACTCTGTCCATCCCTCTCGTGATTTTGAACGTTTAATCAAATCTCCTGTCAACAACCTTCTCTTCTCCAAGGAGAACAGTCCCAGCTTTTCCAATCTCCTCTTCCCTGGAACTACTTCCAATGTCTTTTCTAACGTGTGGGCGCCCAGAATGGTACTCAATTAACTTTTCCTCATGTGGCACAATGATAAATTGCAAGGTTTTTTTTTAAGGAGAAATTAGTCTTGGATCCAAGTGACTCTTTCAGACAATGTCTCTTTTTCCATCTGAGGCTGGGGAGCACTGAACTGGATGGGAAAGGTTGCAGCTTGGAGTGTCAATCCTGGCTCAATAATTCCACACCAGGTTCTTGGACCAGTCCCAATGCCATGTCCCCAAAGACCACATAACCCACTTGTGTCATGGTCAACATTAGACTTTTAATTCCACTGTCTGCCATGGCAGGTTTTGAACCGAGGACCCTTGGGTCTCTGGATTACTGGTCCAGTGATAATACCACAATGCCACTGCCTCCCCTATTAAATTGAGCTGGGGGCACTCTCATGTAGAGGTTTCTCCCTCCTTCTTGCTGCCTCCTCCAGAAGGACTTGGGATTCTTCATTAGAAAGTGGGCCTCCCTCCACCATTTGCCCTTCTTACCCTCTCTCCGCACATTGTCCTGTCGCCAACATCATTTGTTTAAAGTATGAGTGAGTGATTGCTGATGGAGGAGGGGAAGCTGTCTGAGGATGAAGTGACTGGAACCATAGTTCCTCGGTTGCCTGGTTGTTACACAGCCTCGTGCTGAAGTCCACGGACTGAGCGGAGGTTCAACCTCCCCCCTGCAGTTCCTATTACACCTTTCAGCTAGCTGCACCCAGTTTACACAGGATTTAAACCAATACCTGCAAATAAACCTGCAAATCAATGTTGGTACGCAAATAAACTCCCTGGAAACTCTTGTGTAGATCAAAATGAGAAATAAACTGGACTGCGGAGAGGTCAGGAAAAGGGATTGATAGAAAGATTAAAGGGGACAGGAGGAATGTTGTTTCCAGGGCGGCACGGTAGCACAGTGGTTAGCACTGCTGCTTCACAGCTCCAGGGTCCTGGGTTCGATTCCCGGCTCGGGTCACTGTCTGTGTGGAGTTTGCACATTCTCCTCGTGTCTGCGTGGGTTTCCTCCGGGTGCTCCGGTTTCCTCCCACAGTCCAAAGATGTGCGGGTTAGGTTCATTGGCTATGCTAAAATTGCCCCTTAGTATCCTGGGATGTGTAGTTTAGAGGGATTAGCAGGTAAAATATATGGGGATAGGGTTTGGGTGGGATTGTGTTCGGTGCAGACTCGATGGGCCGAAGGGCCTGTTTCTGCACTGTAGGGTTCTATGGATTCTATGGATCTATGGATCTGTTCCTCACTGCCTGGAAGGTTGTAGAGGCAGAAACCCTCAACTCCTGTTAAAGGTTCTGGATGTGCACCTCAGTGACATGGATTGACTGGAGAAGCTGAGGGTGGAATTTTCCTGTCCCATCCACCATGGGAAGCATAGCAGGGAGGGGTGGACCATGCCAAGGTCCAATGATCTTGTGTAGGAAGTTCTGACCTTGGGATGAGCGTGGCAGGAGAATCCCACCCGGGGTCTGTTCCCCTGGGTAAAGAGAAGATTGAGAAGGGAGTTGATCGAGATGTTCAAAATCATGAGGGGTCAGGACAGAGTAGGATTGGGGAAAACTGTTCCCATTGGTGGGAAGGGTTGAAAACATAAGAACATAAGAAATAGGAGCAGGAGTAGGCCATCTATCCTTCGAGCCTGCCCCGCCATTCAATAAGATCATGGCTGATCTGTCGTGGCTCAGCTCCACCTTCCCGCCCTCTCCCCATAACCCTTAATCCCTTCTCTTATCAAAAACCCATCAACCCATTTCTTAAAAATATTTAGCGAGGCAGCCTCCACCACTTCAATGGGTAGAGAATTCCAGAGATTCACCACCCTTTGAGTGAAGAAGTTCCTCCTCAACTCTGTTCTAAACCGCCTCCCCTTTCTCTTGAGGCTGTGCCCCCTAGTCCTACTGTCTTTTTTGAGCGGGAAGAGTCTCTCCACCTCTATCCTATCCATCCCATTCATCATCTTATACGTCTCAATGAGATCTCCCCTCATTCTTCTAAACTCTAACGAGTACAAGCCTAGTTTATTCAGCCTCTCCTCATAGCTCAATCCCCTCAACTCCGGTATCAGCCTAGTAAACCTCCTCTGCACTCCCTCCAGGGCCAAAATATCCTTGCGCAGGTGCGGCGCCCAAAACTGCACACAGTAGTCCAGCTGCGGCCTCACCAATGCCCTATACAGCTGCAGCAAGACCTCCCTACTTTTATATTCAATCCCCCTCGCTATGAAGGCCAGCATCCCATTCGCCTTCCTGACCACCTGCTGCACCTGCAAGCTGGGTTTTTGCGACTCATGCACAAGGACCCCGAGGTCCCTCTGCACCGTCGCCTGCTGCAGTTTTTCGCCACGTAAGTAATAGTCCTTCCTACCATTCCTCCTACCAAAGTGGACCACCTCACACTTGCCAACATTAAATTCCATTTGCCATTTCCTGGCCCATTCGCCCAGCCTATCTAGATCTTTCTGCAGACTCTCCACACCCTCCTCACAATTTGCCTTTCCCCCAATCTTGGTGTCATCAGCAAATTTCGACACCCTGCACTCGGTTCCCTCCTCCAGATCATCTATATAAATGGTAAATAGCTGAGGCCCCAGCACCGACCCCTGGGGCACCCCACTAGTCACCAACCACCAATCTGAATAGCACCCATTGACCCCCACTCTCTGCCTCCTATTTGACAACCAATCCTCTATCCACGCTAACACCCTACCCCCAACTCCATGTCCCCTGACCTTCTGCAATAACCTCTTCTGAGGACATCCAGAGGACCCAGAGGACATCAGTTTAAAAGATCAGCCATGATCTTATTGAATGGCGGGGCAGGCTCGAGGGGCCAGATGGCCTACTCCTGCTCCTATTTCTTATGTTCTTATGTTAAATTAGTAGTCCCTCAGTCTGGTTATAATTCCTTTATTGTGGAGTCCAATAGGCATAGACAAAGGTCATAGGTAGAAGAGGGCACTCACAATGTTAAAATGGCGGCGTGGGCTCGTTGGGCCGAAGGGTCTGTTTCCTGTGCTGTGTTGTTCTTTGTTCCTATGTTCTTAAGGTGATTAGCAAAAAGAAAACACACGTTTTGTATCGTGATCCAGAACGCACTGCCTGAGAGTGTGGGGGAGGCGAGTTCAATCGAGGCTTGCAAAAGAGATATTTATTTGTATTCTTTCAGAGGGAAAGCCATTCCTCATTGCCTGAGTGGTTTGCTCAGCTACTTAAGAGTCATCCACATCGCTGTGGGTCTGGAATCACATGGAGGCCAGGCCAGGTAAGGACAGCAAATTTCCTTCCCTAAAGGACATTAGTGAACCAGATGGGTTTTTATAACAATCGACAATGATTTCATGGTCACTGTTAGATTTTTAATTCCAGATTTTTATGGAATTCAAATTTCACCATCCGCTTTGATGAGATTCAAGCTTGAAGAACCCGGTCGGTGGGATTTTATGGCCTCGCTCATCCTGAAACCGTAAAACCGCCCAAGGTCAGTGGGCCTTCCCATTGTCCGCCCCTCACCCATTCTGATTCCCGTGGTGCTAAAATTCCAGCCTATGTCTCTGGATTACTAGCCCAGTGATAATACCACTGCATCACTGAACCTGCCTCCATGAAGTGCTGAGCTCCGGGATTTTGACCCAGCAGCAGTGTAGGAACAGTGATATTACGCCGAGACAGAATGAGGGGTGCTTTGAGGGGAAGTTGGTGGAGTTCCAATGTGTCTGCTGCCCTTGCAGGGTGATGGACCAAATGCAGGAAAGTGGGATTAGGCTGGGTGGTTTGTTTTTTTCAACCATCGCAGCCACAAAGGCCCAAGTTAAGGGCGGCACGGTAGCACAGTGGTTAGCACTGCTGCTTCACAGCTCCAGGGTCCTGGGTTCGATTCCCGGCTCGGGTCACTGCCTGTGTGGAGTTTGCACATTCTCCTCGTGTCTGCGTGGGTTTTCTCCGGGTGCTCCGGTTTCCTCCCACAGGCCAAAGATGTGCGGGTTAGGTTCATTGGCTATGCTAAAATTGCCCCTTAGTGTCCTGGGATGTGTAGGTTAGAGGGATTAGCAGGTAAAATGTGTAGGGATATGGGGATAGGGTCTGGGTGGGATTGTGTTCGGTGCAGACTCGATGGGCCGAAGGGCCTGTTTCTGCACTGTAGGGTTCTATGTTCTAAGTGGCCCCTCTCTGTGCTGTAATCTCTGTCTGATTCTCTGAATCTCTCTCCAGGCCACTGACAGATCTTTTCTTTCAATTGCAGAACACTGGCATAACTCCGCATGTGGAAATGTATCCTTGAAATATTCATCAATCTGTGGGCCAAAATTTAAAAAAAAAATTAGAAATGGAACAATTTCCTTCGAAGAGAGTGGGCACCTCCTGCCGTCCCTCTGACAGTCTTATCTTATCACCCAGCTCTCTTCCTCCTCGGAAAATCTCTCCACCTGTACATCTCCTGCCAATACTGAACTGCAGCCATGGTAATGACACCATGGCAACAAGCATCTGGGAAACAAGTACACTTATATAATCGTGTGATATAAATACATCACAAGTCTCTATGGATTGGATTTGGTGTTTGAGGGAGCTGGTGAGAATGGTATGACAGGACTGTGGACTGAGATTGAAAACAGCGTGCAACTGTTTGCAACCAGAATCACAGAGCAACTGGTGCTGGATGCTGATGCACAGTAGTCCCAGAATCATTCACACGAGGTGATCAGAGGTGCCAACTCGGATTTGGGAAAAACCGGCCTGGATATTCCTCAGGGTTTTGGAAGCCGGATATTGTTCTCGGATGGGCTGTTAAAATGTTGCAGCCCGACCACCTCAGCCATATTCCCTGAAGCGGATTGCTAATTGGCTGCCTTCGTGCTTCATGTGGGCGGGCTCTTCCCCTGTGGACCAATCCAGTCTGGCTGTTCTGACCTTGGGCAGCCCTGCTGAGAGAGACGTATAAGATGATGAATGGGATGGATAGGGTAGAGGTCGAGAGGTTCTTCCCGCTCAGAAAGGACAGCAGGACTAGAGGGCACAGCCTCAAGATAAGTGGGGAGTGGGGGGGGGGGGGGGGGGCAGTTTAGAACGGAGTTGAGGAGGAACTTCTTCACTCAAAGGGTGGTGAATCTCTGGAATTCTCTGCCCGTTGAAGTGGTGGAGGCTGCCTCGCTAAATGTATTTAAGATGCGGGTAGATAGGTTTTTGGTAGGCAAGGGGATTAAGGGTTATGGGGAGAAAGTGGGAAAGTGGAACTGATCCACTTCAGATCAGCCATGATCTTATTGAATGGCGGGGCAGGCTCGAAGGGCTAGATGGCCTACTCCCGCTCCTATTTCTTATGTTTTCTTATGTTCTTGGTGGTGCTGAAGCAGGTAGGGGAACCTTGAGGGCACACAGTCATCTGCCGAGGGGATAAAAGTAAATGAATCATGCAGAGGGAGGGGCATGGAAGTCATCGTAAGGGCCACAGGGGGAGACTTTTCTTCTTGTCAGTCGGACATGGAGCCTCCAGATCTGATGGCCCCTGGTCTCCCACATTCATTGTGATGTTGACTCCCCCAGGGAACACAAAAACTGCTCAACTGTGGCAAAATCCAAAAAATGTGCTGAATTGGGATCTTAAATATTTAAATTGATTGGCCGACTCCATCCAGCATCTGCATCCCAACCAGCCCCTGGTAATCTTCCTGACAGTGAGAATATGTTAAAGCTGTGTTTCCCAACCAATGTACTGCTGTGCCATGAAGAGGCCCCAAGTAAGTGTGTCACGGAAAAAGATTCAAAATGATTCAAAATTGACATAATTAAACTTTTACAGATGCCCCATAGAAAGTATTCTTTCTGGTTGTATCACAGTTTGGTATGGCTCCTGCTCTCATCAATACTACATAAAACTACAAAGAATGTAGCCCAATCCATCACTCAAACCAGCCTCCCATCCACTGACTTGGTCTATACTTCCTTACAAAAGCAGCCAGCATAATCAAGGACCCCGCGCACCCCGGACATTCTCTTTTCCACCATCTTCTATCAGGAAACACATGCAAAAGTCTGAGGACGTGTACCAATCAAATCAAGAACAGCTTCTTCCCCTGCTGTCATCTGACTTTTAATTGGACCTACTTCACATTAAGTTGATCTTTCTCTACACCCGAGCTATAACTGTAACACTACATTCTGCACTCTGTCCTTTCCTTCACTATGAACAATATAAGAACGTAACAAATAGGAGCAGGAATAGGCCATCTGGCCCTTCGAGCCTGCCCCGCCATTCAATAAGATCATGGCTGATCTGTCGTGACTCAGTTCCACATTCCTGCCCTCTCCCCATAACCCTTAATCCCCTCGCTTACCAAAAACCCATCAGCCCGCATCTTAAAAATATTTAGCGAGGCAGCCTCCACCACTTCAACGGGCAGAGATTCACCACCCTTTGAGTGAAGAAGTTCCTCCTCAACTCTGTTCTAAACCGCCCCCCCTTTATCTTGAGGATGTGCCCCCTAGTCCTACTGTCCTTTCTGAGCAGGAAGAGTCTCTCCACCTCTATCCTATCCATCCCAATCATCATCTTATACGTCTCAATGAGATCTCCCCTCATTCTTCTAAACTCTAACGAGTACAAGCCTAGTTTATTCAGCCTCTCCTCATAGCTCAACCCCCTCAACTCCGGTATCAGCCTAATAAACCTCCTCTGCACTCCCTCCAAGGCCAAAATATCCTTGTGTAAGTACGGCGCCCAAAACTGCACACAGTACTCCAGCTGCGGCCTCACCAATGCCCTATACAGCTGCAGCAAGACCTCCCTACTTTTATATTCAATCCCCCTTGCTATGAAGGCCAGCATCCTATTCGCCTTCCTGACCACCTGCTGCACCTGCAGGCTGGGTTTTTGCGACTCATGCACAAGGACCCCGAGGTCCCTCTGCACCGTCGCCTGCTGCAGTTTTTCGCCCCGTAAGTAATAGTCCTTCCTACCATTCTTCCTACCAAAGTGGACCACCTCGCACTTGCCAACATTAAATTCCATTTGCCAGTTCCTGGCCCATTCTCCCAGCCTATCCAGATCCTTCTGCAGACTCTCCACACCCTCCGCGCAATTTGCCGTTCCACCAATCTTGGTGTCATCAGCAAATTTCAACACCATACACTCGGTTCCCTCCTCCAGATCATCTATATAAATGGTAAATAGCTGAGGCCCCCGCAATGACCCCTGGGGCACTCCAACCGCCAATCCAAATAGCACCCATTAACCCCCACTCTCTGCCTCCTATTTGACAACCAATCCTCTATCCACACTAACACCCTACCCCCAACTCCATGCCCCCTTACCTTCTGCAAAAACCTCTTGTGAGGTACCTTGTCAAACGCCTTCTGAAAATCAAGAAAGACCACATCCACCGGCTCTCCTCCATCCACTGCCCTAGACACATCCTCATAGAACTCCAGTAAATTTGTCAGACATGACTTCCCCTTAATGAAACCGTGCTGTGTCTGCTCTATCAAGCAATTCTCCTCAAGATGCCTCGCTATTTCCGCCTTGATGATGGATTCTAACGTTTTACCTACAACAGACGTTAAACTAACCGGCCTATAATTCCCCGCCTTTTGCCTGGCACCCTTCTTAAACAACGGCGTAACATTAGCCGTTTTCCAATCTTCCGGCACTTCCCCGGAATCCAGCGACGTTTGGAAAATAACCACCAATGCATCCACTATCACCTCCGCCATTTCTTTCAGAACCCTCGGATGCATTCCATCCGGTCCTGGGGACTTGTCCACAATCAGTCCCTCCAGTCTGTCGAGCACCGCCTCTCTAGTAACAATAATGTCATTAAGACCCTCCAGTCCTACCATCTTTCCATCGCTAACACCCGGCAAATTATTCACGTCCTCCTCCGTGAAGACCGAAACAAAAAAGTTATTCAAGACCTCAGCCATTTCCCCATCCTCTACCACTAAGTCCCTCCTCTCATCCTCTAAGGGTCCAACATTCACCCTAGCCAGCCTCTTCCTTTTTATATATTTATAAAAACTCTTGCTATCCTTTTTTATATTAAGCGCTAGCCCAGCTTCATAGTTTCTCCTACCCTTCTTTATCAACTTCTTTGTCAATCTTTGTTGACATTTAAACCTCTCCCAATCCTTTTCTCGCCCACTACCCTTAGCTACTCTAAACACCTCCGCTTTTAATTTAACACTTTCCTTCACCTCCTTCGTTATCCACGGCTTATTACCTCTCCTCCTACTGTCCTTTTTAACCATCAGAATAAATTTCTGTTGAGCACCAAGAAAGATCTCCTTAAAGATCCTCCACTGCTCCTCAGCAGACCTACCTTCCAACGCACTGCCCCCCAGTCCACATTCGCCAATTCTTCTCTCATCCTACCATACTCCCCTGTGTTCAAACAAAGGACGCGTGTCCAGGAACCCACTTTCTCCTCCTCCATCTGCACCAGAAACTCCACCATACAATGATCACTCTCTCCAAGAGGATCCTTCACCGCAAGGTCCCTAATTCTACCCACCTCATTACACAGCACCAGATCCAAGATAGCTCGCTCCCTCGTCGGCTCCAACACACACTGTTCAAGGAAACTATCCCAGCAGCATTCCAAGAACTCCTCCTCGAGCCCACCGCGTCCAATATGTAGACAATATGCTTTGTCTACACAGCACGCAAGAAACAACACTTATCACCTTACTGTATCCCAGTACATGTGACAATAATAAACCAAATCAAATCAAATAAAGCTAACCTCTGTCTTCAGCTCTGTGATTGGCACCTCCAAGACCCAGTAAATCTTGGATCTCCTGCGTGTGCGCCAGCTGGGAAAAAGCCGTATGTGTGGTTTAGATTTATGTTGGTCAGGTCCAAGCACATGACCGACAGGACTCGGAGTTGAAGATAAAGGACACATGTCCCGGCACACAAAGTGAAAACTCAAAAAGGGCACAAAAATCCTGGGAAAAGCAAGAGAGACAAGGGGGTTAAAAAAAGACAGGCTAGAAGACAGGGAGAAGTTAAAAACAAAGTTCCCAGCAAGGGAAGAAGACAGGGCAAATAGGTGTGCCTCAAAATTGTGTAGCAGTGTGCCATGACATACAGAAGGTTGGGAAACACTACGTTTTGGATCTGTCCCAGCATAGCCCTGCTTATAGTCCCTCCATCTCGAACCCACTGCCAGCAGGGTAAGGAGAACTCTCGCCGCTGTGTCTGGCATAACCGAAACCTTTAAGGTCAGCACCAGCTGTACAGGAGAATATCTATGGACATCACCAAGATGACGTCCTGAAGGTGTTTGATAAAGTCCTACATCAGAGAATCCCAACAACATAAGAACATAAGAAATAGGAGCAGGAGTAGGCCATCTGGCCCTTCGAGCCTGCCCCGCCATTCAATAAGATCATGGCTGATCTGTCGTGGCTCAGTTCCACATTCCCGCCCTCTCCCCATAACCCTTAATCCCTTCTCTTATCAAAAACCCATCAACCTGTTTCTTAAAAATATTTAGCAAGGCAGCCTCCACCACTTCAACGGGCAGAGAATTCCAGAGATTCACCACCCTTTGAGTGAAGAAGTTCCTCCTCAACTCCGTTCTAAACCGCCTCTCCTTTATCTTGAGGCTGTGCCCCCTAGCCCTACTGTCTTTTTTGAGCGGGAAGAGTCTTTCCACCTCTATCCTATCCATCCCATTCATCATCTTATACGTCTCAATGAGATCTCCCCTCATTCTTCTAAACTCTAACGAGTACAAGCCTAGTTTATTCAGCCTCTCCTCATAGCTCAATCCCCTCAACTCTGGTATCAGCCTAGTAAACCTCCTCTGCACTCCCCCCTGTGCCAACACTGAAAGTAATGTTGGCACCCACTTAGAAAGATAGGAAACAGCCTGTTAGAATAATGGGAATGTAATTTGAAACAAAAACAGAAAATGCTGGAGAAACTCAGTGGGTCTGACAGTCTCTGTGGAGAGAGAACAGAGACATCGTTTCAAGTCTAGCTGACTCTTTGTCAGAAGGAATATATTCAGATTGGCTGAATGTGAGAAGTTGTGTTCCCAAGGAACCTTACAGGGAGTTTTCACCATTTGTATGAAGGGTAAAGAATTATATATCCAAGTTTGGTATTGGCACTAAGGAGGAGGCACAGTGTAATGATGCACTTTCCCACTTTATTAATTTGATTTGATTTAAATATTGTTTCTTGCACATTATACAGACAAAACATACTGTTCTTAGAGAAGGAAACAAGAGAGTGCAGCATAGCTAGGATGTAGAAAAAGATCAACTTAATGCAAGATAAATCCATCCAAATGTCTGACAGCAGCAGGGAAGAAGCTGTTCTTGAGTCACTGATACGTGACCTCAGACTTTTGTATCTTTTTCCCGAAGGAAGAAGATGGAAAACAGAATGTCCGGGGTGTGTGGGGTCCTTAATTATGCTGGCTGTTTAACCTGTGCTTAATGTTCTCTCGCTGGATTCCGGGGAAGTGCCAGAAGATTAGAAAACGGCTAATGTTACGCCACTGTTTAAAAAAGGTAGCAGTCAAAAGGCAGGGAATTATAGGCCAGTTAGTTTAATGTCTGTAGTTGGAAAAATGCTAGAATCCGTCATCAAAGAGGAAATAGAGAGGCAGCTAGAAAAGAATGGTTTGATCGAGCAGACGCAGCACGGATTCATTAAGGGGAAATTGTGTTTGACGAATTTATTGGATTTCAATGAAGATGTGACTAGTGCGGTAGACAGAGGGGAACCGGTGGATGTGGTGTTTTTAGATTTCCAAAAGGTGCCTCGTAAAAGGTTGCTACAGAAGGTTAGGGGGCACGGAGTTGGGGGTAAGGTGTTAGCGTGGATAGAGGATTGGTTGTCTAATAGGAAGCAGAGACTTGGTATCAATGGGTGCTATTCTGACTGACGGTCGGTGACTAGTGGAGTGCTGCAGGGATCAGTGCTGGGGTCTCAACTATTTACCATTTATATAGATGACCTGGAGGAGGGGGCTGAGCGTAGGGTGACAAAATTTGCTGATGACACAAAGATGAGTGGAAAAGTAAATTGCATGGAGGGTGTGGAAAGTCTGCAGAGGGATCTGGATAGGCTAAGTGAGTGGGCGAGGACCTGGCAGATGGAGTACAATGTTAGCAAGTATGAGGTTATCCACTTTGGCAGAAATAATAGTAGGAGGGATTATTATTTAAAAGGCGAAATGCTGCAGCATGCTACGGTGCAGAGGGACCTGGGGGTCCTTGTGCATGAGTCGCAAAAACCCAGTCTGCAGTGCAGCAGGTGATCAAGAAAGCGAATGGAATGTTGGCCTTTATAGTGAGGGGGATAGAATATAAAAGTAGGGAGGTCTTTCTGCAACTGTACAGGGCACTGGTGAGGTCACAGCTGGAGTACTGTGTGCAGTTTTGGTCGCCGCACTTGCGGAAGGATATATTGGCCTTAGAAGGAGTGCAGAGGAGGTTCACTAGGCTGATACCGGAGATGAGACAGTTGGATTATGAAGAGAGACTAAATAGTCTGGGTCTGTACTCGTTGGACTTTAAAAGGATGAGGAGGGATCTTATAGAGACGTATAAGATAATGAAGGGGATGGATAGGGTAGAGGTAGAGAGATTCTTCCCGCTTAGAAAGGATAACAGGACTAGAGGGCACAGCCTCAAGATAACGGGGTGGCAGTTTAGATCAGAGCTGAGGAGGAACTTCTTCACTCAAAGGGTGGTAAATCTCTGGAATTCTCTGCCCGTTGAAGTGGTGGAGGCTACCTCACTAAATATATTTAAGTCACGGGTAGATAGGTTTTTGACAGACAAGAGAATTAAGGGTTATGGGGAGAAAGTGGGGAAAGTGGAACTGATCCACTACAGATCAGCCTTGATCTTATTGAATGGTGGGGCAGGCTCGAAGGGCTAGATGGCCTACTCCTGCTCCTGTTTCTTATGTTCTTATGTTATTGATCCAAGGTCCAGGAAAAACACCTAGGGCCCAGGTTATTGTTCCAGTACGCAGGTTATTGATTCACAGTCTAGGTTATTGAACTAGAACCCACATTATACAATGAACAAAGAACAAAGAACAAAACCGCCCAGGAAACAGGCCCTTCGGCCCAACAAGCCCGCGCCGCCATTTTAACATTGTGAGTCCCCCCTCCACCCATGACCCTTATCTATGCTTATGGCATTCCACATTGAGGGAAGACTAATTTAGGGACATTTTGTTACACCAATCAGCCTAATAGCACATCTTTGGGGTGTGGGAGGAAACCGGAGCACCCGGAGGAAACCCATGCAAGCACGGGGAGAATGTGCAAACTCCCACAGACACTGGCCCAAATCCATATGTCTGCACAGCAATCAGCGATAGTCACTGAGCTGTCATGTTGGCCAGCATCTGGTCCAGTTTAAGCATACACTAACAACGTGAAGCACTAGGCCAATCTCGAAACAACCAAGAGCAGCCCTCGTACAACCCATCGCGTGTATGCCCCTTGTTAGACAACAAGGCGGATCGAAGCACTTGTGGATTAAAAGAGAAAAGCGTTAGTATCATCCACATCCTTATACGTTACCAGGGACGTCCCAAGTCTCCTGAACATTATTTAAAACAGTCTCCTATATCCCTCCATCTCCATCCCGCTCATGTGCCTGTCTAAGTAACTCTTAAACAACTCCAGTGTGCCTGCCTCCACCACCTTACTTGGCAGAGCATTCCATACCCCCACTACCCTCTGTGTAAAAAACCTCCCTCTAATATCCGTGTTATACCTCTCCCCCCTCACCCTAAGCCCGTGGCCCCTCGTACTGTGCATTTCCAATCTAGGAAAAAGCTTACCACTGTTTACTCTAACTATACCCTTCATAATCTTATACACCTCTATTAGATCCCCCCTCAGTTGCTGTCTTTCAAGGGAAAACAGCTCCAGTTTGCTCAATCTTTCCTCATAACCCAGTCCTTCCATACCAGGCAACATCCTGGTAAACCTCCTCTGCACTCTCTCCAGGGTCTCCACGTCCTTCCGGTAGTAAGGCGACCAGAACTGGACGCAGTACTCCAAATGCGGCCTAACCAACGTTCTATACAACTGCAACATTAGACTTATACTCTATACCCCTTCCTATAAAGGTTAACATACCATAAGCTTTCTTCACAACATTCTCCACTTGTACTGCCACCTTCAAAGACTTGTGCACTTGCACCCCCAGGTCCCACGGAGTTTCTATACTCTTTATAGGTCTACCCTTTATCATATAACTCCCCCCTACATTATTTCTGCCAAAATGTATCACCTCACATTTATCAGGATTAAACTCCACTTGCCATTTATCTGCCCAATCAACCAGCCTATCTATACCCCGTTGTATTGCCAGACACTGCTCCTCACTGCCCGCCAATCCAGCCATCCTAGTGTCATCTGCAAATTTGCTGATCACACCACTTACTCCCTCTTCCAAATCATTTATATATACTACAAAGAGAAGAGGTCCCAGTACCGAATCCTGCGGCACACCACTAGTGACAGACCTCCAGCTAGAAAAGGACCCTTCCACTACTCCTTTCTGTCTCCTCTTACTAAGCCAGTTATCAATCCATCTAGATACCTGGCCTTGTATTCCACGAGCCTTAACCTTTTCAACCAACCTACCATGAGGGACTTTGTCAAACGCCTTACTGAAATCCATTTAGACAACATCAACGGCTCTATATGGATTTCAGTAAGGCGGTTGACAAAGTCGCTCATGGTAGGTTATTGATCCAGGGTTCAGGTTATTGATTCAGGACCCAGATTATTGACATACCCCAGGGTGTGCTGACACACAGAGAGCTAAATACAAACTCATGAGCAGTGTGGCTTGTGTTAAAACTGCATGTAGAGTGTGGAGACTTTCCTGACCAAACTCACTGATAAGTGTGAAAGAATCAACAACCACAACAGAGCCTCTGGGTTCTGACACCCGCTGTGAAAGCTGACATTGTTGTTGATCGAAGCTCAGAAGGCCGGCAGCTCAGACCTGTGAGCCAGTGTCAACAGGAGCTTTCTGCCTGTCAGGGCCAATGATGGTATAGTGGGAATGTCACTGGGCTAGTAATTCAGAGGCCCAGGCTAATGCCCTGGGGTCACAGGTTCAAATCCCACCATGGCAGCTGGTGGAATTGAAATTCAATTCATGAACCTGCAACTAAAAGCTCATCACATAGTTGTTAAAACCCAATATCCTTCAGAGAAGGAAATATGCCTGGTCTGGTCTGGCCTACACTTGACTTCAGACCCATAGCAAATGGGGTTGACGTTTACATAGAACATAGAACCCTACAGTGCAGAAACAGGCCCTTCGGCCCATCGAGTCTGCACCGAACACAATCCCACCCAGACCCTATCCCCATATCCCTACACATTTACCTGCTAATCCCTCTAACCTACTCATCCCAGGACACTAAGGGGCAATTTTAGCATAGCCAATGAACCTAACCCGCACATCTTTGGACTGTGGGAGGAAACCGGAGCACCCGGAGAAAACCCACGCAGACACGAGGAGAATGTGCAAACTCCACACAGGCAGTGACCCGAGCCGGGAATCGAACCCAGGACCCTGGAGCTGTGAAGCAGCAGTGCTAACCACTGTGCTACCGTGCCGCCCGGTAGCACAGTGGTTAGCCTCATTGTGTTTAATGACACAATGAGGGATGTGCATGTTAGATGTGGAGATACCGGTGTTGGACCCGGGTAAACACATTAAGAAGTCTCACTACACCAGTTAAAGTCCAACCGGTTTATATGATAGTAAACCCACAAGCTTTCGGAAACGCTGTTCCTTCATCAGGTGTGTGGAAACTTACCGAGGCCGGTCCGCAGTCACCAATCACCCTTTATTTACAGTGTGTTTGAAATGCCATGTAGCAGCTACAGGGTGTAGGTCAGCCCCGAGCCTTTCAAACTGACCTCCATGGTTTTAAACCCCTCACGTCTCCTTCCCTCTGGGAGAGCCTCCACTCTCCTGACAGGGGATCTTGTATTTTATGAGGCCCATGAGGAGATCTACTGACAACCCCGTGTGACCACGATATTAGGCGGGAACCCTCACAACCTTTAAGAGGCATTTAGGTGAGCACTTGAAATGCTACAGCGTACAAGGCTATGAACCAAGTGCTGGAAATTGGGAGTAGAATAGATAGGTGTTTGATAGCTGGCACAGACATGATGGGCCAAAGGGCCTTTTGCTGTGCTGTAAAGCTCTATGACTCTATTTAATACCTGGACCAAGTTCTCTCAGCTGCTCAGGAGAGCAAAGACACAATCAGAATGTCCAGAAAGAAAACACAACTTAGCAGGTAAGTCTCTCAGGCAAATTTAATCATCCACCCAACTGTAACCAGCCAGTCTAACCCAGCCCTGAGGATTCCTGACCTAAAAGATCACTAAGACCCTGTGAGGTGAACATTGCAATAGCAGCAAACAAACAAACTGTAAACATCAGTCTCAAAGTGCCTAATAACTGACTGTGGGCAGAATAGGATTGGGATGCTTCCATTGGCAGCCGAGGTAAGAAAAAGTCATGTGTGGCACATGGGGTGTCATTACAGGCAATGCCTACTGCAGCAGGAATTTGGGAAAAACCAGGACATTTTCCTCATCCAGCAACGAACAAGTGCTGACTGCCAACACCCAGATCAAGACAGAGAACAAGAGGAAGGCGGATTGTGTCTTGTGAGCCGGTGCCTAACAGAGCTCTACAGAGTTACAGAGCTGTCCACTAGGTCTCCCCTGAAAACTCTGTCTTCAACAGGTGCAGCTTTCCCCAACGTTCCCCACCCTCCTGCCCAGCTCCTCGCTCCCAAAGCTTTCTGAAGGGCAGCATAGTGGCACAGCGGTTAGCACTGCTGCCTCACAGCATCAGGGGCCGGGGTTCAATTCCCGGCTTGGGTCACTGTCTGCCTGGAGTTTGCATGTTCTCCCCGTGTCTGTGCTCCGGATTTCTCCCACAGTCCAAAGATATGCGAGTTATGTGGATTGGCCATGATAAATTGCCTCTTGTTGTCAGGGGGATTAGCAGGGTAAATATATAGGGTTACACGGTTAGGGCCTGGGTGGGATCATTGCCAGTGCAGACTCGATGGGCCGTATAGCCTTCTCCTGCACTATAGGGATTCTATGAAGTCGAGGCTATCTGATATTCTCTGTTCATTTCCTTATGCAGCTGATATTCATTCAGCCTTAATGACCTTAATGTAAGGGATAGTTTTCTGTGCAGTTAGAATCAGCAACAATGCGTGATTAATTAACTTAAATTAAATTTACATTCCATAGCTGCCTTCGTAAGATTTGAACCCTTGTCTTCAGGGGCCAGGGTTAATGTTTCAGTCATGAGTTAATTAATTAAATAACTTGCAATTAAAAGCTAGTCTCAGGAATGTTGACCATGAGACTATTGGTTTTCTGTAAAAACTCAACTGATTCACTAATGTCCTTTAGCAAAGGAAATCTGTCTTCCCTACCTGGTCTGGTCTACATGTGAGTCCAGATTCACATGTAGCTGAGACAAGAGATGAGCAATAAATGCTGGTCCAGCCACATCCCATTTTAGAACAAAAAAAAACCCTTCCTCTACCACTTAGAAAGACAAGAGCAGCAGATACTTGGGACCACCACTTGGAAGTTCTTCTCTACTCACCATCCTGACTTGAAAATATATGTTCCTTCACTGTCTCTGGGTCAAAATCCTGGAACTCCCTTCCTAAAGGCACAGTGCGTGTATCTACACCCTCATGGGCTGCAAAGATTCACCACCTTCTCAAGGGTAATTAGGAATGGCCAAATTCTGGTCTTGCCAACAACGCTCACATGAATAAATAAAACTTTTAATAAAATAAATTTAAAACTATTTTTGATTCTTTCCAGCATATTTTTTGGATCAGTCGTTTTTAAAAATTCATTCATGGGATGTGGGTGCCACTGGCAGGGTCAGTATTCTTTGTCCATTCTCCACCTGCCCTTGAACTGAGTGTCACACTCGGCCATTTCACAGGCAGCTCAGGGTCAGCCTCATAGCTGTGGGTCTGAGCCACACGTGGGCCAGACCGGGTAAGGACGGCAGATTTCCTTCCCTAAAGGACATTCATTAACAAAAAAATCTGGAATTAAGAATCTAACGATTACCATGAAACTATTGTCAATTGTTGGAAAAATACATCTGGTTCACTGATATCCTGGTCTGGCCTACATGTGACTCCAGAACCATAGGAATTTGGTTGACTCTCAACTGCCCTCAGACAATTAGGGATGGACCTTAAATGCTGGCCAACCAGTGACGCCCATGTCTCAAAATGAATAAAAATAAAGTGGGATTTTACAATCCACGATGTTTTCATGATCACCATTAATGAATGGTAATGAACCAGACCAGCTGTTAGACTTGGAGGTAGGTGAGCACTTTGGTGATAGTGACCACAATTCGGTTACGTTTACCTTAGTGATGGAAAGGGATAGGTATAAACCGAAGGGCAGAAGTTGTAGCTGGGGGAAAGGTAATTATGAGGCTTTTAGGCGAGATTTAGGGTACATAGATTGGAGTAGGAAACTGCAGGGGCTGGGAACAACTGAAATGTGGAGCTTGTTCAAGGAGCAGCTACTGTCAGGCAGGGAGGAAGTGGTCAAGCGAGGGAACCGTGGTGTACTAAGGAAGTTGAATCCCTGGTGAAGAGGAAGAAGGAGGCTTATGTAAAGATGAGACATGAAGGCTCAGTTAGGGCACTGGAGAGTTACAAATTAGTCAGGAAGGAGCTAAAGAGAGTGTTAAGAAGAGCTAGAAGAGGACATGAGAAGACTTTGGCGGATAGGATCAAGGAGAACCCTAAAGCTTTCTATAGGTATGTCGGGAATAAAAGATTGATTAGGGCAAGATTAGGGCCAGTCAGAGACAGTAGTGGGAAGTTGTGCGTGGAGCCTGAAGAGATAGGAGAGGCACTGAATGAATATTTTTCGTCAGTATTCACACAGGAAAAAGTCAATGTAGTCGAGGAGAATACTGAGATACAGACTTTTAGACTAGACGGGATTGAGGTACATAAGGAGGAGGTGTTAGCAATTCTTGAGAGTATGAAAATAGGTAAGTCCCCTGGGCCAGATGGGATTTACCCTAAGATTCTCTGGGAGGCTAGGGAGGAGATTGCAGAGCCTTTGGCTTTGATCTTTATGTCGTCATTGGTTTCAGATATAGTGCCGGAAGACTGGAGGATAGCAAATGTTGTCCCCTTGTTCAAGGGGAGCAGAGACCATCTTGGGAATTATAGACCAGTGAGCCTTACTTCTGAAGTGGGAAAAGTTTTGGAAAGAATTATAAGGGATAGGATTTATAATCATCTGGAGAGAAATAAATTGATTAGGGATAGTCAACATGGTTTTGTGAAGGGTAGGTCATGCCTCACAAATCTTATCGAGTTTTGTGAGAAGGTGACCTAAAGAGGTGGATAAGGGTAAGGCAGTTGACGTGGTGTATATGGATTTTAGCAAAGCGTTTGATAAGGTTCCCCATGGTAGGCTATTGCAGAAAATGCAGATGCATGGGATTGAGGGTGATTTAGCAGTTTAGATCAGGCATTGGCTAGCTGATAGAAGACGGAGGGTGGTGGTTGATGGGAAATATTCAACCTGGAACATAGAACATTACAGCGCAGAACAGGCCCTTCGGCCCACGATATTGTGCCGACCAGTTACAAAAACAATGACCCACTAGCCTATACCAATCCCTTTTCGTCCATAAACCTATCCACAGATCTCTTAAACGCCCCCAAACTAGGCGCATTTACAACTGCAGCAGGCAGGGCATTCCAATCCCTCACCACCTGCTGGGTAAAGAACCTACCCCTGACATCCGTCCTGTAGCTACCCCCCCTTAATTTAAAGCCATGCCCCCTCGTGCTAGCTTTCTCCATCCGAGGAAAAAGGCTATCACTGTCCACCCTTTCTAAACCTCTAATCATCTTATATGTTTCAATAAGATCCCCTCTTAGCCGCCTTCTTTCCAACGAAAACAACCCCAAATCCCTCAGTCTCTCCACATAGGACCTCCCCACCATACCAGGCAACATCCTAGTAAACCTCCTCTGCACCCTCTCCAAAGCCTCCACATCCTTCAGTTATAAGTGGTTTACCTCAGGGATCTGTTTTGGGGCCACTGCTGTTTGTCATTTTTATAAATGACCTAGATGAGGGTGTAGAAGGATGGATTAGTAAATTTGCTGATGACACCAAAGTCGGAGAAGTTGTAGACAGTGAGGATGGATGTTACAGTTTGCAGAGGGACATAGGTAAGCTGCAGAACATAGAACACTACAGCACAAACAGGCCCTTTGGCCCACGAGTTGCGCCGATCACATCAACACCTACCAACCTACAGACCTATCTATAACCCTCAATCTCAATAAACCCCATATACTCATCCAAAGTCTTTTAAAAGACCCCAGCGAGTTCGCCTCCACCACCACTGACGGCAGCCAATTCCATTCACTCACCACCCTCTGAGTGAAAAACTTACCCCTAACATCACTTCTGAACTTCCCTCCCTGTACCTTAAATCTGTTCCTCTCGTAGCAACCATTTCAACCCAGGGAAATAGCCTCTGAGAATCTACCCTATCTATTCCTCTCAACATTTTGTAAACTTCTATCAGGTCGCCTCTCAACCTTTGTCTCTCCAGGGAAAAGAGTCCCAGCTTCCTCAACCTAACTTCATAAGGCATGCCTCCCAGTCCAGGCAACATCCTTGTAAATCTCCTCTGTACCCTCTCAATAGTTTCTACATCTTTCCTATAGTGAGGCGACCAGAACTGCGCACAATACTCTAAATGAGGCCTGACAAGGGTCTTATAAAGATGCAGCATTACCTCCCGACTCCTAAACTCAATCCCTCGATTAATGAAGGCCAGTACACCATAAGCCTTCTTGACCACCTCCTCCACCTGCGAGGCCGATTTAAGAGTCCTGTGGACCTGGACCCTAGATCCTTCTGCTCTTCAACACTACTCAGACTTCTGCCCTTGATAGTGTACTCATTCATCCCGTTGGTTCTGCCAAAATGGACAACTACGCATTTATCCGCGTTGAAGTCCATCTGCCACTTCTCCGCCCAGTCCTGCATCCTATCTATGTCCTGCTGCAACTTTTGCCATCCTTCCAGACCATCCACAACACCGCCGACCTTCGTGTCATCAGCGAACTTACTTACCCATCCCTCCACTTCCTCATCCAGGTCATTTATGAAAATGACAAACAACAAGGGTCCCAGAACAGATCCTGAGGCACTCCGCTGATGACTGACCTCCATTCCGAAAAAGACCCATCCACAACCACTCTCTGCCTTCTGCAGGCAAGCCAGAACTGGGCTGAGAGATGGCAAATGGAGTTTAATGCAAAAAAGTGTGAGATGATTCACTTTGGTAAGAGTAACAGGAGTACAGAATAAAGGGCTAATGGAAGGATTCTTGGTAGTGTCAACGAGCAGAGAGACCTCGGTGTACATGTGCATAGCTCCCTGAAAGTTGGCACCCAGGTTGATAAGGTTGTTAAGAAGGCATACGGTGAACACACATCCCCAGAGCATTAGCTGGACCGTTAAATTTCTAATCCAGTGACAATCCTACTACACCATTGTTTCCCCCAGCCCCCACCCCACCTTTTCTTCCCATTCAACAGTTTGTTTGTTGTTCACAAGAGAATAGAAATGAAAGTGGTCTCCATCGAAATCATTCTGTTTTGTCAATGAGTTAACGATGAAATGTAACACAGGCCTAGAGCACAGATGATGAAACAGGTCCAGTACCCTTTCTTATTAGATTCATCATTGTAAATTACTCTGATGGTAAATATCACAGAATCTTGTTAAAGATGGAACATTTCAGTCCGTGTCCTGTTGGCATGGGTGGAATGCCAAACGTGGAAATTGACCAGTAATGGCTTAACAATAGAAATTATGATGTGATTAACAGGATTACAAAAGGTCCTCAGGCTCATGAAGAGTACAGCCAATGCGCACAATTAACCACACATTGATGCTTTCAGTTGGCCTGAAAGTGAGCATCCCATCTTAATCCGTTTATAACGGCAGCAAGATCTTAATATTTTAGATTACAATTTCGATGATGGAAAGCAGCTGACTTGAATTGGAGATGGTTCTGGCTCAATCGTTTATCTGGATCTGTTCTTCCCGTTCTTGTAATTGTGCCTCCGTCACATCACTCGGAGATGCAAAACTCTGCTCCTGGCTTTTCCCATCAATCTTTCCCCATTCGCAAAAACCCAGCTTGCAGGTGCAGCAGGTGGTCAGGAAGGCGAATGGGATGCTGGCCTTCATAGCGAGAGGGATTGAATATAAAAGTAGGGAGGTCTTGCTGCAGCTGTATAGGGCATTGGTGAGGCCGCAGCTGGAGTACTGTGTGCAGTTTTGGGCGCCGCACTTACGCAAGGATATTTTAGCTTTGGAGGGAGTGCAGAGGAGGTTTACTAGGCTGATGCTGGAGTTGAGGGGGTTGAGCTATGAGGAGAGGCTGAATAAACTAGGCTTGTACTCGTTAGAGTTTAGAAGAATGAGGGGAGATCTCATTGAGACGTATAAGATGATGAATGGGATGGATAGGATAGAAGTGGAGAGACTCTTCCCGCTCAGAAAGGATAGTAGGACTAGGGGGCATAGCCTCAAGATAAAGGGGGGGGCGATTTAGAATGGAGTTGAGGAGGAACTTCTTCACTCAAAGGGTGGTGAATCTCTGGAATTCTCTGCCCGTTGAAGTGATGAAGGCTGCCTCGCTAAATATTTTTAAGACGCAGGTTGATGGGTTTTTGATGAGAGAGGGGATTAAGGGTTATGGGGAGAGGGCGGGAACGTGGAACTGAACCACGACAGATCAGCCATGATCTTATTGAATGGCGGGGCAGGCTCGAAGGGCTAGTTGGCCTACTCCTGCTCCTATTTCTTATTATGTTCTTATTCACACATTGGCACAAGTTTAATGGCCTGTGCTGGATGTGATCTCAAATACAGCAATTATGTCATTCCAGTTATTAATCTGTGCATTTCATATTTAGGTGTGGACCTATCCTGTCCAAAATCTAACTGCACAATAGTTACGTTATAACAATGGAATCATTTATTATCTGGAGCACATATTCACGCCTCTCCCTCACATAATTTTGCAATCTTCTGAGAATAGCCAAAAGAGAAAATTGGTATTCGATTACAGCGAGTGAACACGCAGAGCATAGATTGTGCTTGGACTTGTTTAAATCAGTCGTACAACTGGTCTTCAATGTAGCACGATATGAACACACCATACTCACTAAGGAGTGGACGATCTTGCTTGACAAAAAATTAAATAGTTTCCGATTGTCCTCTTACATTCTTCTTGCGAGCTTGGGCAAGGTTTGCCTTTGGGGTGACTATTTTAAAATTTGCCTCTGCCTTCATCTCCTAATGTTACTGCATTTTGTATTCACAGAAGAAATCTCTGCAAATCTTTACGATTGCAGATTTTCCAACACAAAATGTGTGACATGTTTACTGATAAAGTTTACTTCCCTTTGACTCTAGCCAGCTTCTCGTTACCTTAAGTTATCTTTCTCCTGGATTCTGTGCTTACACTATGCATTAAAACAACAATCATTTTTCCCCCTGAAATTCTTCCTGTGGAATGGATGGTCAAACACCTCCCTCCAGTGCTGAAGGCAGTGACACACTCTAAACCTAGTGTAGGCCTCACTGACATCTGCTTGGTTCTTGGGTCAACTTGGTGTTATTCCTTATGCATTTTGTCAGTTGACCGAAGTTGGTAACTCCTTTCCCTGCCCGTACATCAGGTTCAGCATGGAGGGCCAGATTGCCTGTCACTCCGGGCCCCAAGGTAACAGTGTTTGCTAATCACTTGCAGCAAGGCATTATTCAGAGTGGTCAAGGATGGTGATGTGACATCCTGTCCCATAACCGCAGTTTTCTTGATGCTTGGAGAGGTAGCATTCTAAAGAAAGAGAGAATTCCAGAGCTTAGGAGCAGGCAGCTGGAGATATCGACACCTCTTTAGGAGCAAAGATCATGTCCCACTTTACAGCCAAGTGTAGTAAATGTAATTTTTTAAAACTTCTTTCACAGGATTTGGGCATTGCTGGTTCAGCCAACAATTGTACTGCCCTTGCCCAGTTGCCTTTGAGCAAGTATTGGTGATCCATTGCAGTGTAGAAAACACAGCAGCCAACTTATGCTAATATTTTCCCACATAGCAATGTGATAATCGAGGGATTGAGTTTAGGAGTCGGGAGGTAATGCTGCAACTTTACAGGACCCTCGTCAGGCCTCATTTGGAGTACTGTGCGCAGTTCTGGTCGCCTCACTATAGGAAAGACGTAGAAGCTATTGAAAGGGTGCAGAGGAGATTTACAAGGATGTTGCCTGGACTGGGAGGCATGCCTTATGAAGATAGGTTGAGGGAGCTGGGACTCTTTTCCCTAGAGAGGCGAAGGTTGAGAGGCGACCTGATAGAAGTTTATAAAATGTTGAGAGGAATAGATAGGATGGACTCTCAGAGGCTATTTCCCCGGGTTGAAATGGTCGCTACGAGAGGACACAGATTTAAGGTGCGGGGAGGGAAGTACAGAGGTGATGTTAGGGGTAAGTTTTTCACTCAGAGGGTGGTGAGTGAATGGAATCGGCTGTCGTCATCGGTGGTGGAGGCGAACTCGCTGGGGTCTTTTAAAAGACTTCTGGATGAATATATGGGGTTTAATGGGATTGGGGGTTATAGATAGGTCTATAGATTGGTGGGGTTGATGTGATCGGCGCAACTCGAGGGCCGAAGGGCCTGTTTGTGCTGTAATGTTCTATGTTCTATGTTTTATGATAATTGGGCGGCACGGTAGCACAGTGGTTAGCATTGCTGCTTCACAGCTCCAGGGTCCTGGGTTCGATTCCCAGCTCGGGTCACTGCCTGTGTGGAGTTTGCACATTCTCCTCGTGTCTGCGTGGGTTTTCTCTGGGTGCTCCGGTTTCCTCCCACAGTCCAAAGATGTGCGGGTTACGTTCATTGGCTATGCTAAAATTGCCCCTTAGTGTCCTGGGATGTGTAGGTTAGAGGGATTAGCAGGTAAATGTGTAGGGATATGGGGATAGGGTCTGGGTGGGATTGTGTTCGGTGCAGACTCGATGGGCCGAAGGGCCTGTTTCTGCACTGTAAGGTTCTTCTAAACTCATAATGACCAGCTAGCATGTTTTATTTATAATGGTTAAGAGATAAATTTTGGCCAGGATGCCAGGAGAGTTCTCCTGCTCTCCTTCCAAATGTGGCCTTGGGATCTTTTACATACGCACCTGAGAGGTCAGATTCATTTTGGTAGGGCAAACTTGAATGCGGATTACAGGGTCAATGGCACGGTTCTGAGGAATGTGGAGGAACAGAGAGATCTTGGGGTTCATATCCATAGATCTCTGAAGGTTGCCACTCAAGTGGATAGAGCAGTGAAGAAGACTTATAATGTGTTAGTGTTTATTAACAGGGGGTTTGAGTTTAAGAGCCACGGGGTTATGCTGCAACTATACCAGAACTTGGTGAGACCACATTTGGAATATAGTGTTCAGTTCTGGTAACCCCACTATAGGAAGGATGTGGAAGCATTGGAGGGAGTGCAGAGGAGATTTACCAGGATGCCGCCTGGTTTGGAGGGTAGGTCTTGTGAGGAAAGGTTGAGGGAGCTGGGGCTTTTCTCTTTGGAGAGGAGGAAGATGAGAGATTTATAAGATGATGAGGGGGATTGACAGAGTGGACGTTCAGAGACTATTTCCTCACAGGGATGTGGCTATTACTAGGAGGCATAACTATAAGGTTAAAAGAGGGATGTCCGAGGTAGATTCTTCACTCAGAGAGTGGTTGGGGTGTGGAATACACTGCCTGCTGTGATGGTGGAGTCGGACTTTTTAGGAGCTTTCAAGCAGTTATTGGATGGAGCACACCAGAGTGATAGGGATAGTTTGGTCTTGGGTTTGGACATAGCTCAGCACAACATGGAGAGCCAAAGGGCCTGTACTGTTCTGTCCTATTGATTAAATGCCTCACCCTCAAGGCCAATACAACCGGTACCCGGTAAAGCACCGCAGCAGACAAAACTCCCTCAAACTGTTAAGCTCTCAAGTGAGGAACGATGAACTGGCTCCCTTTCTGTAGTCAACCCCCTTCTTTGGTTGCAACAAGGTTGATTTTAAAAGGATCCCTTTCCTCAGGGATACCTTTTCCCAGTCCAAATGTATTTATGTTTTAAAATGAGCCAATGTAACCAGGTTTTCTCGAGTTAAAAGAGCAAGTTTATTAATTAATAAAACATGAGAAAAATATAATTCAAAAAGCACATACACAGAAATGAAAAGTGAGTCCAAAAATGAAAGTTAAAAAAGATAATCAGCATGAGGCTTGACCCTGAGTAGTAGATGGTGAAAAGTTGTGGCTGTTAAGCTGGATGATTCTATTAGCGCTGATTTTGTCAGTAACCTAGAAACTAGAAGTAGGAGTGGGCCATTCGACCCTTCAAGCCTGTTCTGCCATTCATTCTGATCATGGCTGATCATCAAATTCAATATCCTGATTCCCCCTTCCTCCCATATCCCTTGATCCCGTAGCCCCAAGAGCTCTCATTTCTTCTTGAAATCAGACATTTTGGCCTCAATTACGTTGTGGTACTGAATTCCACAGACTCACTACCTGCTGGCTGAAGAAATTTCTCCTCACCTCAGTTATCCTCAAACTATTGGGAACTTTCTTTCTGAATCAACGTTGTCTAGCTCTGTTAGAACTTTATAAGTTTCTGTGCAATCCCCTCTTCTAAACTCCAGTGAATATAATCCTAACCGACTTAGTCTCTCCTTATATGACAGACCTGCCATCCCAGGAATCAGCCTGGTAAACCTTTGCTGCATTCCCTCGATAGGAAGGACATCCTTCCTCAGATAAGGACACCAAAACTGCACACAATACTTCAGGTGTGTGCCCTATACAATTGCAGCAAAACATCACTACCCCTATACTCGAATCCTCTTGCTACGAAAGCCAACATACCATTTGCCTTCTTTACTGCCTGCTGTACCTGCGCGCTTACTTTCAGTGACTGATGCACGAGGAAACCAAAGTCTCGCTGAGTATCCACTTCTCTCAATTTACACCAGTACGAATAATAATCTGTCTTCCTATTATTGCTACCAAAGTGGATAACCGCGCATTTATTTACATTGCATATGCCCACACACTCAGCCTGTCCAAATCACGCATCTCTGCATCCTCCTCACAGCTCAGTTGAGCAGTTAGAACATAGAACATAGAACATTTACAGCGCAGAACAGGCCCTTCGGCCCACGATGTTGCGCCGACCAGTTACAAAAACAATGACCCACTAGCCTGTACCAATCCCTTTTAACCCCTCAAGAATATCCAGCACATCCCCCTTTTCAACCGTAATACTGTCTATTTTACACCCCTGCAACCCAGTGTCCTCCTCAGCTATATTCATTATTTGGTTTGGAGATTCTTGCTTCTGCAGTTTAGCTGAAAGGAGTTGCCTTGTTTTCTTTTCCGCTGTGCAGTAGCTGACTTGAGAGTCACTTCCAGTAATCCAGAGAGACTTGACAGGCGCAGGTATGCCTAATGGATGTTCTTCAGCTGTGACAGTCACTTACCCGACAAAGCAGCAGCGCTCCAAAAACTAGTGGCTTTTGCTGCCAAATAAACCCGTTGTACTTTAACCTGGTGTTGTGAGACTTCTTACTACATCCACAGCACACACTGGCACAGTAGAACCAGAACACCAAGATAGTTTCCCTGGTGGCCTAGTGGTTAAGATTCGGCGCTCTCAGTACTACAGCCTGGGTTCGGTTCCCGGTCAGGGAACGTAGATTTATTATTTCGACGAGTGGCTGCCTTTTGGTGAGTGTGCTGCATTGTAATTACTGCATTTTGACTTACTTCTAGTTCGGGAGGGTTTTTTGTTTATTTTGGCGCTCCGTAGCGGGAGATAGGCGCGGGGGCTGCTGGGAAGGGAGCGCGGGAGTATAAAAAGAAGGCCAAGGTAGATAGTGGTCAGCAGAGTGAGGCGGGAAGCAGAGTGAGAGGTAAAAGGGCTTAAGCTCACTGGCCTTGGGCGAGCGCAGGCTCGGTAACAGGAATTAATAGGACACCTTAAAAGGGGGCAAACATAATGGCAGGGTCTAGGGTTACACGTGTTCACTGTGTTCATTGTCATATGTGGACATTTCTGGAGACAGCACATCTCCCGAAAGCCCACATATGCGGGAAATGTCTAGAGGTGCAGTGATTAAGAGCCCGGGTGAGGCAGCTGGACCTGAGGCTGGAGGATATGTTTTTAGTTAGGGAAAATGAGGAAATAATGGATAGGGACAGTAACACTGAGCAGATACCAGGACCTAGGAGGAGAGATGGATGGGTTACAGTTAGGAAGAGTGAAAAGAAAAGGAGTCATGGCACTAGGACCGCCCCAGAGGAATTACCCCGGAATATCAAGGGTGGGGTGACAGCTGGGGTAGAGAAGGCAAGGGAGGGAGATCAGAATACCTCGGAGGAAGGGAAGAGTGCAGGGTGTGAGATAGTGGTGGGGGATGGGAAAGTCAAAGGGATTGACAGGCGGTTCTGTGGGCAAAAGCGGGACTCCAGGATGGTAGTCTGCCTCCCTGGAGCAGGAGTACAGGATGTTTCAGAAAGGGTAGAGGGAATTTTGAAAGGTGGAGGGATTGAGTCTGATGTGATAGTGCACGTAGGAGAGAAGGATGTAGGAACAAAGTGCAGGGGGGACATACGTAGGCTGTTCAGGGAGTTGGGGGCTAGGCTGAATGTAGGGCCTCCAAGGTGGCGTTCTCTGGGCTGCTGCCGGTGCCTGGGGCTAGCAGGGCTAGAAATAATGAGATACTCCAACTAAATGCGTGGTTGAAGGATTGGTGTAGGGCAGAGGGTTTTAGATTCGTAGACCACTGGGAAGTCTTTATGAAAGAGGGGCAAATATACAAGAGGGATGGGGTACAGTTAACTGGGAAGGGCATGCATATCTTAGCTGGAAGGTTAGCTGGAGTGTTTCGGCAGGGTTTAAACTAATATGGAGGGGGGGTGGGGAGGTGGATGGAACTGGGATTGGGGATAAGGTAAGCCCGGAGGGTAGGATGAAGGATCGGATTGTTTCTGAGGGTCTTCGGTGCATGTGTTTCAATGCTAGGAGTGTGACTGGCAAAACAGATGAACTGAAGGCATTAATGTTCGAAAGGAAGTTGGAAGTGGTGGCGGTGACAGAGACTTGGTTAAAGGAAGGGCAGGACTGGCAGTTGAATGTTCCTGGGTATAAGTGTTTCAGGCGAGATAGGGGTGGGTCGCTGAGAGGTGGGGGAGTGGCGTTGTTAGTTAAGGATTGCATCATAGCAGTGCAGAGGGAGGGAGGTATGGAGGATATAGGAATCGAGTCGCTATGGGTGGAGTTGAGGAACAGGAAGGGAGATGTTACTATGTTGGGTGTGTACTACAGACCGCCCAACAGCCCGAGGGCTGTGGAAGAAGGGATAAACACAGTAAAAAGTCTGACAACACCAGGTTTTAGTCCAACCGATTTATTTGATAATATTCTCACAAGCAAGCAAGCTTTCGAGGTTACCCTCTTCGTCAGGTGAATGGAGAGTTCTGACCTCAGACAGACAGAGCATATAAAGCTTTATATGCTCTGTCTGTCTGAGGTCAGAACTCTCCATTCACCTGACGAAGAGGGTAACCTCGAAAGCTTGCTTGCTTGTGAGAATATTATCAAATAAATCGGTTGGACTAAAACCTGGTGTTGTCAGACTTTTTACTGTGTTTACGCCAGTCCAACGCCGGCAAACCCACTTCATGAAGAAGGGATAAGCAGGGACATTCTAGATAAGTGCAGGAAGAATAGGGTGGTGGTAGTGGGAGATTTTAATCTCCCCGGGGTAGATTGGAAGGTGCTGAGATCAGAGGGTGCTGACGGGGAGGAATTTGTACAGTGTGTAATGGAAGGATCCCTGGAGCAGTACGTGGATAGACCGACCAGGGAGGGGGCTATACTGGACTTGGTTCTGGGGAATGAGCCTGGGCAGGTGGTTGACATTGAAGTAGGAGAGCATGTGGCTAACAGTGACCACAACTCTGTCTGGTTTAAGATATTAATGGATAAAGATGAAGCCTGTCCTAAGGGGAAGGTGTTAAACTGGGGGAGGGCTAGATACAACCGGATTAGGCAGGATCTTAAAGATACGGACTGGGGTAAGCTGTTTGATGGCAGGTCGACGCTGGGTATGTGGGAGTCTCTCAAGGGAAAACTAAAATCTTTGCAGAAAAGACATGTGCCGGTCAAGAGGAAGGATGGGAAGGGTAGGATTAGAGAGCCGTGGGTAACTAGGCATATTGAGGACCTGGTCAGGAGAAAGAGGGAGGCGTACACTAGATCTAGGCATTTGAGGACAGAGATAGCGTTAGAAGAATACAGAGAATGTAGGAGAGAACTTAAAAAGGGCATCAGAAAGGCAAAAAGGGGCCACGAAATGGCTTTGGCGGGTAGGATTAAGGAAAATCCTAAGGCATTTTACTCCTATGTTAGAAACAAAAGGATGGTTAGAGGGAACATTGGTCCTCTCAGGGACAGAGAAGGGGAACTATGCTTGGAGCCTGGGGGAATGGGGGAGATCTTGAATGAATACTTTGCGTCGGTATTCACGCAGGAGAGGGGTCTGATGTCTGGTGCTGTGCTTGAGGAGTTTGAGGATCTGTTGAGGGAAATAGTCATCACGAGGGAAGAGGTCGTTGGGACTTTTAGACAGAATAAAGACGGATAAATCTCCGGGGCCTGATGGCATCTATCCCAGGCTGCTAAGGGAGGTGAGGGATGAAATTGCTGGGCCTCTGATGCAAATCTATGTCTCTTCTTTGGACACAGGTGAGGTCCCAGAGGATTGGCGGATTGCAAATGTAGTACCGTTGTTTAAAAAGGGTCAGAGGGATAACCCAGGGAACTATAGGCCGGTGAGCTTGACTTCAGTTATAGGCAAGATAATGGAGAGGATCCTCAAGGATAGGATGTATGAACATCTGGAGCGCTGCAATCTGATCAGGGATACGCAGCATGGCTTCGTTACAGGGAGGTCGTGCCTTGCGAATCTATTGGAATTTTTTGAAGAGGTGACAAAAACGGTTGACAAGCCGTTGATGTTGTCTATATGGATTTCAGTAAGGTGTTTGACAAGGTCCCTCATGGTAGGCTGATAGAAAAGGTGAAGGCTCATGGGATACAAGGCCAGGTATGTAGATGGGTGGAGAACTGGCTTGGGAGGAGGAGACAGCGGGTAGTAGTGGAAGGCTCCTTTTCGAATTGGAGGTCTGTCACCAGTGGTGTGCTCGGTACTAGGACCTCTACTATTTGTAGTATATATTAATGACTTGGAAGAGGGGGTAGGTGGTGTGATCAGCAAATTTGCTGATGACACTAAGATGGTTGGATTGGCGGGTACTGAGGAGCAGTACCTGGCAATGCAACAGGACATAGACAGGCTGGTAGATTGGGCAGATAGATGGCAAATGGAATTTAATCCGGAGAAATGCGAGGTGATGCACTTTGGCCGGAATAATGTGGAGGGGAGTTATACGATAAAAGGTAGAACTATCCGGAGTATAGATACGCAGAGAGACCTGGGGGTGCAAGTGCACAAGTCCCTGAAGGTGTCGGTGCAGGTGCAGAATGTGATGAGGAAAGCGTATGGTATGTTAGCCTTCATAGGAAGGGGTATAGAATATAAGAGTAGGAGTCTGATGTTGCAGTTGTATAGAACGTTGGTTAGGCCTCACCTGGAGTACTGCGTCCAGTTCTGGTCGCCGCACTACCGGAAGGATGTAGAGATCCTGGAGAGAGTGCAGAGGAGATTTACCAGGATGTTGCCTGGTATGGAAGGGCTGTCTTACGAGGAAAGATTGAACTAACTTGGGCTGTTTTCCCTTGAGAGATGTCGGCTGAGGGGGGATCTAATAGAGGTTTATAAGATTATGAAGGGAATAGATAGAGTAAATGGTGGTAAGCTTTTTCCGCTATTAGAAATGGATAGAACGAGGGGTCACGGGCTTAGGGTGAGGGGGGCTAGATATAAGACTAATGTTAGAGGGCAGTTTTTCACACAAAGGGTAGTGGGGATGTGGAATGCACTGCCGAGTAAGGTGGTGGAAGCAGGCACGCTAGGGTTGTTTAAGAGTCACTTGGACAGCCACATGAGCGGTCTACATATAGGGGGATATAGCAGGCCTTACTAAACATTGTAGGCTTGGGATTCCATTTTTGCCTCAGGGATGTTACAGTCTTTGCCTGTTTAATAATGAATTTTTTGTCTCCACAGGCATTTAAGTCCACCTTGTTGACCAGCAAGGGGCATGCGTGCGGCAGGTTGTGGTGGGCTGCTCTTGGATGTTGCTTCGGGAGTTGCCTACTGCTTCATGTCGTTGGTGTGCTTAAACTGGACCATCTCGAGGGCAACATGACAGCTCAGAGACTATCTCTTGCTGTGCGGACACATGGATTTGGGCCTGTGTCCGTGGGAGTTTGCGCGTTCTCCCCGTGGTTGCGTGGGTTTTCTCCGGGTGCTCCGGTTTCCTCCCACATCCCAAAAATGTGCTTTTAGGCTGATTGATTGGGTAACAAATTGTCCCTATATTGGACCTCCCTGATCCTCGCACATTAGGCGTAGACTAAAATCATGAATAGGTCACTGAGACAATGGGACGGCGGCGCGGGCTCGTTGGGCCGAGGGGCCTGTTTCCCGTGCTGTGTTGTTCTTTGTTCTTTGTATAGTAAGTAGAGACCAGGGCTGTAGTTGGCTTTTAGCTCCTTTTCTGGTGTATTCCTGGGAGAAAAACAAAAACACATCTTTTGCCCAGAAATTGCTTCCTTTCAAATTACATCATCTCCACCATCTGGGATATAATTCACAGGAGATGGTTTCTATTGAGATGGTAATCAGCCCTCAATATCTCCACAGGAGATTGCAGTTCATTTTTGCACTGTATCTCTTCCTTTAAAATGTCTCTGTCTGAAGGTCCTTGACACCCTCCAGGTGAGACATTCCATGGTCTTTCTCAGGACTGAGTATAATGCACCCAGGAACATTGCAGATAGTCACTAAATTACATTCTCACAACGCACATTCTCAGCCATCTTGGTATATTAATGTATGTTAAAAACACAAGCATTAGTTGTGGGCGGCACGGTAGCACAGTGGTTAGCACTGCTGCTTCACAGCTCCAGGGTCCTGGGTTGGGTCACCGTCTGTGTGGAGTTTGCACATCCTCCTCGTGTCTGCGTGGGTTTCCTCCGAGTACTCTGGTTTCCTCCCACAGTCCAAAGATGTCCAGGTTAGGTTGATTGGCCATGCTACGAAATTGCCCCTTAGTGTCCATGGATGCGCAGGTTAGAGGGATTAGTGGGTATGACATGGGGGTTGAGCCTGGGTGGGATTGTGTTCAGTGCGGACTCAATGGGCCTCTTTCTGCACTGTAGGATTCTATGAAAGTTCAATATATCCATTAGGAACTCAGGACATTATCCAATGTTGTGAAAATGCAGCACCTCTGACAGTACAGCACTCCCTCGGTACAGTCCATGAACTCTCACTCAGGTTACTGAAATTAGTGTGTGTTAAATTGATCGTGAAAGTGTTGCACTGAGTTTTGAGAAGAGTAAGAAATAGTAAACTACTTTTTCCATTTACATATGTTTATCCAAAAAAAAAGCAACATTTGAAGATTACTTCCAAATTTTATTCAAGTGAATTAAATGCAACAAAATAGATTCTGGTGAACACGACTGGAGTGGGAGTTGTGGGTGGAAAAAAAAACCCTTGATAAAATGATTAAATATACTCTGTTGCATTCTGAGAGCTGAAGAACTCTCTCATAACCACGTTACCATGGTTTCCATTCCGACTTTTGCAATTATGATATAAATGTGACAATAAGACAGTCTTTCATTCAGATTTAAACTCAGTGTAATTGGCTGTAAGCCATGCTGTTAGATTAGCTTCACATTACAAATTGCTGCATCAGATTCTAAATTACAATCAATCTTAAAATTCACTCCATAATCTATGTATCTTCTGTAAGTCTGCAGTGAAGTATCTATAATCCTGTTAAATTTAATTCAGCACATCCCGTTTGATTTAATGCAATTAGATTAGCATATTTTAGCCTAGGAAGTTTGAAGTATGTCGAAAATAAAGTACCCTGATGGCTGAATGAGTCACATTGTGATGGCACAGAGTGATGGCAATGAATTATCTGAACCCTCAGTTCACACAGAATCAGTTGATCACCAACTGTAGTTAAGCTGCCACAGCTGACCTCAGTGCCCCAAGGCTAAGACCACCGAATTCCTACAGTGCAGGAAGGGGCCATTTGGCCCATCGTGCACCTGCACTGACTCTGCAAAAGAGCATCTTACCGAGGTTGACCCCTTGTGTATTTACCATGGCTCATCCATCTCACCTGCACGTCTTTAGACACTAAGGGACATTTACCATGGCCAATCCACCTAACCTGCACACCTTATGGCGTATGGTGTACTGGCCTTCATTAATCGAGGGATTGAGTTTAGGAGTCGGGAGGTAATGTTGCAACTTTACAGGACCCTTGTCAGGCCTCATTTGGAGTACTGTGCGCAGTTCTGGTCGCCTCACTATAGGAAAGACGTAGAAGCTATTGAAAGGGTGCAGAGGAGATTTACAAGGATGTTGCCTGGACTGGGAGGCATGCCTTATGAAGATAGGTTGAGGGAGCTGGGACTCTTTTCCCTAGAGAGGCGAAGGTTGAGAGGCGACCTGATAGAAGTTTATAAAATGTTGAGAGGAATAGATAGGGTGGACTCTCAGAGGCTATTTCCCCGGGTTGAAATGGTCGCTACGAGAGGACACAGATTTAAGGTGCGGGGAGGGAAGTACAGAGGTGATGTTAGGGGTAAGTTTTTCATTCAGAGGGTGGTGAGTGAATGGAATCGGCTGCCGTCATCGGTGGTGGAGGCGAACTCGCCGGGGTCTTTTAAAAGACTTCTGGATGAGTATATGGGGTTTAATGGGATTGGGGGTTATAGATAGGTCTATAGATTGGTGGGATTGATGTGATCGGCGCAACTCGAGGGCCGAAGGGCCTGTTTGTGCTGTAATGTTCTATGTTCTTTGAATACTATGGGGCAATTTAGCAGCGCCAGACCACCTAACCTGCACATCTTTGAAGCAAGAAGTCTCACAGTATCAGGTTAAAGTCCAACAGGTTTATTTGGTAGCACGAGCTTTTGGAGCATTGCTTCTTCATCAGGTGAATGGCCATTTTATTTGGTGTTGTGAGACATCTTACTGTGCCCACCCCAGTCCAATGCCTCCATCTCCACATCATCTTTGAAGTATATGTTGAAACTGGAGCGCCTGGAAAAAACCCACTCAGATGCAGGGAAAATGTGTAAACTCCACACAGACTATGACCCAAGGCCGGAATTGAACCCAGGTCCCTGGCACTGTGAGGCAGCAGTGCTAACCACTGTGCCACCATGCCATTCGTCTGTGTGTAGCAAGAGGCAAAGGTAACAAATAGAAACATGGGACATAGAAAAACTACAGCACAATACAGGCCCTTCGGCCCATAAAGTTGTGCTGAACATGTCCCTACCTTAGAGATCACTAGGCTTACCTATAACCCTCTATCTTACTAAGTTCCATGTATTTATCTAAAAGTCTCTTAAAAAGACTCGATTGAATCCACCTCCATCATCGTTGCCGGCAGTCCATTCCACGCACCCACCACTCTCTGAGTGAAAAACTTACCTCTGTACCTACTCCCCAGCATCTTAAACCTGTGTCCTCTTGTGGCAGCCATTTCAGCTGGAAAAAAGCCTCTGAGAGTCCACTCAATCAATATCTCTCAACATCTTATACACCTCTATCAGGTCACCCCTCATCCTTCGTCTCTCCAAGGAGAAAAGGCCAAGCTCCCTCAACCTATCCTCATAAGGCATGCTCCCCAATCCAGGCAACATCCTTGTAAATCTCCTCTGCACTCTTTCTATGGCTTCAACATCCTTCCTGTAATGAGGCGACCAGAACTGAGCACAGTATCCCAAGTGGGGTCTGACCAGGGTCTTATACAATCGCAACGTTATCTCCCAACTCCTAAACTCAATTCCTCGATTGATGAAGGCCAGTACACTATACGTCTTCTTAACCACAGCTTCAACCTGCACAGCTGCTTTGAGCGTCCTATGAATTCGGACCCCAAGATCCCTCTGATCTTCCACACTGCCAAGAGACCTACCATTAATATTATATTCTGCCATCCTGTTTGACCTGACAAAGTGAACCACTCACACTTATCTAGGTTGAACTCCACCTGCCACTTCTCCACCCAGTCTTGCATCCTATCAATGTCTCGCTGCAACTTCTGACATCCCTCCACACTATCCACAACACCTCCAACCTTTGTGTCATCAGCAAACTTACCAACTCATCCCTCCACTTCCTCATCTAGGTCATTTATAAAAATTACAAAGAATAAGGGTCCCAGAACAGATCCCTGGGGCACTCCACTGGTGACTGACCTCCATGCTGAATATGACCTATCAATAACCACTCTTTGCTTTCTGTGGGCAAGCCAGTTCCGGATGCAAAAGCAATGTCCCCTTGGATCCCATGCCCCCTCACTTTCTCAATAAGCCTTGCATGGGGCACCTTATCAAATGCCTTGCTGAAGTCCATATATACCATATCTCCTGCTCTTCCTTCATCAATATGTTTAGTCAAAAAATTCAAACAGGCTTGTAAGGCATGATCTGCTTTTGACAAAACCATGCTGAATATTCTTAATCATATTATACCTCTCCAAATGTTCATAAATCCTGCCTCCTAGGATCTTCTCCATCAATTTACCAACCACTGAGGTTAGTCTCACTGGTCTATAATTTCAAGGGCTATCTCTACTCCCTTTCTCGAATAAAGGAACAACATCCTCAATCCTTCAATTCTCTGGAACCTCTCCTGTCTTCATTGATGATACAAAGATCATTGCCAGAGGCTCAGCAATCTCCTCCCTCACCTCCCACAGTAGCCTGGCGTACTTCCCATCCCGCCCCGGCGACTTATCTAACTTGATGCTTTTCAAAAGCTCCAACGCATCCTCTTTCTTAATATCTACACGCTCAAGCTTTTCAGTCCACTGCAAGTCTGCACTACAACCACAAAGATCCTTTTCCATAGTGAATACTGAAGTAACGTGTTCATTAAGTACCTCTGCTATTTCTTCCGGTTCCATACAAACTTTCCCACTGTCACACTTGATAGGTCCTATTCTTTCACATCTTATCCTCTTGCTCTTCACGTACTTGTAGAATGCCTTAGGATTTTGCTTAATCCTGCCTGCCAAGGTCTTCTCATGACCCCTTCTGGCTATCCTAATTTCCTTCTTAAGATCCTTAAAAATTTTGGAGAATCTTTCTTCATAAAGTGCAGGTTAAGACGGTGGCTTGATCGTGTTGCATGCTGGAATCCCAAAGCTAACATCCAGACTGTGGTGATTGCTCCTTTGAGGGAAACACAGCAGAGTAAGAGTCACCCAGTCTGGGTGGTCAAGCAAAACTCAGTGTGAATCACCTCATGGTAAGATAGGTTGAGAGCTGGCTACCTCCATGAGGCTGCTTCACAATTCCTATTAATAAATACCTCGCTGTATTCACTAATGAAGCCTGTGAAAGTGCATCATTACATAGAGAAACAAAAGATGTGTCTGGAACCCTTGTGATGTATAACTTACCTCTGGATCTTGGATACAACTTTCAGTTCTCTCATATCTCTCATTACTGCTTCTTTCTATCGCACCATTATCACGCCTGTCATTTAATCACCTCCAAGGTACTCCACCTAATCACAGACAATTCATTTATTTTTCTCCCTGACCTATTTTTCCCTGACTCTGTGGCTCCTTACCTTCCTGATTGAAGATCAGATTTCAATAAATGTTTACCCTCTCTCTGCAGACTTTTTTCTGACTGGCCATTATTCACTTTTGTTTAGTTGTTGAAGTATTACAATCAACAGAAAAACATCTCAAAACTTTTGAAATGTTGAAGAATTTTCTCACCCTGATTTAGCCAAAAGGCATGCTGCTGTCAGACATTTTGTCAAATTGTGCGGAGGGTGTGGAGAGTCTGCAGAAGGATCTGGATAGGCTGGGCGAATGGGCCAGGAAATGGCAAATGGAATTTAATGTTGGCAAGTGTGAGGTGGTCCACTTTGGTAGGAGGAATGGTAGGAAGGACTATTACTTACGGGGCGAAAAACTGCAGCAGGCGACGGTGCAGAGGGACCTCGGGGTCCTTGTGCATGAGTCGCAAAAACCCAGCTTGCAGGTGCAGCAGGTGGTCAGGAAGGCGAATGGGATGCTGGCCTTCATAGCGAGGGGGATTGAATATAAAAGTAGGGAGGTCTTGCTACAGCTGTATAGGGCATTGGTGAGGCCGCAGCTGGAGTACTGTGTGCAGTTTTAGGCGCCGCACCTGCGCAAGGATATTTTGGCCCTGGAGGGAGTGCAGAGGAGGTTTACTCGGCTGATACCGGAGTTGAGGGGATTGAGCTATGAGGAGAGGCTGAATAAACTAGGCTTGTACTCGTTAGAGTTTAGAAGAATGAGGGGAGATCTCATTGAGACGTATAAGATGATGAATGGGATGGATAGGATAGAGGTGGAGAGACTCTTCCCACTCAAAAAAGACAGTAGGACTAGGGGGCACATCCTCAAGATAAAGGGGGGGCGGTTTAGAACAGAGTTGAGGAGGAACTTCTTCACCCAAAGGGTGGTGAATCTCTGGAATTCTCTGCCCGTTGAAGTGGTGGAGGCTGCCTCGCTAAATATTTTTAAGAAACGGGTTGATGGGTTTTTGATAAGAGAAGGGATTAAGGGTTATGGGGAGAGGGCAGGAAGGTGGAGCTGAGTCACGACAGATCAGCCATGATCTTATTGAATGGCGGGGCAGGCTCGAAGGGCCAGATGGCCAACTCCTGCTCCTATTTCCTATTTCTTATGTTACTACTATTCCAAGCCGCAGGGGACTGGAGAAAGCTGTTAGTTTAGACCCAATTGCTCTGGGGATATTTTGTTCAATTTTATTAGAGTCACAAGTAGGCTTACGTTAACACTGCAATGAAGTTACTGTGAAAATCCTCTGGTTGCCACACTCTGGCGCCTGTCTGGGTACACTGAGGGAGAATTTAACATAGTCAGTGCATCTAACCAGCGTTCAGACTGTGGGAGAAAACCGGAATACCTGGAGGAAACCCACATGGACACAGGGAGAACATGCAGACTCTGCACAGTGACCCAAGCTAGGAATCGAACCTGGGTCCCTGGCATTGTGAGGCAGCCACCATGGCTATTGGTGTGTTTATTCTGGCCTTGTGACGTGGGATAATAGAAGAGAAAACATTGCTGGACAGATTTGTGGGTGTTTCAAAAGTGAACACATTCACAATGGGCCGTAATTTCCAACTGGGCAGAAAGTGATGGCCTGCTGGCATTACAAGAGTTTAAAATGCAGTTACCCGCTCTGAAAAATCTCTGCTGGTGACCCCCAGCGACAGAGTCCCTGCTCAGTCCAGCTCCGACAAGCTCAGGGAAGCAACACCCCCTTTTTTTAGTGCAATGGCTGCCACAGAGAACAGGGAGGTTTAAAGAGCCCAAGTGAAACTGACAGGCCAGGGAGAAGCTACATGTCCGAGATGGGATGGGATTTGGTGGTCGGAGTTGGAGGGGGGGAGGTGGAGGAACCAGATGGGAGAGGAAAGGGGGAGGGGTATCTTGTCAAGTCAGGTCAGAGGATGCAGGGGTTTTAGAGTTAGGCCTGCACACTGGGAAGGGCAGCAAGTCCCATGTGGCAGGGTTCGGGGTGGAGGGAGTCCCACAGGTGAAGGTAGGTGTTGAGAATACTCTGTGTGTGTGTGTGTGTATGTGTGTGTGTGTGTGTGTGTGTGTGTGTGTGGGGGGGGGGGGCATGGGGTTGGTGGTGGTGGTGGTGAGTGGGCGGAGGTGAGTATGTGGCTAGTGTCCCATTGCGGAGTTCATTCTGGGTGTTAAAATTAGTTATGCTTAAGTTAGAAGCGGTTTTGTTCCTTCTCACTCTTCCAGCGTGACAGTTGGTGTAAAATTGGCAAACCATCCGAATTAGCAATTTAAATCACTTTGTTATCTATAGAAGTTTGCTCTGGATAATTGCAGGATAAACCCTTATCTGGGAATCTCCAAGAGGGATTCCCCAGCATATCTTTGCGGTGTCTCCCAAATCCATCCCGGGGAGCCAGAAGGTAAGGGCAAGTTACTGACATTGCCGAACAGCAATGGTGGTGGAGCGTGGCTGGAGAGAAGGCAGAGTTAACCAGTGCTGGTCATCCATGAAGTCAATAAAGCTACAGTTGAGTAACCAGAGGGCCCCAATGAAAGCAGTTAAGTAATGGCAATGGTACTACAAAGTCCTGTTAGTGGTGTTGAGGACCAGCTCTGAGCAGAGAATTATCCATCTGCGAGGACAGAGTGCTTACATCTTGTCTGTCACCTTGCCAAGGCCTGTGGAAAGAAGGTAAATGGTGAGAACACTGGGTGGACAAGATGACTGTCATTGCTCAAGGCTGTTGAAGAGCACCAGGCTGATGAGGGATTGGTTGAGCCCACACAATCCGAAACACAGGAATGGCCAGTGGAAAAACTCACAGGGCTTGGTAATCCAATACCCAGCTCTCATAAACATGGTGGCTGCCTCGGCTGCATCAGTTAGTGAGATTTCTGTAACTTAAAAAGCAGAGTGAGCATTAGCTGGAGAAATCACGCATGGAATTATAGAATTACAGAGGAAGAGAAAATGTCAGCTCCAATCACAAAGGAACATAAGAACTAGGAGCAGGATTGGGTAATTCAGCCCCTCGAACCTGCTCCACCACTCAACGCAATCATGGCTAACCTCAGCCTCATCGCCACCTTTCTGTCTGTTCTCCATAACCCTTCATTCTCCTATTAATTAAAACCCAATATATCACCTTCTTAAACTTGTTTAGTGTTCCGGCATCCACTGCACTCTGGGGTAGAAAATTCCACAGATCTACCACCTTTTGAGTGAAGATATCTACCTCATTTACATTTTAAACCTGTCACCCATTAGCCTAAAATTATGGCCTCTCATAATGTCTAACAAAGGGAAACATCCGCTCTATATCTATCCAGGTCAATCCTCTTCCCCATCTTACATACTTCAGTTAGATAGAGCCCATATAGTGCAGAAAGATGACATTTGGTCCATCCAGTCTGCACCAACAACAACCCCACCCAGACCCTATCCCCGTATCCCTACGTAGTTACCCGCTAATCCCTCTAACCTACACATCCCGGTGCACTAAGGGGCAACTTAGCTTGGCCAATCAATCTAATCTTTGAATTGTGGGGAGGAAATCGGAGCACCCGGAGGAAACCCACGCAGACACGGGGAAAATGAGTAAACTCTGCACAGACAGTGACCCGAGCCAGGAATCGAACCCAGGTCCCTGGAGCGGTGAAGCAGCAGTGCTGAGCAGCACTGTGCTACCGTGCCACCCGATCGCTTCTCATTCTTAGGGTGAGGGGGGCTCGATATAAGACTAATATTAGAGGGCAGTTTTTCACACAAAGGGTAGTGGGGATGTGGAATGCACTGCCGAGTAAGGTGGTGGAAGCAGGCACGCTAGGGTTGTTCAAGAGTCACTTGGACAGCCACATGAGCGGTCTACATATAGGGGGATATAGCAGGCCTTATTAAGCATTGTAGGCTTGGGGTCAGTTTTAGCCTCAGGGATATAGAGTCTTTAATAATGAAATTTTTATCCACAGGCACTTAAGTCCAGCAAGGGGCATGCGGGCGGCAGGTTGTGGTGGGCTGCTCTTGGATATTGCTTCGGGAGTTGCCTACTGCTTCATGTCTTGGTGTGCGTAAACTGGACCATCTCGAGGGCATCATGGCAGCTCAGAGGCTATCTCTGTTGCTGTGCGGACACATGGATTTGGGCCTGTGTCCGTGGGAGTTTGCGCGTTCTCCCCGTGGTTGCGTGGGTTTCCTCCGGGTGCTCCGGTTTCCTCCCACATCCCAAAAATGTGCTTTTGGGCTGATTGATTGGGTAACAAATTGTCCCTATATTGGACCTCCCTGATCCTCACACATTAGGCATAGACTAGAGTCATGAATAGGTCACTGAGACCATGGGATGGCGGGCGGGCTCGTTGGGCCGAAGGGCCTGTTTCCTGTGCTGTGTTGTTCTTTGTTCTTTGTTCTTCTAAACTCCAACCTGGTTTTCCCAGTACTCTCAAGATGGTCAGTATGCTGACTGGAATTCGCTTTTATTACCACTGCTGAAGTCCACCAGCTTTTTTTTTTGCCCTCCCAATTGCACAGAAATCTCGCCCACCCCCACCCCTGCCCTCCTCTCTCCCCAACCCCTTGCCCTGTATGAAACAACAGAACAATGTGTGTCTAACAAGCAATTATGAAGTTTCCGCAGGTGGACATTTGGTGAAGTTCAGAGTTATTAGAGTTATTTCTGATCATGCTTTGCCCCAGGAGTTGAAGCCATCGGCCTTAGCCAATGATACTCTCCCCTATCATGAAGAGGAGGAAAAGTAAAATCAATGTGGAAAATTGTGAGAATTTAGACAGGCCAGGCTCCATAAGACCATAAGAAATATGAACTTGAATTGGCCATTCAGCCTCTTAAACCAGTTCTGTCATTCGATAGTATCACAGCTGATTGGACATTCCTCACGTCTACTTTGCTGCCATTCCTTACTGATCAAAAATCTGCCCATCTTGGATAAGCTATCTATCTATCTATCTATCTCTCACTCCACCATCAGCCAACTCAGGCTGGATTTTGTCACATCTGCCTCAGTGGGTCACTCTTCCTGCAGGAGGTCATGGCAAAGTTGTGCTGTTGGTTTGCCGAGGGCCAGGCACTAACGTTGAGTGTAACACATTTGTAAAGGCAGTGAAAACTGCAATGGTATTCAGGTATCCCTTTTGTCACATCATGACATGTCACACCAATCAGTTGGCATCGGATTGTGGAGAGAATGTCTTAGCTCTTTCCTGATGGACCAGTCACAGAAGCTAGAAAGGGCAATTGGGTTTTTACAGATGGTTGGGTTGCCTCAAGTCCATGAGACATTGGCAGGTCACACATTACTCGCTGCACCACATTGCAAACACCAGACACGATGCCAACTGCAACCTGCTCAACTCTCCAAATGTTTAGCTGACGTGTGATGTCATTCATGTAAATAGCTGCTCTCCAGGATTGCTGTCACCACTCCTCTATATCACAAAGCTCCTACACAGGTACTCAACAATAGTGAAGCATGGTGGCACAGTGATTAGCACTGCTGCCTCACAGCTCCAGGGACCCGGGATCAATTCCAAGCTTAGGTCGCTGTCTATGCGGAGTCTGCACATTCTCCTCATGTCTGCATGGGTTTCCTCCAGGTGCTCCTGTTTCCCCTCACAGTCTGGAGGACATCTGGTTAGGTGCATTGGCCATACTAAATTCTCCCTCAGTGTATCCCGACAGGCGCCGGAGTGGGGGGACTGGGAGATTTTCACAGTAACTTCATTGCAGTGTTAATGTAAGCTTACTTGTGACAATAAATAAACTTTACAGTGGTTTTATTACCATGTGAGGAAGGATAAAATGACTTTCCTATTCTCCTGCCTTAACTGCTTTTAATTTAGAGAGGATGTGCTTTGTCAATACAGCGGGGTTCCCACTCGTTACTATTGAAATCTGCTTTACATGGATAGCAACATGTTGTCACACAAACTGATCTGTGTCATCGATCCAGTCTCAGTTTCATTTTGATCTGTGAGCAGAACACAGCACAGACAGCTCTGCTGTTGATGCCTTCAAACTTTCCATCCATGTAGATCTACTCTGTGTAGGTTTCTTCTGAGTAGAACATAGAACATTACAGCGCAGAACAGGCCCTTCGGCCCACGATGTTGCGCCGACCAGTTAAAAAACAATGACCCACTAACCTAAACCAATCCCTTTTCGTCCATAAACCTATCCACGGATCTCTTAAACGCCCCCAAACTAGGCGCATTTACAACCACAGCAGGCAGGGCATTCCAATCCCTCACCACCCTCTGGGTAAAGAACCTACCCCTGACATCTGTCCTATAACTACCCCCCCTTAATTTAAAGCCATGCCCCCTCGTGCTAGATTTCTCCATCCGAGGAAAAAGGCTATCACTGTCCACCCTATCTAAACCTCTAATCATCTTATATGTTTCAATAAGATCCCCTCTTAGCCGCCTTCTTTCCAGCGAAAACAATCCCAAATCCCTCAGTCTCTCCTCATAGGACCTCCCCTCCATACCAGGCAACATCCTGGTAAACCTCCTCTGCACCCTCTCCAAAGCCTCCACATCCTTCCTGTAATGTGGGGACCAGAAGTGCACACAGTACTCCAAGTGCGGCCGCACCAGAGTTGTGTACAGTTGCAACATGACGCTGCGACTCCTAAATTCAATCCCCCTATCAATAAACGCCAAAACACCGTATGCCTTCTTAACAACCCTATCTACTTGATTCCCAACTTTCAGGGATCTATGTACACATACACCTAGATCCCTCTGCTCCTCCACACTATTCAAAGTCCTCCCATTAGCCCTATACTCGATACATCTGTTGCTCCTACCGAAGTGAATTACCTCACACTTCTCCGCATTAAACTCCATCCGCCACCTCTCGGCCCAGCTCTGCAACCTGTCTAAGTCTTCCTGCAAACTATGACACCCTTCCTCACAATCTACCACACCTCCGACTTTGGTGTCATCAGCAAATTTACTAATCCACCCAACTATACCCTCATCCAGATCATTAATAAAAATTACAAACAGCAGTGGCCCCAAAACAGATCCCTGAGGCACACCACTCGTAACCGAACTCCATGATGAATATTTACCATCAACCACCACCCTCTGTCTCCTATCCGCTAACCAATTCCTGATCCAATTACCTAGATCACCCCCAATCCCATACATCTGCATTTTCTGCAGAAGCCTACCATGGTGAACCTTATCAAACGCCTTGCTAAAATCCATATATACCACGTCAACTGCCTTACCCCCATCCACCTCTTTGGTCACTTTCTCAAAAAACTCAATAAGGTTAGTAAGGCACGACCTACCCGCTACAAAACTATGCTGACTATCTCCAATCAATTCATTACTCTCCAAATAACTATAAATCCTATCTCTAATAATTTTTTCTAAAACCTTGCCCACAACAGAAGTGAGACTCACCGGTCTATAATTCCTGGGGAAGTCTCTGTTCCCCCTCTTAATCAATGGGACAACATTCGCTAACCTCCAATCTTCCAGTACTATACCAGAGGCCAACGATGACCTGAAGATCAGAGCCAGAGGCTCTGCAATCACTTCTCTTGCCTCCCAGAGAATCCTTGGGTAAATCCCATCCGGACCAGGGGACTTATCTATTTTCAATCCCTCAAGAATATCCAGCACATCCTCCTTATCAACTGTAATACTGTCTATTCTACTCCCCTGCAACCCAGTGTCCTCCTCAGCTATATTCTTGTCCCCCTACATGAACACCGAAGAGAAATATTGGTTCAATGCCTCTCCAATCTCTTCCGGTTCCACACATAACTTCCCTCTACTGTCTGTAACTGGCCCTAATCTTGCCCTAACCAACCTTCTGATCTTGACATACCTATAGAACGCCTTAGGATTCTCCTTAATCCAATCAGCCAAAGTCTTCTCAAGTCCTCTTTTAGCCCTTCTTAACTCACTCTTCAACTCCCTCCTAGCCAATCTAAAGTTTTCTAGTGCACTACCCGAGCCCTCAAGTCTCATTCGATCATAAGCCTCCTTTTTCTTTTTAACCAACGAATCAACATTTTTAGTGCACCACGGTTCCCTGGGCCTACTCTGGTTTCCTCCCGCAGTCCAAAGACATGCAGATTAGGTGGATTGGCCATGCTAAATTGCCCCTTAGTGTCCTAACATATGTAGGTTAGATGGATTAGCCATGGCAAATGTGTAGGATTACAGGGATAGAGTGGGGGAGAGGGTCCAGGTAAGGCATTCGGTCAGAGAGTGAGTGCAGACTCAATGAGCTGAATGAACTCTTTCTGCATTGTAGGGATTCTGTGATGATCTCAGTGAAAGAACTATGAATCAGCTACATGTTTACCCAATCACTTATGAGTGATTGGTGCCTTTATATCATTATAAAAACACAACATGGTGATGGACACAAATTAGTTGCTTCAAAATAATATATGCCTAAATTTGTACCAATGTCAAGTAATGCACAGACTCAATGAGAGAATCTAACGATTGTCCTTTGACGGTATTACCAACGCCGAATCCCCAATACCCACATCCTGTGGGTTACCATTGACCAGAAATTGGAATGGACTAGCCATATAAATACTGTGCTACAATAGCCGGTCAGAGGCTGGGAATACTGTGATTCACCTCCTGACCTCCCAAAGCCTTTCCACCATCTACAAAGCACAAGTCAGGAACGCTTTCCACTTGTCTGGATGAGTGCAGCTCCAACAACACTCAAGAAGAGAAATACCATCTAGGCAAAGCAGCTACTTGATTGGCACCCCATGCATGACCGTCAACATTCAATTGCTTCACCATCGACGCAGTGGTGGCAGTGTGTACCGTCTACAAGATGCACTGCAGCAACTCAACAAGACACGTTAGACAGCACCTCCCAATACCATGACCCCTACCATCTAGAAGGACAAAGGCACCTGGGAACTCCACCACCTGGAGGTTGCCCTCCAAGTAACCCCAAGCCTCTCCATGTCACTCAAGCAGTCCTGTGGATTGTAAATTCTCAACTTTCCTTCTTTAGTTTGATCGTAGCCTCTTTATTTAACAAAGAACAAAGAACAACCCAGCACGGGAAACAGGCCCTTCGGCCCAACAAGCCCGTGCCGCCACACCACCCTACACCTATTGTATCATAGAACCCTACAGTGCAGAAACATGCCCTTCGGCCCATCGAGTCTGCACCGAACACAATCCCACCCAGACCCTATCCCCATATCCCTACACATTTACCAGCTAATCCCTCTAACCTACACATCCCAGGACTCTAAGGGGCAATTTTAACATAGCCAATGAACCTAACCCGCACATCTTTGGACTGTGGGAGGAAACCGGAGCACCCGGAGAAAACCCACGCAGACACGAGGAGAATGTGCAAACTCCACACAGGCAGTGACCCGAGCCGGGAATCGAACCCAGGACCCTGGAGCTGTGATGCAGCAGTGCTACCGTGCCGCCCTATTTATCTCAAACTGAATAGTTTCTTTTGGAAAGTGAACATTCATTTTGTACCTCTGCAGTCACTGTTGAAAATAAAGGATATTTTACTGATCTGTAGCCCTGGCAAACAATTTGCCTTCTGATTCCATCTCAGTTCATTCCCTCATTAGGGCAATTTTTAACTTTTGTAACATGGTTAAAAACAGATGATAGGGAGTTGGCTGTCTATTTGATATGATTCCTGTGGAATTGCTGACTCACTACAATCCTGATGTACAAAGTCCATGATTAATTCCCAATTATCTGTAAGACTGGCCCTATTCCAATCTCGCTTTAATGCTAACTCTCCCTTTCTAATCTTTGCCTTGTGGCTGCAATTCCTGGTGGCACATACCCACATTTTCCTGACTGCCGGATCCATTTTGTGACTCACAGCGAGCATCAGTTATTCCATTGTAGACACACATGATTTCTCCCAAACCCCTGACTTACTTCAGTGGACGAACAAAAGGAAGCCTGGGGAAGCTGCGTAAATATAAGATGAAGTTAAATTTTGCTGGTTTGCAGATAACTATGATGTGGATGTGTCGGCGTTGGACTGTGGTAAACACATTGTAAATGTTTACTATCAAATAAATCGGTTGGACTAAAACCTGGTGTTGTCAGGCTTTTTACTGAAGATAACTATGACCAGGATTTCTAGGCTGGCAGAATTTCACTCCCTGTTATTAGTGGAAAATGCATCCCCTCTGATACTGCCTGCCCCACAACCACTTAACACCAGACTAAACTTTTGTTGGCTGGAGAAGGTCATTCCGCTCCCTCAGTCGGCAGGAAGTACCATCTCAGAGACCTGCCAGCCAATCTGATTGGCTGCCAGCTTTCTACTCCTTGCAGCCCCAGAAGCCCAGGACAAGATAAGTTTGGCGGTGTCTGAGAGGGAAGATGTGGCGAGTCCATGGGGTGTGACCAGTGGGTGATGGGGGCGGAGGGAGGTGGCGAGTGGGTTGAAGGTGCCGGTAGAGAGACCATGGAAGCGGAGATCCCACAGGAACCTGTCAGTTAGAAGGGGTGCATCTCTGCATAGGAACGCTGGGTCCAAAATGCCAATCTGTGTTTGCTCAGTCTGGAAATGCACAAAAGCTCTGAGGGCTGTCAGGAGTTGACGTTCTCGACTTTCACTGTCAACAAGGTGAGCATTGTTCTCACAACACCACCAAACTCACTTCCTTCACGCTGCTAATCTGAGCTTACTTACATTGGGCTATCAGCGCTGCTTGTTCAGCAGTCTCACAGAGAAGACTAGATCATTATCCCTGCACTGAAGCTTTTAGGCATAAGATTATTCCTGATTCACTCGGAGTGCTTTAGGAAATCTTTTTCTGATGCGTTTACAGGAAACAGGATTTACTCTCATTAATGAGTTTAAGGGTTTATTCCCTCACTAATTGTTTTCAAAGCAGGCACAACTTCATTACTGATTGATCACAGAAGTCATTACTCTGTTACTAATCAGCTTTAGGGAGGTAATTCTGTCACTTATTTTACATGGACATTACCATTACTCGTAACTGGGTTTTGGGGACTATGACCTTTTTGATGCTCCTTTCCCCATCAATTTGACAGCCAGAGCAACAACCTTCCTTCCTATAGCACCATCAAACTCAAAATATGCCTCATCATTATACATCGGTTTGTTATGAAGTTAATCCAGATGCCAAACAAGAAGCTCTGATCAAAGAAATAGATCTTTTGGGGCTCAATAGAGGAGGGGGAGATGGAAAAACAGAGGTTGAATATTTCACAATCCTTAATTGAAATTTTAGTCCAGATACCGCCTGGAAGTGAGATTAAACAACGCTTGCTCACTTAGTCAATCACTATCAATGAGGAGGGACTCCTGACTTCTGAGCTGCAATTTTATGAGGCATTTTTGACATGCCCCAACAATGTAGAAGGAAATTATTATCCTTAAGGAGAATTTGTTCTCTGCCTTTCATTCTCCACAGCCTCCCACAGCCTCACCAGTGTGAGGTAATCCCAGTCTTCAGAACACTGAACTCTTTTTATTCTCTGCATCATTCCTTCATTAAAACAGTTCTCTATCTAACCTTTTGCCTTCTCGCCAATCCTCCTTCCCCGAGTTTGCTCTGTTTAACTCTGACTTGTAATTGAGTCATTTCCATTCCCAGCTCCCATCTCAACTCCACCTTTCTCTTGCTATTTGTGTCAAACTTCACCCCCCCCAACTTTTCCTGATAAGATTTTAGTTCTTCACTCATCCCTGGGATGATGGGGTTGTCCAGTAAGAGAAGATTCAGGAGACTGGGCCTGTATCCTCTAGAGTTTAGAAGACCGAGATGTGATCTCGACATATAGAAAATTCTTACAACGCTTAGTTTTCCAGAAAGCATTTGATAAAGTGTCACATCAAAGGTTATTGCAGAAAACAAAAGCTCATGTTTCAAGGGTTAACATATTGGCATGGATAGAAGATTGTCTAGTGAATAGGAAGTAGAGAGAAGGCATAAATGGGTCTTTTTCAGATTGGTAAGATATAACAAGTGGTGTGACACAGGGATTGGTGTTGGGACCTTAACTATTTACAATTTATATAAATGACTTGGATGAAGGGATGGATGGGATGGTTGCCAAATTTGCTGATGACACAAAGATAGGTCATAAATTGTAATGAAGATGTAAGGAGGCTATAGAAAGATATAGATAGGTTCAGTGAGCAGGCAAAGATCTGGCGAATGGAGTATAAAATGGGAACATATGAGATAAACCATTTTGGCAGGAAGACCAAGAAAAGCTTATTGTCTAAATGGTGAGAGATTGCAGAACTCTGAGATGCAGAGGGATCTGGGTGTTTAGCATAGAACCCTACAGTGCAGAAACAGGCCCTTCGGCCCATCGAGTCTGCACCGAACACAATCCCACCCAGACCCTATCCCCATATCCCTACACATTTACCTGCTAATCCCTCTAACCTACATATCCCAGGACACTAAGGGGCAATTTTAGCATAGCCAATGAACCTAACCCGCACATCTTTGGACTGTGGGAGGAAACCGGAGCACCCGGAGAAAACCCACGCAGACACGAGGAGAATGTGCAAACTCCACACAGGCAGTGACCCGAGCCGGGAATCGAACCCAGGACCCTGGAGCTGTGAAGCAGCAGTGCTAAGCACTGTGCTACCGTGCCGCCCGTTTTTTAAGAGTTAAAATTTTATGCAATTTTATGAGGCATTTTTGACATGCCCCAACAACGTAGAAGGAAATTATTATCCTTAAGGAGAATTTGTTCTCTGCCTTTCATTCTCCACAGCCTCCCACAGCCTCACCAGTGTGAGGTAATCCCAATCTTCAGAACACTGAACTCTTTTTATTCTCTGCATCATTCCTTCATTAAAACAGTTCTCTTTCTAACCTTTTGCCTTCTCGCCAATCCTCCTTCCCCGAGTTTGCTCTGTTTAACTCTGACTTCATAAAAGAGTTAAAATGAGGTGTCCCTCATAAGAATCACAAGAGTCCACAGCTTTGGCAAGAAATTAGGAAAACTAATAGAATCTTATAGTTTATTGTGAGGGGAATTGAATACAAAAGTTTCAGTTATACACCACATCTGGAGTATTGTGCAGTATTGGTCTCCTTATGCAAGCAAAGATGTAAATATGTTGGGAGCAATTCAGTGAAGGTTTGCTGGTCTAACACCTGGAATGCACAAGTTGTCTTATGAGGGAAGGTTGGGCAGGCTAGCCTTGTATTCACTGGAGTTTAGAAAAGTAAGAGGCAATTTGATTAAAACTTTTAAGATCCTAAGAGGTATTATTGACAAGGTGAATGTGGATGTTTCCTGTTGTGGAAGAATCTAGAACTAGGAGTCAAGGGTTCACTTATTTAAGAGACATGAGGAGATTTTGTTCCTCTCAGAGGGTGTCGAGTCTCGGGAACGCTCCTCAGCAATAGGCAACAGAAGCAGAGTCTTTGAATATTTTTAAGGCAGAGATGGATAGATTCTTGATGACAAATAGATGAAAGGTTATCGAAGTAGGTAAGAATGAGGGGTTGAGGTTACAATCAGATCAGCCATGGTCTTATTGAATGGCAGAGCAGGCTTGAGGGGCCTACTCTTGCTCCTAATCTGTATGTGTGTGCGACAGGCTAGATACAGGAAGGATGGTTCCAAAAATTACTGTTTGTAATTTTTATTAATGATCTGGATGAGGGTATAGTTGGGTGGATTAGTAAGTTTGCTGATGACACCAAAGTCGGAGGTGTGGTAGATTGTGAGGAAGGGTGTCATAGTTTGCAGGATTACTTAGAAAGGTTGCAGAGCTGGGCTGAGAGGTGGCGGATGGAGTTTAATGTGGAGAAGTGTGAGGTAATTCATTTCGGTAGGAATAACAGATGTGTTGAGTATAGTGCTAACGGGAGGACTTTGAATAGTGTGGAGGAGCAGAGGGATCTAGGTGTATGTGTACATAGATCCCTGAAAGTTGGGAATCAAGTAGATAAGGTTGTTAAGAAGGCATACGGAGTTTTGGCGTTTATTGGTAGGGGGATTGAATTTAGGAGTCGCAGCGTCATGATGCAACTGTACACATCTCTGGTGCGGCCGCACTTGGAGTTTTGTGTGCAGTTCTGGTCCCCACATTACAGGAAGGATGTAGAGGCTTTGGAGAGGGTGCAGAGGAGGTTTACCAGGATGTTGCCTGGTATGGAGGGGAGATCCTATGAGGAGAGATTGAGAGATTTGGGGTTGTTTTCGCTGGAAAGAAGGCGGCTAAGAGGGGATCTCATTGAAACATATAAGATGATTAGAGGTTTAGACAGGGTAGATAGTGATAGCCTTTTTCCTAGGATGGAGAAAGCTAGCACGAGGGGGCACGATTTTAAATTAAGGGGGGGTAGTTATAGGACAGATGTCAGGGGTAGGTTCTTTACCCAGAGGGTGGTGAGGGACTGGAATGCCCTGCCAGCTGCAGTTGTAAATGCACCTAGTTTGGGGGCATTTAAAAGATCTGTGGATAGGTTTATGGATGAAAAGGGATTGGTTTAGGCTAGTGGGTCATTGTTTTGTAACTGGTCGGCGCAACATCGTGGGCCGAAGGGCCTGTTCTGCGCTGTAATGTTCTATGTTCTATGTTCTATGTTCCTAGTTGCTGAGTCAGGAATCAGGGATATGGAGGTTAGGACTGAGATGAGGAAGAATTTCTGCTGTCAGAGAGTGATAAATCTTTGGAATTCTCTCCCTCAGGGGGAGCTGTAGAGGCTCATTCACTGAGTATGTTCAACACAGAGTTGGATAGATTTCTAGATACCAATAACATTAAGGGATATGTGGTTAGTGCAGGAAGATGGTTTTAGGGGAGAAGATCAGCCATGATCTAATTGAATGGCAAAGCATGGTCAAAGGGCTGAATGGTCTCCTCCCATTTCTATACTCCTGTGCTTAGGGTACTTTTCTAGCTCATTCCCACATTGAGGCATTTTGGTATGTCTGTCCTCCTCGTGGGATTACTATTCCCTCCTGGCCTATGAGTACAGAGCCAGCAACTTGAGAGAAATGCTGGCAGATGTGAGGTTTGCCATCCCATGGGGAAGATCAGAAAACGCTTCCACCCCTGCTGCAGTCCCTTGGGTATAGGTACACCCGTAGTGCTATCAGGGAGGGAGTTCCAGGATTTTGATCCAGTGCCGCTGAAGGAATAGTGAGATATTCCAAGTCACGATGGTGAATGACTTGGAGGGAGCACCTCCAGATGGTGGTGTTCCCAAGTGTCTGCTGCTCTTGTCCTTTTGATAGTAGTGGTTGAGAGTTTGGAAGGTGCTGTCAGAGGAGCCTTGGTGAGTTGCTGTAGATGGTACACACAGCTGGAGGGAGTGCATGGTTAAGGTGGTGGAAGGGTACCAATCAAGTGGGGCTACTTTGTTCTGCATGGTGTTGAGCTTCTCGAGTGTTATTGGAGCCGCACTCAATCAGGCAAGGAGAGAGTACTCCATTACATTCCTGACTTGCGTCTTCTGAACAGGCTTTATGGAGTCAGGAGGTGAGTTACTCACCACAGCATTCCTAGTCTCTGACCTATTCTTATAGCCACAGTATTTATATGGCTAGTCCAGTTCAACTTCTGGTCAATGGCAACACCCAGGACATTGATCATGCCCTAATGGTAGTTGTGCTCAAACATGGCCCCTTTGGATTTCCAGCTTTCCTGTCTCCAACACTTAAGTCTCTTTCACACCTTCTGTAAATGCCTTCCCATGTGCCTCCTTCCTCTACGTGGACCAGTCTCACCCATCCAGCCATCATCAGTGCACTAAACCAATACACCTCCTGCCTTCGACACAGGGAGAGTGCCATCCTCCTTATCTTTTTTATTCCAGCACTGGTGGAGCTCCCAATCCAGCCTCTCCTTTTCCAGTTCTTTGGCTAGCCCACTCTGCAGCCACACTGATGGGCAGCACACCCAGGAGGTTCCAGATATATCTCACTAACATCAGTCGTCTGTCCCTCGCAATGTCACATGAACAAAAATGTTTTGTCCCTGTGGCCTGGTTCTCTTACACACTCCACCAACATTTGACCTTTCACACCTGGAATCAGTTTTGAGCGTGCAATTAGCGATCCATTTATTGAAGCCCGGCTGTGAAAGCTGTAGGATTCTAAATCCTAAAATGTAGGGCCTAGAATTATCTGGAAAACAACACCGATGACTGTGTCAGCTCCAATGCCAACTTTGCAAATTGATACTGATGCCAAGTTTTCTGCCATTCTTAACAGCATGTATCAACACAGCCACCTGGACTATTATTCCATTGGGCGTGTGTAAGACAAGAGCATTAACAGGAGCCCCGAGGCCCAGCCAAAGGCTCAGGTGCCAAGTTTCAACTGGTCGGTGAGCAACGTCTTAATCTGCCCACTCTGCTTCCTGCTCACTCAGCACACTCACATTGTCAGAAAAACTAGGAGCAGAAGTAGGCCGTTTGGTGCTTTGAGCCAGCTTCCCCATTCATATGGCTGAACCTGGATCTCAATGCCATATTCCTGCTTTCTCTCCATACTCCTTGATGCCATTAAAATCTGTTAAAAAAAACTCTCTTTCTTGAATACATTCAGTGGCGTGGTCTTCACAGCCTCGGTGGTAGAGAATTCCATAGGTTCACCACCCACCATTCCTCATCGGAATTTGGATACAAAACTGGTTTGATGACAGAATAAGGACACCAGGTTAAAGTCCAACAGGTTTATTTGGTAGCAAAAGCCACTAGCTTTCGGAGCCCTGCCCCTTTGTCAGGGAAGTGGGAGTTTCAGTTCACAAACAGGGTCTTTAAAGACAGAAACTCAATTTACAAAATAATGGTTGGAATGCGAGTCTTTACAGGTAATCAAATCTTAAAGGTACAGACAATGTGAGTGGAGAGAGGGTTAAGCACAGGTTAAAGAGATGTGTATTATCTCCAGCCAGGGCAGTTAGTGAGATTTTGCAAGCCCGGGCAAGTCGCGGAGGTTACAGATAGTGTGACATGAACCCAAGACCCTGGTTGAGGCCGTCCTCATGTGTGCAGAGCTTGGCTCTTAGTCTCTACTCAGTGACTTTACGTTCTCATGTGTCATGAAGGCTGTCATGGAGAATGCTTACCCGAAGATCAGAGGCCAAATGCCCATGACTGCTGAAGTGTTCCCCAACAGGAAGACAACACTCTTGCCTGGTGATTGTCGAGCAGTGTTCATTCATCCATTCTTATAGCATCTGCATGGTCTCCCCAACATACCATGCCTTGGGACATCCTTTCCTGCAGCGTATCAGGTAGACAACATTGGTCGAGTTGCAAGACTATGTATCGTGTACCTGGTCGATGGTGTTCTCACATGAGATGATGGCATCCATGTCAATGATCTGACATGTCTTGCAGAGGTTGCTGTGGCAGGGTTGTATGGTGTCGTGGTCACTGTTCCCCTGAAGGCTGGGTAGTTTGCTGTGGACAATGGTCTGTTTGAGGTTGTGCAGTTGTTTGAAGGCAAGAACTGGGGGTGTGGGGATGGCCTTGGTGAGATGTTTGTCTTCATCAATGACATGTTGAAGGTTCCGGAAAAGATGTAGCTTCTCCGCTCTAGGGAAGTACTGGATAATGAAGGTTACTTTATCCACCGTGTCCTGTGTTAGTCTTTTGAGAAGGTTGGTGCAGTTTTTCACTGTGGCGCGTCGGAACTGTTGATCAATGAGTCGAGCGCCATAGTCTGTTCATATGAGGGCATCTTTCAGCGTCTGGAAGAATCTGTTGTGGTCCTCCTCATCAGAGTAGATTCTGTGTATATGGAGGGCTTGTCCATAGGGGATGGCGTCTTTAACATGTTTAGGGTGAAGCTAGAGAAGTGGAGCATCATGAGGTTATCCGTGGGCTTGCGGTACAGTGAGGTGCTGAAGTGACCATCCTTGATGAAGCTGCATGTGTCCAAGAATGCAACTGATTCTGGAGAGTAGTACATGGTGAGTCTGATGGTGGGATGGAACTTGTTGATATCATCATATAGTTGTTACAGTGATTGTTCACCATGAGTCCAAAGGAAGAAAATGTCATTGATGTATCTAGTGTATAGCATCAGTTGAAGATCCTGTGCAGTGACCGGTCACCAAGCAAGACTATTCTCTTCCTGTTGGGGAACACTTCAGTAGTCACGAGCATTCGGCCTCTGATCTTTGGGTAAGCGTTATCCAAGGCAGCCTTCACAGCACACGGCAGTGCAGAGTCGCTGAGCAGAGACTGATAGCCAAGTTCTGCATATGTGAGGATAGTCCCAACCAGGATCTTGGGTTCATGTCACACTATTTGTAACCTCCATGACTTGCCTGGGCTTGCAACATCTCACTAACCATCCTGGCTGGAGACAATACACATCTCTTTAACCTGTGCTTAATGCTCTCTCGCTGGATTCTGGGGAAGTGCCGGAAGATTGGAAAACGGCTAATGTTACGCCACTGTTTAAAAAAGGTAGCAGTCAAAAGGCAGGGAATTATAGGCCAGTTAGTTTAACGTCTGTAGTTGGAAAAATGCTTGAATCCGTCATCAAAGAAAAAATAGCGAGGCAGCTAGAAAAGAATGGTTTGATCGAGCAGACACAGCATGGATTCGTTAAGGGGAAGTCATGTTTGATGAATTTATTGGATTTCTATGAGGATGTGACTAGTGCCGTAAACAGAGAGGAACTGGTGGGTGTGGTGTTTCTCAATTTTCAAAAGGCGTTTGATAAGGTGCCGCACAAAAGGTTGCTACAGAAGGTTAGGGTGCATGGAGTTGGGGGTAAGGTGTTAGCGTGGATAGAGGATTGGCTGTCTAATAGGAAGCAGAGAGTTGGTATCAATGGGTGCTATTCTGATTGGCGGTTGGTGACTAGTGGAATGCCGCAGGGATCAGTGCTGGGGTCTCAGCTATTTACCGTTTATATAAACGATCTGGAGGAGGGGGCTGAGTGTAGGGTGACAAAATTTGCTGATGACATGAAGATGAGTGGAAAAGCAAATTGCGTGGAGGGTGTGGAAAGTCTGCAGAGGGATCTGGATAGGCAGAGTGAATGGGCGAGGACCTGGCAGATGGTGTACAATGTTAGCAAGTGTGAGGTTATCCACTTTGGCAGAAATAATAGTAGGGGGGATTATTATTTAAAGGGCAAAAAACTGCAGCATGCTACGGTGCAGAGGGACCTGGGGGTCCTTGTGCACGAGTCGCAAAAACCCAGTCTGCAGGTGCAGCAGGTGATCAAGAAGGCAAATGGGATGCTGGCCTTTATAGTGCGGGGGATAGAATATAAAAGCAGGGAGGTCTTGCTGCAGCTGTACAGGGCACTGGTGAGGCTGCAGCTGGAGTACTGTATGCAGTTTTGTTCGCCGCACTTGCGGAAGGATATATTGGCCTTGGAGGGAGTGCAGAGGAGGTTCACTAGGCTGATACTGGAGATGAGGGGGTTGGACTATGAAGAGAGGCTAAATAGACTGGGTCTGTACTCGTTGGAGTTTAGAAGGATGAGGGGGGATGTTATAGAGATGTATAATGTAATAAAGGGGATGGATAGGGTACAAGTAGAGAGATTCTTCCTGCTTAGAAAGGATAGGCATGCCTTATGAAGATAGGTTGAGGGAGCTGGGACTCTCTTCCCTGGAGAGGCGAAGGTTGAGAGGCGACCTGATAGAAGTTTATAAAATGTTGAGAGGAATAGATAGGGTGGACTCTCAGAGGCTATTTCCCCGGGTTGAAATGGTCTCTACGAGAGGACACAGATTTAAGGTGCGGGGAGGGAAGTACAGAGGTGATGTTAGGGGTAAGTTTTTCACTCAGAGGGTGGTGAGTGAATGGAATCGGCTGCCGTCGTCGGTGGTGGAGGCGAACTCGCTGGGGTCTTTTAAAAGACTTCTGGATGAGTATATGGGGTTTAATGGGATTGGGGGTTATAGATAGGTCTATAGATTGGTGGGGTTGATGTGATCGGCGCAACTCGAGGGCCGAAGGGCCTGTTTGTGCTGTAATGTTCTATGTTCTATGATAGCAGGACTCGAGGGCACAACCTCAAGATGGGAGGTGGGGACAGTTTAGATCAGAGTTGAGGAGGAACTTTGTCACTCAAAGGGTGGTGAATCTTTGGAATTCTCTGCCCGTTGAAGTGGTGGAGGCTGCCTCGCTAAATATTTTTAAGTCATGGGTAGATAGATTTTTGATAGGCAAGGGAATTAAGGGTTATGGGGAGAGGGCGGGAATGTGGAACTGAGCAGCGACAGATCAGCCATGATCTTATTGAATGGCGGGGCAGGCTCGAAAGGCTAGATGGCCTACTCCTGCTCCTATTTCTTATGTTCTTACATTCTTATGTTCTCTCCACTCACATTGTCTGTATCTTTAAGACTTGATTACCTATAAGGACTCACATTCCAACCATTATTTTGTGAATTGAGTTTGTATGCCCTGTTTGTGAACAGAACTCCCAAATATCTGACAAAGGGTCAGCGCTCCGAAAACTAGTGGCTTTTGCTGCCAAATAAACCCGTTGTACTTTAAGCTGGTGTTGTGAGACTGCTTACTGTGTTTATCTCAGTCCAATGCCAACATTTCCACACCTTGATGACAGAAGCCATCAACCTGTCACTGGATGACAGGTGGTTGTAGAAGGTTGTTTTTCATACTGGAGGCCTGTGACCAGCGGTGTGCCTCAGGGATCAGTGCTGGATCCACTGTTATTTGTCATTTATATTAATGATTTGGATGAGAATGTAAGAGGTATCCTTAGTAACTTTGCAGATAGAATCATAGAACACTACAGTGCAGAAAGAGGCCCTTCAGCCCATCGAGTCTGCATCAACCACAATCCCACCCAGGCCCCTACCCCTATATCCCGACATATTTTACCCACTAATCCCTCTAACCTACGCATCTCAGGACACTAAGGGCCAATTTTATCATGGCCAATCAACCTAACCCGCACATCTTTGGACTGTGGGAGGAAACCGGAGCACCCGGAAGAAACCCACGTAGGCATGAGGAGAATGTGCAAAATCCACACAGACAGTGACCCGAGCCGGGAATCGAACCCAAGTCCCTGGAGCTGTGAAGCAGCAGTGCTAACCACTGTGCTACCGTGCCGCCCAGACACGAGGAGAATGTGCAAACTCCACACATACAGTGTGTAGATGAGACCAAGATTGGTGGCATAGTGGACAGTGAAGAAGGTTATTTCCAATTGCCATGGGATCTTGATCAATTGGGCCAGTGGGCTTACGAATGGCAGATGGAGTTCAATTTAGATAAATGCAAGGTGAGGCATTTGGTAGACTAAACTAGGGCAGGACTTACTCAGTTAATGGTAGGGCATTGGGACAGTTACAGAACAAAGAGGTCTAGGGGTACATCTTCATAACTCCTTGAAAGTGGAGTCATGGGTGGACAGAGTGGTGAAGAAGGCATTCAATGTACTTGGTTTCATTGGTCAGAACATTGAATACGGGAGTTAGGACGTCTTGTTGAAGTTGTACAAGACATTGGTAAGGCCACATTTGGAATACTGTGCAGTTCTGGTCACTTGATTATAGAAAGGATATTATTAAACTAGAAAGAATGCAGAAGAGATTTACTAGGTTGCTACCGGACTTGATGGTTTGATTATAAGGAGAGGCCGGACAGATTGGGATTTTTTTTTCTAGAGCGTAGAAGGATGAGGGGCGATCTTATAGAGGTCTTTAAAATAATGAGGGGCACAGATCAGCTAGATAGTCAATATATTTTCCCAAAGGTGGAGGAATTTAAAACTAGAGGGCGTAGATTTAAGGTGAGAGGTGAGAGATACAAAAGTGTCCAGAGGGGCAATTCTTTCACACGGAGAGTGGTGAGTGTCTGAAACAAGCTGCCAAGGTAGGAGTAGAGGCAAATACAATTTTGTCTTTTAAAAAGCATTTAGACAGTTAGATGGGTAAGATGGGTTTAGGGGGATATGGGCCAAATGCAGGCAATTGGGACCAGCTTAGGGTTTTAAAAAAAAGGCGGCATGGACAAGTTGGGCCAAAGAGCATGTTTCCACACTGTAAACCTCTATGACTCTGTCTCAGTCCTAAATGGTCTACCCCGTATCCTGAGACTGTGTCCCCAGTTCTAGATTCTCCAACCAGGGAAAACATCTTCCCTGCATCTAGTCTGTCCAGCCCTGTTAGAATTTTATACATTTCAATCAGATCTCCTCTCATCCTTCTGAACTCGAGTGAATATAGAACCCTAGAGCCCTACAGTGCAGAAACAGGCCCTTCAGCCCATCGAGTCTGCACCGAACACAATCCCACCCAGACCCTATCCCCACACATTTACCTGCTAATCCCTCTAACCTACACATCCCAGGACACTAAGGGGCAATTTTTTAGCATAGCCAATGAACCTAACCCGCACATCTTTGGACTGGACTGTGGGAGGAAACCGGAGCACCCGGAGAAAACCCACGCAGACACGAGGAGAATGTGCAAACTCCACACAGGCAGTGACCCGAGCCGGGAATCGAACCCAGGACCCTGGAGCTATGAAGCAGCAATGCTAGCCACTGTGCTACCGTGCCGCCCTAATATAGGCCCAGTCAAACTGATCCCTCCTCATAGGACAGCCCCATCAATTCCAATATCAACCTAGTGAACCTCTGCTGCACTCCCTCTATGGCAAGTATATCCTTTCTTAGGTAATGAGGTCAGAGCTGCACATAGTACTCCTCTCATCTCATCTCCTCTCATAGCACATGGTCTCATCAAGGCCCTGTATAACTGCAGCAATGATGTGGGTATGCCGGCGTTGGACTGGCGTAAACACAGTAAAAAGTCTGACAACACCAGGTTTTAGTCCAACCGATTTATTTGATAATATACTCACAAGCTTTCGAGGGTGCTGCCTCTTTGTCAAGTGAATGGAGTGAACTCTCCATTCACTTGACAAAGAGGCAGCACCCTCGAAAGCTTGTGAGTATATTATCAAATAAATCGGTTGGACTAAAACCTGGTGTTGTCAGACTTTTTACTGTGTAACTGCAGCAAGACATCCATAGTTCTGAACTAAATTCCTACACTAATGAAGGTCAACATCATATTTGCCTTCCTAATTGCTTGCTATTCCTGCCTCTCCATTTTCATATTCTGGTGTACAAGGACACCTAGGTCGTTTGGTACATCCAGTCTTCCCAATAAATCACCATTTAAATAATACTCTTACTATTTTTCACATTGAAGTGTATAACTTCACATTGTACTACATCTGCCATATGTTTGTCCATTCACTCAACTTGAAGTCTCCTTGCATCCTCCTCACATTTTGTATAGTCAGCCAATTTGAAAATGTAAATTTTGGTTTCCTTATCCAGGTCATTTATATATATTGTGAATAACTGAGGCCCTGAGCCCTGATCCCTGCAATACCCCACTCATCACTGCATGTCATTCGGGGAAAAAAAATTATTCCCTCTCTTTGTTTCCTGTCTATCAACCAATTCTCAATCCATGCCAATATATTACCTCCTGTCTCATGTGCTTTAATTTTGTCGCTAACCTTGAATGAGGGACCTTATCAAAAGCCTTTTGAAAGTCCAAATACACCACAAGCACTGGTTGTCCCTTATCTATTCCACTAGTTACATCCTCAAAAAACTCCAGTAGATTTTTTAAGCATGATTTACCTCTCATAAACCCATGCTGACTTTGTCCAATCCCATAAATGCTTTCCAAATGTTCTGTTGTCACATCTTTTACAATAGATTCTCCCACTACAATAGCATCTTCCCCACTACTGTCACCCTTCCAAGCATGATTATCAATGTGGGCTACATCAGACCTGGTCAGAAACAAGTGGTGGCACAGTGGCACAATGGCACAGTGGTTAGCACTGCTGCCTCACAGCACCAGCGTCCCGGTTCAATTCTGGCCTAGAGTCACTGTCTACGCTTGCATGTTCTCCCTGTGTCTGCGTGGGTTTTCTCCCACCGTCCAAAGATGTTTAGACCATGCTAAATTGCCCCTTAGCGTCCAAAGATGTGCAGATTAGGTGGATTAGCCATGGTAAATGCATGGGGCTATGGGAATAGGGTGGGGGACTGAGCTCTTTTGGAGAGTCGGGGCAGACCCGATGGGGCGAATGGCCTCCTTCTGTACTGTAGGGGTTCTAAGATTCTATGAAACAGAGCAGCTGCCATTGCTAGACCTTCACTTCCACCATGGTGGTGACACTAATGGTATTATAGAGTTCTGCTTTGCAACTCATGTCCTGCGCAATAGAACGTAGAACATTACAGCGCAGAACAGGCCCTTCGGCCCACGATGTTGCGCCGACCAGTTACAAAAACAATGACCCACTAGCCTATACCAATCCCTTTTCGTCCGTAAACCTATCCACAGATCTCTTAAATGCCCCCAAACTAGGCGCATTTACAACTGCAGCAGGCAGGGCATTCCAGTCCCTCACCACCCTCTGGGTAAAGAACCTACCCCTGACATCCCCCCCTTAATTTAAAGCCATGCCCCCTCGTGCTAGTTTTCTCCATCCGAGGAAAAAGGCTATCACTGTCCACCCTATCTAAACCTCTAATCATCTTATATGTTTCAATAAGATCCCCTCTTAGCCGCCTTCTTTCCAACGAAAACAACCCCAAATCCCTCAGTCTCTCCTCATAGGACCTCCCCACCATACCAGGCAACATCCTAGTAAACCTCCTCTGCACCCTCTCCAAAGCCTCCACATCCTTCCTGTAATGCGGGGACCAGAACTGCACACAGTACTCCAAGTGCGGCCGCACCAGAGATGTGTACAGTTGCAACATGACGCTGCGACTCTTAAATTCAATCCCCCTACCAATAAACGCCAAGACTCCGTATGCCTTCTTAACAACCTTATTTACTTGATTCCCAACTTTCAGGGATCTATGTGCACATACACCTCGATCCCTCTGTTCATCCACACTATTCAAAGTCCTCCCGTTAGCCCTATACTCGACACATCTGTTGCTCCTACCGAAGTGAATTACCTCACACTTCTCCGCATTAAATTCCATCCGTCACCTCTCGGCCCAGCTCTGCAACCTGTCTAAGTCATCCTGCAAACTATGACACCCTTCCTCACAATCTACCACACCTCCGACTTTGGTGTCATCAGCAAATTTACTAATCCACCCAACTATACCCTCATCCAGATCATTAATAATGTCCCACAGGTGATCAGCTAGTTTCTAACAAATTTAGACAGAGTGTGCCCGTGGGAAAATCCGAGTGGTACATAAGACTTAACTTGCTAAATGATTCATTCTACCCCCCCCCCCCCCCACTGCATTAGCAAGTTCAACTGCTGTTTCTGGCCTGGTTTCAACACAGTGTAGCACTGGAGGGGGAGTAGGAAGGACAGGCTACTTGTTTTGGAACCTTTCACCTAGTTCGGAGAGTTATTACTGTAACAAACACTTGGCAAAAGAACAGCTTCCCTGTTAGAATTAATGGCTGGAAGAAATCCTGCCAATAAAAAAGGCACTTCTCCTTCGGAAAGAATGCTGAGCTATGTTTAAAAGTAACAATCAGGGGGCACTCAGTGGACTAGCTCCAGTGAACGGGACCTGTGGCATTGAAAGCCCAGTCCAAAACCAAACAAAAATTTTGAAACAAAAACTGGGTCCTTACAAAAACGTGCGCACAAAAATGTTGCCCCCCCCCCCCCCCCCCCCCCCCACCCCCCTCCCCATCCCCCGCAGCTACCGGTTTCTTCCGCACATTCCTCAAACACTATGGGTCAGAGTTCTCCAGCTTTTCCCGCTCCGCCGCCACTACCAGCGGAACCGGAGAATTTGGCACTCAGCCAAATCTCCGTTCATTGCAGCGGGACCGGAGAAACCCCAGTCTCGGGCGAGGTTGGAGAATTCCAGTCCTACCTTTTGCATATTTGGAATCAGTTTCATGCGTGTGTTTTGAAAAATCTGGTTTGAAAAGTCATTTTTTTGAGAAAGAATTAAAATAACCTGGAGAGGTGAGAGTGTGGACCTTGCTACCCGAGGGCGAGTGGCTGAGGTGAATCGTGTGGGCATGTTTAATTGATAGCTGGATAAATTTAGAACATAGAACATAGAACATTACAGCGCAGTACAGGCCCTTCGGCCCTCGATGTTGCGCCGACCAGTGGAACCAATCTAATGACCCTCTAACCTAAACTATTCCAATGTTACCCATATGCCTATCCACTGATCATTTGAATGCCCTTAAAGTTGGCGAATCCACAACTGCTGCAGGCAGGGCATTCCACGCCCTTACTACCCTCTGAGTAAAGAACCTACCTCTGACATCCGTCCTGTAATTACCAGCCCTCAATTTAAAGCTATGTCCCCTCGTGTTAGCCATCACCATCCAAGGAAAAAGGCTCTCACTGTCCACCCTATCCAATCCTCTGATCATCTTGTAGGTCTCAATTAGGTCACCTCTTAACCTTCTTCTCTCTAATGAAAATAACCTCAAGTCCCTCAGCCTTTCCTTATAAGACCTTCCCACCATACCAGGCAACATCCTGGTAAACCTCCTCTGCACCCTTTCCAATGCCTCCTCATCTTTCTTATAATGTCGCGACCAGAACTGTACACAATACTCCAAGTGTGGCCACACCAGAGTTTTGTACAGTTGTAACATGACCTCACGGCTCCGAAATTCAATCCCCCACCAATAAAAGCTAACACACCGTATGTCTTCTTAACAACCTTATCAACCTGGGTGCCAACTTTAGGGAGCTATGCACATGTACCCCGAGATCTCTCTGCTCGTCAACACTACTAAGTCCTTCCATTAGCCTTATATTCTGTACTCCTGTTACTCTTACCAAATACTTTTCCGTATCAAACTCCATTTGCCACATCTCAGCCCAGTTCTGCAGCTTATCTATGTCCCTCTGCAAACTGTAACATCCATCCTCACTGTCTACAACTCCTCCGACTTTGATGTCATCAGCAAATTTACTAATCCATCCTTCTACATCCTCATCTAGGTCATTTATAAAAATGACAAACAACAGTGGCCCCAAAACAGATCCTTGAGGTACACCACTAGTAACTGAACTCCAGGTTGAATGGAGAGTTCTCCATTCATCGAACGAAGAGGGAGTCCCCTCAAAAGCTTGTGAGTTTACTATCAAATAAATCGGTTGGACTAAAGCCTGGTGTTGGATAAGCAGGGTGAAAGAATGGAGGGTACGTTCAGAGTATTTACATGGCTTGTGCTGAGGGGCTGACCTGTTGGAAGGAATGGACCTATAAATAATAAACAGCTGAAACCTAATACCCTGTTGAGCACTGGATGTGTCTGTTACACAAACATGGCTATATATGATTGCACATGTTGACAGCACCCCCCCCCCCCCCTTCAGTTTGGAGTTTTAAACTGGCCACACCGACATTCAGGAATATCCAGAGAGGTTCCAATCACAGCCGCATTTTCAAACATGCTTTTGAGCTACGTTCAGTGAGGTTACCCAAGTACAGGAAGATTACCATTCACAACCTCCTCCTCAACCCACTCTTTCTCACCATTTCAATCTTCCAGAGGGGAAATAAATGAATACCTGGCATGTCAGGTATAAAAAAACTTTCCCAACACTCGGGGACAATCTAACCACCACAAGTAAGTGCTGGAATAGTTTCAATAATCATCACACCCACTCATAATCTGCCAATTACTGAGAAATATACAACAACTTATGTGTTTCTGTCGCCAACTAATGCTTCCTTTTTTTTTTGCTGAGTAATCGTTGTATGGTTTTTGAGATGTTACTGAGGCCAATGAGGCAATGAAGCTGAATAAATAAACAATTCTGATTTTGTGATTCCTGGGATTAAACATTCCATTATTTTAATTAAAGCATTACAAAAATTGATGGGACTACAAAGGAAAACAACACAATTTTTAAATGGTTCTTTGCCAGTCATTTTTTTTTCTTCATATATTATTTAATCAGATTTTTCTCCCCTCCTGACAGCTTTCATCCTGCTGCTGAGGTAGTTTATGTAATAAGGATTCTACATTTGCCTATTGTTTAGTAAATGTGGTTATTATTGCCCATGACTAGAAATTCTGATAAAATTTAATCTTGTAAAGTTACTTCAGAGAGCAATTAAGAGTTACATTGCTGTGGGTCTGGAGTCACATATAGGCCAGATCATGTAAGGACGGCAGATTTCCTTCCCTAAAGGACATTAGTGAACCAGATGGATTTTTCGGATAATCTGAATGATTCACAGTCATTGTTACCCAGGCAACTAACATCCCAGTTGATATTCTAGCGTGTGTGTGGTAATACATGGTAATGCTTTGGGGATCTGGATTCAAATTCCACTGCGGTAGATAGTGAAATGTGAATTCAAAAGAATCTTCAATTAAAAGAAATGGTAACCGTGAGACTATTGTGGATTGTTGTAAAAACCTATCCGGTTCACTAATGTCCTTTAGGGAAGGAAATCCGCCATCCTTACCTGATCTGGCCTACATGTGACTCCAGACCCACAGCAATGTAATTGACTCTGAAATGGTCAAGCAAACCATTCAATTCAAGGGCAATTAAGGATGGGCAATAAATGCTGGTCCAGCAGGAGACACCCACATCTTGTAAATGATTTTCTTTTTTAAATATAGGTATGTAATTAACATAACCTTTTTCTTGCAAATTCTTTTCAATACGTTACTGATGAGTGCACATTCTTATTTTCGATCCTGTCAGGGACCACACTACTTCCCCACCCTCAACAACAGGCCTCACAACCATCCTCCAGCCCCCTACCATTCCACACCAGCTGAAAGATAAACAGACTTGCCTTTACATCAAAAAGAGGCCATTCGGCCCAGTCAAACAACGCTCACGTTTAGCCTCCACTCCAGCCTCCTCCAATCTTTCCTCATCTCAATCCATCATCGTAGCTCGCTCCTTGAAACTGAAAATGCCGGAAATACTCAGCTGCTCTGGCAGCACCTGTGGACAGGGAGACAGAGTTAAAGTTTCCTTTCTAAAGATAAAGAATCATATGGACTCTCCACAGATGCTGCCAAACCTGCTGGCTCTTTCCAGCACTTTCTGTTTTTATTTCAGATTTCCAGCATCCACGCCACTTGACTTTGAGCTTAATTTTCGATTCTCTTCACCCTTAAACACAATGAATCTATTTGTCTCACCCACACATGGTAATGAGCTCCATATTCAATAATGCTTAATGATAAATAAAGCAACCTTTATTCCTTATCCTTCATATTTTTATAACAAAAACTATTAACAAAAGGGTTCAAACACAATGAAAAACATGACAAAATGGTTAATGCCCCAAACCTGTTTCTCCAGTGTTGTTGGAAAAAATACCCTTGGAGTGAGAGTGGGTAATCACCTCAGGAGATGCAGTCCTATGTGTGGCAGGGGAGGATGTGGGGATGGTTCCTAATGAATATCATGCATCGGTCTTCACAAAAGAGGAGGACAACGCAGGTAGCGGAGTCAAGGAGGAGAACTGTGAAATATTGGATATGACACACAGAGGGAGAGAGGAAGTATTAGGGGATTAACCTCCTTGAAGGTGGATAAATCACCAGGGCCAGATTGAATATACTCCATGTTGTTCAAAGAAGCCAGAGAGGAAATAGTGGAGGGTCTGTCCACCATTTTCCAATCCCCTCAGCAGACACAGGTAAGATGCCAGAGGGTTGAAAGTCTGCTAAGATTGTACCTTTGTCTGAAAGGCACACGGTGACACAGTGGTTGGCACCATAGAAAACATTCTTTCTGGTTGTATCACAGCCTTGGTATGGCTCTTGTTCTGCCTGAGACTGCCAGAAACTACAAAAGGTCATGAATGTAGCCCAGTCCATCACATAAACCAGCCTCGTATCCACTGACTCTGTCTACCCTTCCCGTTGCCTCAGCAAAGCAGCCAGCATAATTAAGGACCCCAGGCACCCCGAACATTCTCTCTTCCACCTTCTTCCTTCAGGGAAAAGATACAAAATCTGAGGTCACACACCAACAAACTCAAGAAACAGGGGCGGCATGGTAGCACAGTGGTTAGCACTGCTGCTTCACAGCTCCAGGGTCCTGGGCTCGATTTCCAGCTCGGGTCGCTGTTTGTGTGGGTTTCCTCCAGGTACACTGGTTTCCTCCCACAGTCCAAAAATATGCGGGTTAGGTTGATTGGCCGTGCTAAGAAATTGCCCCTTAGTGTCTAGGGATGCGTAGGTTAGAGGAATTAGTGGGTATCCTATGTAGAGGTATGGGGGTAGGGCCTGGATGGGACTGTGTTCGGTGCAGACTCGATGGGCCAAAAGGCCTCTTTTTGCACTGTAAGGTTGTATGATTCTGTGTATGATAAGAAAAGCTTCTTCCCTGCTGCCATCAGTCTTTTGAATGGACCTACCTTGCATTAAGTTGATTGTTCTCTGTACCTTAACTATGACAGTAACACTACATTCTGCACTGTCTCATTTCCTTCTCTATGAATGTTATACTTTGTCTGTATAGCACACAAGAAACAACACTTTTCACTCTATACTAATACATGTGAAAATAAAACAAATCCAAAATCAAACAAAATCAAAGTCAGTGGTACAGAAACTATTGGAGAAAATTCTGATGAGGAGAATTAATCTCTACTTGGAGAGGCAAGCTTTGATCAGGAATAGTCAGCTTCATCAGTGGGAGGTCATGGCTAACAAATTTGAGCGGATTTTTTTGAGATGACCAGGGGTGTAGGTGAGGATCATGCAAGTGATGTAGTTTATATGGATTGCAGTAAAGCCTTGATGATGTCGAAGTGGGAGACCAATAAAGAAGGTTAAAGCACATGCGAGTGCGGGTAAGTGGCAAGAAGGGCCCAAAATGGCAAGAAGGGTAAGAAGGGTAGAAGACAGAGGGTGGTGATAGAAGGTGGTTTGTGTGACTGGAAGCTAGTGTCCAGTGGCGTACCACAAGGATCAGTGCAAGGTCCCTTATTGTTCATAAAAAGTAGGAAGGGGTTGATAAGTAAGTTTGAGGATGACACAAAGATTACTAGGTTAATAGTGAGGGAGGACATCTTAGGTTATATGAAGGTATAGATGAGCAGATCACTGGTAGATGGAATTTAACCCTGATAAAGTGTGAAGTGATATGCTTTGGAACTACACTTGGGGTCCTTATGCACAGATCCCTGAAGGTGGCAGGACAGGTTAAGAGGGCAGTTAAGAAGGCATACAAGACATTTGCCTTTATTAGTCGTGGCACAGATTATAAGAGGAGAGAGGTTATGTTGGAACTGTACAAAACTTTGGTTAGGGCACAACTGGAGTACTGTGTGTGGTTCTGATTGCATCACTACCAGAAAGATGTGATTGCACTAGAGGGGGTACAGAGCAGATTCACCAGGATGTTGCCTGGAATGGAATATCTGTGCTATAAGGAGAAACTGGATAGAACCCTACAGTGCAGAAACAGGCCCTTCGGCCCATCGAGTCTGCACCGAACACAATCCCACCCAGACCCTATCCCCATATCCCTACACATTTTACCTGCTAATCCCTCTAACCTACACATCCCAGGACACTAAGGGGCAATTTTAGCATAGCCAATGAACCTAACCCGCACATCTTTGGACTGTGGGAGGAAACCGGAGCACCCGGAGAAAACCCACGCAGACACGAAGAGAATGTGCAAACTCCACACAGGCAGTGACCCGAGCCGGGAATCGAACCCAGGACCCTGGAGCTGTGAAGCAGCAGTGCTAACCCACTGTGCTACCGTGCCGCCCCAAAGGATAGCCTTGGATTGTTTTCTTTTGAGCAGAGAAAGCTAGGGGGGATCTGATTGAGGTATATAAGATTATGAGGAGTACGGACAGGGTGGATAGGAAGCAGCTGTTCCCCTTGGTTGAAGTGTCAATAACGAGGAGGCATTGTTTAAGGTGAGGGGCAGGAGGTGTAGAGGGGACCTGAAGAAAATGATTTCACCCAGAGGATGGTGGGGGCCTGGAATGTGCTGTCATGGAGAGTAGGAGATATTCTCTTTGGAACAGAGGCAACCGGGGAGAGATGATTGAGATCTGCAAAAATTATGAGGGGCCTGGATAGAGAGGATGAGAATGGCCTACTTACTTCAGCAAAGTAAGTTACAGAGAGAGATTGAATAGGTTAGGACTTTATTCCCTGGAGCATAGAAGAATGAAGATAGAGATTTGATAGAGGTGTATAAGATTTTGATGGGTATAGATAGAGTGAATGCAAGCAGGCTTTTTCCACTGAGGCTAGAGGAGAAAAAAAACCAGAGGACATGGGTTAAGGGTGGAAGGAAAAAAGTTTAAAGGGAATATTGGGGGGGGCTTCTTCACGCAGAGAGTGATGGGAGTGTGGAATGAGCTGCCGGATAAAGTGGTAAATGCAGGGTCACTTTTAACATTTAAGAAAAACTTGGATGGGTGCATGTATGAGAGGGGTGTGGAGGGATATGGTCCAAGTGCAGGTCAGTGGGACTCGGCAAAAAATGGGTCAGCACAGACAAGAAGGGCCAAAAGGCCTGTTTCTGTGCTGTAATTTTCTCTGGTTCTATGGTTCAAAGAGGTCAGTGAGTAGGGAGTTTAGTTTTAATTGGTAGAAAAATTTGAGGGGAGAAAATTTGAAGGAAGGATGTTCACCCAGATTGGGTTGTTAAGGTAGATACCCCTCAATTCATTTAAAAGGTGTCTGGACAGGCACCCGAAGTGCTGTCCCCTGCAAAGATAAAGACCAAATACTGGAAAGTGGGATTAAGCTGGATGGCTGGCTAGCACAGACACAAAGGGCCAAGTGGCCTCTTTCTGTAATTCTGTCCATCATCTTTCATGGTTTCAGGACGCCTCAACATGCTTTGCAACCTGTGCAGTGCTTCCGAAGTACAGTCACCCTTGTTAAACGGGAAATGCACACAATTTGCACGCAGCAAGATCCCAGCACCAACAATGTGACAATGAGCAGATATTTTGTTTCAGTGAGTTGGGGTTGACGGTTGAGGGATACATGTGCGCCCCATATTAGGAAAAGAAAATATATTTTTATTTACTCCACCTGAATTCCTTGTGATTTTTCAACATTGCAATTTCCTCTTAGCTTGCTCTATTGTAAGATCAGGTTCTCCAGTCTGTCCGTGCAGCCCTTCCTCAAGCCTTCCCAAAAGTATAGCTGATTAATTTAGTGTGTTCTAGGAACTTCAGTCAGAGGTGCCTCTCACGGATGGAAATGAGTGCAGATTGTATCACCAGGGGCTAAAACATTCTTTCAGCACATGTTTCACATATGAAGTGGAAATTCCAAACCATGTACGTGCAGGCTTCTATTGATAAGGTTAAACAGTATGCCCTTCCCCTCCCCAACCTAACTCTTGAGTCTGCATTTTTCACCCCTGCTGCTGTGACCTTTCACCTGCATCTGTTATCTCTGGGAAGCAGCAGGTTAATTATTTAGTTGTGAACTTCTTGTCACCTTCCAAAACAGCAGCGTCCTCACAAACCTATCACGATCGCAGTTTTATCACTTCAGTTTTAGTTTTGGAACGTGCATTTTTCATTAAACCCTCTGTCGCAAGCAAGTTAGTGGGGGGTGATAAACTGTGTCGGACTTTTCCTGTCCCTGGTCCATAACTTTCCACACCCTTGAGTCAGCTTGTTTTCTTTTAGAGCAAAAAGCCAAGTTCGAAGGTCAAGGCAGCCCGGGAAAGGGAAGGAGCAAAGGCAAGGTCATTAAACCACTTCATAGGAATCGGGTTCGGAAAGAAAATGGAGAATTAATGAAGGTTGAAAGTTCTGCTGAGGAGGGCTGGGTTGGGTTCCGCAAAAGGGCCTTGATTGCAATAAACAGCGGGGACATGCCTGGAGTTTAAAAGGGAACAATAGACCAAAGTGCAGATGCAGCAATGTGAATATTGGAACCAATGAGATGAGAAAGGCTTTTTAAAATTCCGTTTACAGGATGTGGGTATCTATGGCTCGATCATTCATTACTTATTCCTAGTTGCCCTTGAGAAGATGGTGATAAGCTGCCTCCTTGAATTGTTGCAGCCCCAAGGTGCAGCTAGGATGGGACTTTGAAGATTTTGACCCAGTGACAGCGAAGGTCTGGATGGTCCGATTGGTTTCATTCCTTTTTGTTTTCTAACGGTTGGGTGGAACTGAGTGGCCTGCTCGGCCGTTTCGGAGGACAGTGGGTATGGAGTCACGTGTAGGCCAGACTAGGTAAGGATGGCAGGTTTCCTTCCCTAAAGGACATTCGTGAACCACGTGGGTATTTTTTATATTTTTATTGGTACCTTTTGGTACAAAAAAGCCAATTCAAATTTAAGTCCAATCAGGTCCACACATGAGGGACAAACCAGATCCACGCTGACAAGATGTAATGGTGCGTTCCACCTTAGGCTTGATCAAACAAGATCTAAGCTGACAGGCTGAGGCATTGACCCATCCCAAGCTTGATCTAACACCTTATCTTAGCCAAAAAGCCGAGATGGCTTCCGGTAAAGCCTTGGTTTAGCTTCATTAGCTACCCTGATCCTTTACTCTACCCTAGCTTAGGCAATCCACCATCGTGGGTGTCTGCACACCCGAGTGCAATGGGCTAGCTTCATCCCTGATCATGATCTCTCCCTGACGGGCTTTTCTGACAATGGTCTCATGGTCATCGTTAGACTATACTGGGTGTTGACTGTGATTCAGTTTGCATCATTCTTATCGTTCAGTCAGAAGGTCGAAGTCTCACTCCAGATATTTGAGCACAGAATTCAGATATTTTTTATTTTATTTATGTCACAAGTAGGCTTACATTAATACTCCCATGAACTTACTGTGAAAATCCCCTAGTCACAACACTCCGATGCCCGTTTGGGTACAATTAGGGAGAATTTAGCGTGGCCAATGCATCCAACCAGCATGTCTTTCAGACTGAGGGAGGAAACTGGAGCACCCGAAGGAATCGAACCAGGGTCCCTGTTAAAGGTGAGTCCTCAGCTGGATATAAAAGACTCAATGGCACTTTTTGAAGAAGGACAGGAGAGTTCTCCCTGGTGCCTGGCCAACATATTTCTCTCAATAAACGACGCTGGAACAGACTTATCATCTTTAGCTCATTGCTGTTGTTGGAACACTCATGCACAAATTAGCTGTCACATTTCCAACATTGCAACAAGTACCTATACTTCAAAGTTACTTCATTGTCTGTGAAGCCTTTTGGAGTGTCCCATGGATGTGAAAGGTGTTACGTAAATCTACTTAGTTTTGTTGACATTGAGGGAGAGATTATTTTTGCTGCACCAGTTCACTAGATTCATTATCCCAATTTGACACGATCAAATACTTCAAAGAAACAGATTGCATTTACGTATGTTCTTTTTTACACTTCAAGAAGTGTAAAAAAGAACATACCCCTGTCTACATCAATGGGGATGTAGAAAAAAGGGTTGAGGGCTTCAGGTTTTTAGGTGTCCAGATCATCAACAACCTGTCCCGATCCCCCCCGTGCCAACACTACAGTTAAGAAAGCCTGCCAGCGCCTCTACTTTCTCAGAAGACTAAGGAAATTTGGCACGTCAGCTACCACTCTCACCAACTTTAACAGATGCACCATGTAAAGCATTCTTTCTGGTTGTACCACAGCTTGGTATGGTTCCTACTCTGCTCAAGACTGCAAGGAACTACAAAACATTGTGAATGTAGCCCAATCCATCACACAAACCAGCCTCCCAGCCATTAACCCTGTCTACACTTCCCGGTGCCTCAGCAAAGCAGCCAGCGTAATTAAAGATCCCATGCACCCCGAACATTCTTCCACTTTCTTCTGTCGGGAAAGAAATACAAATTCTGAGGTCACGTACCAACCGACTCAAGAACAGCTCCTTCCCTGCTGCTGTCAGACACCTTCCCCTTTGCCCTATCCCCTAAACACCACGTACTTAACCCACCAATTCCACAAACCTATACATCGCGGGATACTAATGGGCAATTTAGCATGGCCAACCACCCACACTTGCACGTCTTTGGACCATGGAAAGGAACTGGAGCATCTGGAGGAATGAGGGAGGAACAGACACTGGGAGGAACACGCAAATGCCAAACAGAGAGTGACCCAAGATCGGAATTGAAGTAGTGCGCTGGCACTGTGGGGCAGCAGTGCTAACCACTGTGCCACTGTGCCGGCCTTCTCACTCTGGTGAAGAGCAGTCCCTCTGGTGAAATCCCAGAGAGCAGTTATAAAATCCTGAGTAAACAAACATTAATCTTTCTCGACTTTGCCCCTGCGATTGCAGGGTTAATGGTCACCCTGCACCAACAGATTACGAGAATAGACAAAGTAATCAATAAATGATTGTTTCAATCGACTTCAAAAATTTTGGCATCATCTTGTCGTTATGGTGGCTTCACGCTGAATTGCGATTTCATTTGCAAGGGTGCAGGGGTAGGAGGGTGCCTCCTACCCCTGCACTAGGAGGGGACTATAATCTCATTAATGTACAACACCAACCTTCCTCTCACCATTCTGCAGCAATAGGAGACCTGAAGGTACTCAGCTCATCCTATCTGCTTTGGAACATTGGCTGCTTCAAGAAACAGCTCTTCAGTGAAACATGGGGGTGGAGGTGGGGCGGGGTGGGTGGGAGGGGGGGTGTTTAATTTTCAAGCCTCCCACTTCCCCATTCCATTGCCCCAGCCTCACCACCCCTACCTGCCCCGCTCCCACAGGCATGGTGCACAGACAACAAGTGAGCAGAATGGGCGGCACGGTAGCACAGCGGTTAGCACTGCTGCTTCACAGCTCCAGGGTCCTGGGTTCGATTCCCGGCTCGGGTCACTGCCTGTGTGGAGCTTGCACATTCTCCTCGTGTCTGCGTGGGTTTTCTCCGGGTGCTCCGGTTTCCTCCCACAGTCCAAAGATGTGCGGGTTAGGTTCATTGGCTATGCTAAAAAATTGCCCCTTAGTGTCCTGGGATGTGTAGGTTAGAGGGATTAGCAGGTAAAATGTGTAGGGATATGGGGATAGGGTCTGGGTGGGATTGTGTTCGGTGCAGACTCGATGGGCCGAAGGGCCTGTTTCTGCACTGTAGGGTTCTAATACAAATCTCAGAGCTGCCACAGGACACAAAGGTTGAACACTTTCAACAGTCAGGTTTTCAAACCTGACACGGTTGGAGTTGGTTGCCAATGTGTTAAACACACAATGAAGCCAGTCAGTCAAGATATCCTGTCCTGGGGTTTGGGAGGTAGGGGGTGGAATCTTCCCTCCTCCTCCCACCTCTCTCAGGTCACCCCTTCCCTCCAGGTTGACCCCTTCCCCCATCCCCTTCAGCACAGATCGGTTTAAGACACCTTTTGCTCCCCCTTGGAAGCCGTGACACCAGGGCCCTGCTTTTTAAGAGCAACACTAAATCACGCCTGCGTGTCTCCTGTCTGGGGCGGTGGATTTACGGCGGGTAACCCCCGAATGGGCCGTCCAGCCCACTAATGATATTACAATGAGATAAAACAATAATTATCTGGTTGCTGCCTGCTGTGGGGACCTCAATCGGGCCAGCGGGATAGAACCCTACAGTGCAGAAACAGGCCCTTCGGCCCGTCGAGTCTGCACCGAACACAATCCCACCCAGACCCTATCCCCATATCCCTACACATTTACCTGCTAATCCCTCTAACCTACACATCCCAGGACACTAAGGGGCAATTTTAGCATAGCCAATGAACCTAACCCGCACATCTTTGGACTGTGGGAGGAAACCGGAGCACCCGGAGAAAACCCATGCAGACACGAGGAGAATGTGCAAACTCCACACAGGCAGTGACCCGAGCCGGGAATCGAACCCAGGACCCTGGAGCTGTGAAGCAGCAGTGCTAACCCACTGTGCTACCGTGCCGCCCTAATGGGCTAGGTAAATGAGAAATGCTTTGATGCAGCAATCCCGTTTTAGCTCCGACACCATATTTAGTAGGCCATTAGGATTACCGCTAGTAGGCAGACGGGGCTGATGAACTCCCCCCCCCCAAGGAGCAGGAATAAATGGGTCTTTTTCCAAACTGCATGAAGTGACTAGTGAGGTGCCCCAAGGATCAGTGCTGGGACTCCAGCTATTCACTGTACATATTAATGATTTAGATGAGGAAACCAAGGTGATTGTCCCTTTAAGGATCCAACTACAAAGTAAGGGTCACATGACCTGGGCAAACAATCAGGGACCAGGGTGGCGGATCACCCTGATAAGGTAAATTTCTGTTCCAGAATCTTCACCATAGAACCAGAGAAAATTACAGCTCAGAAACAGGCCTTTTGGCCCTTCCTGTCTGTGCCAAACCATTTTCTGCCTAAGCCCCACTGACCTGCACTTGGATCCTATCCCTCCACACCCCACTCATCCATGAACCCATCCAAGATTTTCTTAAATGTTAAAAGTGACCCTGCATTTACCACTTTATCCGGCAGCTCATTCCACACTCTCACCACTCTCTGCGTGAAGAAGCCCCCCCTAATATTCCCTTTAACCTTTTCTCCTTTCACCCTTAACCCATGCCCTCTGTTTTTTTTCTCCCCTAGCCTCAGTGGAAAAAGCCTGCTTGCATTCACTCTATCTGTACCCATCAAAATCTTGTATACCTCTATCAAATCTCCCCTCATTCTTCTACGCTCCAGTGAATAAGGTCCTAACCTATTCAATCTCTCTCTGTAACTCAGCTTCTCAAGTCCTGGCAACATCCTTGTGAACCTTCTCTGCACTCTTTCAACCTTATTTACATCCTTCCTGTAACTAGGTGACCAAAACTGTACACAATACTCTAAATTCAGCCTCACCAATGCCTTATATAAGCTTACAATAACACTCCAACTTTCATACATGATAATCTTCTTGGAAATCTCTGTATTATAGTCATATGTAAATAAACATTGCAGTTGTTCTTACACTATCAAGGGCAGAAGTCTGAGTAGTGTTGAAGAGCAGAAGGATCTAGGGGTCCGGGTCCACAGGACTCTTAAATCGGCCTCGCAGGTGGAGGAGGTGGTCAAGAAGGCGTATGGTGTACTGGCCTTCATTAATCGAGGGATTGAGTTTAGGAGTCGGGAGGTAATGCTGCAACTTTATAAGACCCTTGTCAGGCCTCATTTAGAGTATTGTGCGCAGTTCTGGTCGCCTCACTATAGGAAAGATGTAGAAGCTATTGAGAGGGTACAGAGGAGATTTACAAGGATGTTGCCTGGACTGGGAGGCATGCCTTATAAAGTTAGGTTGAGGGAGCTGGGACTCTTTTCCCTGGAGAGACGAAGGTTGAGAGGCGACCTGATAGAAGTTTACAAAATGTTGAGAGGAATAGATAGGGTGGATTCTCAGAGGCTATTTCCCCAGGTTGAAATTGTTGCTACGAGAGGACACAGATTTAAGGTACAGGGAGGAAAGTTCAGAAGTGATAGAACATAGAACATAGAACATTACAGCGCAGAACAGGCCCTTCGGCCCACGATGTTGCGCCGACCAGTTACAAAAACAATGACCCACTAGCCTATACCAATCCCTTTTCATCCATAAACCTATCTACAGATCTCTTAAACGCCCCCAAACTAGGAGCATTTACAACTGCAGCAGGCAGGGCATTCCAATCCCTCACCACCCGCTGGGTAAAGAACTTACCCCTGACATCCGTCCTGTAGCTACCCCCCCTTAATTTAAAGCCATGCCCCCTCGTGCTAGCTTTCTCCATCCGAGGAAAAAGGCTATCACTGTCCACCCTATCTAAACCTCTAATCATCTTATATGTTTCAATAAGATCCCCTCTTAGCCGCCTTCTTTCCAACGAAAACAACCCCAAATCCCTGAGGCACACCACTCGTAACCGAACTCCATGATGAATATTTACCATCAACCACCACCCTCTGTCTCCGATCTAATAGCCAATTTCTGATCCAATTTCCTAGATTACCCTCAATCCCATACATCTGCATTTTCTGCAGAAGCCTACCATGGTGAACCTTATCGAACGCCTTACTAAAATCCATATATACCACATCAACTGCCTTGCCCCCATCCACCTCTTTGGTCACCTTATCAAAAAACTCAATTAGGTTAGTAAGGCACGACCTACCCGCTACAAAACCATGCTGACTATTTCTAATCAATTCATTACACTCCAAATAACTATAAATCCTATCCCTAATAATTTTTTATAAAACCTTGCCCACAACAGAAGTAAGACTCACTGGTCTATAATTCCCGGCAAAGTCTCTGTTCCCCTTCTTAAACAATGGGACAACATTCGCTATCCTCCAATCCTCCGGGACTACACCAGAGACCAATGACGACCTGAAGATCAGAGCCAGAGGCTTTGCAATCACCTCTCTAGCCTCCCAGAGAATCCTTGGGTAGATCCCATCTGGACCAGGGGACTTATCTATTTTCAACCCCTCAAGAATATCCAGTACATCCCCCTTATCAACCGTAATACTGTCTATTTTACACCCCTGCAACCCAGTGTCCTCCTCAGCTATATTCATGTCCCCCTGCGTGAACACCGAAGAGAAATATTGGTTCAATGCTTCTCCAATCTCCTCCGGTTCCACACACAACTTCCCTCTGCTGTCTGTAACTGGCCCTAATCTTGCCCTGACCAACCTTCTATTCTTGACATACCTATAGAACGCCTTAGGATTCTCCTTAATCCTATCAGCCAAAGTCTTCTCATGTCCTCTTTTAGCCCTTCTTAACTCACTCTTCAACTCCCTCCTAGCCAATCTAAAGCTTTCTAATGCACTACCTGAGCCCTCAAGCCTCATCCGAACATAAGCCTCCTTTTTCTTCCTAACCAACGAATCAACTTTTTTAGTACACCACGGTTCCCTAGCCCTACCAAATCCTCCTTGCCTGACAGGGACATACCTGTAGCAGACCCGCAGTAGCTGTTCCTTGAAAAAATTCCACATTTCGGACGTTCCCAGTCCCTGTAATCTCCTAGTCCAACCTATGCTTCCTAATTCTCTCCTAATAGCCTCATAATTACCCTTCCCCCAGCTAAAACTACTGACCCGAGGTTCATGCCTATCCCTTTCCATCACTAAGGTGAACGTAACCGAATTGTGGGTAAGATGTTAGGGGTAAGATTTTCACTCAGAGGGTGGTGAGTGAATGGAATCGGCTGCCGTCAGTGGTGGTGGAGGCGAACTCGCTGGGGTCTTTTAAAAGACTTCTGGATGAGTATATGGGGTTTAATGAGATTGAGGGTTATAGGTCTGTAGGTTGGTAGGTGTTGATGTGATCGACGCAACTCGTGGGCCGAAGGGCCTGTTTGTGCTGTAGTGTTCTATGTTCTATGTTCTAACCCAATTGGTAAATGGGAATTATCACGGGAACTAAAGTGCATGTGCCGGGATGGGTAGGTTAGAGGGATTAGCAGGGTAAATATGTGGGGTTATGGGGATAAGGCCTAGGTTAGATTGTTGTCAGTGCAGACTCAATGGGCCAAATAGCCTCCTCTGCACTCTAGGATTTCTATGATTTCTGATAAATGTATTATCTCCAAATTTGCATATGACACTAACCTGGTTAGGAGGTTGAGCTGTGAGGAGGATGCAGAGATCCTTCAGTCTGCTTTGGACAGACTGAGTGAGTGGGCAAATGCTTTGCAGATATAGTATAATGTCAATTATTAATGTGAGATTATTCGTTTCCTTCGCAAAAACAGGAAGACAGATTATTATCTGAATGGCTATAAATTTCAATAGGGGAATGTGCAACAGGACCTGGGTGTTTTTGTACAAAGATGTGTGGGTTAGGTTGATTGGCCATGCTAAGAAATTGCCCCTTAGTGTCCAGGGATGCGTAGATTAGAGGGATTAGTGGGTTTAATGTGTCGAGATATGGGGGTAGGGGCCGGGTGGGATTGTGGTCGGTGCAGACTCGATGGGCCGAAGGGCCTCTTTCTGCACTGTAGGGTTCTTTGATACAATTGTTGAAGGTAAGCATGCAGGTGCAGCAGGCAGTGAAGGCGGCAAATATGTGTTGGCCTTCATTGAGTGAGGATTCAAGTACAGGAGCAGGGATGTCTTGCTGGAGTCATACAGGGCCTTGGTGAGGCCACACCCGGAATGTTCATAGATCTTGGTTCATAGATCATAGAACCCTACAGTGCAGAAAGAGGCCCTTCAGCCCATCGAGTCTTCGCCGAACACAATCCCACCCAGGCCCTACCCCCATATCCCTATACATTATACCCAGTAATCCCTCTAACCTACGCATCCCTGGACACTAAGGGTCAATTTCTTAGCATGGCCAATCAACCTAATCTTTGGTCTGTGGGAGGAAACCAGAGTTTTGAGAAAGTGACCAAGAGGTGGATAGGGGTAAGGCAGTTGACGTGGTATATATGGATTTTAGTAAGGCGTTTGATAAGGTTCACCATGGTAGGCTTCTGCAGAAAATGCAGATGTATGGGATTGGGGGTAATCTAGGAAATTGGATCAGGAATTGGCTAGCAGATAGGAGACAGAGGGTGGTGGTTGATGGTAAATATTCGTCATGGAGTTCAGTTACGAGTGGTGTGCCTCAGGGATCTGTTTTGGGGCCACTGCTGTTTGTAATTTTTATTAATGATCTGGATGAAGGTATAGTTGGGTGGATTAGTAAATTTGCTGATGACACCAAAGTCGGAGGTGTGGTAGATTGTGAGGAAGGGTGTCATAGTTTGCAGGAAAACTTGGACAGGTTGCAGAGCTGGGCCGAGAGGTGGCGGATGGAGTTTAATGTGGAGAAGTGTGAGGTAATTCACTTTGGTAGGAATAACAGATGTGTTGAGTATGGGGCTAACGGGAGGACTTTGAATAGTGTGGATGAACAGAGGGATCTAGGTGTATGTGTACATAGATCCCTGAAAGTTGGGAATCAAGTAGATAGGGTTGTTAAGAAGGCATACGGTGTCTTGGCGTTTATTGGTAGGGGGATTGAATTTAGGAGTCGCAGTGTCATGTTGCAACTGTACACAACTCTGGTGCGGCCGCACTTGGAGTACTGTGTGCAGTTCTGGTCCTCACATTACAGGAAGGATGTGGAGGCTTTGGAGAGGGTGCAGAGGAGGTTTACCAGGATGTTGCCTGGTATGGAGAGGGGGTCCTATGAGGAGAGACTGAGGGATTTGGGATTGTTTTCGCTGGAAAGAAGGCGGCTAAGAGGGGATCTTATTGAAACATATAAGATGATTAGAGGTTTAGATAGGACGGACAGTGATAGCCTTTTTCCTCGGATGGAGGAAGCTAGCATGAGAGGGTATGGCTTTAAATTAAGGGGGGGTAGTTATAGGACGGATGTCAGGGGTAGGTTCTTTACCCAGAGGGTGGTGAGGGACTGGAATGCCCTGCCTGCTGCGGTTGTAAATGTGTCTAGTTTTGGGGCGTTTAAGAGATCTGTGGATAGGTTTATGGATGAAAAGGGATTGGTTTAGGTTAGTTGGTCATTGTTTTTGTAACTGGTCGGCGCAACATCGTGGGCCGAAGGGCCTGTTCTGCGCTGTAATGTTCTATGTACTCGGAGGAAACCCACGCAAACACGAGGAGAATGTGCAAACTCCACACAGACGGTGACCCAAGCCGGGAATTGAACCCAGCACCCTGGAGCTGTGAAGCAGCAGTGCTAACCACTGTGCTGCCGTGCAGCTTTGATCTCCCTACTTGAGGATGTTCTTGTTCCAGAGGGAGTGAAGCAAAGTATATCAGACTGATCCCTGGGATGGCGGGACTGACATATAAGGAGAGATTGGATTGGTTAGAATTGTATTTGCTGGAGTTTAGAAGAATGAGTGGGGGGGAAAATCGCATAGAGACCTATAAAATTCTAGCAGGTCTATACAGGGTACAAGAAAGATAGTGGGGTCTCCAAAAACAGGGGTGGTGGGGGGGGTTGGGGTATAATGAATAGTGAGCAGGCTCAAAGGGCGGAATGACTTCCTTCTTTCTAGGTAAGACATTTGACATCTTTCTTGAGAATATGGTGGTGGTAATGTCACAGCATTAATAATGTGCAGGCCCAGGTTAATCCTCTGGGAACATGGATTCAATTCCCACCATGGCAGCTAGTGGAATTTTAAAAATTCAATCAGTAACATAAATCTGGAATATAGTAAAGGTCACCATGAAACTATCATAAATTGTTGTAAAAATCCTAATGTCCTTTAAAGGAAGGAAATCTGATGCAGAGGTGGACATTGATAGGAGTTATAAGGAGATAGTCACTCCTAGAAACCAGTCTTGGGTCACTGCCAAGAGGAGGGGAAAGAAGCAAGTGGGGGGAAAATCCCCTGGGGCTGTTCCCCTCCAAAATAGGTTTTCGGTCCTGGAGGCTACAGTTGAGGAGGGATCAACTGGGGATAGCCAAAGGGAGCAGGTCTCTGGGGATGAGCCTACTGTAAAAGCTCAGGTGGTTAGGGGTAGCCAAAGATTAGGTCTTGTCATTGGGGACTCCACCGTTAAAGGGACGGATAGGAGAGTCGGTAATAATGATAGGAACTCAGGGCTGGTGTGTTGCCTACCAGGGGCTGGGGTCCAGGATGTCTCAGAGAGGATATTCAAGACTCTCAGGGGAGAGGGAGATCAACCCCAAGTTATTATTCATGTGGGGACGCATGATATAGGAAGGCTAAGGGAAGGGGACATTAAGCAGAGATTCATGGAGTTGGGGTGGAAGCTAAAGGCCAAGACAGACAGAGTGGTTATCTCTGGACTCTTGCCTGTGCCACGGGATAGTTTAGAGAGGAATAGAGGGAGGGAAAGCTTGAACTCGTGGCTGAGGGGATGGTGCAGGAGGGAGGGGTTTAAGTACTTGAACAATTGGGGCTCGTTGTGGGGAAGGTGGGACCTTTATCAGAGGGATGGGATTCACCTGAACCAAAGGGGAACAAATATCCTGGGAGGTAAATTTGTTAAGGTTATGCGGAGTGGTTTAAACTGATTCAGAGGGGGGGTGGGATCCTGAGTAGAGGGGGTGAAAGTGAGGGGGGCGTAGATGGGGACTGCAATGCACGGCTTTGCGGGGGAGGGTTTGGAATGTGGTTTGAAATGTGTATACTTTAATGCGAGGAGTATTCGCAATAAGGTGGATGAACTTGCAGCGTGGACCAGTACCTGGGACTTCGATGTTGTGGCCATTTCAGAGACTTGGATAGAGCAGGGTCAGGAATGGATGTTGCAGGTCCCGGGGTACAAATGCTTTAATCGGAGTAGACAAGGAGGTAGAAGGGGGGGTGGGGTAGCATTATTGGTCAAGGACTGTATCTCAGTGTCAGAGAGGAACTTTGATGAGGACTTGTCTGTTGAGGTAGTATGGGCGGAGATTAGAAATAGGAGAGGAGAGGTCACCCTGTTGGGAGTCTTTTATAGACCTCCAAAAAGTTCTAGAGAGGTTGAGGAAAGGATTGCGGAGACGATCCTTGTTAGGAGTGAAAGTAATAGGGTAATTGTTATGGGGGACTTTAACTTTACTCATGTAGATTGGAATTGCTACAGCTCTGGCTCGTTAGAGGGGTCAGTTTTTGTTCAAAGTGTGCAAGAAGGTTTTTTGACTCAGTATGTAGATAGGCCGACGAGAGGTGAGGCTATATTGGATTTGGTGCTCGGTAATGAGCCAGACCAGGTGCTAGACTTGGAAGTTGGTGTACAGTTTGGGGATAGTGATCACAATTCGATTACGTTCACCTTAGTGATGGAAAGGGATAGGCATGAACCTCGGGTCAGTAGTTTCAGCTGGGGGAAGGGTAATTATGAGGCTATTAGGAGAGAATTAGGAAGCATTGGTTGGAATGGGAGATTACAGGGACTGGGAACATCCGAGATGTGGAGATTTTTCAAGGAGCAGCTATTGCGGGTCTGTGATAAGTATATCCCTGTCAGGCAAGGAGGATTTGGTAGGCCCAGGGAACCGTGGTGCACCAAAAAAGTTGATTCGTTGGTTAGGAAGAAAAAGGAGGCTTATGTTCGGATGAGGCTTGAGGGCTCAGGTAGTGCATTAGAAAGTTTTAGATTGGCTAGGAGGGAGTTGAAGAGGGAGTTAAGAAGGGCTAAAAGAGGGCATGAGATGATTTTGGCTGATAGGATTAAGGAGAACCCTAAGGCGTTTTACAGGTATGTCAAGAACAGAAGGTTGGTTAGGACAAGATTAGGGCCAGTTACAGACAGTAGAGGGAAGTTATGTGTGGAACCGGAGGAGATTGGAGAGGCGTTGAACCAATATTTCTCTTCGGTGTTCACACAAGGGGACAGGAATGTAGCTGAGGAGGACACTGGGGTGCAGGGGTGTGTAATAGATAGTATTGCAGTTGATACGGGGGATGTGCTGGATATTTTAGAGGGATTGAAAATAGATAAGTCCCCTGGTCCAGATGGGATTTACCCTAGGATTCTTTGGGAGGCAAGAGGGGTGATTGCGGAGCCTCTGGCTCTGATCTTCAGGTCGTCGTTAGTCTCTGGTATAGTACCAGAAGATTGGAGGACAGCAAATGTTGTCCCATTGTTTAAGAAGGGGAGAAGGGACTTCCCTGGGAATTATAGACCGGTGAGTCTTACTTCTGTGGTGGGTAAGGTTTTGGAAAGGATTATTAGAGACAGGATTTATAGTTGACATTGACATATACAAGTTGGACCCAATAGCCTATTTCAGTGCTGTAAAGTTCTCTGTAAACACAACTGTCTTGTTTTTTTCAGGAATATCAGTCACTCCCATAAATTTTTTAAAAGTATAGAATTACAAAAACAAACTAGGCTCCACATGCTCTAGACTAAAGTCTCTTGAATTCATTACTGATACTGCTCTGACTTCTGTACAGCCTGAAGGCTTTGAATGTAATGTCCTGCAATCAGAACAAAGCTCTTTTGTTAACAGGTCTTTTGTCACAAGCATGTGGTTTGAGAAAGCATCAACTTAATTCAAAACACAGAAAATCTTCTACAATACTGCCAGCTGTGTAAGACCTTTGAAAAATTTATAGGAATTATTTATAATTTGTGGAATATGATAACACTTGCGCAACTTATTTAACTTTCCATTTTGGTCCAGAATAAAATGCAACTTGTGCTATTCTTATGAAGCAGCTGGGTTTGCTTAGGGTTTCTGTCAAAACAGAACATTGTATTAGTTCTTGAAATGTGCCCAAGAACGAGTTCATGACCAGACCAGTTTCACCCATAAAAGGTTTTCAAATGCCTGAGACTGGTTGACATTCTGACTTCTCTCATTTCCCTATCTCTCTGTGGTGACTGCCAAATAAAAACCCATTTCCTTTTCATTTGTTTGGGTAGCAGAATTTGGGTAGATCAAAGCTGGGCACAGTGCCGGATGCTCGATGGTGCACGTCCACATCTGTTTTAAAGGCAAAATTATCCCTTCTCCAGAGCAAAGCGACTGAAAGATAAAATGTAAGGAGTTGAATACTGATCCAAACTGTTTATTTCCTTCTGGGATGTGTGGAGTGTGCTTTCAATTGAAGTCTGGCATAGCAAGTACAACAAAATATATTTTAAACATCTACAACAGAATTAAACAAAAGAGGGGACATTCAGCGATGGAAGAGGTACTGGGATTAATTACCCGTGATTCAGTCTCAACAATTCCAGGGTGTAGAAGCTCAAACCTGCGTACTCCTGTCGGCACCTTTTGACTGCCTCTGCTCACAACTCCGTCTGAATAAGGCCTGATCTGTGTCATGTGCATCACATCAAGGGAGCCTGATGCTCCCACCTCACTTACTTTTCCCAATATCCAATCAAACACATTTAAGTAAATAGTCCAGTGTCTAAGTGACAGTAGGGGCTGGTTACAATTTTGAGGTTTATAAGATTATTTTATTTGGGGACTGTAGCTTTGAATATAGCGTAAATGAGACAACTGCCCAGACTCTGAATTCACCATGGATGACGTCTCACTAAAAAACTATTAGAGAGTAGGATTTTCCAGCCAAGCTCGCCCCGGAACCAGGAAATCCTGCCCCAGCTCAATGAACCCTTACATGGTCCACCTCCCATCCACTACAATTTCCGTGGTAGGTGGGATGGGAAAATTCCCCCCAGAGTGTTGGTTCCAGCATGAAAACAAGAGGGCAGAGTCTTACAATCATTCATTGGGGCGGTATGGTGGCACAGTGGTTAGCACTGCTGCCTCACAGTGCCAGGGACCCTAGTTCGATTCCCGATTTGGGTCACTGTCAGTGTGGAATTGCACATTCTCCCCATCTGTGCATGAAATTTCGTCCAGGTGCTCTGGTTTCCTCCCATAGTCCAAAGATGTGCGGGTTAGGTGAATTGGCCATACTAAATTGCCCCTTAGTGTCTGGGGGACTAGCTAGAGTAAATGCATGGAGTTGTGTGCGGATAGGGCCTGGGTGGGATTGTGGCTGGTGTAGACTCGACGGGCCAAATGGCCTCCTTCTATACGTAGGATTCTATGCTTCTATGCCTGTGTGATTTCCTAATCCCCTTACAGTGAACAATGGCAGCAAGACATGAACATCCAGTAAGGTTCCACCCAGATTGCTCCCGCCAATGATGCTGGCATGTTTTTGGGTTGAATCTTATGCCTCATTAGCAATAACTTTTATGCCCACGAGAATCACACCACTCCTGCAGCATTTTTCCCTCTGATTCACACGCCCTGCAACAATAGAACATAGAACATAGAACATAGAACATTACAGCGCAGAACAGGCCCTTCGGCCCTCGATGTTGCGCCGACCAGTTACAAAACAATGACCCACTAGCCTAAACCAATCCCTTTTCATCCATAAACCTATCCACAGATCTCTGAAACGCCCCCAAACTAGGCGCATTTACAACTGCAGCTGGCAGGGCATTCCAACCCCTCACCACCCTCTGGGTAAAGAACATAAGAACATAAGAACATAAGAAATAGGAGCAGGAGTAGGCCATCTGGCCCTTCGAGCCTGCCCCGCCATTCAATAAGATCATGGCTGATCTGTCGTGACTCAGCTCCACCTTCCCGCCCTCTCCCCATAACCCTTAATCCCTTCTCTTATCAAAAACCCATCAACCCGTTTCTTAAAAATATTTAGCGAGGCAGCCTCCACCACTTCAACGGGCAGAGAATTCCAGAGATTCACCACCCTTTGAGTGAAGAAGTTCCTCCTCAACTCTGTTCTAAACCGGCCCCCCTTTATCTTGAGGCTGTGCCCCCTAGTCCTACTGTCTTTTTTGAGCGGGAACAGTCTCTCCACCTCTATCCTATCCATCCCATTCATCATCTTATACGTCTCAATGAGATCTCCCCTCATTCTTCTAAACTCTTCTAAAGAACCTACCCCTGACATCTGTCCTATAACTACCCCCCCTTAATTTAAAGTCGTGCCCCCTCGTGCTAGCTTTCTCCATCCTAGGAAAAAGGCTATCGCTATCTACCCTGTCTAAACCTCTAATCATCTTATATGTTTCAATAAGATCCCCTCTTAGCCGCCTTCTTTCCAGCGAAAACAACCCCAAATCTCTCAGTCTCTCCTCATAGGATCTCCCCTCCATACCAGGCAACATCCTGGTAAACCTCCTCTGCACCCTCTCCAAAGCCTCTACATCCTTCCTGTAATGCGGGGACCAGAACTGCACACAAAACTCCAAGTGTGGCCGCACCAGAGTTGTGTACAATTGCATCATGACGCTGCGACTCCTAAATTCAATCCCCCTACCAATAAACGCCAAGACTCCGTATGCCTTCTTAACAACCTTATCTACTTGATTCCCAACTTTCAGGGATCTATGTACACATACACCTAGATCCCTCTGCTCCTCCACACTATTCAAAGTCCTCCCGTTAGCCCTATACTCAACACATCTGTTATTCCTACCGAAATGAATTACCTCACACTTCTCCACATTAAACTCCATCCGCCACCTCTCAGCCCAGCTCTGTTAAGGCATTGGGGACAGTTATGGAACAAAGAGAGCTAGGGGTACAGGATTATAGCTCCTTGAAAATGGTATCACAGGTGGACAGGATGGTGAAGAAGGCATTCGGCATGCTTGGTTTCATTGGTCAGAACATTGAATACAGGAATTGGGACGTCTTGTTGAAGTTATATAAGACATTGGTAAGGCCACATTTGGAATACTGTGTACAGTTCTGGTCACCCTATTATAGAAAGGATATTATTAAACTAGAAAGAGTGCAGAAAGGACTTACTAGTGTATCTACTAATGACATGTATCTACTTCAATGCAAGAAGCATCAGGAATAAGGTAGGTGAACTTGGAGCGTGGATTGGTATTTGGAACAATGATGTTGTGGCCATTACGGAGACATGGTTAGAACAGGGAAAGGAATGGTTGTTGGCAGTTCCGGGGGATAGATGTTTCAGTCAGAGTAGGGCAGGCAGTAAAAGAGGTGGAGGAGTAGCATTGTTAATCAAGGATTAACAAAGGCATTTCAAGAGGGATCTGCCTACTGAGGTAATATGGACTGAAGTTAGAATTGGGAAAGGATCGGTCACGTTGTTAAGAGTTTTCTGTAGGCCCCCAAATAGTAATAGAGATGTGGAGGAGGAAATGGCAAAGCAGATTATGGATAGGTGTGGAGGTCACAGGGTAATTATCATGGGTGACTTTAACTTTCCAAATTTGATTGGAACCTTTATAGGTTGAATAGTTTGGATGGGACACTTTTTGTACAGTGTGTGCAGGAGGGTTTCCTGACACAATTTGTGGATAAGCCAGGTAGGGTCACATTGGACTTGGTACTGGGTAATGAACTGGGCCAAGTGTTAATTTGTTTGTGGGAGAGCACTTTGGAGATAGTGACCACAATTCAGTGTCCTTCGTTATTGCAATGGGGAGGGATAGGGTCACACGACAGGGCAAGGTTTATAATAGGGGCAGGGGTAATTATGATGCAATTAGGCAAGAACTAGGGGGCATTGGATGGGTACAGAAACTGTCAGGTATGGACACTAATGAAAAGTGGAGCTTTTTCAAGGAACAAATACTGCGTGTCCTTGATAGGTATGTCCCTGGCAGGCAGACAGGAAATAGCCGAGTGAGGGAACCATGGTTCACAAAGGAGGTTGAATGTCTTGTTAAGAGGAAAAGGATGAAAAAACAAGGTTCAGTTGGGTCGCTTGGGTGTTACAAGATAGCTAGGAATAAGTTAAAGAAAGGGCTTAGAAGAACTAGGAGGGGGCATGAGAAGTCCTTGGTGGGTCCGGTAAAAGAAAATAAAAGAATGACCAGGGTGAGGTTAGGGCCAGTCAAGGGTAGTAGTGGGAACTTGTGCACAGAGTCAGACAAGATAGATGAGGCGTTGAATGAATACTTTTCTTCAGTGTTCACTGAGGAGAGGGGCCATGTTTTTGAGGATGTGTTGTGATACAGGCTTATAGGATGGAGGAGGTCGATGTTATGAGGGAAGATGTATCAGCAATTTTGAAAAACCTGAGGATGGATAAGTCCCCTGGGCCAGGTGGAATACATCCTAGGATAGTTTAGGCGGCAAGGGATGAGATTGTGGAGCCTTTAGCTTTGATTTTTGGGTCCTCACTGTCCACAGGGATAGTAGTCATGATGTGGGTGTGCCGGCGTTGGACTGGCGTAAACACAGTAAAAAGTCTGACAACACCAGGTTTTAGTCCAACCGATTTATTCGATAATATTCTCACAAGCTTTCGAGGGGACTGCCTCTTCGTCAGGTGAATGGAGAGTTCTGGCCTCAGACAGAGCATATAAAGCACAGTGCCTCTCAGCAATGGACTCACAGCAGTGTGTATTCAGAATGACAGCCCAGAGGCTTTTACATCAAGGATTTGCACTGACACGGAAATTCACTACGCCTATATCAAGGAGGAACCCCTTGCCCTAGTATTTGCATGTCGGAAATTCCGTGATTTCAACTATGGCACCTCCACCAAGGACACTCAGGGATGGAAGCAATAAAGTGTAGAACAAAGGAAACAATGCACTGGCCCTCAACACATGGTGACATAGAGAGAGGAAGTGTCCAGATGTAATATGCACAAGCCTCATCAAACCAAAGAACCACTGCACCTCGATGAAATCCCAGACCTTCCATGGTCACTCACCACAGCAGATACATTTGAATGGAATGGGAGACAACATGTGGCCCTAGTTGATACATTCTCAGGGTGCTATGAAGTTGATTACTTGCCCGATATTAAGAGAACCACAGTAATTGGAAAGCTGAAGAGACACTTTGCTGCACATGGCATTCTCCAAAAGCTATGAACACAGACAACACCAAGCAGTTTGTCTCCAGGGTTCAAGAACCATTCATACATTCAAAATAATGGGCTCGGCCTTCAAAATGATGGCTGTCTCCTTGATACCCGAATGGGAGGAGGACTTTACCAGTTTCCCACGTACGGGTCAAGATTGACTGTTTCCGGGGGAAGAGAGAGAAATTGGACGTGTTGGGATGGGTTTTCAATTTGCTCGGCATTTCTTGGCTTCCATCACTACATCCCACAATCAGTTGTGTTAGGTTTATTCAGGGATGATCGATTAAAAACCCAGGCTGTTCATGCCGTGTAAGGTTTAAATGTTCCATGACATAGAATAATGGGTCCCTCTTGTTTCAGGGAAGGGACAATAACGTTGATCAACATTTCTTTCGAAACACACCAGCAACAAGGTCATTCCACAAACATTTAGTAAAGGGCAAGTCTTGTCAACATGATTATTTTGTGTGTTTTGTTGTCAGCTTGCATAGCAGCTAACATGGAGACCAATGCAGACATCAACAGATAGTGAATCTAAATCGCACAGGCCTGGAATTGGCTAGATGCTAGACTAATGGAGTTCGGTTACAAGTGGTGTGCCTCAGGGATCTGTTTTGGGGCCACTGCTGTTTGTAATTTTTATTAATGATCTGGATGAGGGTATAGTTGGGTGGATTAGTAAGTTTGCTGATGACACCAAAGTCGGAGGTGTGGTAGATTGTGAGGAAGGGTGTCATAGTTTGCAGGATGACTTAGAAAGGTTGCAGAGCTGGGCTGAGAGGTGGCAGATGGAGTTTAATGTGGAGAAGTGTGAGGTAATTCATTTCGGTAGGAATAACAGATGTGTTGAGTATAGGGCTAACGGGAGGACTTTGAATAGTGTGGAGGAGCAGAGGGATCTAGGTGTATGTGTACATAGATCCCTGAAAGTTGGGAATCAAGTAGATAAGGTTGTTAAGAAGGCATACGGAGTCTTGGCGTTTATTGGTAGGGGGCTTGAATTTAGGAGTCGCAGCGTCATGATACAACTGTACACATCTCTGGTGCGGCCGCACTTGGAGTTTTGTGTGCAGTTCTGGTCCCCACATTACAGGAAGGATGTAGAGGCTTTGGAGAGGGTGCAGAGGAGGTTTACCAGGATGTTGCCTGGTATGGAGGGGAGATCCTATGAGGAGAGATTGAGAGATTTGGGGTTGTTTTCTCTGGAAAGAAGGCGGCTAAGAGGGGATCTCATTGAAACATATAAGATGATTAGAGGTTTAGACAGGGTAGATAGTGATAGCCTTTTTCCTAGGATGGAGAAAGCTAGCACGAGGGGGCACGATTTTAAATTAAGGGGGGGTAGTTATAGGACAGATGTCAGGGGTAGGTTCTTTACACAGAGGGTGGTGAGGGACTGGAATGCCCTGCCAGCTGCAGTTGTAAATGCACCTAGTTTGGGGGCGTTTAAAAGATCTGTGGATAGGTTTATGGATGAAAAGGGATTGGTTTAGGCTAGTGGGTCATTGTTTTGTAACTGGTCGGCGCAACATCGTGGGCCGAAGGGCCTGTTCTGCGCTGTAATGTTCTATGTTCTATGTTCTATGTAATTACTATTTGACTTTCAGAAGAATACAAAATGGTGCTCTTCATATCTTCAGCTTTCCTTTTCCTCTGCCAGAAGAACATAATCATTCAACTCTCAGGGAAAAGGGTTAAAAGTCAGCGAGTAGGAACAGTATTCCATCAGAGAGTTGCTATGATTGAATATAAAAGTAGGGAGGTCTTGCTGCAGCTATATAGGGCATTGGTGAGGCCGCAGCTGGAGTACTGTGTGCAGTTTTGGTCGCCGCACTTACACAAGGACATTTTGGCCTTGGAGGGAGTGCAGAGGAGGTTTACTAGGCTGATACCGGAGTTGAGGGGGTTGAGCTATGAGGAGAGGTTGAATAAACTAGGCTTGTACTCGTTAGAATTTAGAAGAATGAGGGGAGATCTCATTTGAGACGTATAAGATGATGAATGGGATGGATAGGATAGAGGTGGAGAGGCTCTTCCTGCTCAGAAAGGACAGCAGGACTAGGGGGCACAGCCTCAAGATAAAGGGGGTGCAGTTTAGAACGGAGTTGAGGAGGAACTTCTTCACTCAAAGGGTGGTGAATCTCTGGAATTCCCTGCCCATTGAAGTGGTGGAGGCTGCCTCGCTAAATATATTTAAGACGCGGGTTGATAGGTTTTTGATAGGCAAGGGGATTAAGGGTTATGGGGAGAGGGAGGGAATGTGGAACTGAGACACGACAGATCAGCCATGATCTTATTGAATAGCAGGGCAGGCTTGAGGGGCTGGATGGCCTACTCCTGCTCCTATTTCTTATGTTCTTATGTTAATAAGGCGTGTCACAATACTGCATGTTCCCCCAAAAAATAAGGTACTGGGAACCCACACATTGCCTTGGGGAACACCCAACTTGTGGGGGGGTACATATCCTGCTGCTGGGCCAGGTCGAACACCCCCTTTCCAATGGTTCCCGATGGCCTTACATAAGAGCCCAGCAGTAACGGATTGTGTCAGTCCCTCTGAAAGGAAACTACCAACTAATGTCCTAATCATCACTCAGTCATGCCCTCTCTAAACAAATGCAAAATCCCACAGAGACTTTGCATTTGTCAGTGCAGGTGGCTGGTGCATTGGTGAGGTGTAACACTGCTTCTTTACTTTATTACTATGGGGACACTGGTGGAGGGGGAAGAGGACACCCTGGATGGATAAGAACCAAAGAACTAGGAGCAGAAATGTGACCCCTTGAGCCTGCTCCACCATTCAATAAGATCATGGCTGATCTTTTAGTGGACTCAGTTCCACTTACCCACCCGTTCAGCATAACCCTTAATTCCTTTACTGTTCAAAAATTTATCTGTTCTTGCCTTAAAAACATTCAATGAGGTAGACTCAACCACTTCACTGGGTAGGGAATTCCACAGATTCACAACCCTTTGGGTGAAGAAATTCCTCCCCAACTCAGTCCTAAATCTGCTCCCCCTTATTTTGAGGCCATTTGCTGCTTTCCAATCTGTGGGAACCACCCCAGTATCCAGCGAATTTTGGTAAATTACCACAAATTCATTTCCTATTTCCTCCACCATCCCTTTTAGTACCCTGAGATGCATCCCATCAGGGCCAGGAGAGTTGTCTACCTTCAGCCCCATTAGTTTACCTAACACTACATTTTTACTCATAATGATAGTTTCTAGGTCTTCACCTGCCATAGCCTTCTTGTCATCAATTTTTGGCAAGTTATTTATGTCTTCCACTGTGAAGACCGACACAAAATAACTGTTCAATGTCTCAGCCATTTCCTCATTTCCTGTTACTAACTCCCCTTCTCATCCTCCAAAGGACCAATATTTACCTTCCCACTCTTTTTCATTTTATATATTTGTAGAAACCTTTACTGTTTTTATATTCTGAGCTAGTTTACTGCTTAATCTTTAAATTGAGATTTGACTGAGCTTCCATAGTTTCTGAGTTAGAGAATTCCAAAGATTCACAACCCTCTGTGTAAAGAAATTTCTCCTCATCTCAGTCCTAAGTGGAATCCCTCTTAATTGAACTTGTGCCCCCTTTTCTTGACTGCCCAGCCCACCCTGGGTTCCAGGCCTGCCTGCTGTATCTAAGTGGCAAAGTATGGCAGGTGGAGTATAAATGGAAACATTTAAGGTTGTTCACTTTAACAGGCAAATTAGAAAAGCAGAATAATATTAAATGGAGAGAGACTGCAGATTGGTGTGGTACAGAGGTATCTGGCTGTCCTTGTGTATGAATCACAGAAAGTTAATATGTAGGTTTGGAAAGTGATTAGAAAGGAAACTAGAATGAACTATTACAAAGCAGATGGAGTATAAAAGCCTGGATCTTGCTTCTGCTATACAGCACATTGGTGAGACAGTATTGCAAGTATTGTATACAGTTTTGGACTCTTTACTTGAGGAAGGATAGAGTTACATTGGAGGCAGTTCAGAGAAAGTTCACCAGGCTAATTCCTAGGATGAAGGGGTTTGTCTCATGAGGACACAGAAACACACACACACACACATGCATATTTTCTCACACACACAAGCACATTCATTCTCTCCCTCTCTCTCACACAGGGTGGAACTTTTCACCCTCTTTGTGCCTGTTTTGCATCATGAATATGCCGTAAAAGCGAGCGTAAAGTGACTAGCAGGAATGGCGCCCATTTTCATGCCTCATGATTTTACAGCACCCACATTTCTAGCACCATCAGCCTCACACCAAAAATGGGTGAGAGGCTGATTAATTTATGTAAATATATGCAAATGCTGTTTTTGCATCTGCTTAGCAAGCCTGGTGCTCAATGTTGACAATGCTCCTGAGACATTTTGAGACTATATACAGACAGGGCATCAGCTTGCAGATAGGCTGGAGGGAGAGAGAGCGAGAGAGTGCATTGGTTCTTTTCTCACTGTTACCCACGCACGCACACACTGTGACTGACTCACTCTGAAAAAACAGGTTCTCCTTTCAATACAAAGTGTTAGCTTGCTGCCATATGACCTCTCTTCACAATCTAGCCAGATACTAAATATCGTCACAGAAAACTGGGACACCCTCATTCCAGGTCCAATATTTATATGTTTGTTCCTTACTGTAATGAGTTGTCTGACTGATTCAGAGTGAAGACCCTCTTTGGGTGAGGTCTTTGCCCAAAGTGATGAGATAATCTGATTCACACCCACTTGAATAAACAGATTGTGTAGTTTCTCAAAACTTGTAGGTGATAGGCTGAGGACTTCAGCTGCATTGTTTCAAGTTTACTCATGATATTTTGAAAACGATGGAACATAAAATTCACGCCCTGATCTGGCTGGATCTTAGTAAGAAGTCTCACAACACCAATTAAACTCCAACAGGTTCATTTGGAGTCACGAGCTTTCAGAGCGCTGCTCCTTCATCAGGTGAGTCTCTCTTATTGTTTTTCACAACACTCTGAAAGCTCGTGATTCCAAATAAACCTTTTGGACTTTAACCTGGTGTTGTGAGACTTCTTACTATGCTCACCCCAGTCCAACGCCGTCATATCCACATCATCATTGGATCTGGGTGGACATCCTATATCGGGTAAAGAATTGAACTAGACACTACTTCAGCCGAGATTATTCTGCGATATTGGTAACCCCTCTTTGTGGTTTCAACAGGGGTCCCACATAATCCCCAGGAGCTAGCATGGGGATCAGCACAGCAGCTTTTACTGCAGTTTGGTGTTTCTCCACAACCTGACACACATAGCAAGCTTTGCAAAATCCACCACAACCTCATGGGGGTGCAGAGGATAGCAATGCTGGATTTTCAAACATTGACGCGCCCAGCTGCTGGAATTTCACCAGCAACCATCAATATTTACCCATGGTAACTTGGAGGAAATAGTGCCTGGTGGGTAACTGGCCATTCTTCACAGGTCAACAAGGAGGTTGCCACTTCCTTCACAGAACTCTGTTCGTTAAGTAGTAGCATTCCAGAATTCTCCCACTTCCAATTTCAGTCTGGGTGGTCTGAGCTAACTCTTTAACACTGGGTATTAAAGAGATGGAGGAGGAGGAATTCCCTCCCTTGCTGCAAGAACGTCCTTGGCGCTGGCCCTTTCATAGAAATAGAGACCCTACAGTACAGAAAGAGGCCATTTGGCCCATCAAGTCTGCACCTACCACAATCCCAGCCAGGCCCTTCCCCCATATCTCTACATATTTTACCCACTAATCCAGGCATCTCAGGACACTAAGAGACAATTTAGCATGGCCAATCATCCTAACCCGCACATCTTTGGACTGCGGGAGGAAACTGGAGCACCCGGAGGAAACCCATGCAGACACGAGGAGAATGTGCAAACAGACAGTGACCCAAGTCGGGAATAAAACCCAGGTCCCTGGAGCTGTGAAGCAGCAGTGCTAACCACTGTGCTACCGTGCCTTCGATTGTTGAAGCAGGACGTGAAACCAGAACCTTGTGATTCCGAGGTCAGTGTGCTCTCAGTTGAGCCACACAGCTGTCACAGGGGGAACAGAAAGTGAACAATCAAGCAGTTCAGATAGCCTTCTCCTGAATACACTGTTCAGATTCAGATAGCAAAGAACAAAGAGCAAAGAACAAAGAACAATCCAGCACGGGAAACAGGCCCTTCGGCCCAACGAGCCCGCGCCGCCGCATCCTCCTACACCTACCCTGCCCTGTGTGTATGTGAGTGGAACCCCTAATTTAGCCTTCAGCTATTACACCAGAACACTTTCTCCTGACAATTAAAAGCTAGATATTCCTGTAGATTGATTGTACTTCCATGTATTCTGCTTAAGTCCTTTGTTCTCCCTTCTTGGCTTCCTTTTCCTTTTCCTCTTACTTGGTACCGCCCGTTCAGTAAATCCATTGACCAGTGTACAAATGGGTGGTAGAGTGCCTTTAAGGGGCATACGCTTAGGGGGTCATGTGGCCTATTCAGCCAATCATGCTGGAGCGCTCGTACCCTAGAGTTGAGTACGGGTTTTCCTGGCAGTTGGGAGTCATGGAGTACATATTGACATTCTATACATTGCTTACCTTAACAAACTGTTCATTTGTTAACCTAAAAACAAATTACTGTGGGCGCTGGAATCTGAAACAAAAGCAGAAAATGCTGGAAAATCTCAGCAGGTTTGACAGTATTTGTGGAGAGAGACTAGAGCCAACGTTTCGTTGACACATTCCGAATATTCTTATTTCTGTTTTTCCACTTCTGAAATCTCACTTTCCATCTTGTTTTCAATGCCCACTGCCCCCACCCCCACCTGAAGAAACACAACCCAACCAGGGCTTTTCAAACTGGAGGCCTGTGACCAGCGGTGTGCCTCAGGGATCAGTGCTGGGCCCACTGTTATTTATCATTTATATTAATGATTTGGATGAGAATATAGGGGGCATGGTTAGTAAGTTTGCAGGTGACACCAAGATTAGTAGCATAGTGGACAGTGAAGAAAGTTATCTCCGATTGTAACAGGATCTTGATCAACTGGGCCAGTGGGCTGACGAATGGCAGATGGAGTTTAATTTAGACAAATGCGAGGCAATGCATTTTGGTAGATTGAACAAGAACATAGAACATAGAACCCTACAGTGCAGAAACAGGCCCTTCGGCCCATCGAGTCTGCACCGAACACAATCCCACCCAGACCCTATCCCCATATCCCTGCTAATCCCTCTAACCTACACATCCCAGGATACTAAGGGGCAATTTTAGCATAGCCAATGAACCTAACCCGCACATCTTTGGACTGTGGGAGGAAACCGGAGCACCCGGAGAAAACCCACGCAGACACGAGGAGAATGTGCAAACTCCACACAGGCAGTGACCCGAGCCGGGAATCGAACCCAGGACCCTGGAGCTGTGAAGCAGCAGTGCTAACCACGGTGCTACCGTGCTTACTCAGTTAATGGTAGGGCATTGGGGAGAGTTATGGAACAAAGAGATCTAGGGGTAGAGGTTCATAGCTCCTTGAAAGTGGAGTCACAGATGGGCAGAGTGGTGAAGAAGGCATTCGGCATGCTTGATTTCATCAGTCAGAATATTGAATACAGGAGTTGGGATGTCTTGTTGAAGTTGTACAAGACATTGGGAAGGCCACACTTGGAATGCTGTGTGCAGTTCTGGTCACCCTATTATAGAAAGGATAGTCGTCCATTTCGGCAGAACCAACGGGATGAACGAGTACACTATAAAGGGCAGGAGTCTTAGTAGCGTTGAAGAGCAGAAGGATCTCGGGGTCCGGGTCCACAGGACTCTTAAATCGGCCTCGCAGGTGGAGGAGGTGGTCAAGAAGGCGTATGGTGTACTGGCCTTCATTAATCGAGGGATTGAGTTTAGGAGTCGGGAGGTAATGCTGCAACTTTACAGGACCCTTGTCAGGCCTCATTTGGAGTACTGTGCGCAGTTCTGGTCGTCTCACTATAGGAAAGACGTAGAAGCTATTGAAAGGGTGCAGAGAAGATTTACAAGGATGTTGCCTGGACTGGGAGGCATGCCTTATGAAGATAGGTTGAGGGAGCTGGGATTCTTTTCCCTAGAGAGGCGAAGGTTGAGAGGCGACCTGATAGAAGTTTATAAAATGTTGAGAGGAATAGATAGGGTGGACTCTCAGAGGCTATTTCCCCGGGTTGAAATGGTCGCTACGAGAGGACACAGATTTAAGGTGCGGGGAGGAAAGTACAGAGGTGATGTTAGGGGTAAGTTTTTCACTCAGAGGGTGGTGAGTGAATGGAATCGGCTGCCGTCATCGGTGGTGGAGGCGAACTCGCTGGGGTCTTTTAAAAGACTTCTGGATGAGTATATAGGGTTTAATGGGATTGGGGGTTATAGATAGGTCTATAGATTGGTGGGGTTGATGTGATCGGCGCAACTCGAGGGCCGAAGGGCCTGTTTGTGCTGTAATGTTCTATGTTCTATGATACTATTAAACCAGAAAGAGTACAGAAATGATTTACCAGGATGCCACTGTGACTTGATCATTTGAGTTATAACGAGAGGCTGGATAGACTGGGAATTCTTTCTCTGGAGCGTAGGAAACTTTGAGATGATCATTTAGAGGTCTATAAAATAATGAGGGGCACAGATCAGCTAGATAGTCAATATCATTTTCTAAAAGTAGGGGAGTTTAAAACTAGAGGGCATAGGTTTAAGGTGAGAGGAGAGAGATACACAAGTGTCCCGAGGGGCAATTTTTTCACACAGAGGGTGGTGAGTGTCTGGAACAGTCTGCCAGAGTAGAAGTGGGTACAATTCTGTCTTTTAAAAAGCATTTAGATAATTACATGGATAAGATGGGCATAGAAGGATATGGACCAAATGTGGGCAATTGGGATTAGTTTAGGGGTTTATAAAAAAAGGGCAGCGTAGACAAGTTGGGCCGAAGGGACTGTTTCCATGCTGTAAACCTTTATAACTCTATGAGGGCTAACTGCCACATTACTCAAGTTGTTCTTTGACACTCTGCAGCTTTGTTCTGCCGTTTACACATTCTGACCTCTTAATGGATGCTCTTAGCACCATTCTCATCCTTTATCATCACCATTTACATTCCCTTTATCTTTTTGACTATGTCATTACTATCAATAACAGCCCCCCAACTGGGACCCTTACCCTCATTGTAAAAATCTTGTCCAATTTTCCTTGTCTTCAGCTCTGACTCGAAGCGTTGGCTCTATTTCTCTCCACAGATGCTGTCAGACCTGCTGAGATTTTCCAGCATTTCCTGTTTTTGTTCTCATTCGTTAATCTACTTGGTGGTTGCTCCTTGTAACATGCTACAGAATGACATTCTGTCTTTGTACCACAATTTAAACCAAGCAACTGTTTCTAGCCCATATACACATTTAGCGAACTCTCTCTCTTTCTCTCCCCCCCTCTCTCTAACAACTGTTTCAACAAACATTCCAAACCATTTTGCAGGCAATGAAGCCTTTTTTGGAAGTGTAGCCACTGTGGTAATGGAGTCATTGGAGTGGCCAATTCATGCACAGCAAGATCCCACACTCCACAAAGAGATACGAGACAGACAATCTGTTTTAGTGATGTTGGTCAAGCAATACCTCTTGGCCAAGGTAGCAGTGAGAACTCCCCTGCTGTTTGTAATGGTGATGTGGAGATGCCAACATTGGACTGGGGTAAACACAGTCTCACAAATAAAAACAGGTTTATTTGGTAGCAAATGCCACTTGCTTTCGGAGCTCTGCCCCTTTGTCAGGTAAGTGGAGAGTTCTGATCACAGACAGATCATGTAAAGGCACACACTCAGTTTACAGAATACTGATTAGAATGTGAGTCTTTACAGTTAATCAAGTCTTAAAGGTGCAGACAATGTAAGTGGAGATAGCATTAAGCACAGGTTAAAGAGGATGTGTATTGTCTCCAGACAGGACTGTAAGTGAGATGTTGCAAGCCCAGGCAAGTCATGGAGGTGACAGATAGTGTGACATGAACCCAAGATCCTGGTTGAGGCCATCCTCATGTATACAGAACTTGGCTATCAGTCTCTGCTCAGCGACTCTGCGCTGTCATGTGTCATGAAGGCCGCCTTGGAGAATGCTTACCCAAAGATCAGAGGCCGAATGCCTGTGACCGCTGAAATGTTCTCCAACAGGAAGAGAACAATCTTGCTTGGTGATTGTCAAACAATGTTCATTCATCTGTTATCATAACGTCTGCATGGTCTCCCCAATGTACCATGCCTCTGGACATTCTTTCCTGCAGCGTATCAGGTAGACAATGTTGGCCGAGTTGCAAGAGTATGTTCTGTGCACCTGGTGGATGGTGTTCTCACAGGAGATGATGGCAACCGTGTCAAAGATCCGGCATGTCTTGCAGAAGAGAACTTGGGACACTGGACTTCGTCGTCCAGTACTTCCCTGGTGTGGAGAAGCTACAACATCTTCTCTGGAGTTTTCAACATGTCATTGATAAAGACAAGCATCTTGCCAGAGCTATCCCCACACCCCCACTTCTTGCCTTCAAACAACCACACAACCTCAAACAGACCATTGTCCGCAGCAAACTACCCAGCCTTCAGAAGAACAGTGATGCCACGACACCACACAACCCTGCCACAGTAACCTCTGCAAGACATGTCGGATCATCAACACGGATGCCATCATCTCCTGTGAGAACACCCTCCACCAAGTACACGGTACATACTCTTGCAACTTGGCCAACATTGGCTACCTGATATGCTGCAAAAAAGGATGTCCCGAAGCATGGTACATTGGGGAGACCATGCAGACGCTACGACAACGGATGAATGATCACCACTCGACAATCACCAGGCCAGACTGTTCCCTTCCTGTTGGCGAACACTTCAGTGGTCACGGACATTCAGCCTCTGACCTTCGGGTAAGCGTTCTCCAAGGCGGCCTTCACGACACACGACAGCGCAGAGTCGCTGAACAGAGATTGATAGCCAAGTTCCGCAAACATGAGGACGGTCTCAACAGGGATCTTGGGTTCATGTCGCACTATCTGTAACCCCCGTGACTTGCCTGGGCTCGCAACATCTCACTTACTGCCCTGTCTGGAGACAATACACATCTCTTTAATTTAATGCTTAATGCTAATTCCACTCACATTGTCTGCACCTTTAAGACTTGATTAGGTGTAAAGACTCACATTCTAATCAGTATTCTGTAAACTGAGTGTGTGCCTTTATATGCTCTGTTTGTGATCAGAACTCCCCACTCACCTGACGAAGGGGCAGAGCTCAGAAAGCGAGTGAGATTTGCTACCAAATAAACCTGTTAGACTTTAACCTGGTGTTGTGAGACTTCTTACTTTGTAATGATGTCATATGGATCTGTAACACCAACCTGAAGGGGCAGATGTCAGTTTAACCCCTCACCAAGAGCAAATACGCTCTTTAATGCATTACACTGTTCACTCTGGAAACGGAGGAGATTACTCACTTAAAATAGATGGGAACTGGCCACATCAAATTAGCAAAGAAGAGAACACAATACCAGCCCCATAAGGTTCTGACAGATTTGACAGTGGGACAAGATACAAGTTCATCTCTGCTTCGTGGTTTATCATTCACTCATCCATGGGATGTGGACATTGCTGGCTGTGCCAGCATTTATTGCCCGGCCCTAATTGTCCATTGAGGGGGCAATCTGGAGTTACACATAGGCCAGACCAGGTAAGGATAGCAGATTTCCTTCCCTCAAGACATAAGTGAACCAGATGGGTTTTTACACCATTACTTTTAACTACAGATTTTTATTAAATTCAAATTTCACCAACTGCCCTGGGTGCCCAGAGCATTACCTTGGGTTTCTGGATTACTAGTCCAGCGACGCTACCACAACACCACTGCTGCCCCTAGTTCTGGGAGATCTGCTCCAGAACTCACCGTGAGCCTACTTCAGAATCTGTTTAGCTGCACATTGTGGCTGGCCTGTCTACCACTGAAGCACGTCATCAATAGCTAACTCAGGAGTCTTATAAATGCTGACCTATCACTGCATCTAGGAGGAAAGGGGAAACTCTGGCTGAAGTGGGAGTCAACAACAGCTGAGAACCTGAAGATCCACAGTCAGGGTGTGGGGTGAAGGGGTTAGAGAAACAGAGAACAGAGAATAGTATAGCACAGGAACAGGCCCTTCGGCCCTCCCATCCCATGCCAATCATAATAAGAACATAAGAAATAGGAGCAGGAGTAGGCCATCTGGCCCTTCGAGCCTGCCCCGCCATTCAATAAGATCATGGCTGATCTGTCGTGACTCAGCTCCACCTTCCCGCCCACTCCCCATAACCCTTAATCCCTTCTCTTATCAAAAACCCATCAACCTGTTTCTTAAAAATATTTAGCGAGGCAGCCTCCACCACTTCAACGGGCAGAGAATTCCAGAGATTCACCACCCTTTGAGTGAAGAAGTTCCTCCTCAACTCTGTTCTAAACCGCCTCCCCCTTTATCTTGAGGCTGTGCCCCCTAGTCCTACTATCCTTTCTGAGCGGGAAGAGTCTCTCCACCTCTATCCTATCCATCCCATTCATCATCTTATACGTCTCAATGAGATCTCCCCTCATTCTTCTAAACTCTAACGAGTACAGGCCTAGTTTATTCAGCCTCTCCACATTGCTCAATCCCCTCAACTCCAGTATCAGCCGAGTAAACCTCCTCTGCACTCCCTCCAGGGCTAAAATATCCTTGCGTAAGTACGGCGCCCAAAACTTCACACAGTACTCCAGCTGCGGCCTCACCAATGCCCTATACTTTATAGGACCCTCGTCAGGCCTCATTTGGAGTACTGTGCGCAGTTCTGGTCGCCTCACTATAGGAAAGACGTAGAAGCTATTGAAAGGGTGCAGAGGAGATTTACAACGATGTTGCCTGGACTGGGAGGCATGCCTTATGAAGATAGGTTGAGGGAGCTGGGACTCTTTTCCCTGGAGAGGCGAAGGTTGAGAGGCGACCTGATAGAAGTTTATAAAATGTTGAGAGGAATAGATAGGGTGGACTCTCAGAGGCTATTTCCCCGGGTTGAAATGGTCACTACGAGAGGACACAGATTTAAGGTGCGGGGAGGGAAGTACAGAGGTGATGTTAGGGGTAAGTTTTTCACTCAGAGGGTGGTGAGTGAATGGAATCGGCTGCCGTCGTCGGTGGTGGAGACGAACTCGCTGGGGTCTTTTAAAAGACTTCTGGATGAGTATATGGGGTTTAATGGGATTGGGGGTTATAGATAGGTCTATAGATTGGTGGGGTTGATGTGATCGGCGCAACTCGAGGGCCGAAGGGCCTGTTTGTGCTGTAATGTTCTATGTTCTATGTTCTATACAGCCGCAGCAAGACCTCCCTACTTTTATATTCTATCCCCTTCGCTATGAAGGCCAGCATCCCATTCGCCTTCCTGACCACCTGCTGCACCTGCAAGCTGGGTTTTTGCGACTCATGCACAAGGACCATGTCCTAACTAAACTAAAATAAACCTTCTGCCCTTACTCAGTCCGTCCCTACTCAACTAGATGCCTCTTCAATGTTGCTAATGTGCCTGCTTCCACCACCTCCTCTGGCAGCACGTTCCAGGTACCCACCACTCTCTGTATGCAAAATTTCCCCTTTACATCTCCCTTAAAATTCCCCCCTCTTAACTTGAACCTGTGCCCCCTTGCAGCTGGCATTTCCACCCTTGGAAAGAGCCTCTGACTATCCACCCTGTCTATGCCTCAAATTATGGAACTTTCTCCTTCCCTTGGTCAACACAATTGCCTGGAACTCTGCATTCACTGCTCAAGTACCTTGACATTGACATTCAGCTTGGTGCTAAATGTGGGGATGGGAGTAATAGACAGGTTTTGGGAGGGGGATGAACAGTGAAAAGGGGATCAAGAAAACAAGTCAATGTAGGTTGCATTTTACCCCACTTTCCAGCCGATCCCTAAAGCCCTCCACTCCGTCATCAATCAGAACTTTATCTGATTCAGCCTGGGATACATTCAGTGACCCAGTCTCCACTGCGCCCTGGGGGGAGAATTCCCGATGTGGGTATGCCGGCGTTGGACTGGCGTAAACACAGTAAAAAGTCTGACAACACCAATTATCAAATAAATCGGTTGGACTAAAACCTGGTGTTGTCAGACTTTTTACTGGGAGAATTCCCAACACTAACGATTCTCTGAGAGAAGAAATTTCTCTTCATTTCCATCTTAAATGGGAGATCCCTTATTCTGAATCTGTGTCCCCTCATCTTAGACTCCCCCACAATGGAAAACATTCACTCAGCATCTACCCTGTCAAGACTCCCTCAAGATTTTTGATTTGATCTGATTTATTATTGTCATACATATTACCATACGGTGAAAAGCATTGTTTCTTGCGCGCTACACAGACAGAGCATACTGTTCATAGAGAAGGAAACAAGAGAGTGCAGAATGTAGTGTTACAGTCATAGCTAAGACGTGGAAAAAGATCAACTTAATTCAAGGTCTCACAGCAACAGGGAAGAATCTGTTCTTGAGTCAGTTGGTATGTGACCTCAAATTTTTGTATCTTTTTCCCTACGGAAGAAGGTGGAAGAGAAAATGTCTGGGATGTGTGGGGTCCTTAGTTATGCTGGCTGCTTTGCTGAGACAGCGGGAAGTGTAGACAGAGTCAATGGAGGCTGGTTTGTGCAATGGCTTGGGTTACATTCACGACCTTTCGTAGTTCCTTGCGGTCTCAGGCAGAGCGAGGGCCTTACCAAGCTGTGATAAAGAACAAAGAACAACCCAGCACGGGAAACAGGCCCTTCGGCCCAACAAGCCCGCGCCGCCACATCACCCTACACCTATTCTACCCTGCATATCTACAAATAGAACCCCTCAAAACCAAAAACTCAAATGAGAGCATGCACCAGTAGTGCGTGAATTATGAAAAATTGTGGGTGTGCAGTGCTAATAGATACAAAAATGGAAAATAGCATGTAATGGGGCCAGTGATTTTCCAATAATCTGCCTACTTCAAATCAGCAAATTCTACCATGCGTCAACAAGTTGCATATAGAGATCACTGCTCTGAACACCACAGTTGAAAGATGTGTAGATTAAGTGGATTGGCCACGCTAAATTGCCCCTTAATGTTAAAGATGTGTAGGTTAAGTGGATTGACCATGCTAAATTGCCCCTTAGTGTCCAAAGATATGCAAGTTAGGTGGATTGGCCGTGCTAAATTGCCCCTTAACTTCCAAAGATGTACAGGTTAGATGGATTGGCAGGGTAAATGCACACGGTTACAAGGATAGGACAGGGAGGAACCTGGGTAAGAAGTGCTGTGGGAACACCGGTGCAGACTCAATGGGCTGAATGGCCTCCTTTGAAACTGTAAGGATTCTGCAAAATATCCTCTGAGGAGAAAATAGCATCACAATCTTGCTGATTAACAACGAAGCAGTGCAAGCACTCTCAGAAGTATTGCACAGGGTTGGGGATGAAGAGGGGACATGGGCCTTCCCTTGATGCTTCTGGTAATGCAGGGTGGGGGAAGGGAGGAAGAAGATGCAGCAAGACCAAACAGATGCTAGTTGCAGCATTGTGCACTTCATCATCGTAAAGTGAAAATGAAAGACCCAACTGCATTGCTATAGCGCCTTTCAGAACCTCAGGAGCCCAAAGAGCTTCACAAGCACAGTAATAGTTCCTCAAGTGTACTCACTGTTGTGATGTAGGAAACACAGCAGTTAATTTTTACACAGCAAGATCCCACAAACTGCAGTGTGCGAAAGACTCAGATAGTTTTCTGATGTTGACTGAGAGACTAATGTTGCTGCCAGGGACTACCCTCAGTACTGACCCTCTGACAGTGCAGCACTCCCTCAGTACTGACCCTCTGACAGTGCAGTACTCCCTCAGTACTGACTCTCTGACTGTGTAGCACTCCCGCAGTACTGACTCTCTGACTGTGTAGCACTCCCACAGTACTGACCCTCTGACAGTGCAGCAGTCCCTCAGTACTGACCCTCTGACTGTGTAGCACTCTTGCAGTACTGACCCTCTGACTGTGTAGCACTCCCGCAGTACTGACCCTCTGACTGTGTAGCACTCACGCATTACTGACCCTCTGACTGTGTAGCATTCCCGCAGTACTGACTCTCTGACTGTGTAGCACTCCCGCAGTACTGACCCTCTGACTGTGTAGCACTCCCGCAGTACTGACCCTCTGACTGTGTAGCACTCCCGCAATACTGACCCTCTGACTGTGTAGCACTCCCGCAGTACTGACCCTCTGACAGTGCAGCACTTCCTCAGTACTGACCCTCTGACTGTGCAGCACTCCCGCGGTACTGACCCTCTGACTGTGTAGCACTCCCGCAGTACTGACTCTCTGACTGTGTAGCACTCCCGCAGTACTGACCCTCTGACTGTGTAGCACTCCCGCAGTACTGCACTGGAGTGTTAGCCTGATCTTTTGATTGAGATTTGACTGAGCTTCCACTGCCTCTATGCTAGAGAATTCCAAAGATTCACAACCCTCCGTGTAAAGAAATTTCTCATCATCTCAATTCTAAATGAAATCCCTCTTATTTGAATTTGTGCCCCCTTTTCTTGACTGCCCGGCCAAGGGAAACATCTTACCTTTATCTTCCGTGTCTCCTTTTTTAAGTATTTTTAGGTTTCAATGAGATTTGGGAGATAGGATCTACAGACATTTAGAGTGGCAAAACTGATTAGGAACAGTCAGCATGGCTTCGTGAGTGGAAAATCATATCTCACAAATTTGATTGAGATTTTTGAAGGGGTAATCAAGAAGGTAGATGAGGGCAGTGTAGTCGACATTATCTACATGGACTTTAGCAAGGCCTTTGACAAGGTACCACATGGTAGGTTGTTGCATAACATTAAATCTCACAGGATCCAGGGTGAGGCCAATTGGTTACAAATTGGGTGGCACGGTAGCACAGTGGTTAGCACTGCTGCTTCACAGCTCCAAATACCGGGGTTCAGTGCCTACCTTGGGTCACTGTCTGTGTGGAGTTTGCACATTCTGCTCATGTCTTTCCTCCAGGTGCTCTGGTTTCCTCCCACTGTCCAAAGATGTGCAGGTTAGGTTGACTGATCATGCTAAAAATTATCCCAGAGATGCATAGGTTAGAGGGATTAGTGGGTAAATATGTAGAGATATGAGGGGAGGGCCTGGGTGGGATTGTGGTCGGTGCAGACTCAATGGGCTGAATGTCCTCCCTCTGTACTGTAGGATTTCTATGATTCTATGAAAATTGGCCGGACGACAGAAGACAGAGGCTGGTTGTAGAGGGTTGTTTTTCGAATTGGAGGCCTGCGACTAACAGCGTATCTCAGGGATTGGCGCTGGGTCCACTATTATTCGTCATTTATATTAATGATTTGGATGAGAATTTAGGAGGCATGGTTACTAAGTTTGCAGAATACACCACGATTGGTGGCATAGAGGACGGTGGAGAAGGTTATCTCGGATTGCAATGGGATCTTGATCAATTGGGCCAGTGGGCTGATGAAAGCTGGTGGAGTTTAATTTAGATAAATGTGAGCTGTTGCACTTTGGTAGATTGAACCAGGGCAGGACTTATTCAGTTAATGGTAGGGCATTCAGGATAGTTATAAAACAAAGAGATCTAGGGGTGCGGGTTCATAGCTCCTTGAAAGTGGAGTCACAGGTGGGCAAGGTGGTGAAGGCATTTGGCATACTTGGTTTCATCGGTCAGAACATTTAATACAAAAGTTGGGACATCTTGTTGAACTTGTACAAGGCATGTGTACAAGAACTGTGTATGGTTCTGGTTACCTTATTCTAGAAAGGATATTATTAAACTAGAAAGAGTGCAGAAAAGATTTATTGGGATGCTATCGAGACGTGATGGTTTGAGTAATAAGGAGAGGCTGGATAGACTGAGACTTTTTCCCTGGAGCATGGGAGGCTTAGGGGTGTTCTTATGGATGTCGCTCAAGTGGCATAGATCAGCTACTTAGTCAACATCTTTTCCCAAAGGGAGGGGAGTCTAAAACTAGAGGGCAGTGGTTTAAGATGAGAGGGAAGAGATATAAAAGGGTCCAGAGGGGAATTTTTTCACACAAAGGATGATGAGTGTCTGGGATGAGATGCCAGAGGTAGTAGTAGAAATGGGTACAACTTTGCCTTTTAAAAAGCATTTAAACAGTTACATGGATAAGGTTGGTGGAGAGGGATATGGGTCAAACATGGGCAACTGGGAATAGCATTATGGTAAAAACTGGGTGGACAAGTTGGGCCAAAGGGCCTGTTTCCATGCTGAATGCCTCTATGACTCTATGGGGTCACCTCTCATTCTTTGAAATTTTGGGGATTACAAGTCCACCTCCAAATTTTCAAAATCAAATGAAATACAACCCTCACTTGGACAATTGCTCCTTACAATTTAACCTTTGCAGTCCAAGTATTATTCTGATATATCTATGGTGCACTACCTGTCAACCCCAATACTAAGCTCATTGAGGAACCAGGGTAATGTTGATGATGAGAGTGCCCAAGTGTGATAATTTCATAACATAAGAAATAGGAGCAGTCATTCAGCCCCTCGAGTCTGGTCCAAAATTCAGTAAATCATGACCTGCTTGTGGCCTTTACCCCACTTTCCAGCTGATCCCTAAAACCCTCCACTCCGTCATCAATCAGAACTTTATCTGCGCCCTGGGGGGAGAATTCCCAACACTAATGATTCTCTGAGAGAAGAAATTTCTCTTCATTTCCATCTTAAATGGGAGATCAGCTTATTCTGAATCTGTGTCCCCTCATCTTAGACTCCCCCACGATGGAAAACATTCTCTCAGCATCTACCCTGTCAAGACTCCCTCAAGATTTTTGATTTGATCTGATTTATTATTGTCATACATATTACCATATGGTGAAAAGCATTGTTTCTTGCGCGCTACACAGACAGAGCATACTGTTCATAGAGAAGGAAACAAGAGAGTGCAGAATATAGTGTTACAGTCATAGCTAAGATGTGGAAAAAGATCAACTTAATTCAAGGTCTCACAGCAGCAGGGAAGAATCTGTTCTTGAGTCAGTTGGTATGTGACCTCAAATTTTTGTATCTTTTTCCCTACGGAAGAAGATGGAAGAGAAAATGTCTGGGATGTGTGGGGTCCTTAGTTATGCTGGCTGCTTTGCTGAGACAGCAGGATGTGTAGACAGAGTCAATGGAGGCTGGTTTGTGCAATGGCTTGGGTTACATTCACGACCTTTCGTACTTCCTTGCGGTCTCAGGCAGAGCGAGGGCCTTACCAAGCTGTGATAAAGAACAAAGAACAACCCAGCACGGGAAACAGGCCCTTCGGCCCAACAAGCCCGCGCCGCCACATCACCCTACACCTATTCTACACTGCGTATCTACAAATAGAACCCCTGACTTAGCCAGATTCAGGGGAGAATAGTGTCAATTTGGTAAAACCAATCAGCCTAAGAGCACATCTTTGGGGTGTGGGAGGAAACCGGAGCGCCCGGAGGAAACCCACGCATCCACAGGGAGAAGCACAAACTCCCACAGACACAGGCCCAAATCCATGTATCTGCACAGCTAGCAGTGCTAGTCACCGAGCTGTTGTGGCGCCCGTCTACCGGTCCAGGATCAAGCACACACACCGACATGAAGTACTAGGCCACTCCTGGAACCTCCAAGAGCAGCCCACGCACGACCCACCGTGTGAATGCCCCTCGTTTGACAACAAGGTGGACCTCCACCTGCGGAATAAAAAGACAAAAACGTTAATCACAAGCCTGCCTTTCCGGTGTCTCCCGAGGTTAGAACATAGAACATAGAACATTACAGCACAAACAGGCCCTTCGGCCCTCAAGTTGCGCCGATCGCATCAACCCCACCAATCTATAGACCTATCTATAACCCCCAATCCCATTAAACCCCATATACTCATCCAGAAGTCTTTTAAAAGACCCCAGCGAGTTCGCCTCCACCACCGACGACAGCAGCCGATTCCAATCACTCACTACCCTCTGAGTGAAAAACTTACCCCTAACATCACCTCTGTACTTCCCTCCCCGCACCTTAAATCTGTGTCCTCTCGTAGCGACCATTTCAACCCGGGGAAATAGCCTCTGAGAGTCCACCCTATCTATTCCTCTCAACATTTTATAAACTTCTATCAGGTCGCCTCTCAACCTTCGCCTCTCCAGGGAAAAGAGTCCCAGCTCCCTCAACCTATCTTCATAAGGCATGCCTCCCAGTCCAGGCAACATCCTTGTAAATCTCCTCTGCACCCTTTCAATAGCTTCTACGTCTTTCCTATAGTGAGGCGACCAGAACTGCGCACAGTACTCCAAATGAGGTCTGACGAGGGTCCTGTAAAGTTGCAGCATTACCTCCCGACTCCTAAACTCAATCCCTCGATTAATGAAGGCCAGTACACCATACGCCTTCTTGACCACCTCCTCCACCTGCGAGGCCGATTTAAGAGTCCTGTGAACCCGGACCCCGAGATCCTTCTGCTCTTCAACGCTACTAAGACCCCTGCCCTTAATAGTGTACTCGTTCATCCCGTTGGTTCTGCCGAAATGGACTACTACACATTTATCCGCGTTGAAGTCCATCTGCCACTTCTCCGCCCATTCCTGCATCCTATCTATGTCCTGCTGCAACTTTTGACATCCTTCCAGACCATCCACAACACCGCCGACCTTCGTGTCATCAGCGAACTTGCTAGCCCATCCCTCCACTTCCTCATCCAGGTCATTTATGAAAATGACAAACAACAAGGGTCCCAGAACAGATCCCTGGGGCACCCCACTGGTGACTGACCTCCATTCCGAAAAAGACCCATCCACAACCACTCTCTGCCTTCTGCAGGCAAGCCAGTTCTGGATCCACAAGGCCAAAGGCCCTTGGATCCCATGCCCTCCCACCTTCTCAAGAAGTCTTGCATGGGGGACCTTATCAAAAGCCTTGCTGAAGTCTATGTACACTACGTCCACGGCACTTCCTTCGTCAATGTGTTCAGTCACATTATCGAAGAACTCAACTAGGCTCGTAAGGCACAACCTGCCCTTGACAAATCCATGCTGACTATTCCTGATCATGTCAAACCTCTCCAAATGCTCGTAAATCTTGTCCCTCAGAAGCCTCTCCATCAGCTTACCAACCACTGAGGTCAGACTCACCGGGCGGTAATTTCCCGGGCTATCTCTGTTCCCTTTCTTGAAAATAGGGACTACATCCGCAATCCTCCAATCTTCCGGAACCTCTCCCGTCTCCATTGACGACGCAAAGATCATCGCCAAGGGCTCTGCAATCACTTCCCTGGCCTCCCACAGTATCCTGGGGTACATCCCATCTGGTCCCGGCGACTTATCTACCTTGATAGAATTCAAAAGTTCTAACACATCCTCCTCCTTAATGTCCACGTACTCAATCTTTTCCACCTGCTGCAAGTCCATAGCAAGATCTCCCAAATCAGCTTCCACTGTGAATACTGAGGCAAAGTACTCATTAAGCACCTCCGCCATTTCTTCTGGTTCTACACAGACCTTTCCCCCTTCATCTTTTATAGGTCCTATCCTTTCCCTTCTCACCCTTTTACCTTTCACATACTTATAGAAGGCCTTGGGATTTTCCTTAATCTTACCCGCCAAGGTCTTCTCATGACCCCTTCTGGCTCTCCTAATTTCCCTTTTAACCTCCTTTCTACAGTCCTTATATTCTTCAAGATCCTTAACCTCTCCTAGTTCCCTGAACCTTTTGTACACCTTCCTTTTCCTCCTGACTAGGTTCAACACAGCCTTCGTGCACCACGGTTCCCGCGACCTACCAAAACCCCCTTGCCTTATCGGAACATTGTCATGCAGAGCGCCAGACAAACATTCCTTGAATATCCGCCACCTTCCTTCGGTACTCTTCCCTAAGAATGCCTCCTTCCAGTTTATTTGTCCAAGTAACTTCCTGACTTCTTCGTATCTCCCCTTACTCCAGACAAACACCTTCCTAGCCTGTCTGATCCTATCTCGTTCCAATGCAATTGTGAAGGAGATAGAATTATGGTCACCATTCCCAAGATGCTCTCCTACCGAGAGATCCATCACCTGCCCTGGTTCATTCGCCAGTACCAGGTCAAGTACTGCCTCTCCGCTCATAGGCTTGTCCACATACTGTGTCAGGAAACCTTCCTGAACACACCTAACAAACTCCTCTCCAGCCGAACCCCTTACTCTAGGGATATTCCAGTCGATGTTTGGGAAATTGAAGTCTCCCATCACGACAACTCTGTTTTTAATACATTTCTCCAGAATCTGGTTCCCTATCTGCACTTCAACTTCCCTGTCACTATTGGGCGGCCTATAGAATACACCCAGCAAAGTTTTCGACCCTTTGCTGTTCGTAACTTCCACCCACAGAGACTCTGTAGAAAGTCCCTCCACGGCATCCTCTTTCTCTGCAGCCATGACACTGTCCCTTATTAACAGTGCCACTCCACCACCTCTTCTGCCAGCCTCCCTGTCCTTCCTGAAGCATCTGAAACCTGGCACCTGAAGTACCCAGTCCTGTCCCTGAGACATCCAAGTCTCCGTAATGGCCACCACATCACATTCCCAAGCAGCTATCCACGCCCTAAGCTCATCTACCTTATTTACTATACTCCTTGCATTAAAATATACACACTTCAGCCCCTCAGTCTGGGCATTTCCCTTCTCCACCCCCTGTCGAACCTCCCTCCCATGTTTCCTGCGGTCCTCCCTTACCTTTAAAGTATTAAAGCACATGCATTTCAAACCCTGCTCCGCCCCACCCCCACTACGCCGTGCCTTGCATTCCCCATCTATGCCCCCCTCCCTTTCACCCCCTCTACTCAATATCCCACCCCTTATTTAATAACCCTTATTTAATAACCCCTACCATAACCCTCCATCCTCGTTTCACTCATGTGCCTATCTAGCTGAACCTTAAACGAGTCCAACGTTCCCGCCTCCACCACCCTACTCGGTAGCGCGTTCCATACCCCCACAACTCTCTGCGTAAAGAACCTTCCTCTCATATCCAAATTATACCTCTCCCCCCTCGCCCTTAAATCATGTCCTCTTGTATTTGTAACCAATCTAGGGAGCAGTCTCTCACTATTGACTCTGTCTATTCCCTTCAGTATCTTATATACCTCTATCATGTCCCCCCTCAATCTCCGTCTTTCCAAGGAGAACAGTCCCAGTTTCTCCAACCTCTCCTCGTAACCCAGCCCCTCCGTGCCAGGCAACATCCTGGTAAACCTCCTGGTGATACAACCAGAAAGAATGCTTTCTATGGTGTTTCTGTAGAAGTTGGTGAGAGTCGTAGCTGACATGCCAAATTTCCTTGTACGTTTCAATAAAATCACCTTTTGATCTTCTAACCGGAGCTGAAGTGTTCCACCTCTGGATGAATAGAATTGGGCCTCGTCTAGTGAAGCAACCTGAAGGCTTAAGGAATGAGGTGGAGCAACAGGGGTGGGGATCACCACTGGATGATACTGGTTACACAACTCCAATGTGACTTCTGGGCTTGCACTCCACAAACTGTCATCAATTAAACATGGGATGGATCACTCAAATATAATTTTAAGGAGAAGCAATCAAAGCAAAGATGATCTAACCAAAGATGAAAATGTTTTCCCTGGCTGGGGAATCTACAGTAAGAAGCCTCACAACACCAGATTAAAATCCAACAGGTTTATTTGGTAGCAAAAGCTACCAAATCGAGAATCTAGAACCAGGGGACACAGTCTCAGGATATAGGGTAGGACTGAAATGGGGAAAAGTTTCTTCGGAGGCAGTCACGTCACTGAATGTATTCAAGAAAGAGACAGATACTTTTGTAGATTTTAATTAGTCTCACAACACCAGGTTAAAGTCCAACAAGGATTATTTGGTAGCACAAGCTTTTGGAGTGTTGCCCTTTCATCAGGTGAGTGATCAGCTCACCGGATGGAGGGGCAATGGTCCGAAAGCTCGTGCTACCAAATAAGCCTTGTTGGACTTTAACCTGGTGTTGTGAGACTGCTCACTGTGCCCACCCCAATCCAATGCTGGCAACTCCATGTCGTAGGTTTCAATGGTGCCAAGTATGGGGAATATGTGCTGGAATCCTCCGGCTGTTCATGCCAGCAGGATACCCTGCTGTAGGATGATGTCAGTGGGAATTCCCACTGACAACAGCGGGACCACGGAATCCCCGCCGCTAGCAAACAATATGCCACCTCCGAACGGTGGATAACACACGGCTGGGAGGCTGGAGAATCTCGCCCACGGTGTTGGGATCGAGGATCGGCCATGATCATATTGAAAGGTGACGGATCAGGCTCACAGGGGCGAATAGCTTACTCCTGCTATTAGTTTCTATGCTTCTGTGTTTCAAATGATGCTGTGAAGAGGGTGACATTTTCTGTACATGTAGTACATCTGTGTCGTAGTCACAAATCTCACCTGTCGCACCTTCTCTCTCTCTCTCTCTGTTGTGTGATGTAAACCTGTGGGGTGCAGCGCTGCCCCTGCAATTCATGCACGTTCAACAAGTTATTGTTCATGAAGACTTGCTGAAATGCATTTGGCTTGGACTGCTCTCCAAACAGCACTGCGCTAATTTAAAACAACCTTCACTTTTGGTGGATGTACATAATCGACAGATAAAAAGTTTATTTAGTTATTTTGTTCGTGTCACAAGTAGGTTTACAATAACAGCGCAATGAAGTTGCCGTGGGTATCCCCTAGTTGCCACGCTCCGGCGCCTGTTCGGATCCACTGAGGGAGAATTTAGCATAGCCAATAGAACATAGAACATAGAACATTACAGCACAAACAGGCCCTTCGGCCCTCGAGTTGCGCCGATCGCATCAACCCCACCAATCTATAGACCTATCTATAACCCCCAATCCCATTAAACCCCATATACTCATCCAGAAGTCTTTTAAAAGACCCCAGCGAGTTCGCCTCCACCACCGACGACAGCAGCCGATTCCAATCACTCACTACCCTCTGAGTGAAAAACTTACCCCTAACATCACCTCTGTACTTCCCTCCCCGCACCTTAAATCTGTGTCCTCTCGTAGCAACCACTTCAACCCGGGGAAATAGCCTCTGAGAGTCCACCCTATCTATTCCTCTCAACATTTTATAAACTTCTATCAGGTCGCCTCTCAACCTTCGCCTCTCCAGGGAAAAGAGTCCCAGCTCCCTCAACCTATCTTCATAAGGCATGCCTCCCAGTCCAGGCAACATCCTTGTAAATCTCAAAGAACAAAGAACAAAGAACAATCCAGCACGGGAAACAGGCCCTTCGGCCCAACGAGCCCGCGCCGCCACATCACCCTACACCTATTCTACCCTGCATGGCTACGAATGGAACCCTACTCAGTCAGATTCAGGGAAGAAATAGTGTCGATTTGGTAAAAACCGATTAGCCTGAGAGCACATTTTTGGGGTGTGGGAGGAAACCGGAGCGCCCGGAGGAAACCCACGCAACCACAGGGAGAACGAGCAAACTCCCACAGACACAGGCCCAAATCCATGTGCCTGCACAGCCAGCAGTGCTAGTCACTGAGCTGTTGCGGCGCCCATCTACCGGTCCAGGATCAAGCACACACACCGACACGAAGTTCTAGGCCACTCCTGGAACTTCCAAGAGCAGCCCAGGCACGACCCGCCGTGTGAATGCCCCTCGTTTGACACGAGGTGGACCTCCACCTGTGGAATAAAGTCAAAATATTAATCTTACAGCCTGCCTTTCCGGTGTCTCCCGAGGTTTAACCCTATTTAATATCCCCTACCATATCCCTCCATTCTCGTTTCACTCATGTGCCTATCTAACTGCATCTTAAAAGAGTCCAATGTTCCTGCCTCCACCACCCTACTCGGTAGCGCGTTCCAGACCCCTACAACTCTCTGCGTAAAGAACCTTCCTCTCACCTCCAAATTATACCTCTCCCCCCTCACCCTTAAATGATGACCTCTCGTGTTTGTATCCAGTCTAGGGAGCAGTCTCTCACTATTAACTCTATCCATTCCCTTCATTATCTTATATACTTCTATCATGTCCCCTCTCAATCTCCGCCTTTCCAAGGAGAATAGTCCCAGTTTCTTCAACCTCTCCTCGTAACCCAGTCCCCCCATGCCAGGCAACATCCTGGTAAACCTCCTCTGCACCCTTTCCAGAGACTCCACGTCCTTCCGGTAGTAAGGTGACCAGAACTGGACGCAGTACTCCAAATGCGGTCTAACCAACGTTCTGTACAACTGAAGCATTAGACAGCTTTTATACTCTATGCCCCTTCCTATAAAGGCCAACATCCCATAAGCCTTCCTAACGACCTTCTCCACTTGTGATGCAACCTTCATGGATTTGTGAACCTGCACTCCCAGGTCCCTCTGTATGTCAATACTCCTAATCGGCCTCCCTTTAATCTCATAGCTCCTCTCTGCATTATTCCGTCCAAAATGCATCACCTCGCATTTGTCAGGATTAAATGCCATCTGCCACCTATCTGCCCACTGCACCAACCTATCTATCTCCTCTGCACCCTTTCAATAGCTTCTACGTCTTTCCTATAGTGAGGCGACCAGAACTGCGCACAGTACTCCAAATGAGGCCTGACGAGGGTCCTGTAAAGTTGCAGCATTACCTCCCGACTCCTAAACTCAATCCCTCGATTAATGAAGGCCAGTACACCATACGCCTTCTTGACCACCTCCTCCACCTGCGAGGCCGATTTAAGAGTCGATTTGAGTGTACCCACCCAACACATCTTTCAGGCTGTGAGAGGAGCACTGGAGGAAACCCACACAGACACGGGGGGAACATGCAAGCTCCACACAGACAGTGATTCGAGGCTGGAATTGAACCCAGGTCCTTGGAGCTGTGAGGCACAGTAAGAAGTCTCACAACACCAGGTTTATTTGGCAGCACTAGCTTTGGTTACCATGTCGCCCTTAGTTACTTAACAACACAATCATGTTCATGATGGATTTAAGATCCTACTCCCACTTCAGAAACAAACTCTATGATTTGTTATATAGCGGTAAACATGTTGGCACAATGTGAGGGCAGTGCAGAACTCCTCCTGGCACAGCAGAACTAAGCAATAGGGTGGCACCAGTGGTTTTCCCAAAATGCTGGAACTCAGTAATGGACCTGAGTTTCAGAACAGAACTTTGTACTGATGTTGGGAAAATGCACAGCAAGTGGAAAAAGTAACCATGACGGAAGAGTACCACTCAGACAAAGACAGTCAGAACAACTGTACACATCTCTGGTGCGGCCGCACTTGGAGTTTTGTGTGTAGTTCTGGTCCCCACATTACAGGAAGGATGTGGAGGCTTTGGAGAGGGTGCAGAGGAGGTTTACCAGGATGTTGCCTGGTATGGAGGGGAGATCCTATGAGGAGAGACTGAGAGATTTGGGGTTGTTTTCACTGGAAAGAAGGCGGCTAAGAGGGGATCTCATTGAAACATATAAGATGATTAGAGGTTTAGACAGGGTAGATAGTGATAGCCTTTTTCCTAGGATGGAGAAAGCTAACACGAGGGGGCACGATTTTAAATTAAGGGGGGGTAGTTATAGGACAGATGTCAGGGGTAGGTTCTTTACCCAGAGGGTGGTGAGGGACTGGAATGCCCTGCCAGCTGCAGTTGTAAATGCACCTAGTTTGGGGGCGTTTAAAAGATCTGTGGATAGGTTTATGGATGAAAAGGGATTGGTTTAGGCTAGTGGGTCATTGTTTTGTAACTGGTCGGCGCAACATCGTGGGCCGAAGGGCCTGTTGTGCGCTGTAATGTTCTATGTTCTATCTATGTTCTAACAGATGATGAAGCAAGGACAGAAAGGGTCTTGGTCAGCAATGAGGTCAGTGATACTAGTTAGCATGCGTCACAGTGTTAAACCTGAGTCAGGCAACTGCCTCAGAATGCAAATCGACACTCTTTCACAACAGAGTTCCCCTTTCCACTAAAAAGCATTGTGAGGTTTTAGCTATAGAAGAACTACTTACAGTGTTCAGCTGTTCAAAACTCCCTGAACCAGCATAAATCCCAGATCAAGCACCAGTTTAAACTGGACTCTAAGTTGGTCATTGATACAACACTGCAGGTTCTGCTGGGTCGAAGATACTCGCTTGAGTTATAGGGAGAGATTGGCCACCCTGCAGTCCTTGGAACATAGGAGAATGAGAGGTGACCTTATTGAGGTGTAGAAAAGCTTCAGGGACATAGTTTGGAGGAAAGCACTTGGTCTTTTTTCCAGGGAAGGGGAATTGAAAACTAGAGGTTATAGGTTTAAGATGAGAGGGGAAAGATTTGAAAGGGATCTGAGGAGCAACTTCTTCACGCAGAGGGTGATGTGTTCATGGAATCAGTAGCCAGAGAAAGCGGCTGAGGCAGATATAATAGCAACATTTAAAAAGCGTTTGGATGAGTGCATGGATGGGAAAGGATTAGAGGGATATTGGCCAAACCCAGGCAATTGGAGCTTGCTGGAAGAGCAGCATGATCAGCTGGGCCAAGAAGGCCTGTTTGCGTGCTGTATTGCTCTATGACTCTGGACAAGAACAACATTAAGTAGTGCAGAACTCCTCCTGGCACAGCAGAACTAAGCAACAGGGTAGCACCAGTGGTTTTCCCAAAATGCTGGAATTCAGTAATGGACCTGAGTTTCAGAACAGAACTTTGTACTGATGTTGGGAAAATGCACAGCAAGTGGAAAAAGTAACCATGACGGAAGAGTACCACTCAGACAAAGACAGTCAGAACAACAGATGATGAAGCAAGGACAGAAAGGGTCTTGGTCAGCAATGAGGTCAGTGATACTAGTTAGCATGCGTCACAGTGCTAAACCTGAGTCAGGCAACTGCCTCAGAATGCAAATCGACACTCTTTCACAACAGAGTTCCCCTTTCCACTAAAAAGCAATGGAACACACTCTATCGATGCACTAGTCACCTCACTCATATCAGTTATTGTTCCTGTCTGACACTAGACAGGAATGGGTGCCATGGTACGGTACTGTAGCACAGTGGTTAGCACTGCCACTTCACCGCTCCGGGGTCCTGGGTCCGATTCTCGGCTCGGGCCACCATCCGTGTGGAGTTTGCACGTTCTCCTCATGTCTGCGTGGGTTTCCTCCGGGTACTCTGGTTTCCTCCCACAGTCCAAAGATGTGCGGGTTAGGTTGATTGGCCGTGCTAAGAAATTGCCCCTTAGTGTCCAGGGTAGTGGAGGTTAGAGGGATTAGTGAGCATAATATGTAGGGATACGGGGTTAGGGCCTGGGTGGGATTGTGTTTGGTGCAGACTCGATGGGCCGAAGGGCCTCTTTCTGCACTGTAAAGTTCTATGATCTATGAGTAGGCTATTTGGACCCCCAAGCCTGCTGCGCCATTCAATAAGCTCAGGGCTGATCTGCTTATGTTTCGAATTCTATATTCCCTGATAACCCATGATCCCCTTACCTAACAAGAATCTACCTACCTCCACCTTCAAAATATTCAGCGATCCCCCTCCAGCCCTCCACTGCCTTCTGAAGCAGAGTTCCAAAGACACACAACCTTCTGAGAGAAAGCAACTCTCTGCCTCCTCGTCCTAAAAGGACAATCCCTAATTTTAAAACAGTGCCCACATGTTCTGGACTCACCCACAACAGCCTGTGTGGAGTTTGCACATTCTCCTCGTGTCTGCGTGGGTTTTCTCCGGGTGCTCCGGTTTCCTCCCACAGTCCAAAGATGTGCGGGTTAGGTTCATTGGCTATGCTAAAATTGTCCCTTAGTGTCCTGGGATGTGTAGGTTAGAGGGATTAGCAGGTAAATGTGTAGGGATATGGGGATAGGGTCTGGGTGGGATTGTGTTCAGTGCAGACTCGATGGGCCGAAGGGCCTGTTTCTGCACTGTAGGGTTCTATGCTGGAAACATCCTTTCCATAGCCATCTTGTCAGTACCGTGAAGAGTCTTCAATCAAGTCACCCCCTCACTGTTCAAACCTCCAATAGAAACAAATTCAGCCTGTCTAATCTTTTCTTGCGAAACAAGCTGGTCACTGGAGCTATCAATCTAATAAACTCCCTCTGAACTGTGTCCAGCATAATTACATCCTTCCTCAAATAAGGAGGCCAAAGCTGCACACAGTATTGGAGAGGTGGGGCAGGATTTGTAGGCTGTGCTAGCCCCAAGTGCGGGAAATCCCACTTGAGGCCAACAGTCTGTGTTCCACCTGCTACAACTCCTGTGGCAGGCGGGACAGGAAATTCCACCCATGGTCTCAACTGATGTCATGCGTAACTAAAACATTGGGGTTCGTTACTCAGTGCCGCCCCCATCAGAAATCAGCACTTTGATGGACCATTGAAAGATCTGCTGATCTGCCGCGGGAATTTCTGGTCTCAGGATGGGCCTGGACTGGATAATCAATTCCCCTCTCCCCCCCTCCCCCCAGGTTTTGTGGTGTGGAGGGTGCAGAGATCCATCAACTTCACACCTCCATCCAAATGAAGCCTGGTCCTGTCACAACACAGCCAATTAATGCCCACATAAGGAACCCATCCCTCTGCCACTGCTGTTAACCTGGCAGAGATGGTTGGAAAGGGGGAGAGAAAGTGTGTGTGTGTGTGTGTGTGTGTGTGTGTGTGTGTGTGTGTGTGTGGGGTGGGGGATGTTGTGAGGGGATGGGGGGGGATGTATACTCATGATACAGGGAACACGACAACCTTTGTGGGCTTCTGGGCAGGTGGAAGGTGTTCCTTCATTGTACTCGGTGCCTGATCGAGGCATCAGGAAGTGGGGGATCTGGCAGAGGGCTGCTTAGAGCCAATGACCCCTCCTCATTGCTGATCCTGAAGCTGCAACTTCGCAACTGTGTCAGTCTAGAATATAGAACATAGAACATTACAGCGCAGTACAGGCCCTTCGGCCCTCAGTGTTGCGCTGACCAGTGGAACCAATCTAATGACCCTCTAACCTAAACTATTCCAATGTTATCCATATGCCTATCCACTGACCATTTGAACACCCTTAAAGTTGGCGAGTCCACACCTGCTGCAGGCAGGGCATTCCACACCCTTACTACCCTCTGAGTAAAGAACCTACCTCTGACATCCATCCTATAATTACCACCCCTCAATTTAAAGCTATGTCCCCTCTAGGGTCTAGGGCCAATTCTGGGCCTTGGGCTGATATACTAAGTATCTCCGCAGTTGCACTGCCAATCAGTGAAAAGCTACCAGAGTCTGATTGGTCGTCAGCCCTTGGTAGGTGGAACCTCTGCCCAGGGTCAGGGGGGAGGGGGGGTCCTTGATCCTGCGGGAGCGGGGTTATTTGTAATTCAAATGTAACGATAGTGCGATTCTATCCTGGAACCCCACAGCGACCTATACCACTGTCTCTGTGGAGTTTACAATTCTCCCTGAGTTTGAGTGGGTTCCTCCCACTGTAAAAAGGTGTGTGGGTTCGGTTGATTGGCCGTGGTAGCTTGTCCCTTCACATCAGGGGGATTATCAGGATAAATATATGGAGTTACGGGGATAGGACGTGGGTGGGATTGTTGTGTATGCAGACTCGATGGGCTTAATGGCCTTCTTCTGTATTGTAGGAATTCTATGATTCTATGCCCCCTCATGATTGACCCCCCCCCCCATTCTACTCTTTACTCACCCTGTTGTTTCCCCTCTTAATCTTATATACTTCAGTTATGTCCCCCCTCAGCCTTCTCTGCTCTAAAGAGAACAATCCATATAGCTCAAATGCTCCATCCCAGAACATCCTGGTCAACCTCATTTGCACCTTCCCTAGTGCTATCACGTCTTTCCAATAATGAGGCGACTGGAACTGCACACAGGCTGTGGCCTAACCAATGCTCCGTACAACTCCAATATTATCTGCTTGCTTTTATAGTCTATGCTGTGACTGATAAAAGCAAGTGTGCCATCTATCCTATTTGAGTGCTCTGCCACCTTCAGGGATCAGTGAATAATTACCCCAAGATCTATCTGTTCCTCTGAGCTTCCTAATGTCCCTCCATTCTTTAAATACTCCCTTGTCTTGTTATTTCTTCCAAAATTTGTCACATCGTAATTATCAGGGTTAAATACCATCTGGTCCTGCTCTGCCCATCTGACCAACCCAACTATATCTTCCTGTAACATAAACCTTCTTCATATTAACCACTCTACCAATCTCGCTGTCACCTGCAAACTTGCTTATCGTTCCCTCCTATATTGTATTATCCATATCATTTACGTATATAACAAACAATAAGGGTCCCAGAGCTGATCCTTGACTCAAACAGCCTTCTACCACCAGCCTTCTGCCCTATCACTGAGCCAGTTTCTGGTCCGTCTCACCAAGTTTCTCTGAATTTCATATGTTTTAACCATCTCAATCAGTCTCCCATGTAAGACCTTGTCAAAGGCTTTGCTAAAATCCACACAAACCACATCAACTGTACATCCCTCATCTCGACACTCGATTATATTTGTGAAAATTTCTACCAAATTTGTTAGGCATGACCTCCATCTGACAAAGCCATGCTGATGATCCTTAATTAACCCATGCCTTTCCACGTGGATATTAATTCTCTCCTTCAGTATTTTCTCCCTACTACTGACACGAGGCTCACCAGTCTGTAATTTCCTGGTTCATCTCTACCACCCGTCTTGAAAAGTGAAACCACATTAGCCATCTTCCAGTCCTCTGGCACTTCTCCAGAGTCATGATGTGGGTATGCCGGAGTTGGACTGGCGTAAACACAGTAAAAAGTCTGACAACACCAGGTTTTAGTCCAACCTATTTATTTGATAATATACTCACAAGCTTTCGGGGTTAGCCCATTCACCTGACGAAGGGGCTAACCCCGAAAGCTTGTGAGTATATTATCAAATAAATAGGTTGGACTAAAACCTGGTGTTGTCAGACGTTTTACTTCTCCAGAGGTCAGAGAGGAATTAAAAATTTGTGTCAGAGCCCTTGCAATTTCCTGTCTCACCATCCGCAGCAGCCTAGGATGCAATTCATCCGGACCAGAGGATTTGTCCATTTTTAAGCCCGCCAGATCTCCAATACCTCCCCTTTTCCTATGTCAAACTGCAAGTTCCTCACATTCCCTTTTCCAGAATTCCATACCTACGTTCTCCTTTTCCTCAGTGAAGACTGAAGAGTAACACCCTTTCAATATCCTGCAGCTTCACACGCAGATTATTGTCTTGCTCTCTAATGGCTCCTATTCTTTCCCTGATTAACTTTTCCTTTTAATGTATTTATAAAATATCTTGGGATTCTCCCTGATCTTGTTTTCAAGTCCTTTCACATGACCCCTTTTTGCTCTTCTAATTGCTTAATAAGTTCCTGCTTGCACTTCCTGTATTCATCCAGGGCACAGCTGAATTGCTGCTTTTGGGCCTTCTAAAAGTCTCTCTCTTCTTCATACAGTCCTGAATTGTTCAAGACATGCAGGGTTCCCCGAACTTATTGCTCTTACATTTCCCCCTCTAGGAAGCATATTGGACCTGTACTTTTCCCAACTCCTTTTTTGAATATTCCGCTGTAGACTTTCCTGGCAGGGAGCTGTTCCCATTCAACTTTGGTCAGAACCTACCTTATCTTAATAAAATCTGCCTTGCTCCAATCCAAAGCCATCTTTTGCAGGCTACCTTTCTCCTTATCCGTAATAAATTTGAACCGGACTGGATCGATCATTATTGCTAAAATGCTATCACATTGAACATTTGTCCGGCTTTGTTTCCCAGGAAAAAGTCTGACAACACCAGGTTTTAGTCCAACCGATTTATTTGATAGTAAACTCACAAGCTTTCGAGGGGACTCCCTCTTCGTCAGGTGAATGGAGAGTTCTGGCCTCGGACAGATTCCCAGGACCAGATCCAACACTGCTCCATCCCTTGTTGGGCCTTCTAAATATTGATACAAAAACTCCCCTGGAAACATTTCAAGAAATCCACCCCCTCTAAACTCTTAATACTATCCCAATTTATGTTGGAAAAGTTAATATCCCTTAGTATAATTGACCGATTACTACTCTTACACACTTCTGTGAACTGTCTATATATTTGCTCCTCTATTTCCAGCTGGCTCTTTGGGGCCTATAATACACTCCCAGTAATGTGGCGGCCCTCTTTATGTTCCTAAATTCTAACCACAAAGTCTTGTTTGAAGATCCTTCCAAGATATCATCTATCCTTATCGCAGTATTTGACTCCTTAACTAATAGTGCTGCACCAGTGTCTCGCCTAAACATCTTAAACTCTGGAATGTTGAGTTGCCAGTCCTGCCCTTCCTTCAGTCATGTTTCTGTGATGGCAAAAATATCACACTTCCATCAGTCAATCCTTACCTGATTTCACAAGAAAGGTTTAATTCCTTCACTCGGCAGTTTGGGACTCTTGGAATTTGCAGTTGTTATGGTTCAATTCAATGCAAACTGGCTGAGTTCACACCAAATGTCAGCATCAGTCATCACTTTTCACCAGCATTAATCACTCATTAATAGAAAAGAAAATGTCTGCACTCGAGACAGAGGAGAGGAAGACGTGTCATAACTTTAGTTAATCAAACATAGAACATAGAACACTACAGCACAAACAGGCCCTTCGGCCCACGAGTTGCGCCGATCACATCAACACCTACCAACCTACAGACCTATCTATAACCCTCAATCTCATTAAACTCATCCAGAAGTCTTTTAAAAGACCCCAGCGAGTTCGCCTCCACCACCACTGACGGCAGCCGATTCCATTCACTCACCACCCTCTGAGTGAAAAACTTACCCCTAACATCACTTCTGAACTTCCCTCCCTGCACCTTAAATCTGTGTCCTCTCGTAGCAACCATTTCAACCCGGGGAAATAGCCTCTGAGAGTCCACCCTATCTATTCCTCTCAACATTTTGTAAACTTCTATCAGGTCGTCTCTCAACCTTCGCCTCTCTAGGGAAAAGAGTCCCAGCTCCCTCAACCTAACTTCATAAGGCATGCCTCCCAGTCCAGGCAACATCCTTGTAAATCTCCTCTGTACCCTCTCAATAGCTTCTACATCTTTCCTATAGTGAGGCGACCAGAACTGCGCACAATACTCTAAATGAGGCCTGACAAGGGTCTTATAAACATCAACTCATATCCCAATGAGCTGGAGGCGAAGGGTCACCAGGTTCTCAGTAATGAGAAGTGTAGAGAAGCTCACTCTTATCTATTAATTCTAGCATTAATGTTCAGGCCATCCAGCCTTGCCTTACTCTCTTGACTCAACATTGCTGAATCTGCCTTGACTTGCATAATGCGTCTCTATTTTACAAATTTCTGTGTCCCCTCTCCCTGTCAGGCTAATTTAAATTCTTCCGCCCAACACTAGCGAACCTACCCACAAAGATGTTGGCCCCGATGTGGTTCAGGTGCTGACCATCCCACTTGTATATGTCCCACCTTCTCACTGATCCAGGAATCTAAAACCCTCCATCCTGCACCAAGCAGAAATCCAAAAAAGTAATCGGGTGAGCCTCGTCTGCTACAGATTTATTTTAGAATTCAAATTTAACTATCTGCAGCAGTGGGATTCCCACCTTGAATCCTTGAACATTACTCAAGGAATTTGTTTTGTGGTTTACCCAGTTCAGTGACCTCTATCACTAGGCCGCAGGAAGAACCTGATCCTGGGGGAGACCTTCCATTGCCCACTTAAGTACCTGGTTGGCACTTAATGCAGAGGACCTTTTGGAAAAGAGGTGAAGTATGACCGACCAGCTCCCGGTCACTGTAGAAAGCAAAGTGAAGGCAATGTCGGGAAGTAGGTAGCTGCTACTGTGTTAAGGGATACAATGAATCCACTATTAAAACCAAGGGGAAAGTGGAGATTGGGGGAGGAAGGACAGAGGAGACCATGACTAGAGGTGCACAGTAAGCAGCTCCATTGAGAATTACCAACTCAGAAGACAGCTTGGGACTCAAGCAAACCCCTTGAAGTTTCCTCCTTTGATTCCGTAATGATGGTTATGTGTCAAAAATGAACATAACCTGAAACGACAGTTACTGGACAGCTTGCTACAGGAAGAGAGCTTCGCTTTGATCCAGTCAATTGAAGGGATTTTTTTTATTTGCTCAGGGGATGTGGGATGTTGGTGGTTCAGCCAATATTCATTGCCCATCCCTAATTGTCCTTGAACTGAGTTTCTCGCTCCACCATTTCAGGGAGTTATTTCTGTGGGTCTGGAATCATGTGTAGGCCACACCAGGAGAGGTCGGCAGACTTCCTTCCCTGAAGGATATTGGTGAATCAGATGGGGCTTTCTGACAATCAACAATGTCATTTGTAGACGTTTAATTCCAGATTTTTACTGAATTCAATTTTCACCATTTGCCTTGGTGCGGTTCGAACCCGGGTCCCCAGAACATTACCCTAGGTCCCTGTCTGGATCAGAATTCCCACCTACCTGACGAAGGAACAACCAGTTCTGAAAGCAAGTGGTGTTTGCTACAAATAAACCTGTTGGACTTTAACCTGGTGTTGTGAGACTTCTTACTGTGTCTCTGTCTGGATTACCAGTCCAGCGACAATACCCCTGGTTTCAAAGATGCTGCCGCTGAATGACACAGCCATAATAGCCTTGATTCACTCAATATCTGAGTAAGGACTAGTTTTGGGGTGAATCACAAGAATTGGGATTGAGATTACTGAAAGCAGCAATCCCTGTTAATTGTATCTCCATGAAGACTTTGCTCAATAATATTATCTGCTGGAGAAAGTCACGCGACAACACGATGCACCTTAATCTGGGCTCAGACGGACAAAGTTGCGGTACCAAGGCCAGCAGAGACAGCAATGGCACAGATCGAGGAGAGATTTTCTTGTGATTGTGATCAATTTGCAATTTACAAAAACAGCCAAAATGTGACGACTATTGGAACGAATCACCATTCATCAGAATCAATAGTTCTCAAGCCGCTAAACTGCAAGTCTAAAAGAATACGATGAAAATTCCAAAAGACACCAAAGAAAAGGTGCCAGGAAAACTATTAGACCTGAAGATTGACAAACCCCCAGAACCTGATGATCTGCATGCTCGGGGTGTAAAAAAAGGGCTGCAGGGAGAGTAGAGGTATAATCTGCCAAACTTCAAGAGACTGAAAGGAAGGAACTACAGCCCAGTTAGCTGAACATCAATTGTGGGAAGTTGCTAGAATCCATTATTAAGGCAGTTAGAGCAGGAAATTTAGAAAATCATAATAAAACCAAGCAAAGTCAACGTGGCTTTGTGAAAGGAAAATGGAATTCAGCTAATTTATTAGAGTTCTTTGAGGAAGGAACAAGCAAAGTGGATAAAGAGGAACCTTTAGATGTGGTATACTTGGATTTTCAGAAGGCATTTGATAAAGTGCCACATCAAAGTGCCACATGGTGTAGTGAGTTACATTTGAGTAGGGATACAGAACTGGTTAGCTAACAAGAAGAGAGAAGGCTAAAATGGATCATTTTTGGATTAACTAGCCGTAACTAGTAGAGTGTTACAGGAATGTGCTTGGGCTTGAAATGTTTACAATCAATATCAATGACTTGGATGAAGGGACCAAATAAATGATAGCTAAATTTGCCATAACACAAAGCTAAGTGGGAAAGTAAGTTAACAAGAAGACATGGAGAGTCTGCAAAGGGACAGAGACAGGGAAGTGAGTGACTAAACAGTAAATGTGAAGGTGTCCACTTTGGCAGGAAGAATAGAAAAGCAGTAAACTATTGAAATGGAGAGAGATTGTACAACTCGGTGCTACAGAGGGATCTGGCTGTCCTGGGACATCAATCACAACAAGTTCGTCTGCAGCTCCAGCAAGTGATTAGGGAAACAAATGGAATGTTGGTGTTTATTACAAGGAGAATGGAATATAAAAATAGGGAAGTTTTACTGCAGCTGTACAGGGTGAAATCGCAATTCCAGCGTCAGTGACCCACTTACCCTCATTAATAGGACCCCTGGCAGCGTCTGCTTCATTAGAACCCTACAGTGCAGAAACAGGCCCTTCGGCCCATCGAGTCTGCACCAAACACAATCCCACACAGAACCTATCCCCATATCCCTACACATATAGATAAATCTGCATATAGATAAATCGAGCCTATATCCTTATTCAAACACCTTCCAGCACCCAGTTCAGGACTAAGACCCTGTCAGTAATGTGACCCATTATGTAACATCTAGTCCTTTGTCTCCCCTTTTTCATCTCAGTACTATAAGCTATGATGCAAATGTTGGATATTTATTGCAGCGCAGGATTCTCAGTTAGTTGACTGTGCTGGATCATAATTGTAATTCTCTCCACCCGACTCTGTAGTTAAGTGACGTAGATAAAGTATCCACAACAGCGCTGTAACTTTTTATAAGTTAATTCTTGCAGATTGGGTGCCACTGTGAAGGTCTCAGTTATTTGGTCTAAAGGCAGAATGGTTTCCCCCTGTCCCTATGTTTAGATTTAAGGGGCTAAGTAGCCTCCTCCTGTTTCTATGTTTAGATTCATGGGACCGAATGGCTTCCTTCTGTTTTCAATGTTTAGATTTAGGGGGCTAAATGGCCTCCTCCTGTCAGTATGTTTAAATTCAAGGGGCTGAATGGCCTCCTCCGGTTCCTGTGTTTAGAGTTAAGGGGCTGAATGGCTTCCTCCTGTTCCTATATTTAGATTCAAGGGGCAGAATGGCCTCTTCAAAGAACAGAGAAAAGTACAGCACAGAAGCAGGCCCTTTGGCCCTCCAAGCTGGACCAATCATGATGCCTGCCTGAAGTAAAACGGAATCTGTATCCTTCCATTCCCATCCTATTCATGTCCAGTTGCCGCTTAAATGCTGCTATCGTACCTGCTTCCACCACCGCGCCATGCAGTGCGTTTTCATAGAATCATAGAAACCCTACAGTGCAGAAAGAGGCCCTTCGGCCCATCACGTCTGCACCGAACACAATCCCACCCAGGCCCTACCCCCATATCCCTACATATTTACCCACTAATCCCTCTAACCTACACATCCCTGGACACTAAGGGGCAATTGATTCTGGCCAATCAACCTAACCCGCACATCTTTGGACTGTGGGAGGAAACCGGAGTACCCGGAGGAAACCCACGCAGACACGAGGAGAATGTGCAAACTCCACACAGACAGTGACCCGAGCCGGGAATCGAACCCAGGACCCTGGAGCTGTGAAGCAGCAGTGCTAACCACTGTGCTACCGTGCCATGTTTTCCAGACATTCACCACCTCATCTCTGTGAAAAACCTGTCTCACTCATCTTCTCTAAACTTTTCCCCTCGCACTTTAAACCTATGTCCCCTAAAACTTGACTTTTCTACCCTAGGAAAGAGTATCTGATTCTCCATTCTGTCCATGCCCCTCGTAATCTTATAGACCTCTATCAGGTCACCCCCTCAACCTCGGTCATTCCAGTGAGAACAAACCAAGTGTGCCCAACCTCTCCTCATAGCTAATAGCCTCCAGACCAGGCAACATCCTCATAAACCCTCTCCAAAGCATTCACATCCTTCTGATAGTGTGGCGACCAGAGTTGTACACAATATTCTAAGTGAGGTCTAACTAAGGTTTTGTACAAATGCAGCATGACCTGCCAATTTTTACACTCAATGCCTTCGGTTCTATGTTTAGAGTCAAGGGGATGAATGGCCTCCTCCTGTTTCTGTGCCTAGATTCGAGGGGCTGTGACGTCTGATATAGCTGACACAGATCAGAAAGCCAGTTCAAAGGTCAGTGCAGAGTCAGCGGTGTTCCAAACCTCGCTCCTCTAGTCTGCTGGTTCAGAGTGCACTAAGCTGAGACAGCGAACTTCACCTTTATCGAGTGTAAATCAGCAGAACTGCAGCCTTTAATCAATTTACAGGCAACTCCTTGAATATAATCATTGTTCGGTGAACCAATTCACTGATAATTTACAGTCTAATTATTACACCAGCTCATTCACTATTAGTTGCTAGCACAGCATCTTCTGCACCTTTTCTTCATACTCTGCGGAACACTATCAAGGAATGATGCAAAGTCTGAGACGGAGAACAAACAGTTACAGGCCTGTGCCTGGTCAATCCCAAGTGTCCAATTCCTTAACAAAAATTTCACCACAAAAACACACTGAAGAGCGCAATCAATAAGGTAGAGAAGGAAACCGGAAAGATTGTTTTGGAAGCAGTTCAGGGCAGGTTCAATCGATTAATACTTGGGATGATAGGAATGTAGGGGAAGGGCCATCTTTGAGGAAAAGTTGAACAGGTTGGGCCTGTACCTATTGGAGTTACAAAGATTGAGAGGTGATCTTATTGAAAAATGTAAGATCCTGAGGGGACTGGATAGGGTGGATGCTGAAAGGGTGTTTCCCCTTTGTGGGAGAGACCAGAACTCAGGAACACAGTTTAAAAATATGGGGATTCCCATTAGAGATAGAAATGAGAATTTTTTTTCTCATAGAATTGTAAATGAATATCCTTAAGGCAGATGTAGGCGGACTCCTAACTAATAAGGGAAACAAAGGTTACTGGGGGTTAGCAGAATGTGCAGTTTAGGCCACAATCCAATCAGCTATGATCTAATCAAATGTCAGATCAGGCTTGAGGGGCTGAATGGCCTTCTCTACTCATATTTTATACGTTCTTATGCATGTATGCATTCAGCCCAACTTTGAAAGAATTACCTAATTAATTGCACTCTTCTTATTCTTAGGCCCTTGTAAAATCTTTCCTTTCGATCCAACGTGTTTTCTGAAAAGTAAGTTAACGTGCTGTTGACAATGTGATGAGCGGGTTGGAGTTAACCGTGCACCCTGATTCCCTTCACTGTTTCCTAAAGGCAACTCGTTCAGCTCCTTCGTGTCTATTTAAAAAGCTCAGGATCCCTAAGCTCAATCTGAAACCATTTTGCCCGATGATTCCCCACGGGCAAATTGCCCATCCTTGAGCAATGCCAGTCTGTACCCAGAACGGGGCTGGGAGTTATACTACCAGATTGCTACCTCCCTCTAACAGCCTGAGCTGATGACAAAGTGGCATGATGCTACCTCAGTCTAGTAGTTATCTTTATGATCCTATAAATAACATCAAAGTTGGAACAAATGAAGGATTAATAGGTTCTTAATAACTCCTTTTCATGAGTCCAATTAATTATTAATCTATTGTTATGCAATATGCTTTTAAGGAACAGTTGACTAAGTAAATGAGGGAGAAAAGAATGGAAGGGTTTGCTTAACAGGGTTGGATGAAGTGGGATGGGAAGAGGGTGGTGTGGCGAATAAGACAAGAGAGAGAGAGAGAGAGAGAGCATTAGGCTGTCAGACCGAATGGCCTGTGTCTGTGCTGTAAGTTCCATTTAGAACATAGAACATAGAACATTACAGCGCAGAACAGGCCCTTCGGCCCACGATGTTGCGCCAACCAGTTACAAAACAATGACCCACTAGCCTAAACCAATCCCTTTTCATCCATAAACCTATCCACAGATCTCTTAAACGCCCCCAAACTAGGTGCATTTACAACTGCAGCTGGCAGGGCATTCCAGTCCCTCACCACCCTCTGGGTAAAGAACCTACCCCTGACATCTGTCCTATAACTACCCCCCCTTAATTTAAAATCGTGCCCCCTCGTGCTAGCTTTCTCCATCCTAGGAAAAAGGCTATCACTATCTACCCTGTCTAAACCTCTAATCATCTTATATGTTTCAATGAGATCCCCTCTTAGCCGCCTTCTTTCCAGCGAAAACAACCCCAAATCTCTCAATCTCTCCTCATAGGATCTCCCCTCCATACCAGGCAACATCCTGGTAAACCTCCTCTGCACCCTCTCCAAAGCCTCTACATCCTTCCTGTAATGTGGGGACCAGAACTGCACACAAAACTCCAAGTGCGGCCGCACCAGAGATGTGTACAGTTGCATCATGACGCTGCGACTCCTAAATTCAATCCCCCTACCAATAAACGCCAAGACTCCGTATGCCTTCTTAACAACCTTATCTACTTGATTCCCAACTTTCAGGGATCTATGTACACATACACCTAGATCCCTCTGCTCCTCCACACTATTCAAAGTCCTCCCGTTAGCCCTATACTCAACACATCTGTTATTCCTACCGAAATGAATTACCTCACACTTCTCCACATTAAACTCCATCCGCCATCTCTCAGCCCAGCTCTGCAACCTTTCTAAGTCATCCTGCAAACTATGACACCCTTCCTCACAATCTACCACACCTCCGACTTTGGTGTCATCAGCAAACTTACTAATCCACCCAACTATACCCTCATCCAGATCATTAATAAAAATTACAAATTTTTACAATTACAAATTTAACTGGGGCAGGCTCGAAGGGCCAGATGGCCTACTCCTGCTCCTATTTCTTATGTTCTTATGTTTTTATGTTCTTATGTTCTTTATAATTCTGCCCCCTCTGGGTCAGTGTCTACTTGCAGAGACTAAAAACATAGCAGTTAAATTGCACACAGTAAAATTCATTGAACAGCAATATGAAGGTAACCAGATTACTGTCTCAGTAATATTGATTATGGGATGAATATTGATCAGGATACTGGGGAGAACTCCCCTGCTCTTCTTCTAATAGGGCGTCATTTTTTTAATGTATTAATATATGATACGTGGGTATCACTGGCTGGGCCAGCATTTATTGCCCGTTCCAAATTGCCTTTGAATTGAATGCTTTGCTAGACCATTGCTCATCATTAGACTTTTACTGAAGTTAAATTTCACCATCTCCCATGGTGGGATTCAAACTTGGTTCTCCAGGCCTTGCCCTAGGTCTCTGCATTATTAGTCCAGTGAGAATACTACTATGCCAACGCCTCCCTGTAACATCACACCTGAGTATTGGTGCCTCTGACAGCGCAGCATTCCTGCACCAAGAATGTGAGCGAAACCCATTGGCTTCAATCCCACCTGTGAAGCAATGGGTTTATGTATCTTCCAGCTACGTCAATGGTCTTCATATTTTGTTAAGTTACGCAGGCTTGGATGGTTGTCACATTATGTGGTGTTAGTGTTTGAATGTTAACATATGGATATGAAGACGACGGATCACTGTTTGTGTGGAGTTTGCACGTTCTCATCGTGTCTGCGTGGGTTTCCTCCGGGTACTCCGGTTTCCTCCCACAGTCTGAAGATGTGCGGATTAGGTTGTTTGGCCATGCTAAGAAATTGCCCCTTAGTGTCTACGGATGCGTCGGTTAGAGGGATTAGTGGGTATAATATGTAGGGATATGGGGGTAGGGCCTGGGTGGGATTGTGTTCGGTGCAGACTCGATGGGCCGAAGGGCCTCTTTCTGCACTGTAGGGTTCTACGATCTATGATCTTGTCCACTCACTAACATAGGTGTTAATCCATTGGTTTGAAATAACAGCTCCTTCGAAATAAATAATAATGAATTTCCTCCCAAGAAGTTTGGGGCTTGTTTAATATGCACAGTTTAATCCTGAAGCTGCCACGATGTCTAGGAACTAACAAAATGTCCAGGAAATATCATTTCATGATGTACATTGATTAACTAAATTATTCTGAGTAAATTTCAAAATCTTGGCTACAGAAACTGATCAATACACACGTCATTGCAACGTCATTGCCTCCTTGATGGGCCACTGTTTAATCTCTCAAATTCAACATTCATCCGTCTGCTTTGTATGTCAAGTCTAGTGTGTCCACAAAGCGATCATTGCTTCACATTGTTGGCATTGACACATTCCAAGGTTGGAAAAATACTGCGATCTGAAGTCTGGAGCCTTTCCCTGTTTGTGGAAAAGTGCTTCCAAGTCAGAGGCCAGGCAGCATTCAGAGTTTTACCACCCCAGTCCTAATCAATCAACAGTACCTCCAGCTTTAAGAAGGAAAGAAAAAATTAACCCCTGAACACAGAGGTCTGGTGGCATAGTGGTTAGCACTGCTGCCTCACAGTGTCAGGGATCCGGGTTCAATTCCAGCGTGACAGTCTGTGTGGCGTTTGCAAGTTCTTCCCATGTCTGTGTGGGTTTCCTCCCACAGTTGAAACATGTGAAGGTTAGATGGATTGATCATGCTCAATTGCCCCTTAGTGTCCGAAGATGTGCAGGTTACGTGGGATTGGTAAGATAAGGTAAGATGCTCATTGGGAGAATCAGTGCAGACCTAATGGGCCAAAGGCCAAATCCCTGCATTGTAGGGATTCTATGGATTATACAGTCATTGAGTTTGCAGCATGGAAACAGACCCTTTGGCCCAACTTGTCCATGCCACCTTTTTTTTAAACCCTTAAGCTAATCCCAATTGTCTGCATTTGGCCCATATCCCTCTATACCCATCTCACCCATGTAACTGTCTGAATGTTTGTTAAAAGACAAAATTGTATCCACCTCTACTACTACCTCTGGCAGCTTGTTCCAGACATTCACCACCCTCTGTGTGAAAAAATTGCCCCTCTGGACACTTTTATATCTCTCCCCTCTCACCTTAAATCTATGCCTTCTAGTTTTAGACTCGCCTAACTTTGGGAAAAGATATTGACTCTCTAGCTGATCTGTGCCCCTATTATTTTATAGACCTCTATAAGATCGCCCTCAGCCTTCTATGCTCCAGAGAAAAAGTCCCAGTCTATCCAGCCTCTCATAATTCAAACCATCAAGTCCCTATAACATCCTAATAAATCTTTTCTGCACTCTTTCTATTTAATAATATCCTTTCTATAATAGATGACCAGAACTGTGCACAGTATTCCAAGTGAGGCTTTACTAACGTCTTGTACAATTTCAGCAAGACATCCCAACTCCTCTATTCAATGCTCTGACCAATGAAACCATACATGCTGAATGCTTTCTTCACCACTCTGTCCACCTGTAATTCCACTTTCAAGGATCTGTACCCCTAGATCTCCTTATTCTGTAATTTTCCACAATGACCTATCAAGACTTGCCCTGGTTCAATCTACCAAAATGCATCACTTCACAATTATCTAAATTAAACTCCATCTGCCATTTGTTAGTCCACTGGCCCAATTGATCAAGGTCCCATTGCAATCCGAGATAATCTTCTTCACTGTCCACTATGCATCTGCAAACTTACTAATCATGCCCCTTCTATTCTCATCCAAATCACCAATATAAATGACAAATGACAGTGGAAACTGAGGCACACCACTGGTCACAGACCTTCAGTTTAAAAAAGCACCCCTCTACAATACTCTCTGGCTTCTGTCATCAAGCCAATTTTGTATCCATTTAGCTACCTCACCCTGCATCCCATGAGATTTAACCTTATGCCACAACCTACTATGTGGTACCTTGTCAAAGGCCTTGCTAAAGTCCATGTAGACAAATCAATTGCACTACCCTCATCTACCTTCTTGGTTACCCCTTCAGCTACCTTTCAGCTGCCTTCTCCTTTTCTAGATGTCGCAAAGCACTTTACAACTGGTAGTCACTACTGTAATGCAGGCAATCAATTTGCACACAGCAAGATCCCACGAACAGCAATGTGGCAATCTGCATTTGGGGTGTTGTCAGAGGGATATGTATGGCTCAGAACACCTGGAGGTCTCAGATCTGCTGCATCCAGTTGAGGAGACAGGCTGGGCCTCAGATTCATATTGCTCTAAAGGCTAGTGTGTACTTTATCAGGACGACCTGCCTGCATTGGTGTACTCAGGTCATTGGAAGAGGCTGGAGTCCATAATCTCATAGCTCCAGCAGCTTGAGCACTACCCACTGTAGGGTCACTGTAGAGAAAATGATCATCTCAACCCATACCCACCATTTCCAACCTGACACTCATCTAATTCTCTGTCAAAGACACGCCATGAATTGCTTCACTAGGACTGTCTTCTATTTACTAAGTAATGGTGGAACATTCCCTTGTTTCTGCTGGTTAAAACCAGAACAAAATACAAGTTACATAGACATAAGTTCGGACATTATTAACCTGGAGTTCTCATGATGAGAGAGGCCTTGGGCAGAAGAGGGCAGGACAGTAACGAGATCGTGCACCCCAGACCTCACCACCCTGTACTGTTCCAAAGATCTGTGAGATGAGGATCAGCCTGATCAGTCACATGAAGACTCAGAGCAAACGGCCGTCACCCTGTGTGGACGTCATCCTCAAATCAGAAGGCAGCCAACAATAATGACACGTTTATGAAGAAGAAGCATTCTGCAATTTGTTTAATGTATTGGCCACAGTTTGAGTGCTACACCCCAGCACGGTACTGAGGGAGTGCTGCAGTGTTGGAGGGGCTGCTTTTTGGATGAGGCATTAAACCAAGATGCTCATCTATCTCTTCCAGGCGACATAAAGGTTAACCCCTCCCCTCCTGTAGAGGAGCAGGAGGAGTTCTATCCCAGTGAGTGGCCAATACTTAACTCCCAAACCCATATTGCTGAAAGTGATTCACTGGTTATTTATCTTACTGGCACCCATGGGATCCTACTGTGCACAAATTGGCTTACACATTACAATGGTGACAGACTTCAACAAAGTGCCTGCAAAGCTCTCGGAGGCCCTTTGAGGATATGAAAGGCAATGTCAAATTGTAAGTGTTTTTGCCAGTCACACCCTGGTGTTCTCTCCCTCTCTCTTCTAGTGCCATGTCCTGCTTTACTTCACAATGTTTTCACACCGACAGGTCTCTTGCCAATTCCTGCCCGTCCAACATCCCACCCCTTCCAGTGGTTCAATCTCCGTCCTTGCGTTTGTGCCTACCCCACCTTCCAGCCTTCCATCTCTCTCCGTGAAGTGGAGGTCATGTCATTTGCACAGAAGGTCCACTCTGGGGAGTCTGACACAACTGTCAGGCTGACACTAACTCAGGCTGTGTCTTTGCACAAAGTATCTGTTTTGGTAGAGTTTGTCCTGTGATCTATTTGTCCAGTGATATGCTCAATGAACTATTAAACAAACTCATGTACAACGACTTGAAAATTGACTCATTTTATCAGAAGTCCATACAAGTTGAATTTTAGTGAACCTGCAAACTTGTTTACAGGAATCTAACAGTACCAGGGAGCACTGTGTTGAATTATTGACCCTGTTCAGGAGTTCTTACACCCAAAGTGATATGTTCTCCAGTATCTTTGCTTATCTTTAGCCTGTGATTAGACTAGGTGAAAATTTCCATCTATATTAGGGCTGCTTTGTGGCACAGTGGTTAGCACTGCTACCTCACAGCTCCTCATCTCACTCTCCTTCAATCACCCTAACCCTCCTTAACCCAACTGCCCCTGAATTCCCCCACTCCTCTGCGATCCCCTATTCTCCCTCGATCCCTGACTCTCATTAGCTTTGGTAAGCGATGCCTCAATGCATTGTTGTGTTACACTGCAGCAGCAGCAGTAATGCAGCAGCACCATCACAGCCAGGGCCCATAATCTCTTCGTCCTCCCTCATTCTCTCATCATTTTTCCCCCCCACTCACTCCCACATTCCTCCTGACCTCTCCCTATCTCTCTGAAGCTGTTGTTTTAAATTCAGGCTCCGCGTTCCTCTGGCTGATAGGATTGGAAATTGGACTGATTCATGAAGAGGGCAGGTTTTAGATTGAATTCTAAGTCTGTTTCCTGAAGGCACAGAAGCTCCTGGTCTATTCTGGGAACCAGCTGCTTTTCTCCATCTCGTCCAACATCTGGCAGGTGCTGAGTAACCAAAATCACTTCAGCATTAAATCCGTTCTGTGACGTGCGGACACTAATACCCCAGTAATACGCACGGCTCAATGATTAAAAGTCTCAAATCCCAAAACATGAGGTTGGTGTACGTGCCACCGACAGGATTAGCATGTCTCGGTCCCAGGGCCACACGGTGTAAACAAAATGACTTGCATTTATACAGCACCTTTCGCCCTCCATGGGTGTCCCAGTGCACATTACAGCCAATGTAACTCTTTTAGAGGAAGCACAACAGCTCATTTGTGCACAGCAAGATCCCAAGATAGCAATGTGCTACTCAAAGAGGTAATGTGCGTTTTGTTTTTTTTGGGTGATGCTGGTTTGGCTGAGGAGGATTCCCCTTCCAGCAGTGTTGCTGAACCTGTTATGTCCACCTCAGGGGGCCTGACCTCAGACAGCTCCGCACTCTCTCTGTACCGCACTGGGAGGATCAGCCCGTGTTTGACCAGACTCCCTGGAGTCCCTGTCTTGAACACACACACAGCCCCCTGACTCAGTAAATACTTAGCGCCAAAGCCAGGGCTGGTGCTAAAAGTGGTGGGAACAAATATCGACTTCTTTGGCTTTACGAGGCACCCCTTGGGCTGAGGAGAGTAAACACTGAATCAAACTGAACTCTGGCCCCTCACCGACCCTCACCCACACCCGGCAATGGCTGTCCTTGAACCTGCCCTGTGTCAGCCGGGGGGGGGGGGGGCTGTGACAGCGAGTCACACTCCTTTCTCCCGTGCTCTCAAACCCCTAGACCGGAGGGCTGAGCACAAAATCCAGGGTCTACATTCACTGGCACCACAACGGGTCATCTGCTCGTTTATCACCTGCATCACTTGCGTGGGATGCAGCCGTGTGCGGGATCTTGCCGTGTGTTGGATCTTGCTGTGCGTGAGCTCTTGACATGGGTGGGATCTCGCTGTGCGTGGGATCTTGCTGGCTTGCCATTTGGCTGCTGTGTTCTTTAGGCCGCACTTCACAAGTACTTCAGTGACTGCCTGTCGCTTTGGTGTTACAGGAAGATCAAGTCTTTCCTTGGTGCCCCTGTGCTTTAGAACATAGAACATAGAACCCTACAGTGCAGAAACAGGCCCTTCGGCCCATCGAGTCTGCACCGAACACAATCCCACCCAGACCCTATCCCCATATCCCTACACATTTACCTGCTAATCCCTCTAACCTACACATCCCAGGACACTAAGGGGCAATTTTAGCATAGCCAATGAACCTAACCCGCACATCTTTGGACTGTGGGAGGAAACCGGAGCACCCGGAGAAAACCCACGCAGACATGAGGAGAATGTGCAAACTCCACACAGGCAGTGACCCGAGCCGGGAATCGAACCCAGGACCCTGGAGCTGTGAAGCAGCAGTGCTAACCACTGTGCTACCGTGCCGCCCAGACAGTCTCTCCACGGTTCGGCAGCACGGTTCATGGACACTATTCCCGACAACCCGGGACTGACGGAACGCCTCACCTCCCATTGACCTTACCATAGCTAGCTCAGGTTTAACATAGGGAACATGTTTCTACCTCTGGCAGAGTCCGAAACAAGACTATAAAGGGAGGACGCGAGAAATGGATATACCGACGGGGTTAACCTGACAAAGGGGGCTGGGGTGGAACATAAACATTTAGTGCAGAGCTGGTGGACAGAACAGCCTGTGCTCGCACTCTATGTCCCCGTCTAATTCCTCGTAATGATCCGCCATTCTATTGTAGGCTGTGGTGTAGTAACCAATTCAGGTTCCTTGGAAAACCTTGTGGGGGCTGTAGGTCACTGAGTTTGATTTCCAGGAATACAGGATTCCCGGAATGAGTCAGCCCTGTTGGGTGAGGCCAGAGCTCCTCCTGGTGATGATCTGGCTCCCTGCAGGAGCAGCCCCAGAGCTGACACAAGACCAAGCACACTCCACGTGTTCATCCCCAGCACAGTAAGAAGCCTCGCAACACCAGGTTCATCCCCAACACCCTCCCGGAGTGCAAACTCACCCCCTTTGTGATCGCACCGGGGCTGGAGGGCATTACTTAGGGGCAGCCGACAAAACGTACGCAAACGCGGCCCAGCCCAACGAGATGCGCCTTTGGAAGCCACAACTGTAACCTGGAAAAGTGGCAGCCAACCGGCGCACAGCAAGATCCCACAAACAGCACTGAGGTAACTTATCAGCTAAACTGGATTACTGATGACAGCTGAGGGATGAATGTTGCCCAGGGTACCGGGGAGAACACTTAGAACCCTACAGTGCAGAAACAGGCCCTTCGGCCCATCGAGTCTGCACCGAACACAATCCCACCCAGACCCTATCCCCATATCCCTACACATTTTACCTGCTAATCCCTCTAACCTACACATCCCAGGACACTAAGGGGCAATTTTAGCATAGCCAATGAACCTAACCCGCACATCTTTGGACTGTGGGAGGAAACCGGAGCACCCGGAGAAAACCCACGCAGACACGAGGAGAATGTGCAAACTCCACACAGGCAGTGACCTGAGCCGGGAATCGAACCCAGGACCCTGGAGCTGTGAAGCAGCAGTGCTAACCACTGTGCTACTGTGCCGCCCCAATTTCTTCCAAATAATTCCCACCGGATCTTTACATTCACCCAAGAGCGCAAGTGGGGTTTCGACCTCACTGGTAGAGAAGACAGCACCTCTGTAGCAGTGCAAGACACAGCCTCAAGATAAAGGGGGGGAGTGCAGTTTAGAACGGAGTTGAGGAGGAACTTCTTCACTCAGAGGGTGGTGAATCTCTGGAATTCTCTGCCCGTTGAAGTGGTGGAGGCTGCCTCGCTAAATATATTTAAGACGCGGGTAGATAGGTTTCTGATAGACAAGGGAATTAAGGGTTATGGGGAGAAAGCGGGAAAGTGGAACTGATCCACTTCAGATCAGCCATGATCTTATTGAATGGCGGGGCAGGCTCGAAGGGCTAGATGGCCCACTCCTGCTCCTATTTCTTATGTTCTTATGCAACACTCCTTCATGGAGTTCGGTTACAAGTGGTGTGCCTCAGGGATCTGTTTTGGGGCCACTGCTGTTTGTAATTTTTATTAATGATCTGGATGAGGGTATAGTTGGGTGGATTAGTAAGTTTGCTGATGACACCAAAGTCGGAGGTGTGGTAGATTGTGAGGAAGGGTGTCATAGTTTGCAGGATGACTTAGAAAGGTTGCAGAGCTGGGCTGAGAGGTGGCGAATGGAGTTTAATGTGGAGAAGTGTGAGGTAATTCATTTCGGTAGGAATAACAGATGTGTTGAGTATAGGGCTAACGGGAGGACTTTGAATAGTGTGGAGGAGCAGAGGGATCTAGGTGTATGTGTACATAGATCCCTGAAAGTTGGGAATCAAGTAGATAAAGTTGTTAAGAAGGCATACGGAGTTTTGGCATTTATTGGTAGGGGGATTGAATTTAGGAGTCGTAGCGTCATGATGCAACTGTACACATCTCTGGTGCGGCCGCACTTGGAGTTTTGTGTGCAGTTCTGGTCCCCACATTACAAGAAGGATGTAGAGGCTTTGGAGAGGGTGCAGAGGAGGTTTACCAGGATGTTGCCTGGTATGGAGGGGAGATCCTATGAGGAGAGATTGAGTGATTTGGGGTTGTTTTCGCTGGAAAGAAGGCGGCTAAGAGGGGATCTCATTGAAACATATAAGATGATTAGAGGTTTAGACAGGGTAGATAGTGATAGCCTTTTTCCTAGGATGGAGAAAGCTAACACGAGGGGGCACGATTTTAAATTAAGGGGGGGTAGTTATAGGACAGATGTCAGGGGTAGGTTCTTTACCCAGAGGGTGGTGAGGGACTGGAATGCCCTGCCAGCTGCAGTTGTGAATGCACCTAGTTTGGGGGCGTTTAAAAGATCTGTGGATAGGTTTATGGATGAAAAGGGATTGGTTTAGGCTAGTGGGTCATTGTTTTGTAACTGGTCGGCGCAACATCGTGGGCCGAAGGGCCTGTTCTGCGCTGTAATGTTCTATGTTCTATGTTCTATGTTCAGTACTTGTGCCCAAGTCTCCAGGGTGGGAATTGAACGCACAAGAGTGCGACCCACTAACCCACCAAGTGGATGATAAGCATCTCCTGGCTGATCACAATGCAGATTCTGTCCATCACGAAGCACAATGGATTTGATCTTCAAAGCAGCTCCAGTTGTATGTATGTAAGGTGTACGCCTTTAAGAGGACGGGTCAGGTGAACCTGGATGAGTGGGGGTGGGGGAGATGTTGAGGGGGTGACCTTCGTGAGAATCTGCCCCTACAGGCAGTTGAGGGCTGGAGTGCGAGTAGTTCATTCAATAAACCCTTGTTTGTTCCTGCGACTTATATCCCTGTGAGTTCTCTTAGAAATCATAGAAACCCTACAGTGCAGAAAGAGGCCATTTGGCCCATCAAGTCTGCACTGACCACAACTTTGGAATTAAACCCTTTGTAGTGTTCGATTTAAGATCAAGAGAAAAGCAGAGAGCAGCAGCAACCTTTATTCTCTGTTCGCACTCTATTCCATATAAAGGCATTCGACTCTATCACCCCAGGAGGGGTCATGGAGCACCCTCCTCACAAAGCGACCATCAGAAATTCATTACCATCCCTCCACATGCTGCACAATGATGTGCAAACCATGATCCTCACCAATAGCCCTGTCACAGACCCAACGAGCGCAAACTGGGGCCCAGCAAGGCTGCGGCATCAATCCCAGTCTCTTTCCACCTTCATCACTCTGCTCCATCCCCGTACTGCTCCCCACTAGAACATAGAACATAGAACATAGAACATTACAGCACAAACAGGCCCTTCGGCCCTCGAGTTGCGCCGATCGCATCAACCCCACCAATCTATAGACCTATCTATAACCCCCAATCCCATTAAACCCCATATACTCATCCAGAAGTCTTTTAAAAGACCCCAGCGAGTTCGCCTCCACCACCGACGACGGCAGCCGATTCCAATCACTCACCACCCTCTGAGTGAAAAACTTACCCCTAACATCACCTCTGTACCTCCCTCCCCGCACCTTAAATCTGTGTCCCCTCGTAGCGACCATTTCAACCCGGGGAAATAGCCTCTGAGAGTCCACCCTATCTATTCCTCTCAACATTTTATAAACTTCTATCAGGTCGCCTCTCAACCTTCGCCTCTCCAGGGAAAAGAGTCCCAGCTCCCTCAACCTATCTTCATAAGGCATGCCTCCCAGTCCAGGCAACATCCTTGTAAATCTCCTCTGCACCCTTTCAATAGCTTCTACATCTTTCCTATAGTGAGGCGACCAGAACTGCGCACAGTACTCCAAATGAGGCCTGACAAGGGTCCTGTAAAGTTGCAGCATTACCTCCCGACTCCTAAACTCAATCCCTCGATTAATGAAGGCCAGTACACCATACGCCTTCTTGACCACCTCCTCCACCTGCGAGGCCGATTTAAGAGTCCTGTGAACCCGGACCCCGAGATCCTTCTGCTCTTCAACGCTACTAAGACCCCTGCCCTTAATAGTGTACTCGTTCATCCCATTGGTTCTGCCGAAATGGACTACTACACATTTATCCGCGTTGAAGTCCATCTGCCACTTCTCCGCCCATTCCTGCATCCTATCTATGTCCTGCTGCAACTTTTGACATCCTTCCAGACCATCCACAACACCGCCGACCTTCGTGTCATCAGCGAACTAGAGTGCAGCTATTCTACACAACTACTCAACGCAGTCCAGAACCAAGATCACCTCAACTTCTGTCATTAAGCTGCTGTGGGCTGGTGACATTTGACTATAGCATAGGAAAATAATTTAAGCTAGCTTTTGAAAAATCTGCCTCACAGCGACAGGGATCCAGGTTCGATTCCCAGCTTGCATCACTGTGAGGAGTTTGCACATTCTTCCCGTGTCTGCATGGGTTTCCTCTGGGTGCTCCGGTTTCCTCCCACACTCCAAAAATGGATTGGCCAAGGTAAATTGCCTCTAAGTGTCTCGAGATGTGAAGGTTAGGGGGATTATCAGGGTAAATACATGGAATTCCGGGGATAGGGTCAGGGTAAGATGCTCTATCAGAGAATCAGTGTAGACTCAATGGGCCAAATGGCCTTCTTCTCTACAGTAAAAAGTCTGACAACACCAGCTTTAGTTTACCCCAGTCCAACGCCGGCATATCCACATCACTTCTTCTCTACGACAGAGATTCTATGAAAAAGCTAGAACTCTTACTTTTCCTTAATGTGGCATTAAATTGGAGAAAAACAATTTTCCAGCTGCTTACTAGTCAGCTCTCTGCCCGGTACCCTCTATTCCTGCAGCCGGTCAAGACCACTCTCTGAAGATGAAAGAGTTAGAAAGCAAAAAGCACCCCTTATCTCTTTGCACCGAACTCCCACTTTGTTCCAAATTCCCACACTCGCTCTGGCTGTTCTCACTCGGGACGTGCTCCCTTCCAATTTTTGTGTGCAAATCTTAAGCACACACTCGGGGACAAGCTGCAATCTAACGTCAATGCATTAATGGAAACCTATAAAAGAATGGGTCTTAGCTGTAGCCCCCCCCCCCCCACCCCTCCTCCACTGTGATTATCAAGATCCACAATGAACCATTAAACAACGTGGATTATCTCTAGTGCCTTGGGAACCTCGCCTCAGCAAGGACTGATACCAACAGTGAAGATCTGAAACACAGCGACCAAACTCATGGCCACCATGTTATCGGCCCTCCTGTATGTGTCAGTGACTTGGACAACATACAGCACTCCTGGTGAGGAGAGTCCAGAACAACGGGCAGAACCTCATATAAGAACATAAGAACAGAAGAAATAGGAGCAGGAGTAGGCCATCTGGCCCTTCGAGCCTGCCCCGCCATTCAATAAGATCATGGCTGATCTGTCGTGGCTCAGTTCCACATTCCCGCCCTCTCCCCATAACCCTTAATCCCCTCTCTTATCAAAAACCCATCAACCCGTTTCTTAAAAATATTTAGCGAGGCAGCCTCCACCACCTCAACGGGCAGAGAATTCCAGAGATTCACCACCCTTTGAGTGAAGAAGTTCCTCCTCAACTCCGTTCTAAACCGCCTCCCCTTTATCTTGAGGCCAGGCCAGGCCACTCAAGTTGATGTCAGGAAGCATGTCCTCACACAGAGAAGAGAGAAAAGCTGGAACTCTCTCTCCACAACAGGTGCTGGATGCCAGGATGGGTTTAGAAATGAGATTGATGGATTTGGTTGGAATGAAGTTTGTGAGTGTTCTTGAACCAAAGTATGACTAAGACACAGATCAGGACAGGTCTGAGGAGCTGAATGGCCTCCTCCTGTTCCGAATGTCCCTGTGGGTCCTAACTCTGGAATTCTGGGACTTTTGGGAATGTGGGAAGGGTTGGAAGTTGACGGTGTCTAAAGGAGAGGCTGTGACCAGAGAATGAAGGAGACACACAGGCTGAGGCAGAGGCTGTGATATGGGGCATGTAAAGTAAGTGGGTTGGTGGAAAATGAAAAAAATGCAAGGAGCGCACACTCACACACACACACACACCCACACACAGGCCCACACACACAGTCACCCTCACACATATGCACCTACCCACACACACACACACACATGCTCACACACACACGCTCACACTAACACATGCTCACCCACCCACACATGCCCACACACACGCCCACAACATACGAACCCACACACACACCCACACACGCACCCTCGCACATACCCATACATCCCTTTCAGGGCCATAAACAGCTGTCCTGGGATATAGACACACCTACCTCACTCTCTCTCCCACACCAGCTGAAGGTATAGTCATGGTTAAGAACCTAGGATGTTTGGTGGGAGGGGGTGGGGGACACGGTTCCCTGACCTCTGTCTCTGCCTTACATGGCTAAAAGGAAGAGGGAACTTGTATTTCTATGGCCTCTATTGCCACTGCCGACGAAGCGCTTTTAAAGATGGACGAATAGAAAAGGCGGACAAGGTGTGCATAGCAAGATCCCACAAACAGTAATGAGACACCAACCAGCTCGTCCTTCTCAGCGCACTACCAGTAAGTCACAGCTGACACGGCTGGTATTAAAGAGGCCTTACTCGCCACTCCCATTGGCTGGTGTCCCTTAAAAACCCACCTCGTAACATTCTCAACTATTCATTCAAAAAGCAAACAAAAGTGTTGGAGTTTGTCCTGAGTGGAGTGGAACTGAACAGCAGCAAACTGATCTCAGACCTTGTTCAGACCCTGTCTCCTATCAGCAAGATATAGGGACACACGATAATAGCAGAACTGAGAGGTGAGAACGGTCAGTGAAATCGGAACATGCTGGGACACCCTGTTATTGAAAAGAGAAGACTGAAGCTGGTGTGTATTGATAAGGAGTGAATAACTTTGGCCATATTTACAAGACACAAGGGGATTGGGTAAACAAGCTGTTGCTTCATTGATTAACACTAGCAACACGAGAGCAGTCATATATTGGTATAACGTTTCGAGATATCAGAGCTGTCTGCTTCTTTTCATTAACTAGACTGCATTAAACAAGTTGTGGGATTCATTGAAACGCAGCCCCTTAAAGGGAAACTGCATCATAGAACATAGAACATAGAACATTACAGCACAAACAGGCCCTTCGGCCCTCGAGTTGCGCCGATCGCATCAACCCCACCAATCTATAGACCTATCTATAATCCCCAATCCCATTAAACCCCATATACTCATCCAGAAGTCTTTTAAAAGACCCCAGCGAGTTCGCCTCCACCACCGACGACGGCAGCCGATTCCATTCACTCACCACCCTCTGAGTGAAAAACTTACCCCTAACATCACCTCTGTACTTCCCTCCCCGCACCTTAAATCTGTGTCCTCTCGTAGCGACCATTTCAACCCGGGGAAATAGCCTCTGAGAGTCCACCCTATCTATTCCTCTCAACATTTTATAAACTTCTATCAGGTCGCCTCTCAACCTTCGCCTCTCCAGGGAAAAGAGTCCCAGCTCCCTCAACCTATCTTCATAAGGCATGCCTCCCAGTCCAGGCAACATCCTTGTAAATCTCCTCTGCACCCTTTCAATAGCTTCTACGTCTTTCCTATAGTGAGGCGACCAGAACTGCGCACAGTACTCCAAATGAGGCCTGACGAGGGTCCTGTAAAGTTGCAGCATTACCTCCCGACTCCTAAACTCAATCCCTCGATTAATGAAGGCCAGTACACCATACGCCTTCTTGACCACCTCCTCCACCTGCGAGGCCGATTTAAGAGTCCTGTGGACCCGGACCCCGAGATCCTTCTGCTCTTCAACGCTACTAAGACTCCTGCCCTTAATAGTGTACTCGTTCATCCCATTGGTTCTGCCGAAATGGACGACTACACATTTATCCGCGTTGAAGTCCATCTGCCACTTCTCCGCCCATTCCTGCATCCTATCTATGTCCTGCTGCAACTTTTGACATCCTTCCAGACCATCCACAACACCACCGACCTTCGTGTCATCAGCGAACTTGCTAACCCATCCCTCCACTTCCTCATCAAAGTAAATGGAACCTCAAACGCAACTTTAAACATCAACATCTGGAACTTTATCGCTTTACCCACCCAAGGCTTGTAAGATCCCGCCTGAGACTAATGGAAAATGCCATTCTGCAAGCCTCGCCCATTCCAATTCTGGGGCAGGTGTGCCAGTAAAATTCCGGGCAATGGCTTAGTATTTTACTGGCCCACCTGCTATGGGAATCGGAGCGGGTGGAGGCAGAGCATGGGAAGGTCCATTACCTACAGGCGGGAACTTACAGTTTTGGGATGAGTGAGGCCGTACAATCGCTCCCCAATGTGATTGAAGGGATTGGTGCAGCACCCCAATCCATCTGGTTCCTGCTGAGTATGGAAGGCATTGGTTACGTTGGTGGACACCATGTGCTCCTTCGCCTGGGCACCCGGCTACAAATATAGCCACGGAAGAGGGGTAGGCAGTCAGGACAGCAGACCCTCTTGATCTCCTGGACAGCCAGCTTAGGTAGACTTAATGACAGGTCCATGAGGACATAAGAACATAAGAACATAAGAAATAGGAGCAGGAGTTGGCCATCTGGCCCTTCGAGCCTGCCCCGCCATTCAATAAGATTATGGCTGATCTGTCGTGGCTCAGTTCCACCTTCCTGCCCTCTCCCCATAACCCTTAATCCCTTCTCTTATCAAAAACCCATCAACCTGTTTCTTAAAAATATTTAGCGAGGCAGCCTCCACCACTTCAACGGGCAGACAATTCCAGAGATTCACCACCCTTTGGGTGAAGAAGTTCCTCCTCAACTCTGTTCTAAACCGCCTCCCCTTTACCTTGAGGCTGTGCCCTCTAGTCCTACTGTCTTTTTTGAGCGGGAAGAGTCTCTCCACCTCTATCCTATCCATCCCATTCATCATCTTATACGTCTCAATGAGATCTCCCCTCATTCTTCTAAACTCTAACGAGTACAAGCCTAGTTTATTCAGCCTCTCCTCATAGCTCAATCCCCTCAACTCCGGTATCAGCCTAGTAAACCTCCTCTGCACTCCCTCCAGGGCCAAAATATCCTTGCGTAAGTGCGGCGCCCAAAACTGCACACAGTGCTCCAGCTGCGGCCTCACCAATGCCCTATACAGCTGCAGCAAGACCTCCCTACTTTTATATTCAATCCCCTTCGCTATGAAGGCCAGCATCCCATTCGCCTTCCTGACCACCTGCTGCACCTGCAAGCTGGGTTTTTGCGACTCATGCACAAGGACCCCGAGGTCCCTCTGCACCAGGCGCCCCTGTGACAGGACTGGACTGCACCACACACAACTGTGCCTCCTCGAGACACCATGTGTGACCGGGGCTGAGCATGACTGATTTCAGGCATTGGACAGTGTTGGCTGCTCAGTGATACCCGACATGCCGTTTTGAAAAGGTGTCATCAAGCCCACTCCTCTGCCACCCATCAGCCCCCGACCCTGGTCAGCCCCCGAGCCTGGTCAGCCCCCGACCCTGGTCAGCCCCCGACCCTGGTCACCCCCGACCCTGGTCAGCCCCGACCCTGGTCAGCCCCCGACCCTGGTCAGCCCCCGACCCTGGTCAACCCCCGACCCTGGTCACCCCCGACCCTGGTCAGCCCCCGACCCTGGTCAGCCCCCGACCCTGGTCACCCCCGACCCTGGTCACCCCCGACCCTGGTCAGCCCCGACCCTGGTCAGCCCCCGACCCTGGTCAGCCCCCGACCCTGGTCACCCCCCGACCCTGGTCAGCCCCCGACCCTGGTCAGCCCCCGACCCTGGTCACCCCCGACCCTGGTCACCCCCGACCCTGGTCAGCCCCCGACCCTGGTCACCCCTGACCCTGGTCACCCCCGACCCTGGTCAGCCCCGACCCTGGTCAGCCCCCGACCCTGGTCACCCCCGACCCTGGTCAGCCCCCGACCCTGGTCAGCCCCCGACCCTGGTCACCCCCGACCCTGGTCACCCCCGACCCTGGTGACCCCCGACCCTGGTCAGCCCCCGACCCTGGTCACCCCCGACCCTGGTCAGCCCCCGACCCTGGTCAGCCCCGACCCTGGTCACCCCCGACCCTGGTCAGCCCCCGACCCTGGTCACCCCCGACCCTGGTCAGCCCCCGACCCTGGTCAGCCCCCGACCCTGGTCACCCCCGACCCTGGTCAGCCCCCGACCCTGGTCACCCCCGACCCTGGTCACCCCCGACCCTGGTCAGCCCCCGACCCTGGTCAGCCCCCGACCCTGGTCACCCCCGACCCTGGTCAGCCCCCAACCCTGGTCACCCCCGACCCTGGTCAGCCCCCGACCCTGGTCACCCCCGACCCTGGTCAGCCCCCGACCCTGGTCACCCCCGACCCTGGTCAGCCCCCGACCCTGGTCACCCCCGACCCTGGTCACCCCCGACCCTGGTCAGCCCCCGACCCTGGTCACCCCAGCAGCCACAGACCATCTCTCCACCTGCCACCAGAAATGGAGTTGGCGGAGGAGCAGATTCCTGAGCAGTGGCTCCCAAACGATAGATGCTCTTAGAGGTGGAAGAGCTGCTCACAAGTCAACTGTGTCCCTGACTTTGAGGAGGTCCTGGTAGAAGATAGGCAAGATCGGTAGCCCGGTGGTTAGCACTGCTGCTTCACAGCTCCAGGGTCCTGGGTTTGATTCCCGGCTCGGGTCACTGTCTGTGTGGAGTTTGCACATTCTCCCCGTGTCTGCGTGGGTTTCCTCCGGGTGCTCCGGTTTCCTCCCCACAGTCCGGGTTAGGTTGACTGGCCATGCTAAAAAATTGCCCCTCAGTGTCCAGGGTAGGTTAGAGGGATTAGTGGGTATAATATATGGGGGTTGGGCCTGGGTGGGATTGTGTTCGGTGCGGACTCGATGGGCCGAAGGGCCTCTTTCTGCCCTGTAGGGCTCTATGATTCAATGTGGAGATGCCAGCATTGGAGTGGAGTAAACACAATAGGAAGTCTCACAACACCAGGTTAAAGTCCAACAGGTTTATTTGGTAGCAAAAGCCACCAGCTTTCGGAGCGCTGGCTGCCCCTTCACCTGACGAAGAGACAGGCAGCGCTCTGAAAGATAATGGCTTGTGCTACCAAATAAACCTGTTGGACTTTAACCTGGTGTTGTGAGACTTCTTACAGAAGGTAGGCAATGCAGGGAGTTCCAATGACCTACCTCCCCGCCCCCCGCAGGTTACGAACAGGAGCTGCATGTCATAATTCAGGTCGTGGACCTTACCATAGAACCATAGAACCCTACAGTGCAGAAACAGGCCCTTCGGCCCATCGAGTCTGCACCGAACACAATCCCACCCAGACCCTATCCCCATATCCCTACACATTTACCTGCTAATCCCTCTAACCTACACATCCCAGGATACTAAGGGGCAATTTTAGCATAGCCAATGAACCTAACCCGCACATCTTTGGACTGTGGGAGGAAACCGGAGCACCCGGAGAAAACCCACGCAGACACGAGGAGAATGGGCGGCACGGGCGGCACAGTAGCACAGTGGTTAGCACTGCTGCTTCACCGCTCCAGGGTCCTGGGTTCGATTCCTGGCTCGGGTCACTACCTGTGTGGAGTTTGCACATTCTCCTCGTGTCTGCGTGGGTTTTCTCCGGGTGCTCCGGTTTCCTCCCACAGTCCAAAGATGTGCGGGTTAGGTTCATTGGCTATGCTAAAATTGCCCCTTAGTGTCCTGGGATGTGTAGGTTAGAGGGATTAGCAGGTAAATATGTAGGGATATGGGGATAGGGTCTGGGTGGGATTGTGTTCGGTGCAGACTCGATGGGCCGAAGGGCCTGTTTCTGCACTGTAGGGTTCTAGGGTTCTATGCTGGTTCTAATGTGCAAACTCCACACAGGCAGTGACCCGAGCCGGGAATCGAACCCAGGACCCTGGAGCTGTGAAGCAGCAGTGCTAACCACTGTGCTACCATGCCGCCCCTGACCTGACGGAAGAAATATGTCAATAGAGCACCCCATTGAGGAGGAGGATCAATGTAAAAGTATCACCGCAGGGTCTGAAAGTGGAAGGTTGTGAAGTTACACCAGCGCCTGTCTGTCATCATTAAGCAGGAAATTCAGAAACTCAGCTGTGACTCAGTGCAGTCTACTGTTCCAGAAGATCTGTATGAGAGTTTGCTGGGTGTTTGTGACAAAGTCAGGGGGAGGGGGCGAAGTGACCAGCCTGTGTCACAGCATGGAGGCAATTGGCCACTTTGTGATGAGAAATCGAGCCCTGTAAGACAGTAGAACATAGAACATAGAACACTACAGCACAAACAGGCCCTTCGACCCTCGAGTTGCGCCGATCACATCAACCCCACCAATCTATAGACCTATCTATAACCCCCAATCCCATTAAACCCCATATACTCATCCAGAAGTCTTTTAAAAGACCCCAGTGAGTTCGCCTCCACCACCGACGACGGCAGCCGATTCCATTCACTCACCACCCTCTGAGTGAAAAACTTACCCCTAACATCACCTCTGTACCTCCCTCCCCGCACCTTAAATCTGTGTCCTCTCGTAGCGACCATTTCAACCCGGGGAAATAGCCTCTGAGAGTCCACCCTATCTATTCCTCTCAACATTTTATAAACTTCTATCAGGTCGCCTCTCAACCTTCGCCTCTCCAGGGAAAAGAGTCCCAGCTCCCTCAACCTATCTTCATAAGGCATGCCTCCCAGTCCAGGCAACATCCTTGTAAATCTCCTCTGCACCCTTTCAATAGCTTCTACGTCTTTCCTATAGTGAGGCGACCAGAACTGCGCACAATACTCCAAATGAGGCCTGACAAGGGTCCTGTAAAGTTGCAGCATTACCTCCCGACTCCTAAACTCAATCCCTCGATTAATGAAGGCCAGTACACCATACGCCTTCTTGACCACCTCCTCCACCTGCGAGGCCGATTTAAGAGTCCTGTGGACCCGGACCCCGAGATCCTTCTGCTCTTCAACGCTACTAAGGCTCCTGCCCTTGATAGTGTACTCGACCATCCCGTTGGTTCTGCCGAAATGGACGACTACACATTTATCCGCGTTGAAGTCCATCTGCCACTTCTCCGCCCATTCCTGCATCCTATCTATGTCCTGCTGCAACTTTTGACATCCTTCCAGACCATCCACAACACCGCCGACCTTCGTGTCATCAGCGAACTTGCTAACCCATCCCTCCACTTCCTCATCCAGGTCATTTATGAAAATGACAAACAGCAAGGGTCCCAGAACAGATCCCTGGGGCACCCCACTGGTGACTGACCTCCATTCCGAAAAAGACCCATCCACAACCACTCTCTGCCTTCTGCAGGCAAGCCAGTTCTGGATCCACAAGGCCAAAGGCCCTTGGATCCCATGCCCTCTCACCTTCTCAAGAAGGTGAGCACTCAGAACAATCCGTCCAGTGATTCAGGCGAGCGGTGACCTTGGCCTCCAATTCATGCCATCGGCCAGGATTCCTCAGCCGAGCAAAGGCGGACTGACTCCCGAGTAGGGGAGACCACTCCAGTTCCAGGTGAAAGGACTGAGCTGCTGTGGAAGGAAGTTCATCCGCCATGATCCAACCAGGAGCCCCGGAGCACTTGGCCCAGTGGATCCTGGCAAAGGACGCAGCACAGTACATGGCCTGGCCCTCTTGCACCCTCTGCGGGCGGCACGGTAGCACAGCGGTTAGCACTGCTGCTTCACAGCTCCAGGGTCCTGGGTTCGATTCCCGGCTCGGGTCACTGCCTGTGTGGAGTTTGCACATTCTCCTCGTGTCTGCGTGGGTTTTCTCCGGGTGCTCTGGTTTCCTCCCACAGTCCAAAGATGTGCGGGTTAGGTTCATTGGCTATGCTAAAAATTGCCCCTTAGTGTCCTGGGATGTGTAGGTTAGAGGGATTAGCAGGTAAAATGTGTCGGGATATGGGGATAGGGTCTGGGTGGGATTGTGTTCGGTGCAGACTCGATGGGCCGAAGGGCCTGTTTCTGCACTGTAGGGTTCTATGCTGGTTCTGCAGATCGGCCGGGGGCCGTGAACATGAGGAGCACCTCATCGACACAAGCTGACAGGACCACCCCAACGCCCGGCCCACACAGAGTCAAACCCGACAACCTGCTCCACAAGAGGGGCAGGAATGGCTCCACTCGGATGGAACACCATTGGCCAGACAAGGGGCAGCCCTGCCGCACTCCCCTCCCAACAGGAAGGGGCGCCGTCAGGGGCTCTTTAACTCAAACGAGGCCTACAGTAACTGGATCCAGGCAACAAAGTGCTTCTTGAACCCAAAGTAGATACTCGTGTTGAAGGTCTTCTCCTGGTCAAGAGACAGGAAAGCCCTCGACAGGCCAGCCCCCTGGGAATGGCGGGTTAGGTCCTGCACCAGATGGAGATTATCATGGATGGACCATCCCGGGACTGAGTAGGACCGATTGGGATGGATGATGTGGTCCAGCGCAGTGCCAAGGTGCGATGATATGTCCCTGGAGAAAATGTTATTATCCATGCTGAGGAGGGAGACCGGACACCAGTTTTTAAGAGCTGAAGAGCTCCATGGTCAGCCCGCCCAGCCTCGGGGCTTTCCCCTAAAGAGGCTGTCGAGGGAACCCAGTCAGCCAGCCCGGGTGATAGAGGCATCAAGCTCTCCAGCACCTCCCAGGCTGACCTGCAGTCGGTCCTTCCACACAACTCTGCAGGCATTCTCACTGGGTGGGTCTGGAAAGAAAAGGGCAGTGTAATAGTTTCAGGTGATGACCCTGATGCCCTCTGGATCCAAAACAAGGGATCAGTCGTCAAAGATCCCATGTCTCTTTTCCAGCAGGTAGAAGAAGGGGGATCCATTTTCCAGCCCTATGGATCCGGATCCACAAGATCACATATGCGCCATGGGACCTGACAAGTTGCAGTGAGCCCTGTACGCCAGCCACAGGACTGGGTCCTCAACGGGTTGACCGAGACATGACTCCAGGTCAAACACCTCCTTCCCCAACTCCTTTGTCCTAGATTAAAGAAGCTGGTTTGCTGCGTGCCAGCCCAGGGAGTGTCCAGGCTCACAAGGTGAAGTGTAGTTCTCCCTAAGGGGTCAGGGAGCTGCAGTAATCAGCCCAGCTCAGGATCTCTGACCCCCCCCCCAGAATTTCTGGCTGAAGATGTGGAGCCAACAAGATAGAATTGGAGGCCAGCTGACTCATGTAGGCTGTCCTTGTCACTTCAGGAGCCACGTGCCTTTGTCTCCAGGATCCTGGCTTTCCTGCAGGAAGGATGCCCCATCTCTGAGGGTTCAGGATTTCTGGAAGCTGTGAGTTGATTGTTGACATTCGCATTCAGACTGGCTCTGGTCATCCTCGCCGTCAAAGGTAAGTACAAAGGGACGGCACGGTAGTGCAGTGGTTAGCACTGCTGCTTCACCGCTCCAGGGTCCTGAGTTCGATTCCCGGCTCGGGTCACTGTCTGCGTGGAGTTTGCACATTCTCCTCGTGTCTGCGTGGGTTTCCTCCGGGTACTCCGGTTTCTTCCCACAGTCCAAAGATGTGCGGGTTAGGTTGATTGGCCATGCTAAGAAATTGCCCCTTAGTGTCCAGGGATGCGTAGGTTAGAGGGATTAGTGGGTATAATATGTAGGGATATGGGGGTGGGGCCTGGGTAGGATGGTGTTCGGTGCAGACTCGATGGGCCAAAGGGCCTCTTTCTGCACTGTAGGGTTCTATGATTCTACAATTCATCACCAGCACCCAATGTGGGGGGAGAGGATTTCTAATGTTCCCTCTCTCTCAGGAGGCCAGTGAGAAACATCTGGAGCTTCCACTGAGCATTCCGGTCCAGCCCAGAGGTTCCTAGTCATGTGGGCAGACCAGAACCTCAGTGGAAATGAATGTCCCCAACTCAGCGCTGATTAGGCTGTGTCTCAGGGACTGAGATTACTCAACAAGAAGTCCAGCACCTTACCAGACAATGACTCTCGGTTATCCCCAGTCCTCACCATCCAAACCCCATCATCCTCCTCCAGGAGGTTTCCTCCCCCTCACAGTTTTGAGATGTGTTTCTCCCAGATTGTGGGGGGGGGGAGTGGGAAAGCAGGGACTCTGCGTCACCAGTCATCTCAACCTCTGTCATTGTCCTATCCCGAGGATCAATGGCAGAGCTGCATGCATGTGTTGTGCTCAAGGCAAAAGTGAAACCAAGACCGAAACACTTCCCTTCGAGTCTTAAAGATACATCACCAACCACAGTGTGGTGTCCTGAAGGAGGTCTTTGAGATCATGACAGAATTCAATTGAGTAAATGTAAAATTGTGTGGGCTAAAAACATAATTAATTAATTCCACAGGAAATTTAGTAAGAGGGTGGGCACGTGCTCACTGTGTCTACATGGGATGGCCGAGGTGAATGTTATAGATACATTTAAGAAGAATCTGGATAAAGAGAGTGGGGGAAGAAGGAAAAGAAGGATACGTTGAAAGGGGACAAGAGGAAATAGAAAGCGAGGGAGACCCTTCTGAAACATAAATACCAGTATAGTCCTGATGGACTGGATGGCCTAGATTCTATGCTCTACATTCTCTGAAACATTCTTCTAATCTCCTTTCATTTTACAATCTTTTGGCTGCGCATAGCGAAAGGACCGAGTTGCTATGACAACAGGGCTTATCTAGTGACTTAACAGCGAAACAATACATCACAGAGCACAGTGATTGTGCCTTTGCAACTCACATTTAGATAAGGGAACAGATTGTTCCAGAAAAGATTACAAAGGAACATTGACAGGGGAGGCCTGAGGATGTGGGCAGCACACACTGATCCTGAGACTGTGTAGCGGATGCCGATCTATTGCACGGTGGGCAGCTGGTCGAGTGCCAAAGGCTGCTGCATTTCCTACACTTTGTCACTTTGTCACCAGATCATTTCAAAAGCCCCTCAATGGTTTCAGGGTGTCGGGGGTCTTGAACGGTGTTGAGGAAATACACAACTCTCTTTCCTTCTTTCCCTGTCAGGAAGGACCAAGCACCTCGCCAGGGTCCGCAAGTTACCCATCTCCTGCCAGGCTCCCCCTTCCCTTGACGACGGGATTTTCCTGCCTTCCATTAGGGTATTAGCACCGCCCCCCCCCCCCCCCCCCCTCCCCATTATGGGCGGCATGGTAGCACAGTGGGTTAGCACTGCTGCTTCACAGCTCCAGGGTCCTGGGTTCGATTCCCGGCTCGGGTCACTGCCTGTGTGGAGTTTGCACATTCTCCTCGTGCCTGCGTGGGTTTTCTCCGGGTGCTCCGGTTTCCTCCCACAGTCCAAAGATGTGCGGGTTAGGTTCATTGGCTATGCTAAAAAATTGCCCCTTAGTGTCCTGGGATGTGTAGGTTAGAGGGATTAGCAGGTAAATGTGTAGGGATATGGGGATAGGGTCTGGGTGGGATTGTGTTCGGTGCAGATTCGATGGGCCGAAGGGCCTGTTTCTGCACTGTAGGGTTCTATGTTGGTTCTATTTCCATAAATCCCAAAGCCAGCCGAATGTTTGTACCCCCCGTTGCCGGACAGTCAGTGATTTTCCTCGTAGGCAGAGGCAGGAATTAGGATCGGACAGGATGAGGACACCGAGGGTGGCGCGATCGATGCCGTAAAGGATTTTTTTTTTTCCCCCCCTTACACGGGACCTGTCCGAAGGCCCGTGACCTCTGAACTCGGAGTGCCGCCAGCTAAGTCAAGGAGGGGGGTTGTAAAAAGCACCCGCGGAGGTAAAGAGACCCAAGCCAGTCGCTCAAAGGGGAGCAGCTGTGCGCGGATGCTCGCTCATTCACTCACGCCCACAACCCGGGAACGCCCGCCACCTTGGATTTCTCAGGGAAGGTCTCACACACACGGTGGGGTGACCGCAGACACGATCCTGAGAGAAAGGACAGGGCCCAAACAAGCTGAACCAAACCGCAGGTTTAGCTTCTACCTTTTTCCCATCAACGATATCGTTAGAAACATGAGCTCGGCCTATTTTCCACCACATTAATCTGGATTCGGAATGTTGGGCTTGCATTCAAGGCTGTTTCAAAGGATTTTATTCAGCCAGTCATTTAAGTGGAACTAATTTCGGAAAGCAGCTGCCTGCCAAATGCTGCCGTCCTTGTCATTTCATGGTACAGAGAGTAAGAGACATTCTGTCCGGTGTAGAATAGAAAATGAAAGAAAACAGCTTTTATTTCACTCTGGAACCTAATCTGTTTGGACTGTGGGATTCCTAACAGGAGGGCCTATCTAGGCCGAGGCCATGTAACCCCGCACGCTACCATTGTTGCCGTGGCAGCCCTCTGATTTGTTCAGGAGCGTTCCTCTAGCTGCCCGAGGCTCAGCTCTTCAAATGGTTCACAGAGAAACCCTTGTTCTCCCCTCTCCCACACCAACAACATTAACTCCTCAGGCACCAAACCCTTCCTTCTGCTTCCTGTCATCGTCTTTCACTTGGTTGATTTGCGAAGCTTCCTTGCCCTACTTGCTTCCTTTAACCCTATGTTGGAAGGAGTGCGCACATTCCTACCTCCTACAGAGGTATTGGGGTCACTCCCGTTGCCAGGCTTCTAACTCCAAATTCTGGGATTACTGTTCCCGTGGCTGAGCCTCTCCCCAACCCCACCGCACCCCACATTCCACCAGCCCACCCATTACCACACCCCCCACCCCTGCATCATATGGATTATGTCCTAAAGAGGTGGGGGGGGAGAGTGGTGTACTGGTAATACAACATAGAAGATTACAGCGCAGAACAGGCCCTTCGGCCCACGATGTTACGCTGACCAGTTAAACAATGACCCACTAACCTAAACCAAACCCTTACCATCAATAAACCTATCCACAGATCTCTTAAACGCCCCCAAACTAGGTGCATTTACAACTGCAGCAGGCAGGGCATTCCAATCCCTCACCACCCTCTGGGTAAAGAACCTACCCCTGACATCAGTCCTATAACTACCACCCCTTAATTTAAAGCTATGCCCCCTCGTGCTAGATTTCTCCATCCAAGGAAAAAGGCTATCACTGTCCACCCTATCTAAACCTCTAATCATCTTATATGTTTCAATGAGATCCCCTCTTAGCTGCCTTCTTTCCAGCGAAAACAACCCCAAATCTCTCAGTCTCTCCTCATAGGATCTCCCCTCCATACCAGGCAACATCCTGGTAAACCTCCTCTGCACCCTCTCCAAAGCCTCTACATTCTTCCTGTAATGTGGGGACCAGAACTGCACACAAAACTCCAAGTGCGGCCGCACCAGAGATGTGTACAGTTGCATCATGACGCTGTGACTCCTAAATTCAATCCCCCTACCAATAAACGCCAAGACACCGTATGCCTTCTTAACAACCCTATCCAGTAATGTCACTGGATCAGTAATCCAGAGGTTGGGCCGAAGGGCCTGTTTCCCGTGCTGTTTTGTTCTTTGTTCTTTGTAGGTCCAGGCTAACACGGGTTCAAATCCCACCACGGCAGCTGACGATGGAATTGAAATTCAATTCATAAATTAAAAATTTGGAATATAAAGCTAGTCTCAGCCATGAAACTCTGAATGCTGGTCGTAAAAAAATACATTCACAAATGTCCTTTAGGGAAGAAATTCTGCCGTCCTTACCCAGTCTTACCCCTACATGTGACTCCCAGAGCCACTGCAATGAGGTTGACTCTCAACAGCCCTCTGAAATGGCTGAGCGAGACACTCAGTTCAAGGTCAGTTAGGGATGGGTAACAATGCTGGCCTTGTTAATGATGCCCGTAGGTAACTGCGTGGCATGCTGCTCCTCCAGTACACTACAGGACACACCAGAATTCTCACCTTCAAAGAAAAGCTGTTAATGATTGGGTTTAAAGAAAATACAGGCCAGAATTCTCCTATCATGCCCACCACTGGAATTTTAGCAGGCGGGTTGCAGAGAATGTGAAATGGTCAGGTGGGAATTTCCAGCTTTTAGATCAGCGTGGCCATAGAATTCCACCCCAATGAGTGGCTGCTCTGAAGCTCATAGAGATAGTGACACGGAAGGGAAAAGTAGTTCAAAACTTTCAAATCCCAGTGTAAATCGGTAATAAAGACTCCAGTTTTGCACACTGCTATAAGCTGCTTAACCTTCAGATGCAAATATTAAATCGGAATCCACCCAAGTGAAGGATTATGCAAATTGTTTCCAAGATCTCCAACTACCAGATGACATACCATTGCAGACTTTATGTCTTATTGTCCTTCAAGAAATCCTTAACTCAATAACTGCTGCAGATCTCATTCTGACTGTCTGGTATTTCCCCGTCTAAAATCTTACAACCACAGAATCCCTACAGTGGAGAAAAGAGGCCATTTGGCCCATCAAGTCTGCACCGACTCTCCAAAAGAGTATCTTAACCAGGCGCAAACCTCGTCCTTGTGTCCTTATCATGGCCAGTCCACCTAACCCATAGAACATAGAACCCTACAGTGCAGAAACAGGCCCTTCGGCCCATCGAGTCTGCACCAAACACAATCCCACCCAGACCCTATCCCCATATCCCTACACATTTACCTGCTAATCCCTCTAACCCTACACATCCCAGGACACTAAGGGGCAATTTTAGCATAGCCAATGAACCTAACTCGCACATCTTTGGACTGTGGGAGGAAACCGGAGCACCCGGAGAAAACCCACGCAGACACGAGGAGAATGTGCAAACTCCACACAGGCAGTGACCCGAGCCGGGAATCGAACCCAGGACCCTGGAGCTGTGAAGCAGCAGTGCTAACCACTGTGCTACCGTGCCGCCCACACATCTTTGGACAGTGGGAAGAAACCGGAGCACCCAGAGGAAGCCCACACAGGCACAGAGAGAACGTGCAAACTCCACAGTAGACAGTGACCCAAGGCCAGAGTCGAACCCCAGGTCTCTGGCACTGTGAGGCAGCAGTGCTAATCGCTGTGCCACTGTATTTCAGTTTTCTGTCTATATGGGATGTATCTGCCTGACTGTGGTTGTGTATTTTTGTTTGTCTGTTTTAGTGTATGTGTAGCTGTGGTATTATGTTCACCATTACTGAGGTTAGGAATTATTTGAATTTATCAGTTGCCAAAGTGGAATTTGAACTCAATCCGCACAGCACTACCCTGGGCTTCTAACCTCGTGACATTACCACAGTACCCCACCATCTCCCCCACCTGGCGTATGTGAGTGTTTATTTGCTTGTGTACATGAGCTTGCAAAGGTTTGTGCCTTTATATACGTGTCAGCATGAATTTGAGTCAATGTGTGCATCTGCGCGAGCAGAAGGTGCAGTACTCACGGAGTGCTGCACTGTCAGAGTGCTGCCGTCTTTCAGATGAGACAAACTGATATCTGCCCTCTCAGGGGGTGTAAAAGATCCCATGGTGCTATTGGAAGAAGAGCAGGGGAGTTGTCCTTGGCGTCCCTGGTCAATATTCATCCCCTCAATCAACATCACTACAAATATCAGATTACCTGCTCATTGTGATAGCCCTGTTTGTGGGATCTTGTTGTGCACAATTAGCTATGGCCTTTCCTACTTTCCAACACTCCAGTGGCGGTGAAGCATATTGGAACACCTAGAGGTTGTGAAAGGTGCTATAGAAATTCTAGTTTATTCTTTCCTTCTCTGTTTGCCCCTCTTGACCCCCCCCCCCCGACCCTGCCAGCCAACACAACTCATTACCACCCCACCCCACCCCACTCCAACCCTCTCCCCACAGTCCATCCCCCACCCCTCTTGCCTCCTCAGGAAGAGCCCTGTTCCTTGTCACAAGACTCAGAGAGTTAATCACATTAGCAACTTGCCCGAAAACAATGTTGCAAAGTTAAGAGCATAACAACAAATTCCAGGGCAATAAGGTGGCGGGGTGAGGGGAGGGGAGAGGTCGGGGGGCGGGAGAGGTGGGGGGGGGGGAGCACGCACAACTCGTGTTACAATCATTCTTCTGCTGAAGCGTTCTAACCCTTGGCAGGGTGTAGCACAGGGAGCTCACACCGTGCCTCCAGCATCTAAGCTCCAGGCACTGGGACGGACAATTATATCAGCTTTGGCACTTAGCTGAGAGCCACGTGCTGTGTGAGAGTGAAATGGGCTAACTGCAGCTTGGCACACTGGCACACAAACACACACACACACACACGCACACACACACAGCAGAACACTGTTACATAACACTTGTTTTTGAGTCTCGGCGATGCTTTGGGGAGGGGGTGGGAGAGGGGCTGGGGGAAAAAAAACCGAAACAGCAGCTCCATTAATAATTTGTCCTTTGTTTTCCCGATGGGCAAAGCTTCCTTTTCCGGTGACTAATCAGCGCCGTGCCAATACCTCATGGACTCAGTGCACCCCACCATCTCCCCCCCCCCCCCCACCCCCACCCTGGCTTGACCAGGGGAGGGTGCCAACAACTGGACGGTCACGTCGCAGTCCTGTGTGACAGGAAGAACACAGGGAGGCTGGCTCGGTATAATGTACCAAGGAAACAGCCCAGGTACAGCTCTCTCTGTGAACCCTACTCCCCACTGGGGGCAGTGCCCCCTCTCAGTTAGGCAGCCTCACTCCCGCGACCCCCCCCCCCCCCCCCCCCCCCCCCGCCACTCATCCCCCATTCCTAATCTCCCAACTGCTGAACCCAACCTTCAGGATCCTAGTTACTGAAACAACAGTCTCTCTGCCAGAAGCTGACCACTCAGGGAATATCTCTAAATCACACACACCAACTGAAACTAAAGATTCACATTTACAGAAAGCAGGAGGAGGTTATTCAGCCCTCTGAGCCTGCTCCACCGTTCATTCTGATCATGGCGTGACCAACTCAGTAGCCAGACCCTGCCTTTCCCCCATATCCTTTCATCCCATTCACCTCGGGAGCTAACTCCTTCTCGAAATTGTGCAATATTTTGGCCTCAGCTGCTTTCTGTTGCTGTGAATTCCACCATCTCTGGTTCCACTATGACCCCTGGTTCTGGACATCCCACCATTCGGAACATCCCTTCTGTATCCACCCTGTATATAGTCCTGTTAGAATCTTGTATGTTTCTATGAGATCCCCCTTTATTCCTCTGAACCCCATAGAATACAACATTAACTGATTCAATCGTTCCTCATCTGTCAATCTCGACATCCCAGGAATCAGTCTGGTAAACCTTTTCTGCACTCCATAGCAAAAACATCCTTCTTCAGATAAGAAGACCAAAATTGCACACAACACTCAAGGTCCTGTATAATTGCAGCAAAACATCCTTGCTCCTGCACTTGAAACCTCTCACTATGAAGGCCAGCATACCATCTGCGTTTTTCACTGCCTGCTGCACCTGCATGCTCACCATCAGTGACGTTACACATTCCCCTCTTTTAATTTATAGCCACTCAGATAATAAGCTGAGTTCCTGTTTTGCTATCAAAGTGGACAGACCCAGATTAATTCACATTATACTATGTCTGCTATTCATTTGCCCACTCAATCAACCTGCCCAAATCATACTGAAGGATCTCTGCATCCTCCTCACAGCTCATCCACCCATCCGGCTTTGCGTCATTTGCACCTTTCGCAACCTCTGGCCATCCCAACGTGCTTTATAGTCAATGGAATACCTTTTTGGAGGGTAGTCACTGTCCTATTGCTAGCCGATTATACACAGCAAATTCCAACAAGCAGCAATTTGATAATGATCAAATAACCTTTTTTGCTGATGTCACTTGAAGGGTGAATATTCCCCAATGCACAGGAAAATTGCCCCAGCTACCACTCCTCACAATAGTGTTGTGGTGTCCTTTCCAACCACATGTGAAGGCAGGCAGGGTCTTGGTACACCTCTAACAGTGTAGCACTTCCTCAGCACCCCACTAAATTGTCATCTGGGCTTCTGTGCTCAAGTTTCTGGGGTGGAACTGAATCCATGACTTTCCGAATCAGAGCCAAGAGAGAGGGAGAGAGCATTTCCAACTGAGCCACAACTGATTCAAACCCAACACAAAAGAAATATTGATGTTCGGAGAGATTTGAGTGTACTCGTAAAACAAACAGAGACACACAGAATTCAATGAGAAATTAGCAAGGTAAGTGGCATGTTGGCCTTTATTGCAAGAGGATTGTGGTACAGGAATGAAGATATCTTGCTGCAATTATACAGGGTTTTGGTGGAACACTCAGATGAAAGCAAAATGCTGCGGATGCTGGAATCCGAAACAAAAACAGAAAATGCTGGAAAATCTCAACAGGTCTGACAGCATCCGTGGAGAGAAAATATTCTGCTTTTGTGCCTGGAATACTCTGTGCAATTTTGGTCTCTATATTTACTCGCATTGCAGGCGGTACGGTGAAGGTTCACTAAATTGGTCCCTGAGATGAGGGACCTATGATGAGAAGCTGAGTAAATTGAGCCTAGAAGAATTTAGATTTAGAACCCTACAGTGCAGAAACAGGCCCTTCGGCCCATCGAGTCTGCACCGAACACAATCCCACCCAGACCCTATCCCCATATCCCTACACATTTTACCTGCTAATCCCTGTAACCTACACATCCCAGAATACTAAGGGGCAATTTTAGCATAGCCAATGAACTTAACCCGCACATCTTTGGACTGTGGGAGGAAACCGGAGCACCCGGAGAAAACCCACGCAGACACGAGGAGAATGTGCAAACTCCACACAGGCAGTGACCCGAGCCGGGAATCGAACCCAGGACCCTGGAGCTGTGAAGCAGCAGTGCTAACCACTGTGCTACCGTGGAGAGACAAGGAGAGACAATCTCATTGAAACTTACAAGATTCTGAAGGGGTTTCGACAGGGTGGACACTGAGAGATTGTTTCCGCTGCTCGGGGAATCTAAAACACAGGACACAGTCTCAGGATAAGGGGCCGATCATTTAGGACTGAGATGAGGAGAAATTTCTTCACTGAATTTTTGGAATTCTCATCCTAGAAGGTTGTGGCTGATTCATCACTGAAAATATTTTAGGCTGGGATAGATAGATTTTTGCTCTCTTGGGGAATTAAGGGATATGAAGAGTGGGTGGGAAACTGGAGTTGAAGCCCAAGGTTGACCATTGAATGGTGGAGTAGACTTGATGGGCCAAATGGTCTACTCCTGCTCCTATTTCTTGTGCTCATAAAAATTAACTAGTGTAAGGAACGATCTACAAATATGTAAACACAGTGGATGCCATTTCCCTGGCCCTGCACTCAACCCTGGAGTACCGAGACAACAAAGACACCTATGCCAGACTCCTATTTGTTGACTACAACTCAGCCTTCAACACCATTATTCCTACAAAACTCATCACCAAACTCTGTGGCCTGGAGTTCAGCTCCTCCTTCTGCGAATGGAGCCTGAACTTTGTAACCTGCAGACGACAATCAGTAAGGATAGGCAACAACACCTCCTCCACGATTATCCTCAACACCGGTGACCCAAGGCTGTGTCCTCAGCCCCTTACTATACCCCTTACGCACCTATGACCGTATGGCCAAATTCCCCTCCATCTTGATTTTCAGGTTTACTGATGACATCACCATAGTGGATCGGAGCTCAAATAATGATGAGACGGAACACAGGAAAGAGATAGAGAATCTGGTGAACTGGTGCGACAGCAATAATCTCTACCTCAATGTCAATAAAATAAAGGAAGTAGTTATCGAATTCAGGAAGCATAGTGGAGGACATGCCCATCCACATCAACAAGAATGAAGTGGAAATGGTCGAAAGCTTCAAGTTTCTAGGTGTCCAAATCACCAACAAACTGTTGTGGTCCCTCCATGTCACGCTATAATTAAGAAACCCCAAAAACGCCTCTACTTTCTCAGGAGACTAAGAAAATTTGGCATTTCCATTACGCCTCTCACCAACTTTTACAGATGCACCATCGAAAGCATTCTTTCTGGTTATTTCGCAGCTTTATATGGCTCCTGCTCTGTCCAAGACCACAAAAAACTACAAAGGGTCATGAATGGAGCCCAATCCCTCTTGCAAACTAGCCTCCCATCCATTGACTCTGTCTAGACTTCCCATTGCCTCAGAAAAGCAGCTATCATAATCAAGAACTCCACGCATCCCAGACATACCCTCTTCCACCTTCTTCCGTCGGAAAAATGATACAAAAGTCTGAGGACATGGGCTATCCAACTCAAGAGCAGCTTCTTCCCTGCTGCCATCTAGGCTTTTGAATGGATCTACCTCACAGTAAATTGATCTTTCCCTACATCCTGGCTATGACTGTAACACTAAATTCTGCACTCTCTCGTTTCCTTCTCTATGAACAGTATGCTTTGTCTGTATAGTACGTAAAACAATACTTTTCACTGTATACTAATACTTGTGACAATAATAAATCAAAATTTATAAATTTGTGTAACATGTAAAAAAAAGTGTAAAAATAAAAATTAAATATCTTCGGGAATAGAATTAATATTAATACCCATCACACCATCCTCTCCCCAACACACACACATTTTATTAATTATCAATCCATTTAGGAAGCTAGGAAGAGCTCATACTAAGAAGCCCCCTTAGGCCACCCCACTGCATTCATTGTTGACATATGGATGACCAGAAAGTGTGCACAGGAAGATCCCAGAAAGAGTGCGGGAGATGAAGAACTTAACCGAAGAACGAAAGAGATGGGCCTAAACAGCGGGAAATTTCACTTCTCGTGATGGAGCACTGTAGATTTAAAGGAATATGATGTGGGGATGCCAGCATTGGACTGGGGTAAGCACCGTAAGAAGTCTCACAACATCAGGTTAAAGTTCAACAGGTTTATTTGGCAGCACAAGCTTTTGGAGTCTCAAGCTCCTTCATCAGGTGAGTGAGACTTCTATTCACAAATAGGGCATATAAAGACACAAACTCAATTTACAAGATAATGGTTGGAATGCAAGTCTTTACAGGTAATCAAGTCTTAAAGGTACAGACAATGTGAGTGGACAGAGGGTTAAGCACAGGTTAAAGAGATGTGTATTGTCTCCAGACAGGACAGTTAGTGAGATTTTGCGAGCCCAGGCAAGTCATGGGGATTACAGATAGTGCGACATGAACCCAAGATTCCAGTTGAAGCTGTCCTCATATGTGCGGAACTTGGCTATCAGTTTCTGCTCAGCAATTTTGCATTGTGTGTTGTGAAGGCCGCCTTGGAGAACGTTTACCCAAAGATCAGAGGCTGAATGCCTGTGACTGCTGAAGTGTCCCCTGACTGGAAGGTAACACTCTTGCCTGGTGATTGTCAAGATGTGTTCATTCATTCATTGTACAGCATCAGTTGAAGGTCCTGCACAGTGAAGTGGTCTTGTTCGAGCCTGTGCATAAAGGTGTTGGCATATTGAGGTGCGAATTTGGTCGCCATGGCTGTTCCATGTTTCTGGATGAAGAACTGGTTGTTGAAGGTGAAGACATTGTGGTCCAGGGTGAAGCTGATGAGTTGTAAAACTGCATCTGGAAACTGGCAGTTGTCGGCATTGAGTACTCAGGCAGTTGCAGCAATGCCATCGGCGTGGGGATGCTGGTGTAGAGCGCTGTGATGAGGAGTGCTCCTGGTTCAACTACTCCCGTGTGCTGAGTTTGTGTAGGAAGTTCATAGTGTTACAACAGAAGCTGGGAGTTCTTTGTACAATGGCTTTCAGGATGCCCTCGATGTAGGGAGGTTCTCACACAGAGTCCCATTGCCTAATATGATGGGACAGCCGGGTCTGTTGGTTTGTGCATCTTCAGGAGGCAGTATAGATCTCCAACGCGGGGAGTACGTGGGATGAGAGCATGAAGGGTGCTCTGAAGGTCCGGATCAAAAGTCTTGATCAGTCTCTTGAGTTGATGGGTGTGTTCTTTGGTTGGATCTGTGGATAACTATCTGTAGCGTTCCTGGTTGTTCAGTTGTCGGTACACTTCTGTTCAGTATGACGATGGCCCCTCCTTTGACTGCTGGTTTGATGACAATGTTGCGGCTGTTCTTGAGAGTGGGGATGGCATTGCGTTGTGTTTGGGTGATGTTAAGAGCTGTCTTGAGAGCGTGGAGGTTTTGCGTTGTGCTTAGGTGATGTTAGGGGCTGTTTTGTGAGTGTAGCTAATGAATCTGGCATTGATGCACCTCCTGATGGCTTGGGCGTACATCTCAAATTGAAGGCAGCGGCCTTCCAAAGGAGTCCAGTTTGACTCTTTCCTCTTTGGTCACTGCACCGTGGATCTCTCTGTCGGCTGTTCTGCTTCATTGGCTGTCTCATTGGGTTCACTGTTGGCCTCTTGGGGTTTGTGGAAGAACTCCCACTGCCTCATTCACCTGATGATTTCCTCTGTGTCCGCTGTGATGGGGCCCACTTTAGTGGTGGTGCAGAATTAGAGTCCTTGGCTGAGAACTAATATTTATTTTTTGTTGAAGTGCGCAGTCCCATCGTATCGATGGCCATCCCATCGTATCAGGCAATGGGCTCCTGTGTGAAAACCTCTCCGGTTACATCGAGGGCATCCTGAAACCCATTGTACAAAGAACCCCCAGCTTCTGTCCTGACACTACGGACTTCCTACAGAAACTCAGCACACACGGAGCAGTTGAACCCGGGCACTCCTTGTCACAATGGATGTCTCAATGCTCTACACAAGCGATCCCCACGACATTGGCATTGCTGCCTCAGTACTCAACGCTGACAACTGCCAATCTCCAGATGCAATTCTACAACTCATCTGCTTCATCCTGGGCCACAATGTCTTCACCTTCAACAACCAGTTCTTCATCCAGACACACCCACTCCTCTGGAGGAGCAGTTGGTCCCTGTCGTGTAGACTCATAAGGAGGTAGAGGAACAGCTTCCCTTCTCCATTGATTCTCTTCTAACACTTGGTTTCGTTTCTCCAGTTCCCTTTCTCTGGATTCTAATTCTCTAATTTTTTCTTTATCTTCACTCCACGTTTTAGTAGAGGTGACTAGTAGCTCAATTAGTCCAACTAACTGACATACTAATAATCCCCCTGTCTTCTTTGACTTGTTTCTCTTTTCCCCATCTATCCACCTTCTCCGCTGCTCTAAGGTCTGAGAAGTCATCCCAGCCATCCCCTTGCATCTTCTTTATTAATGCTTGTCTGTCATGTACATTTCAATAAGAGATCTTGCAGGTCCTCTCTTTATCTGCCATCTCGCAGACTTCACTATCCCCAGTCACTATTGCCTCCTTGGCAATGTGTTTCAGGCACCGTACGGCCATGATTACTCCCTAGTAAAGTGTACTCTCTATCATAGGGACTTCACTATCCCTGGCCATTATTGCTAATCTAGCACCGTGTTTCACTACCGTCTCAGAGTTTCACTTTATACTCACGGCTCCGCTATTACTGCCTCGGCAATGACTTTCTCCAGCAGAGTCTGGCCCTAGGTCAGAGATGATCAGCTCCTTTTCCGCACTGCTTTTACAACATTGACAGTCCACTACCCCACTATATAAACTTTCACGCAAACAGGTGGCAACTCTGCGTTTGTTCGCCACTACAGAGTTTGACATTAACCGACCTTTGCCACTTATGCTTCACAATCCTAAGTGCCCTCGGTGCCTGAACACCCACTTCAGGTCCTGACCTTCGCGTGGGGATTTCCCCTCTTAACAAACGGTCTAGAGCTACGCTTTTGAGACAGGCACTTCCTTATCCTCTAGTCGGTTAGCACAAGTAACGGTTACTTATCACCAGTATGGTGTACTGGCCTTCATTAATCGAGGGATTGAGTTTAGGAGTCGGGAGGTAATGCTGCAACTTTACAGGACCCTTGTCAGGCCTCATTTGGAGTACTGTGCGCAGTTCTGGTCGCCTCACTATAGGAAAGATGTAGAAGCTATTGAGAGGGTACAGAGGAGATTTACAAGGATGTTGCCTGGACTGGGAGGCATGCCTTATGAAGTTAGGCTGAGGAAGCTGGGACTCTTTTCCCTGGAGAGGCGAAGGTTGAGAGGTGACCTGATAGAAGTTTATAAAATGTTGAGAGGAATAGATAGGGTGGACTCTCAGAGGCTATTTCCCCGGGTTGAAATGGTTGCTACGAGAGGACACAGATTTAAGGTGCAGAGAGGGAAGTTCAGAAGTGATGTTAGGGGTAAGTTTTTCACTCAGAGGGTGGTGAGTGAATGGAATCGGCTGCCGTCAGTGGTGGTGGAGGCGAAGTCTTTTAAAAGACTTCTGAATGAGTATATGGGGTTTAATGGGATTGAGGGTTATAGATAGGTCTATAGATTGGTAGGTGTTGATGTGATCGGCGCAACTCGTGGGCCGAAGGGCCTGTTTGTGCTGTAGTGTTCTATGTTCTATCAGCAGTTAGTACTTATCACTATACCATATACAATCAACACTTATCACTGTAAATCCCTCTTAATTTTTAACCTCTTCTAAACTGTATTGTTGACCACATCCGGCTCCCACAGATTCAGTGATCTCTACCCCAGCTTTCTTCGTGGCCAATCAATCGAATTTTCCAGCAATGAGACCCTTGCTGACTAAGCCAATTGTTGTGGGAAATTTACCACTCTGGAGTCAGGCTTGGAGGTTTCAACTTTCAGTTTTATTTCAGACAAAGCACTGGTACTCCACTGTATTTGGTAGCTACCTTTTCAACAACACAATGGTAGTTGATCATTTTTATACCTTTTAGACAATAGGCAGTATGAGCATTGGCCGTTAACACATCTTTACAAGTCGAGTAGACAGATAAGGACATCGACAGTTAACATATCGTTACAAGCAGATAGGTACGGATATGGACAGTTAACCTATCATTGATCATAGAATGGATACATTTATGCAGTTATGTTCCCATTTGTGGCTGACCTTACTACCAGACACAATGTTCTGGGCCTGCTCTTATCTGGAGGGCCTCAAGTTCTGACCAGCTTCCTGCAGCAATTCAGATACTGCAAATTTTAACCTTTTGTGTAACTGTCTCTGCCTAAAGCCAGTGCCTCTTAATGTCTCTTCCCAGGTAACCATTTTGTGTGCCAGATAACCATTTTGTGTCCATCACTTTTAATTCCACTATAACAGGTTCACGTCACACTGTCTGTAAACCCCACAACTTGCCTGGACTTGCAAAATCTCACTAACTGCCCTGGCTGGAGACAATACACATCTCTTTAACCTGTGCTTAACCCTCTCTCCACTCACATTATCTGTACCTTTAAGACTTGACTACCTATAAAGACTCACATTCCAACCATTATCTTGTATATTGAGTTTGTGTCTTTATACGCCCTGTTTGTGAACACAAGTCCTCACTCACCTGATGAAGGACCCTGAGACTCCGAAAGCTTGTGCTGCCAAATAAACCTGTTGGACCCTAACCTGGTGTTGTGAGATTTCTTACTGGATTTAAAGGGTGGCAGGGCCTAAATCTAGGTTGGTCCTTCAGTGCAACACTGTTGGAGGTGCAGTCCTCGCAATGCAATGTTCTAGATCCCATGGTGCTTTTGTAAAGGAGATCCCCGAAATCCTAGCCAATATTTATCCCTCCATCAACATCTCTGAAAACAGTTTGTTTGATCATTGTCACTCCTGAACTCATCAAAGTCCAGTACTTACTGCCTCAGAAGAGACATGCATGCCATCAGCCATCCAGGCAGGTGGTGAGGAGAAGCCAGGAGGTGAGACAGATAGGGCCAAGGTAAGCCCATGTCACCCACTCCATCATGACTAAGCGTCAAGTGAAGCAAAGTGACACAACTTCAAACCGGTAAGGAAACAAATGACCTGAAGGGATTGAGAACGAAGCTGAACAGAGATGAGGAGTATAAGAACATAGAACATAAGAAATAGGAGCAGGAGTAGGCCACCTGGCCCTTCGAGCCTGCCCCGCCATTCAATAAGATCATGGCTGATCTGTCGTGGCTCAGCTCCACCTTCCCGCCCTCTCCCCATAACCCTTAATCCCTTCTCTTATCAAAAACCCATCAACCCGTTTCTTAAAAATATTTAGCGAGGCAGCCTCCACCACTTCAACGGGCAGAGAATTCCAGAGATTCGCCACCCTTTGAGTGAAGAAGTTCCTCCTCAACTCCGTTCTAAACCGCCCCCCCCTTTATCTTGAGGCTGTGCCCCCTAGTCCTACTGTCTTTTTTGAGCGGGAACAGTCTCTCCACCTCTATCCTATCCATCCCATTCATCATCTTTCATTCAGTGATTTGTTCTGATCTACAAGGGGCTTTCTGAAAGACCAAGGGATGCAGATCCAGCAGGAACTTCCAAAAAAGAATAAGATAAAAGTAAAAATAAATCAGTTAACATTGCTGCCTCACCCAGGTTTGATTCCGGTGTGGTAATATAATCAGGGTCTAGTTTTAAGACCAACTATATTGGATATTGCCCTAAATTTAGGAATTGGGCATATTAAAATCAAACCTTGACAAGCCAGACTTGACTAAGGTCAAATATACAAATACACAGAAACACGATTGGGCTTGGCCCATCAATCACCCATCAAAGATCATTGCACGCTACTGAGACCCAGCAGGACATCATTGCGCCCCATTGAAACGCACCGGCCTATTGTTAGAAGCCCAGATCGGGCCAGACTTTCTGTCACCGTGAGTCCCTGCAGTTAGCTTACATGGTAACAGATTACATGTAAGTAACACCCATGGAGATGGACACCAGAGGGTGGGCCCCAGTGTCAGGCAGATATCAACAAACCTTCTGGGTATTGGGAGCTCATTGGTCAGAAACCAGAGAGGTTTCCAGACAGGCAGGCAGGCAGGGGATAAAGGTACACATTTCAGACACGCCAGATGCGAAGACATGATGAGGGAGGCGACCTTGACCATCTGGAAGACTGACCAGAGAAGGAAGGAAGGAAGAAACTGCCATCGAGAGTCACCTTCATGAGGACAGACCAGAGGGGCTCAGAGAATCGAGCCTGCAATTTTAACCAAGCCATCTTTACGGGTAATATACTTGAATCTGGGATGTCCTCTTGTTTTATATGGATAATTTAAGGGTTAATAGTGTTATTATTAATAAACTTATTGAACATTTACTCGTGTTTGTCCTTTGCCCATCTTGTAAATAAGGGGTAAAACTTCAAGTAAACTGGTTGAAAGTGTCTTGACGTTTTACAGCTACAACATTTGGCACCCCAGACGATCCTTCGATAAGAAGTGATACGTTGCCCCGAAGTTGAACATTCAACCCGGTATTCTCCAACACTCCGTCTGAGCCTGAATTAAGAGAGAAATTGCTCCACGTGATGGCCAGTCTTAAGCGAGTGAAGGACTAATACAGATTCAACCAGTAAATTGGGCCATAGATCTAGTGTCTGTAACACAAGGTGGACAAACTGTGTAGTTAGAATTAGGGTAGTCAGGAGAGTTTGGTTAAAATCTACAGGAGAGAATTTAATGAAAACCGGATCCCTACCCCAATCCCTTACCTATACCTACATGACAAACCCTAAAAGGAAATAATTATGGAATTCCTCCATATATATTTCAACTATAATTGGCCCAAATGGGTATAGTGGGGTGATGCCCTGAAACCGGATCTGGGATCTGAGGGAGAGAATTGTGGGAATCATGTCCATAAGGAAATCGATAAAAGGGCTCCCAAGCTTAGGAAGGTGATTGCGATTGCTAATTGTCTAGAACAGCTCCTTGGTAGAGGAGTGGAGATCAACTGGATTAAGTGGGACAGAGAGGCCCAGGTAACCCAGCTAAAGCAGGATTAAATGAGTGCTACCACACGCATACAACAATTGGACGCAGAGGAAAGGGACCAAATCAATATGATACACATGAGCCAATTCCAGGATCAATGTGATAAAGCCTATCAAAGTGTGCTGTCAGTGAGAGAGAGAGGCTGCGCTCCAACAGATAGAGGAAGTTAAACGTAAATGCAGCAACCTGCCGACTGCAGTAAAAGTTTTGCGTCAAGCAGGAAAAGAAAATACTGCCCATGCAAACGACCACTCCAAATGCCTGCACGAGACTGAAGACTTAAAACCACAACTAGCCATAAAAAGGGGCGTCATTTGTGCATTCACCACCGAAACCTGGTATAGTGACCCAGGGGTAGAGTGGGGGGATTTAGAAGAGGATGCCTGCCATTATGCAACAGCTAGAATCACTGCTGACTGGGGATCCCCCTTCCCCGACGAGAGGTCATCATATAAGGGTGAGGGGGGAGAGGTATAATTTGGAAGTGAGAGGAAGGTTCTTTACGCAGAGAGTTGTGGGGGTCTGGAACGCGCTACCGAGTAGGGTGGTGGAGGCAGGAACATTGGACTCGTTTAAGGTTCAGTTAGATAGACATATGAGTGAAACGAGGATGGAGGGTTATGGTAGGGGCTATTAAATAGGGTTAAACCTCAGGAGACACCGGAAAGGCAGGCTTGTAAGATTAACGTTTTTGTCTTTTTATTCCGCAGGTGGAGGTCCACCTCGTGTCAAACGAGGGGCATGCACACGGCGGGTCGTGCGTGGGCTTCTCTTGGAAGTTCCAGGAGTGGCCTAGTACTTCATGTTGATCCTGGACCGGTAGACGGGCGCCACAACAGCTCGGTGACTAGCACTGCTGGCTGTGTAGGCACATGGATTTGGGCCTGTGTCTGTGGGAGTTTGCGCATTCTCCCTGTGGTTGCGTGGGTTTCCTCCGGGCGCTCCGGTTTCCTCCCACACCCCAAAGATGTGCTCTTAGGCTGATTGGTTTTACCAAATTGACACTATTTCTTCCCTGAATCTGACTGAGTAGGGTTCCATTCGTAGACATGCAGGGTAGAATAGGTGTAGGGTGATGCGGCAGCGCGGGCTCGTTGGGCCGAAGGGCCTGTTTCCCGTGCTGGGTTGTTCTTTGTTCTTTGTAATGGAACCAACGGCACCACCTCATCCAGCCCCCAACTCGGAAAACTCAGTCTCAGCTCCTAGTCCATTTCAGATGCCAGTAGATCCCATCTCTAGTCCAGTTCCGTTCCAATGAATCCGGTCACCACCTGACAACGGGATGGACAGAGCCACAATGTGACTTATGTAACTCCATACACCATGACCCGACTCACTGACACAGCTGATTGGAATATTCAAGTCCTCTGGCGATTTAAATGCTCTCTTTGACCAGGTCACCCAGCGTCGTGTTTCACACGGCCTAGACGAGGCAGAAGAGGTTAACCTTATTCTGTTATGTTTAAGTCCTGCCATCCGTTCCGCCGGACTCAAACCCCAGAACGTGATCAGGGGAACCCTACCAGAAATGAAGGCAGCCATTCTGGCTGCCATAGGCTACAATAGGGATGACCCGGTACAAGGCTTCAACAGTTACCAACAAAAGAGAGGGGAACACCAGTTGACCCTATGGAACCAATTTATTGCCGCTTTCGGCCAATTAAATGGAGCTCAATTAAACGCACACCACCATTCCACATGGATCCGGACCCTGATAGCACACACCACCGAGGGAATTCGGAAAGCTGTGAGAATTTTGACCCTGATGATAATACCTGGGCCATCCGCAAAATGACTCGCGTGTGGGAATGGGAAGTCAGACAAACAGACTCCCCCAAGTCCACAGAACACGGAAAGATGAACCTGATCCATTCAGACCCGACCCCGGTTTGGGGTAACAAAGGGGGAAACAGTGGGAAACTCAGGGCACCCACCCCTATATACCGCTGCCAATCATCGATACAGAGAATCACAGCCCCGTGCAGAACCCCGATATACTCCCAAACCCAGGGAATGGGACAAAACTAACCCCAGATATCCACCCCCCACAAGCACAGGCTTATAACTGCGGGCAATCCAACCATTTGCCCGGGACTGTAGGGCATCACCCAGCTAGCCCACACGACCATCTCATTAGTTCCCCAAGGATGGACCCTGACCCGTGCCCCTCAGAGCGGCAGACAAGTCACTATAACCCACACCTGTACTCCAGGTCCCAAACCTCCACCCTATGCTTCCAGAATCGATTCCAGTCCACCTGGTCCCATTTCGATTCACTGGACGTCGTAGGAAAGGCCTCATTTAAGGGACCAAAAGGAGTGCGGGGCACCAGAAAACCTGCCCCAAAAATGGGGTTGAATGGGATTGGGGGTTATAGATAGGTCTATAGATTGGTGGGGTTGATGTGATCGGCGCAACTCGAGGGCCGAAGGGCCTGTTTGTGCTGTAATGTTCTATGTTCTATGTTCTTACCCGCTATGGCACCCATGGTCCCTGGACTCCCAGAACTGAATGACCCAGCACTCACTACCAGAGGTGGTAAGGCAGTGGGTACCCACCAGCCAAAGCCTGCGCACGGAGGTTCCCTCCACTGAGGAGGAATCAGGATATCCTTATCCAAATTGTAAATAGCTTTATCCGCCCACATTGTACTGTGCCATAATCCTCTGACATACCACAGTTTGGTTGTAGAATGAAGAATCTATTGTTATACTGTGCCATAGTCCTCTGACAGCAAGGACATGTGTCACATATCCAAAATTTTATTTATTTTTTATCACTTGGCAGACTTTTTCACTGGTTAGAACACACTGTTACACACCATCGCCATCTTCTATTATTTGAGTCAACCCGAAAGAAATATCCTACGAGAGTTCACTTGATACCATACACTTCCTGTTGCAGGGGTTGCTGTGGCAGGGTTGTGTGGTGTCGTGGTCAATGTTCTCCTGAAGGTTGGGTAGTTTGCTGCGGATGACACGGATGCCATCATCTCACATGAGAACACCATCCACCGGGTACACAGTGCGTACTCTTGCAACTCGGCCAACATTGTCTACCTGATACGCTGCAAGAAAGGATGTCCCGAAGCATGGTACATTGGGGAGACCATGCAGACGCTACGACAATGGATGAATGAACACTGCTCGACAATCACCAGGTAAGTCTGTTCCCTTTCTATTGGTGAGCACTTCAACGGTCATGGGTATTCGGCCTCTGACCTTAGGGTAAGCGTTCTCCAAGGCGGCCTTCACGACACACGACAGCGCAGAATTGCTGAGCAGAGACTAATAGCCAAGTTCCGCACACGAGGATGGACTCAACCAGGATCTTGTGTTCATGTCACACTATCTGTAACCCTCATGACTTGCCTAGGTTTACAAAATCTCACTAACTGCCCTGGCTGGAGACAATACACATCTCTTTAACCTGTGCTTAACCCTCTCTCCACTCACACTGTTCTGCATCTGTAAAGACTTGATTACCTGTTAAGACTTGCATTCCAACCATTATCTTGTAATTGAGTTTGTGTTTATATATGCCTTGTTTATGAACTGAACACTTCACTCGCCTGATGAAGGGACAACACTCCAAAAGTTTGTGCTACCAAATAAACCTGTTGGACTTTAACCTGGTGTTGTGGGACTACTTATTGTGCCTACCCTGAAGAAGTACTGCTCGTCTCTCCAACAGGATTTCTGTCAGGATGTCTCTCCGCCCTTAAAAATACCTCCCATTTTCTATGTCTTTTAGCTTTGACAAAGGGTCACCTGGATTTGAAACATCAGCTCTTTTCTCTCCTTACAGATGCTGCCAGACTTGCTGAGAAAGAAAAACCAAGCGACGTGCCTTAATGACTATCGGCCAGTGTCTCTGACATCCATCATCATGATCCATCATTTCCCACTGCCGCAACAGGTCCACAGCAGATGTCATTTCCCAAGCCCTGCCCTCAACCCTGGAACACCTAGATAACAAAGTCACCTCTATGTCAGACTCCTTTTTATTGACCACAGCTCAGCCTTCAACACCATTATTCCCACAAAACTCATCTCTAGGCTTCGTGGCCTGGGCCTCAGCACCTCCCTCTGCGACTGGATCCTGAACTTCCTAACTCACAGACCACAATCAGTAAGGATAGGCAACAACACCTCCATGATCATCCTCAACACCGGTGACCCACAAGGCTGTGTTCTCAGCCCCCTACCATATTCCTTATACACCAATGACCGTATGGCCAAACTCCCCTCCAATTTGATTTTCAAGTTTGCTGATGACACCACTGTAGTGGGTCAGATCTCAAACAATGATGAGACAGAGTATAGGAATGAGATAGAGAATCTGGTGAATTGATGTGGCGACAATAATCTCTCCGTCAATGTCAACAAAATGAAGGAGATTGTCATTGACTTCAGAAGCATAAAGGAGAACGTGCCCTGTCTACATCAATGGGGACGATGTAGAAAGGGTCGAAAGCTTCAAGTTTTTAGGTGTCCAGATTACCAACAATCGGTCCTGGTTTCCCCATGCTGACACTATAGTCAAGAAAGCCCACCAACACCTCTACTTCCTCAGAAGACTAAGGAAATTTGGCATGTCAGCTATGACTCTCGCCAACTTTTACATATGCACCATAGAAAGCATCCTTTGTGGTTGTATTATAGCTTGGTATGGCTCCTGCTTCTGATGGTATCACAGTTTGGTTTGACTCCTGTTCTGCCCAAAGGAAGTACAAAAGGTCATGAATGCAGCCCAATCCATTGACTCTGTCTATACTTTCTGCTGCTTTGGCAAAGCAGCCAGCATAATTAAGGACCCCATGCACCACGGAGATTCTCTCTTCCATCTTCTTCCTTCAGGAAAAAGATACAAAAGTCTGAGGTCACATATCAACTGACTCAAGAGCAGCTTCTTCCCTGCTGCTGTCAGACCTTTGAATGGACTTACTTTGCATTAAGTTGATCTTTCTCTGCACCCTAGCTATAATTGTAACATTACATTCTGCACTCTCTCGTTTTCTTCGCTACGACCGGTGTGTTTTGTCTATACAGCGCACAAGAAACAATACTTTTCACTGTTTAATGCATGTGACAATAATAAATCAAATCAAATCAAATCAAAATCTTTTGGTTTCAGGTTCCAGCACCTGCAGTAATTTGCTTTTATCCAGTGTTTAACTCACTTCTCTTCCAGAACCGCCTACCCTGAACAAGTACTGCTCTTCCCTCTGACAGGATTTCCGTTCGTCTCTCCTCCCCCAAAAAATCTCCCATTTTCTGTGCCTTTGAGCTTTGACAAAGGATCATCTGGACTTGAAACGTCAGCTCTTTTCTCTCCTTACAGATGCAGCCAGACCTTCTGAGATTTTCCGGCATTTTCTCCTTTGGTTAGGGATTCTAATCTAGTCTATTCTGTTCTCACAAGGAGATTGCGACTTTCCCAAACCTGGACTAGCCCCTGCTGTTTCACCATGGTGAGTTGCCATGGAAACCTCTCTCTCCCATTTTGAACTGGTGGAAATCCACAACAATAGCTTCTATTTAATTTAGTTACATTGGAGTGTAATCAGACAGCCCAATTGATGCAGAAACCATACACCCAGATTAGGCAATGTGACCAAAAGTTTGGACAATGAGGAAGTTTTAAGGAGTGACAGGAGGAGAGGGAGAGGCGGAAAGGTTTAGGGAGGGAACTCCAGAGCTTCCAGTCTCAGCAGCCAATGGTGTGGCAATTAAAATGATGGATTGGGCAATTAAAATGAGGGTGGCGCAAGACACCAGAGTTAGAGGAGCTCAGACACTGGGGAGATTAGAGAGGAATGAGAGATTTGAAAACTGAGATGAGAATTTTAAACCCGAGACATTGGCACCTGGGAGTGTAGGTCAATGAACACGTTGCTATGTACCATTCCACAGGCTAACCCATTTCCTATCTGAGTAAGAAGTTGACCAGTTTGATGGTGATGGGTAAGTTAAAGTCCACATGGTGGACTTCTACAAATGAGCAAGAAATGATTGCTCATTCAATCAATCTCACCATTTTCAGTGACAATCTCAAGTGCCTTAAAAAAAACACTTGTTATTTTGGTTTGATGAACTTATGGAAGTATTAGTGTAAGATTGGTATCGCATTGCTGTTTATCAGCTGCTTTGTATTTGGTTCTGTTTCAATTTATCTCTCATAATAAATTGATTTTGCTGTTTTAGCTTGAATTACATGGTTCTGACAAGGTTTCTGGCTCATTTATCAGTGATTCAATAACATAACGGCAGAGATTGCTTTATAAATGTTCTTAACTCGAGATTTCAAAGATGTGTAAAGCCACAAACATAGAAACTAGGAGCAGGAGTAGGCCATTTGGCCCTTCGAGGCTTGCTCTGTCATTCAGTCTGATTGTGGCTGATCCTTGATCTCAATGCTAGTTTTCTGCTTTCTCCCCATGCCCCTTAATGCCATTAAAACCAAAAAGTCTATCTCTTTCTTGAATACATTCAGTGACTTGACCTCTACAACCTCAGTGGTAAAGAATTCCACAGGTTCACTATCCTTTGAATGAAGAAATCTGTCCTCATCTCAGTCCTAAATGGTCCACCCTGTATCGTGAAACTGAGTCTCCTGGTGCTAGATTCCTCAGTAAGAAGTCTTACAACACTAGGTTAAAGTCCAATAGGTTTATTTGGTAGCAAACAGCACTAGCTTTGGGGGCTTTGCCCCTTCGTCAGGTAAGTGGGGAGTTCTGATCACAAACAGGGCATATAAAGGCACACACTCAGTTTACAGAATACTGATTAGAATGCAAGTTTTTACAGCTAATTAAGTCTTAAAGGTGCAGGCAATGTGAGTGGAGATAGCATTAAGCATAGGTTAAAGAGATGTCTCCAGACAGGACAGTAAATGAGATGTTGCAAGCCCAGGCAAGTCATGGGGGTTACAGATAGTGTGACATGAACCCAAAATCCCGGTTGAGTCCATCCTCATGTGTGCGGAACTTGGCTATCAGTTTATGCTCAGCAGCTCTGCACTGTCTTATGTCATGAAGGCCCTCACAAGAACAGGATATAGCGCTCAACTCATCGATCGACAGTTCTGATGCGGCACAGCGAAAAACCGCACTGACCTCCTCAGAAGACAAACACGGGACACAATGGACAGAGTACCCTTCCTTGTCCAGTACCTCCCCGGAGCGGAGAAGCTATGATATCTTCTCCGGAGTCTTCAACATATCATTGATGAAGATGAACATCTCACCAGGGCCATCCCACTCCCCCATTTCTTGCCTTCAAACAACCGCACAATCTCAAACAGACCATTGTCCGCAGCAAATTACCCAGCCTTAGGGAGAACAGTGACCACAATACCACACAACCCTGCCACAGCAACCTCTGCAAGACATGTTGGATCATCGACATGGATACCATCATCACACGTGAGAATACCATCCACCAGGTACACGGCACATACTGTTGCAACTTGGCCAACATTGTCTACCAGATACGCTGCAGGAAACGATGTCCCAAGGCATGGTACACTGGGGAGACCATGCAGACGCTATGACAACGGATGAATGAACACCGCTCGACAATCACCGGGCAAGACTGTTCTCTTCCTGTTGGCGAACAATTCAGTGGTCACAGGCATTCGGCCTCTGATCTTCAGGTGACAAAAACGTTTGACGATGGGAGAACCGTTGATGTCATCTATATGGATTTCAGTAAGGCGTTTGACAAAGTCCCTCACGGTAGACTGGTAGAAAAGGTTAAGGCGCATGGAATACGAGGCCAGGTAGCTAGGTGGATTGAGAACTGGCTGGGAAATAGGAGACAGAGGGTAGTTGTGGAGGGGACCTTGTCGGGCTGGAGGCCAGTGACCAGTGGTGTGCCGCAGGGCTCAGTACTGGGACCTCTCCTCTTTGTAGTCTACATAAATGACTTGGAAGAGGGTGTTCTCTTCAGCAAGTTTGCTGATGACACCAAGATGGCGGGTATGGAACTGGATTGTCAGGTGATGGAATATTCTCCACTTGCCCTGGTTAGTGCAGCTCCAACAACATTCAAGAAACTCAACACCATCCAGGGCAAAGCAACCCATTTGATTGGCAACCCTTTCGCAAACATTGACCCACAGTGACAGCTGTGTGTACCATCTACAAGACGCACTGCAGCAGCTCACCAATGTTCTGCAAGCAGCACCTTCCAAACCCACTACCATCTTGGAGGACAAGAGTAGCAGATACCTGGAACACCACCACCTGGAGGTTCCTTTCCAAGTACTCACCATCTTGACTTGAAAATATATCGTCATTCCTTCACTGTGGCTGGGTCAAAATCCTGGAATCCTCCCCAACACCAACAGCACTGTGGATATGCCTACACCACATGGACGCAGCTGTTCAAGAAGGCAGCTCACCACCACTTTCTCAAGGACAATTAAGGATGGGCAATTAATGCTGGTCTAGCAGGCAACACCCACATTCCCGCAAATTATTTTTTAAAAATGTCACTCGCCAACTTCCTACTCAGATAGGAAGTGGGCAAGACATAATAGAAAGTCATGTGCTCATGATTGAGTATGTTGAAGATGAGGTTGACAGTATTCGGATACTAAGGGAACTAAATTATATGGAGATGGGACAGAAAGATGGAATTGAGGTAGCAGTTCATTCAGTGGCACAAGAATCGAAGGGCTGAATGGGCAGCATGGTGGCGCAGTGGTTAGGACTGCTGCCTCACAGTGCCAAGGACCTGGGTTCAATTCTGCCCCCGGGTCACTGTCTGTGTGGAGTTTGCACACTATCCCCATGTCTGTGTGGGTTTCCTCCGACTGCTCCGATTTCCTCCCACAGTCCAAAGATATGCGGGTTAGATTGATTGGCCGTGCTAAATTGACCCTGGTGTCAGGCAATTAGCAGAGCAAATATGTGGGTTATGGGAATAGGGCCTGGGTGGGATTGTGGCCAGTGCAGACTCCATAGGCCAAATAGTCTTCTTTTGCACCGTAGGAATTCTATGGATTCAGTGATTCTCCTGCTCCCAATTCACATGATCCCATGAGAAGAAATGAGAACACTAAGAAACTTGTACAGCTGAAGATCAGGAAGAGCCAACACCCAACATAAACATCCCAAAGTTTGACCTGTTGACCACAAAACGGAGGAAAGGGATAGTCACTGTTAAGTGGCATCTAACTCTCCTGGTCCCTGGAAAGTGTAACCTTCATCAGTGAGAATTGAATGTGGGACTGTGTTGGAATCAGACGCATTTGCAGCCGCTACTGGCCGTCAGGTGAGACGGGCAGAAGGAAGAATGTGGCCAAAACTGGTTTGGTCAGCCCCTGAGAACATGGCCTCTCCTCTGTGCCAATAAATGTTTTGCTGTAAATCACAAAGAGGATTTGTAGCCTGATTGCATGTTATTAAATAGTGTTCCCTTTGTAGAAAATCACAAAGGATAATGACACTGAAAGGCTTGATTGTGCTGCTCCACTATAGGGCTGAGCGTGGGATGTTTTCACCAAATATGAGAAAAAGAACTGTTTATCCGACGTTTATGTGTCGCTAATTCCTAAAGAATGTCACTGAAGATAAAAGTTACCGGATTCAACAGAAACTCATTTACCTTACAATTAGTCACGTAATTAGTTCTGATCACAAACTGTAGCTTGTTTAATGATGCTATAACCATCTTGTCAACAATCTAGGCCACTCTGTCCCCAGAGCATCTAAACTTACTGAGAAGCTGTGCTCAGTCCCTCCGGGCAGAGCTTCAGTCTGGGAAAGACTGTTGCTTCAACAGGGCTGTATTAAATATAGAACACAGAACATAGAAAAACTACAGCACAAACAGGCCCTATGGCCCACAAGTTGCACCGATGATATCCCTATCTACTAGGCTTACCTATAACCCTCAATCCCATTAAGTGCCATGTACTCACCCAGAAGTCTCTTAAAAGACCCTATCGAATTTGCCTCCACCACCATTGATGGCAGCCGATTCCACTCACCCACCACCCTCCGAGTGAAAAACTTACCCCTGACATCTCCTCTGTACCTACTCCCCAGCACCTTAAACCTGCGTCCTCTTGGAGCGACCATTTCAGCCCTGGGAAATAGCCTCTGAGAATCCACCCGATCAGTACCTCTCAACATCTTATACACCTCTATCAGGTCCCCCCTCATCCTTTGTCTCTCCAAGGAGAAAAGGCCGAGCTCCCTCAACCTATCCTCATAAGGCATGCCACCCAATCCAGGTAACATCCTTGTAAATCTCCTCTGCACCCTTTCAATAGCTTCCATATCCCTCCTGTAATGAGGCGACCAAAACTGAGCACAGTACTCCAAGAGGGGTCTGACTAGGGTCTTATAAAGTTCTGCGGGACCTGGATGTTCAGGCGGCATGGTGGGGTGATACAGTGATTAACCCTGCTGCCTCACAGCACCAGGGATCTGGGTTTGATTCCAGCCTCGGGTGACTGTCTGTGTGGAGTTTGCAAGATTTCCCTCTGTGTCTGCGTGGGTTTCCTCCGGGTACTCCGGTTTCCTCCCACAGTCCAAAGACGTACGGGTTAGGTTGATTGGCCTTGCTAAATTGACCATTAGTGTAAAGGGATTAGCAATAAGTGGGGTCACAGGGATAGGGTCCGGGTGGGATTGTTGTTGGTGCAGAATAGGTGGGCTGAATGGGCTCCTTCTGCACTGTAGGGATTCTATGATTCAAGTGCGTAGGTCACTGATGGCGGCTGGATCAATTGAGAGCATTAATAAAGCACACAGTATTATTAATAGGGACACAGAGAACCAGAATAAGGAAGTGCTGTTCAATTTGTTTAAGGCACTCGTTCAGCCTCAGTTGGAGTTCTGCGGCCAGTTCTGGGGGCCACACTTTAGGAAAGATGTGAAGACACTGGAGAAAGAGTGGAGTAGCTTCATGAAAATGGTTCCAGAGAGGAGGCACAGTGGACAGTGGTTAGCACTGCTGCATCACAGCACCAGGGACCCGGGTTCAATTCCGGCCTCAGGTGACTGTCTATGTGGAGGTTTGCATGTTCTCCCCGTGCCTACGTGGGTTTCCTCCAAGTGCCCTGGTTTCCTCCTATGTTCCAAAGGTGTGCAGGTTGGGTGGATTGGCCATGCTAAATTTCCGCTTAGTGTCCAAAGATGTGCAGGTTAGGTGGATGGCCATGGTAAATTGCCCCTTGATGTCCAATGATGTGCAGGGTAGGTGGATTAATCATGGTAAATGTATGGGGATATGGTGGGAGGTTGGGACTGTTGGGTAGAGTCAGTGCAGACTCGATGGGCTGAATGGCCTCCCTCTGTACTGTAGGCATGCTATGGTTCTTCAGTTCTGAAGAAGCATTGGAGAAGTTGGGTTTATTTTCCTTGGAGAAGAGAAGATTGAGAGGAGATTTGATTGAGATGTCCAAAATCAGGAGGGCTCTGGACAGAGTCAGTAGGGAGAAACTGTTCCCATTGGTGGTGGGAATGAGAATGAGAGGGCACAGATTTAAAATCATCGGTGAAAGGACCAAAGATGAATGTAGAGAAACTTGACCACACAGTGAGTGGTTGGGATCTATTTTGCACTGTCAGATGAAAATGCGTGGTGAAAATAGGTTCAACTGAGCCATGTGAGAGGTAATTGGATTATTATCTGAAAAAGAAGAATGTGCAGGGTTACAGAGAGAAGGTGGGGAAGCTCAAAGTAATGTCTAGATGTTGTTCACAAAGTGAGCATTGCCCCTATAGAAAGGGAACTGATGATGATAAGTAGAACAAAGGTGATGAACTGAACATAGGTCTTGCATATGTCTTTCTGACAGAGGACACCAGTAACATCCCAGAAATAGTTGAAAATCAGGAAATGGGAGTGAAGGAGGAACTCAGGAAAATTATAATCACCAGGGAAGTGGTATTGAGCAAATGGTTGGGTCTGCAGCTTGACAAATCCCCAGGTCCAGATGGGCTTCATGCAAGGATCTTGAAGCAGCTGCTGACACAGTTGATGAATTGGTTTTAATTTTCAAAAATTCCCATAATTTGGGGATGGTTTCATTAGATTGGAAAATAGGAAGGGAAACAGACAGCAGGAAACTACAGGCCAGCTAGCCTAATATTGGTCATAGGGAAAATGCTGAATGCCATTATTAAAGTTGTTATAGGAGGACATTTTGAAAACTTAAGGTAATCAGACAGAGTCAACAAGGTTTGGTGAAAGGAACCTCATGTTTAACCCTTTTATTGGAATTCTTTGAAGGAATCACATGCTATAGATAAAGGGGAACCAGTGGATGCAGTGTGCTTCGATTACCAGAAGGCTTCAAGTTATGAAGGGTTTATTACCAACAATACTTATATTTATACTAGTAATAGTCTACAGAACATCTACTCTCTTCTCCTCTCTGACTCTAACCTGATTGGCTCAGCTTCCCACATTGTCTCTCCATGGGGCCTGGTCCCATCACGTGGCCAATCACCCCTTCAAGGGTCCATGCTGCCACACCCATTCACCCCCTCCCCCCCCCCCCCCTCCCTCCCACCTCAGTGTAACTCCTGAGTCCACCTATGACTGAAACAAAAAAGAACATTATTCAACATAAGCCTGTACAACTCAATAAGACATCAGGAACACCCCAGGAAAAACTCATCATAAGTTCAGTCTTCTGGGTCCTGGTGGAATCAGTTTGGTACTATGATCTTCAATGCCTAAAGAATCTGGGCGGGCTGTTGCAAAAGGTAAGCTCATCAATCTGGGATCAAAATCCTCTTCAGTAGCTACAGCCCTCTTGGTTTCAGATACCACTGGATGCCTTAGCTCCACACTTATCGCTATATCAGCAACTGGTCAACATGAGTCTACCACAGGAGACATCTGTTGATCCCCTGTATCAGGCCCAACTCCCTTCCTCAAATGACCCACATGTTTCTTTACACAATGATCTTGCACTTCTACAATGTAAGAGTCCAGTTCCATTCTTTCCACAATTTTACCAGCCACCCATGTCGGTCCTGCGGCAAAGTTCTTGACCAGGACTAGGTCATCAACTTGGAAAACTCTATCCTCGAGTCATGGCTTTCTTTCTGGGATGCTTCTCTAGCTTCCAATCTCCCTGCCAAATCTGTAAATACTAAATCTAACCGGGTCCTAAACAGAATCCCATTAACAAGTCAGTTGGTATGACCCCTGTAGTCGCATTTGGCATGGTGTTATTAAATGACAACAAGAAACTTGCTACCTGTAAGCAAGTTTACAGTTGCTTACCTGCAAATGTCTTTCAGTTTGTTTTTTCATCAATGGTTTGAATATTTGTAAAGCTCATTCTGCAAACCCATTAAAGGTGCTGACCGAACATGGTGACTTAGCAAATTTTCAAAACTCCTCTGCTGTAGAGGTTGTGCCATTCTCTGACACTAAACCTCTGGAATACCATGCGTGGCTAAAACCTGCCTTAACTTTTCAAAGACGGCTATGGCCATTGTACACTTCATTAATTGGACACCCAATCATTTTGGATTCGCGGTTGCGCCTTCTACTGTCAGTTGCCGGCTTTCCAGCGAGCTTCCTCCCCCTACGAGAAGGAAACATTTTTAGCATTTTTTTTTAAACAGAGTGGCATAAGATTGTAGCCTCTCCGAAGAAACACTTCCGTTTTCAAGCTTGTCTGAGATTTAGAAATTTTTTGGTAAGATCGCCCTCTTTGTGTCTGGAGTGTTAGGTGATGTTAAACTTCTCACTAGGCTATAAGTTTATGGGTCACATACTGTGGGTAGTATCACTTTTTTATTTTTCCTCAGTTATGATCTCAGTAGCTACAATATTGTACAATAAATAGTATAGCCTTTCAATATATTGGATCGAATGGCTCAATCTTTCCAATTAAAAGCATTTTTATGAGGCGTACCTTGTTTCTTTGTAGTTCCAGTGCTCACTTTCCCTGCCTTCCAGCTTCACACTGCAATCTCCTGATGACTCCACATTCTCCTCGTGTCTGCGTGGGTTTTCTCCGGGTGCTCCGGTTTCCTCCCACAGTCCAAAGATGTGCAGGTTAGGTTGATTGGCCACGCTAAGAAATTGTCCCTTAGTGTCCAGAGATGCGTAGATTAGAGGGATTAGTGGGTATAATATGTAGGGATATGGGGATAGGGCCTGGGTGGGATTGTGTTCGGTGCAGACTCGATGGGCTGAAGGGCCTCTTTCTGCACTGTAGGGTACTTTGCCTACCAAACACTCTTCTTCATTGCCAGTGTATTAATTTTGAAGACAACTCGTTTCAGCTTCTTGTTATGAAAGGATTATTGACAATATTTATATAAGTATAGGAATGGTGTACAGAACTGTAATACATGTCTACTTTCTTCTACTCCCTGGCTCAAAGTGAGGTTTCTCCCAGACTCAGGATGCACACTGTTGCACCTGGTTGGCTTGGTGTCCTCTGTCTCTCCATAGGGTCCAGCTTGATCAAGTGGCCCTGAGGGATTGGCCCCTTAATGGGGCCACACTGCTACATTGCAGAAGGTATAGGGGCTCATGGTATAGGGGGGTAACATACTGGAAGATTAGAAGATTGTTCAGCTAACGGGAAACAAAGAGTGGGCATAAGTGTGTCTTTTTCAGGTTGGCAAGATGTAACAAATGGTATGCCACAGGAATCAGTGCTGAGGCCTCAACTGTTTACAATTTATATGCCCTAGTGCATGAATCACAAAAGGCTCGTATGCAGGTACAGCAAATAATTAGGAAAGCTGAGAAAATGCTTTCGTTTACAGTGAGGGTATTGAATACAAAAGTAGGGAGGTTATGCTTCACTTATACAAGTCACCACATCTGGAGTAGTACGTACAGTATTGGTCTCCTTATTTAAAGAAAGATGTAAATGCATTAGAAGCAGTTCAGGGAAGGTTTAGTGGGTTGTCCTGTGGAGAAAGGTTAGATAGGTTGGACAGGTTAGGCTTGTATCCACTGGAGTTTAGAACAGTAAGAAGTGACTTGATTGAAACCTTTCACCATCCTAAGGGGTTTTAAGACGATGGGTGTGAAGAGGGCGTTTTCTCTTGTGAGAGAATCTAGAGAGACCTGATGGAATTCTACAAGATTATGAGAGACATGGACAGAGTGGATAGTCAGAAGTTTTTTCCCAGGGTGGAAGAGTCAATTACTGGGAGACATAGGTTTAAGATGCGAGGGGCAAGGTTTAAAGGAGATGTACGAGGCAGATCTTTTACAGAAAATGTGGTGGGTGCCTGAAACTCGTTGCCAGGGGAAGTGTGGAAACGGATACGGTAGTGACTTTTAAGGGCGTCTTAACAAGTACATGAATAGGATGGAAATAGAGGGATATGGTCTCTGGAAGGATAGGGGGTTTTAGTTAAGTCAGGCAACATGGTTGGTGCAGGCTTGGAGGGCCGAAGGGCCTGTTCCTGTGCTGTAATTTTCTTTGCTCTTTGTTCAGAGAAAACTAGGGGTCGCTGCTTACAAGTAAGGGGTCACTCATTTAAGACAGAAAGGAGGAGAATTTTTTTTTCTCTCGGTGGGTGGTGAGTCTCTGAGCTCTCCTCATCAAAAGGTAGTGGAAGTAGAGTGACTATTTTTGAGGCAGAACTAGAAAGATTCTTGATAAGCAATGGGGTGAAAGATTATCAGGGGTAACCAAGAATGTGAGGTTGAGGTTATGATCAGACCAGCCATAGTCTTATTGAATGACAGAACAGGCTCGAGGGGGCCAAATGGCCTACTCCTGCTCCTAATTCATATCTTTGTATGAATGTCCATTGCTCATTTGGAAGGCCAGAACAAATACAGTGGGCTAATATAACCTCCTACTGTGCTGTAACATTACTGTGATGGTATGATACTGTTGTGGTAATGTTACTGGGCTGGTAAAGCAGACCCAAAGCTCCAGTGACAAGGATTCAAATCCCATCACACCATCTAAGAGATTTTAAAATCAATTAAAAATGCAATTAAATAATACCAAGTCTGAGTAATGGTGACAATGAAACTACTGATTGTCATTAAAACCCATCTGGTTCACTAATGTCCTTTGAGGAAGGAAATCTGCTGTTCTTACCTGCTCTGGCCTACGTGCAACTCCAGACCCCACAGCAACTCTTAACTGCCCTCCGAAATAGCTGAGCAGGTTCTGTCTAACCCCCATGGCAAAGCCAAGTAAGAATAAAATCTGACAGACATTGACCTACACACCAAAACAAAAATCCTCCTCACAAACATCTAGGGGCTTGTGTCAAAATTGGGAGAGCTGTCAAACATTCTCATGGAATCATACCTTATAGATAATGTCTCAGCATCATCCATTTTCATCCCTGTCAGACCTTGCACAAGGTTGAAATATTTACAACCATCTTCATCCAGCTGTGCGGCGTGGATAATCCATCTTGATCTCCTCCGAAATCCCCATCATCTCAGATGCCAGACATCAATTGCTTACAATTTACACAGATGATTTGGAGCTAGGGACCGAGTGTAGTTTGTCAAAGTTTGCAGATGACCCTAAATTGAGTGGTAGAGCAAAGAGTTCAGAGGACACTGAAAGTCTGCAAATGGTAAAGATAGTCTAAGTGAATGGGCAAGGGTCTGGCAGTTGGAGTACAGTGTTGGTAAGCGTGAGGTCAGCCATTTTGTTAAGAATAACAGCAAAATGTACTATTATTTAAATGGCAAAAAATTGCAGCATGCTGCTGTGTAGAGGGACCTGGTTGTTCTTCCGCATGAATCACAAAATGTTGATTTGCAGGTGCAGCAGCTAATTAAGAATGCAAGAAGAAGGTCATCCTTCATTACTAGAGGGATGGAGTTTAAAAACTGGGAGGTTATGTTGCAGCTGTATAAGGTGCTGGTGAGGCCACACCTGGAGGACTGTGTATAGTTTTGGTCTCCTTACTTGAGAAAGGATATGCTGACACTGGAGGGGGTGCAGAGGAGATTCACTGGATTGATTCCGGAGTTGGGAGGCTTGGCTTATGAGGAGAGACTGAGTAGACTGGGACTAAACTCATTGGAATTCAGAACAATGAGGTGGATCTTATAGAAAATATACGAATATGAAGGGAATAGGCAAGAAAGAAGAATGGAGGTTGTTTCCACTGGCGGGTGAAACTAGAACTAGGGGACATAGCTTCAAAATAAGGGGGAGCAGATTTAGGACTGAGTTGAGGAAGAACCTCTTCACGCAGTGTTGTGAATCTTTGGAATTCCCAGCCTAGTGACGCAATTGACGCTACCTCATTGAATGATTTTAAGGCAAAGATAGATTTTTGAACAGTAAAGGAATTAAGGATTATCGTGAGCAGGAGGGTAAATGAAGCTGTGTCCATAAAAAGATCAGCCATGATCTTATTGAATGGCGGAGCAGGCTCAGGGACCAAATGGCCTACTCTTGCTCCTAGTTCTTATGTTCTTAATCAAATGAATTCACTCTAAATCAAGACATGGATACATTAAGGAGCAGATGACCACACTGGTTATTAGAAAGGCTATGAGTTCTGGTAATATTCCAGCAATAATCCTTTTGCTCCAGAACTTTCCAAACTCCAAGCAAAGCTGTTCCAGTACAGCTACAACACTGGCATCTAACTGGCAATATGGAAAATTGCCCAGATATGTCCTGTACACAAGAAACAAGACAAATCCAACCCAGCCAATTACCACCACATCAGTCTACTCTCAATCATTAATAAAGTGATGGAAGGGGTCATCAACAGTGCTATCAAGTGACACTTGATTTGCTCACTGACATTCAGTTTGGGTTCCACCAGGATCACTCAGCTCCTGACCTCATTGCAGTCTTGGTCCAAACGTGGACAAAAGAGCTGAACTCCAGAGGTGAGGTGAGAGTGACCGTCCTTGACATCAAGGCAGCATTTGACTGAGTGAGGCATCAAGGAGCCCTCGCAAAACTGGAGTCAATGGGAATCAAGGGGAAACTCTCCGCTGGTTGGAGTCACACCCAGCACGAAGGAAAATGATTGTGGTTGTTGGAGGTCAATCATCTCAATCCTAGGACATCACTCAGGTTAGTGTTCGAGGCCCAACCATCTTTATCTGTTTCATCAATGACCTTCCATCCATTGCTAATTAGTATGCCCCACAATTTGGAGTCCTCTAACATTGAAGCAGTCGTGTACGTACGCATAAGGACCTGGACAACATTCAGGCTGGGGCTGATAAATGGAAAGTAACATTTGCACCACACAAATACCAGGTAATGACCATCTCCAACAGGAGAGAAAGCAACCATCTCCCCTTGAAATTCAATGGAAATACAGTGTAGTGGGAACTTTATTCTGTATACAAACCCATGCTGTACCTGTCTGGGAGTGTTTGTTGGGAACAGTGTAGACGGAGCGTTACTCTGTATATAACCCCATGCTATACCTATCCTGGGAGTGTTCGATGGAGATAGCATAGATTTACTTAGCGGTAATTTTAGCTGCGGGCTCGATTCCCATTATGGTTGCTAAATCTTGCAAGAGTCCGAAAACACGATTCTAAGCGGTGAGGCTCAATTTACGATGTGTCCCCTTCTCCGATCTCACAATCAGATTCATACCAGGAAGGGTGCAAGCCTGATTTGCATACATAACCATCTCACACTCAGTCCTGTTTCCTATCACCCCCTGTGCTCACTGACCTACACTGGCTCCTGTTCAAGCAATGCCTTGATTTTAAAATTCTCATTCTTGTTTTTAAATCCCTCCATATCCTCACCCTCTTCACATCTCTGGAATTTCCTCCAGCCCCACAACCATCTGAGATATCTGTGTTCTTCTCATTCTGGCCTCTCGTACATTCCTGAAGATAATGGTTCCATCAGGATGAGAAGCGAAAGGATAGGACCTACAAAAGGTGAAGGGGGAAAGGTCTGCGTGGAACCAGAAGAAATGGCGGAGGTGCTTAATGAGTACTTTTCCTCAGTATTCACAGTGGAAGCTGATCTGGGAGATCTTGCTATGGACTTGCAGCAGCTGGAAAAGATTGAGTACGTGGACATTAAGGAGGAGGATGTGTTAGAACTTTTGAATTCTATCAAAATAGATAAGTCGCCGGGACCAGCTGGGATGTACCCCAGGATACTGTGGGAGGCGAGGGAATGATTGCAGAGCCCCTGGCGATGATCTTTGCGTCGTCAATGGAGACGGGAGAGGTTCCGGTAGATTGGAGGATTGCGGATGTAGTCCCTATTTTCAAGAAAGGGAACAGAGATAGCCTGGGAAATTACCGACCGGTGAGTCTGACCTCAGTGGTTGGTAAGCTGATGGAGAGGCTTCTGAGGGACAAGATTTACGAGCATTTGGAGAGGTTTGACATGATCAGGAATAGTCAGCATGGATTTGTCAAGGGCAGGTCGTGCCTTGCGAGCCTAGTTGAGTTCTTCGATAATGTGACCGAACACATTGACGAAGGAAGTGCCGTGGACGTAGTGTACATGGACTTCAGCAAGGCGTTTGATAAGGTCCCCCATGCAAGACTTCTTGAGAAGGTGAGAGAGCATGGGATCCAAGGGCCTTTGGCCTTGTGGATCCAGAACTGGCTTGCCTGCAGAAAGCAGAGAGTGGTTGTGGATGGGTCTTTTTCGGAATGGAGGTCAGTCACCAGTGGGGTGCCCCAGGGATCTGTTCTGGGACCCTTGCTGTTTGTCATTTTCATAAATGACCTGGATGAGGAAGTGGAGGGATGGGTTAGCAAGTTCGCTGATGAAACGAAGGTCGGGGGTGTTGTGGATGGTCTGGAAGGATGTCAAAAGTTGCAGCAGGACATAGATAGGATGCAGGAATGGGCAGAGAAGTGGCAGATGGACTTCAACGCGGATAAATGTGTAGTCGTCCATTTCGGCAGAACCAACGGGATGAACGAGTACACTATCAAGGGCAGGAGTCTTAGTAGCGTTGAAGAGCAGAAGGATCTCGGGGTCCAGGTCCACAGGACTCTTAAATTGGCCTCGCAGGTGGAGGAGATGGTCAAGAAGGCAGAGAGTGGGGGTCAATGGATGCTATTCGGATTGGCGGTTGGTGACTAGTGGGGTGCCCCAGGGGTCGGTGCTGGGGCCTCAGCTATTTACCATTTATATAGATGATCTGGAGGAGGGAACCGAGTGCAGGATGTCGAAATTTGCTGATGACACCAAGATTGGGGGAAAGGCAAATTGTGCGGAGGGTGTGGAGAGTCTGCAGAAGGATCTAGATAGGCTGGGCGAATGGGCCAGGAAATGGCAAATGGAATTTAATGTTGGCAAGTGTGAGGTGGTCCACTTTGGTAGGAGGAATGGTAGGAAGGACTATTACTTACGGGGCAAAAAACTGCAGCAGGCGACGGTGCAGAGGGACCTCGGGGTCCTTGTGCATGAGTCGCAAAAACCCAGCTTGCAGGTGCAGCAGGTGGTCAGGAAGGTGAATGGGATGCTGGCCTTCATAGCGAAGGGGATTGAATATAAAAGTAGGGAGGTCTTGCTGCAGCTGTATAGGGCATTGGTGAGGCCGCAGCTGGAGTACTGTGTGCAGTTTTGGGCGCCGCACCTGCGCAAGGATGTTTTGGCCCTGGAGGGAGTGCAGAGGAGGTTTACTCGGCTGATACCGGAGTTGAGGGGATTGAGCTATGAGGAGAGGCTGAATAAACTAGGCTTGTACTCGTTAGAGTTTAGAAGAATGAGGGGAGATCTCATTGAGACGTATAAGATGATGAATGGGATGGATAGGATAGAGGTGGAGAGACTGTTCCCGCTCAAAAAAGACAGTAGGACTAGGGGGCACAGCCTCAAGATAAAGGGGGGGCGGTTTAGAACAGAGTTGAGGAGGAACTTCTTCACTCAAAGGGTGGTGAATCTCTGGAATTCTCTGCCCGTTGAAGTGGTGGAGGCTGCCTCGCTAAATATTTTTAAGAAACGGGTTGATGGGTTTTTGATAGGAGAAAGGATTAAGGGTTATGGGGAGAGGGCGGGAAGGTGGAGCTGAGTCACGACAGATCAGCCATGATCTTATTGAATGGCGGGGCAGGCTCGAAGGGCCAGATGGCCTACTCCTGCTCCTATTTCTTATGTTCTTATGTTCTTAAGAAGGCGTATGGTGTACTGGCCTTCATTAATCGAGGGATTGAGTTTAGGAGTCGGGAGGTAATGCTGCAACTTTACAGGACCCTTGTCAGGCCTCATTTGAAGTACTGTGCGCAGTTCTGGTCGCCTCACTATAGGAAAGACGTAGAAGCTATTGAAAGGGTGCAGAGGAGATTTACAAGGATGTTGCCTGGACTGGGAGGCATGCCTTATGAAGATAGGTTGAGGGAGCTGGGACTCTTTTCCCTAGAGAGGCGAAGGTTGAGAGGCGACCTGATAGAAGTTTATAAAATGTTGAGAGGAATAGATAGGGTGGACTCTCAGAGGCTATTTCCCCGGGTTGAAATGGTCGCTACAAGAGGGCACAGATTTATGGTGCGGGGAGGGAAGTACAGAGGTGATGTTAGGGGTAAGTTTTTCACTCAGAGGGTGGTGAGTGAATGGAATCGGCTGCCGTCATCGGTGGTGGAGGCGGACTCGCTGGGGTCTTTTAAAAGACTTCTGGACGAGTATATGGGGTTTAATGGGATTGGGGGTTATAGATAGGTCACTATCTATAGTGGGGTTGGTGGGGTTGATGTGATCGGCGCAACTCGAGGGCCGAAGGGCCTGTTTCTGCTGTAATGTTCTATGTTCTATGTTCTATCATTCATCGCCGTGCCTTCAGCTGCCTGGGTCCCAAGCTCTGGAATTCCCTCCCTAAAGCTCTCCATTGCTCAAACTCACTTTGATCCTTTCCATCTCTCTTTGAAACTTACTCCTTTGAGCAAATGATTAGTCGTCTGACCTATTAGCTCCTTTACGCATAACTTTGTGTCATGCTATGTTTATACTGTCCCTATGAAGTATCTTGTAATGTTTTTCCTACATTAAAGGCTCTGTGTAAATGTGAGTAATTGTTGTTTTATTTCTTCTTCGCTTGTCATCTGAAGAGCTGAGAGTTTGTCCAGGAAAATAATGAGGATACAAACTGCAGAGTTCATTCACATCCCCTCACAAGTGATTAACATTCCCAGCAGCTTTAAGGAATAAAGAGCAATTGTACAATGTTCTTGGCAAATGCTCCAAATACAACAGGGACATCGCAGCCTGCTCTGCAATGCTTGCTCAAGGACCTTTCCTGTTATTCTGACTCCTACCTCCAGCTCAGCACTTGTGGGAAACCAGGTGGACCTGAGAAGGAGACTATTTGACCTTTGCCATCCCTTTGATGGAGCTATCTCTCCGGTTATTATTTCCCAGCAGTTGTTTCTTCTCTGGATTGGAGTCTGGCCACTTTAAAAAAATTCCTTCCTCACAATGTTTATCCCCTCTAATATTTCACATTCTTCCTCTAGAACTTGTCCTTCTCTTGTTCTGAAAACACACTCAGGATCTTCCGGCCCCTCACTGCCTGACATCCTCGCGGATGGTACTGGAAAATAGAGAGCCCACCCGCGGCAGGAATGGAGGATCCTCACCAATTAACCCATCAAGAACCATCCCCATATTTTCCCACATTCACACAGGGAATATCTTCTTTAGCTGGCACCACCGATTCTTCATACAGGGGCATATAGCAGGCCTTACTAAACATAGGCTTGGGGTTCAGTTTTAGCCTCAGGGATATAGAGTCTTTTTAATAATGAATTTTTTGTCCACAGGCGTTTAAGTCCAGCAAGGGGCATGCGGGCGGCAGGTTGTGGTGGGCTGCTCTTGGATATTGCTTCGGGAGTTGCCTACTGCTTCATGTCGTTGGTGTGCGTAAACTGGACCATCTCGAGGGCAACATGACAGCTCAGAGACTATCTCTGTGGCTGTGCGGACACATGGATTTGGGCCTGTGTCTGTGGGAGTTTGCGCGTTCTCCCCATGGTTGCGTGGGTTTCCTCCGGGTGCTCCGGTTTCCTCCCACATCCCAAAAATGTGCTTTTAGGCTGATTGATTGGGTAACAAATTGTCCCTATATTGGACCTCCCTGATCCTCACACATTAGGCATAGACTAAAATCATGAATAGGTCACTGACCATGGGACGGCGGCGCGGGCTCGTTGGGCCGAGGGGCCTGTTTCCCATGCTGTGTTGTTCTTTGTTCTTTGTTCTTTGTTCATTAACCTGGTTATGCACCCTCGAAGGGGGCCATTCAACCAATCATACCCCTGCTAGCTCTCTGCTTAAGTAACTTGATATGCTTTGTCTGTATAATGTGCAAGAAACAAAACTTTTTCACTGTATACTAATACATGTGACAATAATAAATTAAATCAAATCAAATCATCAAATGTATGACCTCACACTCAGCTGGATTGAACTCCATTTGCCATTTTGCTATCCACCTTCTCTGTCTTAATATAGAATCCCTACAGGGCAGAAAGAGGCCAGCACTCATCCTCCCATAAGAGCACTTTATTGCAGCCCACTCCACCGCCTTATCCCCATAACCTCGTGCATTTACCATGACTAATCCACCAACACTAAGGGATAATTTAGCATGGCCTATCCACCTAACCTGCACATTTTTGGACTGTGGGAGGAAGCCTGAGCACCCAAAGGAAACCTACATAGATATGGGGAGAACGCGCAAACTCCACAGATACAGTTACACAAGGCTGGAATTGAACCCAAGTCCTTGGTGCTGTGAGGCAGCTATGCTAACCACTGTGCCACCATGCAACTTATTGATAACTTCCTACAGTCCACAGTTCTCCTCTTCACTATTAACCACACGGCCAATTTTTATATCGTTTACCAACTTCCTAGTCACGTCTTCTTCATTGAATACTGTATCATTAATATGTCTTATAAGCGACAAGGGACTCAGTATTGAGTCCTGCCCAGTAGCCAGAGCCTTCCAGCCAGTAAAACAGGTGACCTCAAGTTCCTCACAAAGAGATCTAGTGCCTCCCCTAGCCAGAGGCCCCTCCCCTCCATCATCCACAACTCCCACCCCTTCTCCGCCCACCGGCTGTGTCATGCTGCATTCACCCAACTCAGTACATTGACTTGGGTTTTCCCAGGAATCAGACCTGGTGCATTGAACTGAGGTGGGGCTGAGTGGGGAAGTCTCTCAGGCCTCATGTCACCATGATAAGTTTGCGGTATAGTCCTCGCCACCTCTGCACAGTTCTCTGTGAGCTCACTGAACATTACCCATCTCAAATTACATTGACCTTCCAATCTCACCTTGGCAAAAACCACCAAACTACCAGTTGCTCAGCTGCCGATCAAATCTTCTGCGCTGACACAGGGATCCAATCATAGAGTTCTACAGCACAGACCAAAGCCCTTCAGCATATCATGTCTGCACCTGTCAAAGACAAAACACTCAACCATTCTAATCCCATTTTCCAGCATTTGGTCCATTGCCTTTCATGCCTTGGCATCACAAGTGTACACTTAGATGTTGCTTAAGTACTATGTGGGTCTCTGTGGGTCGAGAGCAGAGGGTTCTCCAAATGGTTGTGATGACATTGTCAATTGTGGGATCTTGCTGTGTGAAAAGAGGCTATTGTGTTTCCAACATTGCAACTGTGGGTATACTTCTTAAGCTATTAGCTGGCATTAAAACACTTTGGAATGCCTTGAGGGTGTGAAGGGGCAGGATGGGAAGACGATGATGATGTTGTGAAACTAGTAATCCAGGGGTCCAGACTAATACTCTGAGGACATAGGTTCAAATTCCACGACAGTATCTGGTAAAATTTAAACTTCGTTAATAAATCTGGAATATAAAGCTAGTCTCAGTAATGATGACCATGAAACCATTGTGGATTGTTGGAAAAGCCCATCTGATTCAATAATGTCCTTTAGGGAAGGAAATCTGCTGTCCTTACCTAATCTGGCCTACACGTGACTCCAGCCCCACCCTTAACCGCCCTCTGCCATGGCCACTTATTTCAGCGTAATTAGGGATGGCTAACAGAGAATAAATTAGAAAAAAGCACAATGATGTAGAGTTTTTTTAATTCAATCATGGGACGTAAGTGTCACTGGCTGGACCAGTATTTAATGGCCATTCCTAGTTGTCTTTGCGAAGGTGGTGGTGAACTACCACCTTGAAACACTACAGTCCATGTTGTGTAGGTACACCCACAGTGCTGTTAGGGAGGGATTCTAGGATTTTGACCCAATGACAGTGAAGGAATGGCGATATATTTCCAAGTAGGTGGTAAGTGACTTGGAGGGGAACTTGCAGGCGATAGTGTTCCTAATGTATCTGCTGCCCTTGTCCTTCTAGATGATAATGGAGTTTGAAAGGTGCTGTCTCGGGAACTATGGTGAGTTCCTACAGTGCATCTTCTAGAAGCCATTCAGGGCTGCTACTGTGTGTCAGTGGCAGAGAGGGTAGATGGGATAGCAATCAACTGGGGCCGCTTTGTCATGGATAGTGTTGAGCTTCTTGAGTGTTGTTGGAACTGCACTCACCCAGGCAAATGGAGAGTGTTCCATTACACTTTCGACTTGTGCCTCGTCAATGGGGGAACAGGCTGTGGGAGTCAGGACTTGAGTTACTCGCTGGAGTTTTCCCAAACCTCTGGCGTGCACTTGTAACCACATTATTACGTGGCTAGACCAGTTCAGTTTCTGGATACAAGTCTTTTTTTGTCGGACAAGAGTATCAGGTGTGTGGGAAACATTACCTCCAACTTTCTCTCCAAGTCCCACAGCATCGCAACAGTGTGGAGGGTGAAGGAAGTGTAGCCGTGACTCCCTCCCCTCACTCGGTACAGGGAGTATGATGGCGATGCTTAGTAATAGAGAGACAATCGTTAAAACTGAGCAACTATTTGACGGCAAAGTGCATGAGTTTGTTAATTGGTAAGCTGACGCTCTCAGAGAAAGACAGAGTATGAGAGTGAAGGAGAGTTCTGTGTGCTTATTCTTTCAGACAGGTCGCTCAGTGAACACATTCAGCAGACGCCAAGAAATGAGAATACTGTTACATAACTGACATGATTTCTGCTCCAGCTATTCCGATTCATCTCACTGTCCTGAACATTCCTGCTCGCTGCCGCAGGGAACAAATCAATGTCACCAGATTAAAAGCCAGTATCCAATTTAAATTAGATGCAAAAGACTGGAACTCTCCCGAGGGAAATTAGAGTGTAGGCTTCACGAGCATAAGCATTAATCCACCGCTTGATCCCATCCAGAAAGAGAGCTTCCTTCAAGGCGTTTGGTTTTCAGCTATAAATTTGATGGATCAGCTTTTTTTTTAGGGAATGCACTACAAATTTATTCACATCAACATTTGGTGTGTATATATATATATAAATGAAGTACACTGTATTTAATTCTTGAGTGTGAACAAAGAACAAAGAACAAAGAACAACCCAGCACGGGAAACAGGCCCTTCGGCCCAACGAGCCCGCGCCGCCACATCACCCCACACCTATTCTACCCTGCATATAGAACCAGCATAGAACCCTACAGTGCAGAAACAGGCCCTTCGGCCCATCGAGTCTGCACCGAACACAATCCCACCCAGACCCTATCCCCATATCCCTACGCATTTTACCTGCTAATCCCTCTAACCTACACATCCCAGGATACTAAGGGGCAATTTTAGCATAGCCAATGAACCTAACCTGCACATCTTTGGACTGTGGGAGGAAACCGGAGCACCCGGAGAAAACCCACGCAGATACGAGGAGAATGTGCAAACTCCACACAGGCAGTGACCCGAGCCGGGAATCGAACCCAGGACCCTGGAGCTGTGAAGCAGCAGTGCTAACCACTGTGCTACCGTGCCGCCCAGTGTGATTTTAGTGTGCACTAAAATCATCCACAGGTAACAGTAGTAAAACATTATGGCCTATAAAACCCACCTGGTTTTATAGATGATCTCCCCTCAATATTTCCAGGTCTGGCTGATGCTTCTTCAGTTTACAGTAGCCCATATTCACAGCAAAGAACTAGTACTGCTGCGTGGGTGCTATCTTATCCCGAAGTTCAGGATTGATTTTTGCAATTCCAGGGCATGTTGGAGACGCATGTTTACTCCAGGATTTCCAGCTCCAATGAAGACAAGCAATGGAATTAAGCTCGGGTGGATCTTGGCATGCTGAATCATGATAGCAGTTCCCCCTGTCCTCTCTCCGGCACCTCCACATCCAGCACTTACAGTCAAAATAATGGTAATTATTAATAAATAATTAGTGATTGTCAATTACGGCCAATCAACCTCTCTAGAACAACCTCTCTAGGGCGGCACGGTAGCACAGTGGTTAGCACTGCTGCTTCACAGCTCCAGGGTCCTGGGTTCGATTCCCGGCTCGGGTCACTGCCTGTGTGGAGTTTGCACATTCTCCTCGTGTCTGCGTGGGTTTTCTCCGGGTGCTCCGGTTTCCTCCCACAGTCCAAAGATGTGCGGGTTAGGTTCATTGGCTATGCTAAAATTGCCCCTCAGTGTCCTGGGATGTGTAGGTTAGAGGGATTAGTAGATAAATGTGTAGGGATATGGGGATAGGTTCTGGGTGGGATTGTGTTCGGTGCAGACTCGATGGGCCGAAGGGCCTGTTTCTGCACTGTAGGGTTCTATGTTAATTACATGTAGACTCCTATTCGCTCAAAAATGTATTTTTCCCATAAAGTCGCAGAAGGTGTGAGGTGATAACACTGCAGCGAGGTACTTGGGATCTGAATGATTGGGACAATTCCAGTATCTCCTAATTACTTGGTGAGATTTTAGAAAGGTATTCAATTCTCATTTTTTTAAATGAATTTTCCTTCCTAACTCTTTTCTCTCTCTCTCTTAGTCTAATCTTTCTTTAATTCCCTTATTCCTCCGTTGATAAATGAGTCATCATTGAATTCCCCCTTTTTCATTCACTGCTCCCATTCAGTCATCCTGTGGTTTATTCCCAATCCTGAATTCCCATTATTTGGGGAGATACTGGAATTGTCCCAATCATTCAGATCCCAAGTACCTGATTGTCCCTCGCTGCGGTGTTATCACCTCACACCTTCTGCGACTTTATGGGAAAAATACATTTTTGAGCTAATAGCAAATGCCCGGTGACAGCAAGTTCTGACTTATCATCAACCCGCCCTGCTCCATGGAACAGGACCTGGCACAAAGAGGGGGCCAGACAGACTAATAGATGCTCGGTCCAGGTTTAATGGCTAAATCTGCTTTTCTCTCCATTCTAATCTGCTTATATTTCTGTCTGATTCTTTGTCTCGCAAAATTAGATTATTGATGAGAAAAAAATATTATAACACAATCTAGCACCCCATCTGTCTGCCTGTCTATCTACCTATCTATGATCTGGGGATATGGTAGCACTGTGCCAATGTTATCAAACTATTAAACCCAAAGGACTGGACTAAATGATCTCAAGGCATAGGTTCAAATCCCACTTTGGCAGCAGGAGGAAGTTAAATTCAATTAATTGAATACCTTATGAATAAAATGCCAGTATCAATAACGAGTGCATTGAAACATCACATTTTTGTAAAAACCCATCTTGTCCTTTCGGGAAGGAAATCTGCTGGCCTTACCCAGTCTGCCCTACGTGTGACTCCAGACCCACAAAAGTGTGACGTGGTGAGCCTCAGCTGTATCAGGCCACAATAACAAGGTAGAAGCCTATGCATAAGAGGAAGCTGTTCAGCCCCTCGCGCCTACTCCACCATTTAATTATATCATGGCCGACTTCCTACCTCAACTACATCTTCCCGCACTATCTCCCATATTACTTAATATCGTTGGTATCTCGAAATCTATCAAACTCAGCTTTGAACATAATAAATGATTAAGTCTCCACCATCCCCTGGGCAAGAGATTTCCAAAGAGTCACCAGCCACTGACTGAAGAAATTTCTCCTCATCCCAGTCCTAAATGACTTGCCCCTTATTCTGAGCCTGTGTCCCCTGATTCTTGACTCACCAGCCAGGCAACACTTCCTGACTGCATCTACCCTGGCGAGCCCAGTAAGAATTTATTACACCACTTTGACAAGTGGAATAAGTAGCACATAGACTGGTTCAAGAAGGTGACTGTGGTAAGGTGGCCCTTTAAAGGGGCACTCCCTGGAGGCCATGTGATCGGTCTAGACCTTATGGATTGTCAAGGCAGGAGCAAGAGTGTGTATTCAGTTCGAGGAAGGTCCGCAGCTGGAGCCGGGGAGGAGAGTTGTTCAGTCATGTAGTTAATTCAGTCTGAACTTTTGTGTGTATAATTATTTATTATTGGCAAATAAAACCTTTGTTAATTTCAGCCACATCGCATCACCCTTGATTAAATACAGTGACTCACTTCCACCTTTGCATGGTCACTTAGGGATGAACATAAATGTTATCCCTGCCTGTGATGTCCACATCCCAGAATCAATAAAAGTCTGACTTCCATCGCTTTCCCAGGTGAGAAGGAAGGTAGGATGAAAGATGAAATTTAGCGCTGTAACGTTTGAGGTGATGCACTTTGAAAGGAGTAATTTGACAAGGAAGTATTCTATGAAATGTCTGACACTGGGAAGTTCTGAAGAACAAAGGGACCTTGGTGTGTTTATCCACAGATCTCTGAAGGCGGAAAGACAGGATAATAGGGTGGTGAAAAAGGCATTTGTCAATCGAGGGATGATGGAGTTGTACGGAACTTTGGTGAGGCCACAGCTGGAGTACTGTGTGCAGTTGTGGTCGCCACATTATAGGAAGGACGCAATCACACTGGAAGAGGTGCAGAGCAGATTCACCAGGATGTTGCCTGGGATGGAACATTTAAGTTATAAAGAGAGTTGGATCAGCTTGGGTTGTTTTCGTTGGGTCAGAAAAGACTGAGGGGCGACCTGATTGAGGTGTTCAAGATTATGAGGGGCATGGACAGGGTCGATAGGGAGCAGCTGTTCCCCTTAGTTGAAGGATCGGCTACAAGGGACACAAGTTAAAAGTGAGGAGTGGGAGGTTTAGGGAGGATTTGAGGCTTTTTTATCCAGAGGGTGGTGACAGTCTGGAATGTACTGCCCGGGAGGGTGGTGGAGACGGAATGCCTCACATCCTTTAGAAGGTACCTGGATGAGTACTTGGCCTGCCATAACATTCAAGACTAGGGGCCAAGTGCCGGCATTTGGGATTAGGTGAGCAGTTCCGGGCCTTTAATGCCCTGGTGCAGACTCGATGGGCCAAAAGGCCTCTTCTGCACTGTAGGAGTCTGTGAATCTGTGAAAGGACAACATTTTGATCCTTTCAGCACCAATAGCTGGCTGGTTGCCAATCCAGTATTCAGAGACAGGAACGCTCCCCTTCCCAGGGCTGCTCTGATCTCCTGGCCATTTTTAGAAACAGGAGTTAGCCTTCGAGCAATTCAGTTCAATCATGGTGGATCGGAAGTGTCTCTTCATCAAGCTGGCTTGACTCCATATCCCCTTTTTGTTGTATCATTTTGACACAACAAAAGAGAGATCAGAGCAGTATTCCAGGTGAGGCCTCACCAACACCCTGTACGATTGCAACAAAACCTCACTACCTTTAAACTCTTGCCCCTCTGTCCAGGACCACAAGAAACTACAAGGGGTGGTGTATGAAGCCCAGTCCATTGCGCAAACCGGTCTCCCATCCATTGATACTGTCTACATCACTTCCCGCTGCCTTGGAAAAGCAGTCAGCATAATTAAGGACCCCACACACCCTGGACATTCTCTCTTCCACCTTCTTCCTTTCGGAAAAAGGTACAAAGATCTGACACCCCAATTGGCCAAAGTTTATGTGTCCCCAGCCTTATAGTTAGGGCGGCAGTGCGCATTCAGAGGACAGATAGGAGTCAGAGTTGAGTGGCACCAGGGGCAGGATTCCAGTGTGCACAACAGTGAGTCCAGCCTTCAACAAAGACTCTTAACTAATGTGCCAGCCCAGGCACATTAATAGGTTTGGATGTTTCTGGGGGAGAGGGTGGTGGGATGAGGCTGGGGAAGGGTGATACGCTTGTTTGAGGGCCCAGTTCGGTTTGGAGTGGGAATGGCGCCTACACATGTTCCTGTGGTGGTTGCAGCCCCCTCACCACACAGCACCGGCCAGGTGAAGCATTAAGGTGTCCCTCACTGCCCCTCTCTGCCGGACACCTGGCACTGCCGCCTGCCCTCTTTCCTCCGGCTCTTCATATGGTGAGATGTCCACCTCGCCCCCCCCCCCCCCTTGCTGTTCCTCCTCCCCCCGCTCCATCTGGTCTCCCTGCTGCTGGGCGATGTTGTGAAGAGCGCAGCAATCTATGATTGAGCGGTCCAAGCAGCGGAACCACATTTTAAGCAGGCCCATGCACTGATCTATGATGGACCGGGCAGCTGCATGTGGTAGCGGGTCTCCGCCTCGGTCTCAGGCCATGACCGTAGCGGGCATCCTTTGTCACCCAGTAGCCATCCTGGGAGCCTGGGCTGATCTTCAAGGAGGCCAGGGACGTCTGACTGCCTGAGGACAAAGCAGTCATGGACACTCCCTGAATGGCGTGCATCGACCTGCATGATCCACGGGAGATGACCACAGACAATTTGAATGTTCAGGGAGTCGTGCCCTCTGGGTATTGGGATTCCCAGCAACGGCAGCAAAGTCTAGAGCCCGGGCCTCTTTCTGTGCACGGCCCACATCGAAATTTATGCGCTGCCCTGCCCGGGCATACAGGGCATCTGTGACCCGCTGCACACCTTTGTGCACGGAGGCCTGGGAGACCCCAACTAGGTCGCCACCGGGGAGCCTGAAATGAGCCGGAGGCGTAAAGATTCAGGGCAGCCGTTACCTTCACGTCAACAGGGAGAGGGTGGCCAGCCTTCCCCCGAGATGCCAGGTGCGCGACCCACGTGACAAAGACGCCGCAGCTGCTAACGGCACACCTTCTCCAAGAGGGCCCGCGTCTCCTTGGCCTCTGCCTTCTGTGCGCTCTCTCAGGAGGTTGCTCACCCACCTCCTGGCCCTCAGCGGCAGCCCCCTTGCCCTCCTTCCTGAGGGACTGGTGGTGGCTGCTCCTGTGGTGGTCTCTCCATGCCCTCCCGAGCACCTCCTCCGCGGCCATCAACATAATGCTCCAGATCGATCAATCTGAGAGCTGTCTGCACAGTGGGGTTCAAAAAGAACAAAGAATGACGGATTATTATCATTGGCTACGCAGACCCAGCACCACCCCAATCCCTCACTTGAGCCAGTATCCCACTTGTGGGTCCTGGCAGCAATCCATGGTGCCATGCGCGGCCCAATTCAGGTTGTGTGAGATTCCCATCATGACGAATGCTGGCACAGATTATGCAGGTCAGTGTGCAGACATAGAACATAGAACATTACAGCACAAACAGGCCCTTCAGCCCTCGAGTTGCACCGATCACATCAACCCCACCAATCTATAGACCTATCTATAACCCCCAATCCCATTAAACCCCATATACTCATCCAGAAGTCTTTTAAAAGACCCCAGCGAGTTCGCCTCCACCACCGACGACGGCAGCCGATTCCATTCACTCACCACCCTCTGAGTGAAAACCCTCAGACGTGGGCAAGGCTCCAGCCATAGCTATGTGCTCTACAGGCTTGTGTTGCTGGTCCATGTCACAGGGCAGGGACAGACTGCTAATTACCAGTGACAGCAGATTCCATGTCTGAACCTCTACACCACTCTCTCCCATCGCTCTCCCCCACCCCCTCCCTGATCCTTGGAGAAGTACCTGCTTCATCCAGTTAGACCTCAGTCAGCACATGGTGCACTCCTGGAATCAATGGGTGCTATTCCGGTTGGCAGTCGGTGACTAGTGGAGTGCCGCAGGGATCGGTGCTGGGGCCTCAACTATTTACCATTTACGTAGATGATCTGGAGGAGGGGGCTGAGTGTAGGGTGACGAAATTTGCTGATGACACGAAGGTGAGTGGAAAAGCAAATTGCGTGGAAGGCGCGGAAAGTCTGCAGAGGGATCTGGATAGGCTGAGTGAGTGGGCGAGGACCTGGCAGATGGAGTATAACGTTAGCAAATGCGAGGTTATCCACTTTGGCAGAAATGATAGTAGGAGGGATTATTATTTAAAGGACGAAAAGCTGCAGCGTGCTACTGTGCAGAGGGACCTCGGGGTCCTTGTGCACGAGTCGCAAAAACCCAGTCTGCAGGTGCAGCAGGTGGTCAGGAAGGCGAATGGAATGTTGGCCTTTATAGCGAGGGGGATAGAATATAAAAGCTGCAACTGTACAAGGCACTGGTGAGGACGCAACTGGAGTACTGTGTGCAGTTTTAGTCGCCGCATTTGGGAAAGGATATATTGGCCTTGAAGGGAGTGCAGAGAAGGTTCACTAGGCTGATACTGGAGATGAGGGGGTTGGGTTATGAGGAAAGATTGAATAGACTGGGTGTGTGGGCGGAGATTGAGAGGGGACATGATAGAAGTATATAAGATAATGAAGGGAATGGATAGAGTTAATAGTGAGAGACTGCTCCCTAGACTAGATACAAACACGAGAGGTCATCATTTAAGGGTGAGGGGGGAGAGGTATAATTTGGAGGTGAGAGGAAGGTTCTTTACGCAGAGAGTTGTAGGGGTCTGGAACGCGCTACCGAGTAGGGTGGTGGAGGCAGGAACATTGGACTCTTTTAAGATGCAGTTAGATAGGCACATGAGTGAAACGAGAATGGAGGGATATGGTAGGGGATATTAAATAGGGTTAAACCTCGGGAGACACCGGAAAGGCAGGCTGTAAGATTAATATTTTGACTTTATTCCACAGGTGGAGGTCCACCTCGTGTCAAACGAGGGGCATTCACACGGCGGGTCGTGCCTGGGCTGCTCTTGGAAGTTCCAGGAGTGGCCTAGAACTTCGTGTCGGTGTGTGTGCTTGATCCTGGACCGGTAGATGGGCACCGCAACAGCTCAGTGACTAGCACTGCTGGCTGTGCAGGCACATGGATTTGGGCCTGTGTCTGTGGGAGTTTGCGCATTCTCCCTGTGGTTGCGTGGGTTTCCTCCGGGCGCTCCGGTTTCCTCCCACACCCCAAAAATGTGCTCTCAGGCTAATCGGTTTTTACCAAATTGACACTATTTCTTCCCTGAATCTGACTGAGTAGGATTCCATTCGTAGCCATGCAGGGTAGAATAGGTGCAGGGTGATGTGGCGGCGCGGGCTCGTTGGGCCGAAGGGCCTGTTTCCCGTGCTGGATTGTTCTTTGTTCTTTGTTCTTTGTTCTTTGTACTCATTGGAGTTTAGAAGGCTGAGGGGTGATCTTATAGAGACATATAAAATAATGAAGGGGCTGGATAGGGTAGAGGTAGAGAGATTCTTCCCGCTTAGAACATAGAACATAGAACACTACAGCACAAACAGGCACTTCGGCCCACGAGTTGCGCCGATCGCATCAACACCTACCAACCTATAGACCTATCTATAACCCCCAATCCCATTAAATCCCATATACTCATCCAGAAGTCTTTTAAAAGACCCCAGCGAGTTCGCCTCCACCACCACTGATGGCAGCCGATTCCATTCACTCACCACCCTCTCAGTGAAAAACTTACCCCTAACATCACTTCTGAACTTCCCTCCCTGCACCTTAAATCTGTGTCCTCTCGTAGCGACCATTTCAACCCGGGGAAATAGCCTCTGAGAGTCCACCCTATCTATTCCTCTCAACATTTTATAAACTTCTATCAGGTCGCCTCTCAACCTTTGTCTCTCCAGGGAGAAGAGTCCCAGCTCCCTCAACCTATCCTCTTAAGGTATGCCTCCCAGTCCAGGCAACATCCTTGTAAATCTCCTCTGTACCCTTTCAATAGCTTCTACATCTTTCCTATAGTGAGGCGACCAGAACTGCGCACAGTACTCCAAATGAGGCCTGACAAGGGTCTTATAAAGTTGCAGCATTACCTCCCGATTCCTAAACTCAATCCCTCGATTAATGAAGGCCAGTACACCATACGCCTTCTTGACCACCTCCTCCACCTGCGAGGCTGATTTAAGAGTCCTGTGGACCCGGACCCCAAGATCCTTCTGCTCTTCAACACTACTAAGACTCCTGCCCTTAATAGTGTACTCGTTCATCCCATTGGTTCTGCCAAAATGGACGACTACACATTTATCCGCGTTGAAGTCCATCTGCCACTTCTCCGCCCAGTCCTGCATCCTATTTATGTCCTGTTGCAACTTTTGACATCCTTCCAGACCATCCACAACACCACCGACCTTGGTGTCATCAGCAAACTTACTTACCCATCCCTCCACTTCCTCATCCAGGTCATTTATGAAAATGACAAACAGCAAGGGTCCCAGAACAGATCCCTGGGGCACCCCACTGGTGACTGACCTCCATGCTGAAAAAGACCCATCCACAACCACTCTCTGCCTTCTGCAGGCAAGCCAGTTCTTAGGAAGGATAGCAGAAATTGCTTAGAAAGGATAGCAGAACTAGAGGGCACAGCCTCAATATTAGGGGGGGGGTGCAGTTTAGATCAGAGTCGAGGAGGAACTTCTTCACTCAAAGGGTGGTGAATCTCTGGAATTCTCTGCCTGTTGAAGTGGTGGAGGCTACCTTGCTGAATATATTTAAGTCACGGGTAGATAGCTTTCTGATAGACAAGGGAATGAAGGGTTATGGGGAGAAAGCGGGAAAGTAGAACTGATCCACTTCAGCCATGATCTTGTTGAATAGTGGGGCAGGCTCGAAGGGCTAGATGGCCTGCTCCTGCTCCTATTTCTTATGTTCTTACGTCCTCTCCCACCACAGCACACCAGCACTCAGTGCAGTCACTGACATTACCCCGTGGCAAGACAATGCCACTGCACAGTGCCCTGGAGGGAAAGGCTGAGCAGGGTTCCTTCTGGGACCCTCCCACTCTGAGCTACAGCGCTGCCCTGGAGGGGAAATCGGAACAGGACTTCTTCTGGGACCCTCCCACACTGAGCTCCAGTGCTGCCCTGGAGGAGAGGCTGAGCACGGAACCTCACCCAGAGAGCTCTGAGAAAATACCCACCCCAGATATCACTGGTCCAGGGGCCAATACCTGAAGACAATGGGAAGCCCACCAGGCATCTCCAGGGCCTGTCTGCAACATCCCCCATGCTCTGCTAGCAGTTCAAGGCTGCCGTGTTAGATTAAGACTTTCATATACCTACTCTGATTCATGCCAAATTCATAGAATTCATAGAATCACGACAGTGCAGGAAGGGGCCTTTTCGCCCATTGAGTCTGCACCGACCATAGAATCATAGAAAAACTACAGTGCAGAAAGAGGCCCTTCGGCCCATTGTGTCTGCACCGATCACAATCCCACCCAGGCCCTATCCCCATATCCCTACACATTTACTCACTAATCCCTGTAATTTATGCATCTCAGGACACTCAGGGGCAATTTTTAGCATAGCCAATCAACCTAACCCACACATCTTTGGACTGTGGGAGGGAACCAGAGCATCCAGAGGAAACCCACGCAGACACGAGGAGAATGTGCAAACCCCACACAGACAGTGACCCAAGCCGGGAATCGAACCCAGGTCCCTGGAGCTGTGAAGCAGCAGTGCTAACCACTGCGCTTTTGTGTCGCGGGTGCTGATCCTGATAATGGCATGCTAAAGTATAGTAAGTAATGCAAAATCAGTGTCACGCCGGTTTTCAGCGCAAAATTGCCGACACGTGCATCTCCTGACCTGACCCAACAAAAAATGCTTGCATTGCCATGAGAGAATCACCCCCAGAGTCTTTGAAGTGGAACTATGAACACTACTGCTTGGGATTAAAGGACATGAAAGTAGTGAATGGATTTTTAATCAATGTGAGCATGTTTTTAAATAAAACATTCATCAATAAATACTCAATAACTTTCTGGAGGTCTGCCCATGCTGGATACCAGGTAAGCTGAAATGAAGGATTCAAAGGCAAAGGGTGGTGAGGGAGGGGGCATGTGTTGGCACGAAGCTGGTGCAGGGGCTACAACGGGCCACGGGGGGGGGGGGGGTGAGTGGGGGCATATGTTGTCATGGAGAGTATGAGAGGCCAAGAGGGGGATTGGAGGGGCATAGTTTTGGATGTGGGTGTAGGGCCTGAGGAGACCTGTGTTGGCATGGATGGGTCCTATGGTGAGGTTGCGGGGCGGGGCAGGGGGGTTGGGGAGAGAGTCCCGATAGGGCACACTGGTCCATGCTGGCATTGCTCCATGGTACCCAGTCTGCTGGAAAGTTTTCTTTGAACCAAAAGCCAAGACAGAAGTGGGAGTAGTAATGGCTGAGAAAGCTACTCCAATGCTCTTCTCAGAGTCATCCATGCCCCTGAACAAAGAGCTTCCCAACGTTAGGAACAGATTTCAGGTAAAAATAGGTGTTTTATCAGTGAATCCAGACCCTTGCTAGACATAGACCCTCTCTTGGGAATGGGGGGGGGTGTGTCTCTGTTTTCTCAGAATTGGGGTTATGCCCGGGTACAGCCAAAGTTTGTGTTTGTTTCCTATTTCCCAGATTCCAGATCTGTAAAACAGTAAACACGCCAGGAAAACACTAGAAGTGGGTTTGTACAGCATTGGCAGCAGACTCAGCCTCCTGTTCAAAATCTGTTTGAATACTTACCACTGTTTATCTGTCGGGTTACCCACTAACAACTCAGTCCAGTTTAATGGGTAACCCACTAACAACTCAGTCCAGTTTAACGGGTAACCCACTAACAACTCAGTCCAGTTAATGGGTAACCCACTAACAACTCAGTCCAGTTTAACGGGTAACCCACTAACAACTCAGTCCAGTTTAACGGGTAACCCACTAACAACTCAGTCCAGTTAATGGGTTACCCACTAACAACTCAGTCCAGTTTAACGGGTTACCCATTAACAACTCAGTCCAGTTTAACGGGTAACCCACTAACAACTCAGTCCAGTTTAACGGGTAACCCACTAACAACTCAGTCCAGTTTAACGGGTAACCCACTAACAACTCAGTCCAGTTTAACGGGTAACCCACTAACAACTCAGTCCAGTTTAACGGGTAACCCACTAACAACTCAGTCCAGTTAACGGGTAACCCACTAACAACTCAGTCCAGTTTAACGGGTAACCCACTGACAACTCAGTCCAGTTTAACGGGTAACCCACTGACAACTCAGTCCAGTTTAACGGGTAACCCACTGACAACTCAGTCCAGTTTAACGGGTAACCCACTGACAACTCAGTCCAGTTTAACGGGTAACCCACTGACAACTCAGTCCAGTTTAACGGGTAACCCACTAACAACTCAGTCCAGTTTAACGGGTAACCCACTAACAACTCAGTCCAGTTTAACGGGTAACCCACTGACAACTCAGTCCAGTTTAACGGGTAACCCACTAACAACTCAGTCCAGTTTAACGGGTAACCCACTGACAACTCAGTCCAGTTTAACGGGTAACCCACTAACAACTCAGTCCAGTTTAACGGGTAACCCACTAACAACTCAGTCCAGTTTAACGGGTAACCCACTAACAACTCAGTCCAGTTTAACGGGTAACCCACTAACAACTCAGTCCAGTTTAACCCATTCAGCTTGTGTCTGATTCCATCAAAGGCAGCTGTCACCAAAAAAGACAAACATTTTCTTTCCAGATTTATATTTGAGGTTTTTCTCAAATAGTCAAAGTCATGGTGGGATATGAACTGATGTTTTGGATCAACACGGTCAGCATCCAAGCACAGCCCTTGTCAACATCAGCACGCCATCCTGAGCAAAGCCTCTTTGGGACCAAGACTTCGTCAAAGCAAAATCCTCTTTCCTCACAAATCAAAGGGATCTGGACATCACTCACTGGGCTAGCATTTGCTGTGCAGCCAAAGAACTATTGTATCCCTGCAGAGGAGGCCATTCAGCCGATTGAATCTTTAAAAGGGCATCTTATTCACCCCACTCCCCCCCCCCAACCCCCTCTTATTCCTGTAATGTTGCGCATTTATCACAGCCAATCCACCTAACCTGTACATTCTTCTGCACCAACTCTCCAGCAGAGCATTTTACCCAGGCCCTATCCCCACAATCCACATACTTACTCCACTAATCCAGCTAGCACACGTATCTTGGGACACCAAGGGGCAATTTACCATGACCCAACCTGTACATCTGTGGAGACTGGATTGAAGCTGGATTGAATTTGGACTGAATTTAGATCGAATCTGGATTGAGACTGGATTAGATGTGGATTGTCCCTCAGTTGAGTCTGGCTGGTATATAAATTAAAACCATGATTCGGGAATGATCCAGCAACATGCACTGGGACAGTGATTGATAAGACAGCGCAGGGAACAGATTCATTTTGGACTGGGGTATAGGGGGTTAGCCTCTGGGAATTCACAGCCCAGTGTGGTTGGTCAGCTGAGCTTGGTATAGGAAATCCCCTTCAAACTCCTTAAGCAAAGGTGCCCTCTCCCCCAAAATGTCGTCCTTCTGATTGGGTAGATTCTTCATCTCCTGACTTCCTGTTCTGAATTGCCTCACCTGGTCAAACATCCTTCCACAACAAAGATCAAATTATAGAATCGGAAAACAGTTACAGTTTGGTTCTTTATTGTCCTAAAGATATTCTTCCCAGGTTTTCATTTGCTCACAACAACATCCTGGAGATTAATCTTTCGTTCCTGGAGAGCCCAGGCAGTCGGCCAAGCTTTCAACGCAGTTCCATTCACTCAATGATGGACAGTTTGATACCAGACCAAGGTTGCCACCCAATGGTAGAATAAAGAATAGGTTTTCAATAACATCCCTGCAGCAATAATGCAAAACTGTGTTTACACAAAGTTGGGGTTAGCTACAGAGTGAAGCTTGCTCTACACTGTACTTATCAAACACTCCCAGGACTGGAACAGCCTGGGTTTAGATAGAGAGTAAGGCTCTGCCTACACTGTCCACATCAAACACTCTCAGGAAGGGCATTCATTCAGTACTGACCCTCCAACAGTGCAGCACTCCCTCAGTACTGACCCTCCAACAGTGCAGCACTCCCTCAGTAATGGACCTCTTAGAGTGCAGCAATCCCTCAGTACTGACCCTCTGACAGAGCAGCACTCCCTCAGTACTGACCCTCTGACAGTGCAGCACTCCCTCAGTACTGACCCTCTGACAGTGCAGCATTCCCTCAGTATTGACCCTCTGATAGTGCAGCACTCCCTCAGTACTGACCCTCTGACAATGCAGCACTCCCTCAGCACTGACCCTCTGACAGTGCAGCACTCCCTCAGTACTGACCCTCTGACAGTGCAGCATTCCCTCAGTATTGACCCTCTGACAGTGCAGCACTCCCTCAGCACTGACCCTCTGACAGTGCAGCACTCCCTCAGTACTGACCCTCTGACAGTGCAGCATTCCCTCAGTATTGACCCTCTGACAGTGCAGCACTCCCTCAGTACTGACCCTCTGACAGTGCAGCACTCCCTCAGTACTGACCCTCTGACAGTGCAGCACACCCTCAGGACTGACGTTCTGACAGTGCAGCACTCCCTCAGTACTGACCCTCTGACAGTGCAGCAATCCCTCAGTACTGACCCTCTGACAGTGCAGCACTCCCTCAGTACTGACGTTCTGACAGTGCAGCACTCCCTCAGTACTGACCCTCTGACAGTGCAGCACTCCCTCAGTACTGACCCTCTGACAGTGCAGCACTCCCTCAGTACTGACCCTCTGACAGTGCAGCACTCCCTCAGTACTGACCCTCTGACAGTGCAGCACTCCCTCAGTACTGACCCTCTGACAGTGCAGCACTCCCTCAGTACTGACCCTCTGACAGTGCAGCACTCCCTCAGTACTGACCCTCTGACAGTGCAGCACTCCCTCAGTACTGACCCTCTGACAGTGCAGCACTCCCTCAGTACTGACCCTCTGACAGTGCAGCACTCCCTCAGTACTGACCCTCTGACAGTGCAGCACTCCCTCAGTACTGACCCTCTGACAGCGCAGCACTCCCTCAGTACTGACCCTCTGACAGTGCAGCACTCCCTCAGTACTGACCCTCTGACAGTGTAGCACACCCACATTACTGACCCTCTGACAATGCAGCACTCTTTCAATGCTGACTCAGGACGTGGAGGCTTTGGAGAGAGTACTGTAAAGGTTTACCAGGATATTGTCTGGTATGGAGAGACTGGGTAAACTGGGGCTGTTCTCCCTGGGAAGATGGAGAATGAAGGGAGATCTAATAGAGACCTAATAAAATCATGAAGGGCATAGGTAGGGTGAAGCTTGTTCCCAGATCGGGGGTGACAAACACAAGGGGTCACAAGTTGAAGGTGAGGAGGGCAAGGTTTAACACAGATGTCAGGGGGATGTATTTTACTCAGAGGGAGGTGGGCGCCTGGAATGCACTGCCAAGCAGGGTGGTTGAGGCAGACACGCTGGGATTGTTTAAGACTTATCTAGATAGCCACATAAACAGACTGGGAATAGAGGGATACAAATAAATGATCTAGTTGGGCGCATGAGCGGTGCAGGCTTGGAGGGCTGAAGAGCCTGTCCCTGTGCTGTATTGTTCTTTGACCCTCTCACAGAACAACAGTCCCTCTGTATTGACTCTCAGACAGTGCAGCACTCCCTCACTACTGACCCTCTGACAGAGCAGCACTCCCTCAGTACTGACCCTCTGACAGTGCAGCACTCCCTCAGTACTGACCCTCTGACAGTGCAGCACTCCCTCAGTACTGATCGTCTGACAGTGCAGCACTCCCTCAGCACTGACCCCCTGACAGTGCAGCACTCCCTCAGCACTGATCCTCCAATAGAGCAGCACTCCCTCAGTACTGACCCTCTGACAGTGCAGCACTCCCTCAGTACTGATCGTCTGACAGTGCAGCACTCCCTCAGCACTGACCCCCTGACAGTGCAGCACTCCCTCAGTACTGATCCTCCAATAGAGCAGCACTCCCTCTCTATTGACTGTTCAGCACTACCTCAGCACTGACCCTCTGCAGTGCAGCACTACCTCAGTACTGACCCTCTGACAGTGCAGCACTCCCTCAGCACTGACCCTCTGACAGAGCAGCACTCCCTCAGTACTGACCCTCTGCAGTACAGCACTACCTCAGTACTCACCCTCTGACAGTGCAGCACTCCCTCAGTACTGACCCTCTGACAGTGTAGACTCCCTCAGTACTGACCCCCTGACAGTGTATACTCCCACTGACCCTCTGACAGTGCAGCACTCCGTCAGTACTGACCCTCTGACAGTTAGACTCCCTCAGTACTGACCCTCTGACAGTGCAGCACTCCCTCAGTACTGACCCTCTGACAGTGCAGCACTCCCTCAGTACTGACCCTCTGACAGTGTAGACTCCCTCAGTACTGACCCTCTGACAGTGCAGCACTCCCTCAGTACTGACCCTCTGACAGTGCAGCACTTCCTCAGTACTGACCCTCTGACATTGCAGCACTCCCCCAGTACTGACCCTCTGACAGTGCAGCACTCCCTCAGTACTGACCCTCTGACAGTGCAGCACTCCCTCAGTACTGACCCTCTGACAGTGCCGCACTCCCTCAGTACTGACCCTCTGACAGTGCAGCACTGCCTCAGTACTGACCCTCTGACAGTGCAGCACTCCCTCAGCACTGACCCTCTGACAGTGCAGCACTCCCTCAGCACTGACCCTCTGACAGTGCAGCACTCCCTCAGCACTGACCCTCTGACAGTGCAGCACTCCCTCAGCACTGACCCTCTGACAGTGCAGCACTCCCTCAGTACTGACCGCCTGATAGTGTCGCACTCACAGAGGTTTACAGCATGGAAACAGGCCCTTCGGCCCAACTTGTCCACGTTGCCTTTATTTTAAAATCCTTAAACTTATCCCAATTACCCACATCTGCACGCGCTGCATCAGGTGGAGGTCCACCTCGTTGTCAAACGAGGGGCATTCACACGGCGGGTCGTGCGTGGGCTGCTCTTGGAAGTTCCAGGAGTGGCCTAGAACTTCATATTGATCCTGGACCGGTAGACGGGCGCCGCAACAGCTCAGTGACTAGCACTGCTGGCTGTGCAGGCACATGGATTTGGGCCTGTGTCTGTGGGAGTTTGCGCATTCTCCCTGTGGTTGCGTGGGTTTCCTCCGGGCGCTCCGGTTTCCTCCCACACCCCAAAAATGTGCTCTCAGGCTAATCGGTTTTTACCAAATTGACACTATTTCTTCCCTGAATCTGGCTAAGTTAGGGGTTCTATTTGTAGACACGCAGGGTAGAATAGGTGTAGGGTGATGCGGCGGCGTGGGCTTGTTGGGCCGAAGGGCCTGTTTCCCGTGCTGGATTGTTCTTTGTTCTTTATCTATCTCTCTTTACCCATCATACCTGTGTAACTATCTAAATGCTTTTTTAAAAGATAAAATTGTACCCGCCTCTACTACTCCCTCTGGAGGTTTGTTCCAGACATTCACCACCGTCTGTGTGAAAAGATTGCCCCTCTGGACACTTTTGTATCTCTCCCCTCTCACCTTAAACATATGTTTGAACATAGAACACTACAGCACAAACAGGCACTTCGGCCCTCGAGTTGCGCCGATCACATCAACCCCACCAACCTACAGACCTATCTATAACCCCCAATCCCATTAAACCCCATATACTCATCCAGAAGTCTTTTAAAAGACCCCAGCGAGTTCGCCTCCACCACCGATGACGGCAGCTGATTCCATTCACTCACCACCCTCTGAGTGAAAAACTTACCCCTAACATCACTTCTGTACTTCCCTCCCCGCACCTTAAATCTGTGTCCTCTCGTAGCAACCATTTCAACTCGGGGAAATAGCCTCTGAGAGTCCACCCTATCTATTCCTCTCAACATTTTGTAAACATGTTTGGGAAAAGATATTGACTATCTACCTTGTCTATGCCCCTCATTACTTTATAGACCTCTATAAGTTCAATACTGGCTCTCTGATAATGCAGCACTCCCTCAGTACTGACTCTGCCAGTGCAACACTCCCTCAATACTATCCCTCTGACAGTTCAGCACTTCCTAAGTAGTAACTCTTTGACAGTACAGAGCTTCCTCAGTGCTGACCCACAGTACTGGTGCACTGACCCTCTGACAGTGCAGCACTCCCTCAGCACTGACCCTCTGACAGTGCAGCACTCACTCAGTACTGACTCTCCAACAGAGCAGCACTCCCTCTCTACTGACCCTCCAACAGTTCAGCACTCCTTCAGCAATGACTTTCTGACAGTGCAACACATTCTATACTGACCCTCTAATAGAGAAGCGCTCCGCCTGAAGTGACCCTCTGACAGTGCAGCACTCCCTCATACTGACCCTCTGACAGTGCAGCAATCCCTCAGTACTGACCCTCAAATACTGCAGCACTCCCTCAATACTGACCATCTGATAGTGCAGCACCCCTCAGTACTGACCATCTGACCGTGAAGTACTCCCTCAGTACTGACCCTCTGACAGTGCAGCACTCCCTCAGCACTGACCCTCTGACAGTGCAGCACTCACTCAGTACTGACCCTCTGACAGTGCAGCACTCCCTCAGTACTGACCCTCTGACAGTGCAGCACTCCCTCAGTACTGACCCTCTGACAGTGCAGCATTCCCTCAGCACTGACCCTCTGACAGTGCAGCACTCCCTCAGTACTGACCCTCTGACAGTGCAGCACTCCCTCAGTACTGACCCTCTGACAGTGCAGCACTCCCTCAGTACTGACCCTCTGACAGTGCAGCACTCCCTCAGTACTGACCCTCTGACAGTGCAGCACTCCCTCAGTACTGACCCTCTGACAGTGCAGCACTCCCTCAGTACTGACCCTCTGACAGTGCAGCACTCCCTCAGTACTGTTATTTGTCATTTATATTATGATTTGGACGAGAATTTAGTAGGCATAGTTAGTACGTTTGCAGATGACGTGAAGATTGGTGGCATAGTGGACAGCGAAGATGGTTATCGAGGATTGCAACAGGATCTTGATCAATTAGGCCAGTGAGCTAACGGATGACTGATGGAATTTCGTTTAGATAAATGCGAGGTGATGCATTTTGGTCGATCAAACCAGGGCAGGAGTTACTCAGTTAACAGTAAGGCGTTGGGGAGAGTTATGGAACAAAGAGATCTAGTGGTACAGGTTCATACCTCCTTGGAAGTGCAGTCACAGATGGACAGAGTGGTGAAGAAGGCATTCAGCATGCTTTGTTTCACCGGTCAGAACACTGAATACAAGAGTTGGGACGTCTTGTTGAAGTTGTACAAGACATTGGTACGGCCACACTTGGAAAACTTTGTACAGTTCTGGTCACCCTATGATAAAAAGGTTATTATTAAACTAGAAAGAGTGCAGAAAAGATTTAACGGGACTTGATGTTTTGAGTTATCAGGAGAGGCTGGATAGACTGGGACTTTTTTCTCTGGAGCATAGGCAGCTTAGGGGTATAAAATAATAATGGACATTGATCAGCTAGATAATCAATATCTTTTCCCAAAGGTAGAGGAGTGTAAAACAAGAAGACACAGGTTTAAGGTGAGAGGGAAGAGATACAAAAAGATCCAGAGGGACGATTTTATCATACAGAGGGTGGTGAGTGTCTGGAACAAGCTGCCAGACATAGAGGCAGGTACAATTGTGTTTTTTAAAAGGCGTTGAGACAGTTACATGGGTAAGATGGGTATAGAAGGATATGGGCCAAAGGCGGGCAATTGGGCCTATCTTAGGGGTTAAAAGAGGGGCGGCATGAACAAATTGGGCCGAAAGGCCTGTTTCCATACTGTAATCTTCTGTGTCTCTACTAACCCTCTGACAGTGCATCGCTACCGCAGTACTGACCCTCTGACAGTGCAGCACTCCATCTATACTGACATTCTGACAGTTCAGCACTAACTCAATACTGACCCTCTGCAGAGCAGCATTCCTCCTGTACTGACCCTCTAACATTTCAGCATTCCCTTAGAACTGAGCCTCTGACATTTCAGCACTCCATCAAAACTGACCCTCTGACAGTGCAGCACTCCCTCAGTACTGACCCTCTGACAGTGTAATATTCTTTCAGTACTGACCCTCTGACAGTGCAGCAGTGAGAGTAAGGCAGCATTTGGCTGAGTGGTCCATGATGCTTTAGAAAACTGGGGTCAATGAGAATCAGGCAGAAAGCCCTCCACTGGATGGAGTCATATCCAGTACAAAGGAAGATAGTTGTAATTGTTGTAGGTCAATCATCTCAGCCCTAGGACATCACTGCGATAGTTCCTCTGAGTAGTCTCCTCAGCCTAACCACCTTCACATGGTTCTATGGCGAGTAACTCATCTCCTGATCCCTCAAAGCCTTTCCACCATCTACAAAGCACAAGTCAATAGTGTGATGGAATACAGTATGGATGAATGGAGTGGGGTTTTACAACAATCCACAATGGTTTCATCATTAGACTTTGAATTCCAGATTTTATTCAAATTTCACCATTTGCTGTGGTGTGATTCAAACCCAGGTCCCAGAGCACTATCCTGGGTCCCCGGATTAGTAGCCCAGTGACAATACCACTGTACCGCCATCTCTTACTTGTGCTTCAAAACACAAGTGCCCCTAGACAAGCTGTTCCATTATAGCTCCAACACTGGCATCCACCTGGTAATGTGGAAAATTATGCAGGCATGTCCTGTACATAAGAAACAGGACACTATCAAATCCGACTAATTACCACCCCACAAGTTTACCCTCGATCATCAGTAAAATGATGGAAGGGCACATCAGCAGTGGTATCAAACACCACTTACTCAGCAATAACCTGCTCACTGATGCTCAGTTTGGGTTCTGCCAGGTTCACTCATCCTGATCTCATTAAAGTCTTAGTTCAAATATGGACTAAAGAGCTGAACTCCAGAGGTGAGGTGAGAGTGACAGCCCTTGACATCAAGGCAGCATTTGATCAAGTGTGGCAACAAGGAGCCCTCGCAAAACTGGAGTCAATGGGAATCAGGGGGAGTCATAACCAGCATAAAGGAAGATAGTTGTGGTGATTGGAGGTCAATTATCTCAGTCCAGGACATCATTGCAGGAGTTCCTCAGGGTAGTGTCCAAGACCCAACCATCTTCAACTGCTTCATTAATGATCATTATAAGGTCAGTAGCCGGGATGTTCACTGGTGACTGCACAATGTTCATCACGATTTGCTACTCATCAAATATTGAAGCAGTCCAAACGCAGCAAGACCTGGACAATATCCATGTTTCAGCTGATAAATGGCAAGGAACATTTGCACCACACAAATGCCAGGCAATGACCATCTCCTGCAAGAGAGAATCTAACCATCTCCCCTTGACATTCAATGTATTACTATCACCGAACCCCACTCTATCAACATGCTAGGGGTTATTATTGACCAGAACCTGAACTGGGCTATCTATATAAATACTGTGGTCACAGCAGATCAGAGGCTAGGAGTCCTGCAGCAAGTAACTCACCTCCTGACTCCCGGAAGCCTGTTCGCCATCTGCAAGGTATAAATCAGGAGTGTATCCGGGGCACTCTCCACTTGCTTGGATGAGCGCAGCTTCAACACCATCTAGGTCAAAGGGAAAAAACATGCATTCCCACCCCATGTTTTCATGTCCACATACATATCATCACAGTCCAACACACTAATTTGTATAAACCTTATCGCAGTAATAACTTCCAACTACACAGCACCTTTAACATTGACAAACGGCCCAAGCGCTTCAGTGAGATGATCTAATTCAGGGGTTGGGGAGAGATGTGTGGGGGGTTGTTGCAGAAGAATAATTTGGATATCTTGAGAGAGTTTTCTTGATGAGTCGTTTAATCAATCAAGAAATTGTGGAATAAAGGGTTGACTCTAACCATAGCTACTGAGCATGTCCATAACTAGCTATATCACAGTGATGTCCCTGATTGAGAGAGGTTGAGTGAGAAGTATCCCAGGGAGTAACACCAGCTAGGTCACCTCGCTGTGCTGTTAGGAGATCATTCAGGTCCAGGAGAATAGCATGCGGGCCTGAAAATTAATTTCACCCGATGCTAAACAGTTTGGAAATCCCCCAACCCCTTTCTAAGGGCACGAACTGGATTAGAACAGAAACGGTGAGGCCGATTAGCATATTTAAAACAGAAATTAAATATGCATAGCTCATTTGAATCTCAGAGCATGGAATTCACCGGCCTTTGGGCACGCCATCATAACATAGAACATAGAACATAGAACATTACAGCACAAACAGGCCCTTCGGCCCTCGATCACATCAACCCCATCAATCTATAGACCTATCTATAACGCCCAATCCCATTAAACCCCATATACTCATCCAGAAGTCTTTTAAAAGACTCCACCACCGATGACGGCAGCCGATTCCATTCACTCACCACCCTCTGAGTGAAAAACTTACCCCTAACATCACCTCTGTACTTCCCTCCCCGCACCTTAAATCTGTGTCCTCTCGTAGCGACCATTTCAACCCGGGGAAATAGCCTCTGAGAGTCCACCCTATCTATTCCTCTCAACATTTTATAAACCTCTATCAGGTTGCCTCTCAACCTTCGCCTCTCTAGGGAAAAGAGTCCCAGCTCCCTCAACCTATCTTCATAAGGCATGCCTCCCAGTCCAGGCAACATCCTTGTAAATCTCCTCTGCACCCTTTCAATAGCTTCTACGTCTTTCCTATAGTGAGGCGACCAGAACTGCGCACAGTACTCCAAATGAGGCCTGACGAGGGTCCTGTAAAGTTGCAGCATTACCTCCCGACTCCTAAACTCAATCCCTCGATTAATGAAGGCCAGTACACCATACGCCTTCTTGACCACCTCCTCCACCTGCGAGGCCGATTTAAGAGTCCTGTGGACCCGGACCCCGAGATCCTTCTGCTCTTCAACGCTATTAAGATTCCTGCCCTTGATAGTGTACTCGTTCATCCCGTTGGTTCTGCCGAAATGGACGACTACACATTTATCCATGTTGAAGTCCATCTGCCACTTCTCCGCCCATTCCTGCATCCTATCTATGTCCTGCTGCAACTTTTGACATCCTTCCAGACCATCCACAACACCACCGACCTTCGTGTCATCAGCGAACTTGCTAACCCATCCCTCCACTTCCTCATCCAGGTCAGTTATGAAAATGACAAATAACAATGAGAACCACTACTGGTCTCCATTCACAGAGACCTGGCATAACGACCATGCCAGGGGCTCAGAGGCATTGAAGCCCCTGGGTGGTCTTGGGCGAGGCCCATTGGACAGTGCCCACCTGGGGGGGCTCACCTGGTCGTGGCTACTGGACAGCCTGGTGTTGCCAGTTGGGTACTACCAATGTGCCAGGGGTAGAGCCAAGGGACTGGGGCCTGAATGGGGGGGGAAACAAGGGGAGCTATGTGGAGGGAGGATCTTATGGTGGGAGAGGGGTGTCGTACAGTGGTGAATTGCAAAGGCAGTTTTGAATGGAGGCAAGTAGGGGTTCTGAAGAGGATAGGTGAAAGTGGGGCGAGGGGGGGGGGGGGTGGGGGGCGGTCAGGCGGGGGTCGATCATAATGGTCCTCGATGCCCTTGATGCAATCTGTGTCCGGGAGGGGATGGGGGAACATGCCGCCAAAGTATTAGGGGTGGGGGTCCTGATGTCTGAGGTGGAAGTGGGGGGATCTTCCAATACACACTGAGATCAGGGCGCCCTTGCGAAACAGCACCCAAGTGCTCAGAAGCCAGGTTCACGGGCATGTTTAGGCCCCACCCAATACCAGCGTGAAACTCCCAACTCTCCAAACAAGCGTGGGAGGATTCCAGTGCGGGGCACACCTGAGAGACGTGGGTCACTCCATTATTCTCACTGTTATGACACTTAGAAATGCCATGGGAGAATTCCCCCCATGTCTTGATATTATATCAGCTTTGTAAACAGTCAGCATGTAAACAAATGCTTTTGAACAAAAGTTCCAGTAAGATTCAATATAGAGGTAGGAACAAACAAAACCCCAGGTAAACCCATGATAACAGGAGGTGGCAGCAGCGACTACAAGCACAGAGAAACAGTAGAAAATGGTGGGAAAAGCCTTAAGTGAAGTCCAGCAACATTGCAGAACAGCAACTGAAGGATTTTGCAGCCAAGCCAGCAACCACATCTAAGATGACCAAAGGTTAATGACACAGGAATGGATGCCTCAGTATCTGATTGAGTTTCATGAGTGACACTACAACTGTTCTCTATTCAACTCCAATATAATGGTGTTATAGGATGTGCAGCCTAGGTTGATTGGCCATTCTAAATTGCCCCTTGGTGCCCCAGGATGTGCAGAGGAGATTTACCAGGATGTTGCCTGGTATGGAAGGGCTGTCTTACGAGGAAAGATTGGACGCACTTGGGCTGTTTTCCCTTGAGAGACGTCGGCTGAGGAGGGATCTAATAGAGGTTTATAAGATTATGAAGGGGACAGATAGAGTAGATGGTCATAAGCTTTTTCCGCTATTAGAAATGGATAGAACGAGGGGTCACGGGCTTAGGGTGAGGGGGGCTAGGTATAAGACTAATATTAGAGGGCAGTTTTTCACACAAAGGGTAGTGGGGGTGTGGAATGCACTGCCGAGTAAGGTGGTGGAAGCAGGCACGCTAGGGTTGTTTAAGAGTCACTTGGACAGCCACATGAGCGGTCTACATATAGGGGGATACAGCAGGCCTTACTAAACATTGTAGGCTTGGGATTCAGTTTTAGCCTCAGGGATGTAGAGTCTTTTTAATAATGAAATTTTTATCCACAGGCACTTAAGTCCAGCAAGGGGCATGCGGGCGGCAGGTTGTGGTGGGCTGCTCTTGGATATTGCTTCGGGAGTTGCCTACTGCTTCATGTCGTTGGTATGTGTAAACTGGACCATCTCGAGGGTATCATGGCAGCTCAGAGACTATCTCTGTTGCTGTGCGGACACATGGATTTGGGCCTGTGTCTGTGGGAGTTTGCGCGTTCTCCCCATGGTTGCGTGGGTTTCCTCCGGGAGCTCCGGTTTCCTCCCACATCCCAAAAATGTGCTTTTAGGCTGATTGATTGGGTAACAAATTGTCCCTATATTGGACCTCCCTGATCCTCCCACATTAGGCATAGACTAGAATCATGAATAGGTCACTGACCATGGGACGGCGGCGCGGGCTCGTTGGCCGAAGGGCCTGTTTCCCGTGCTGTGTTGTTCTTTGTTATTAGAGGGATTAGTGGATAAATATATAGGTATAAGGGGATAGGGTCTGGGTGGGATTGTGGTAGGTGCAGACTCGATGGGCTGAAGGGCCTCTTTCTGCACTGTAGGATTCTATGATTTTATAACTCCAAGGACCACAGGAGGAGATTACAGATCTTTGACCTCTCTGGGGGAAAGGCTAAAAGAAGCAGGCACAAGATACACCAAAAATGAGGATGTAGACCTTCACTTGCTCTTTCAGAGAAGAGGCTTTGCAGAGAGGTGTAGGGCAATGGTTTTTTTTAATTCTTGCAATGTGAGCATTATAGGTAAGGCCAGCACTTATTGCCCATCACTAATTGCCCTTGAACTGAGTGACCACTTAAGAGTCAACCCCATCGAACAAAGGACAAAGAAAATTACAGCACAGCGATTGGCACCGACCATTGCTGCCCAAAATTGCTGAGAGTCTGGAGTCACATGTAGGCCAGACCAGGTAAAGGCAGCAGATTTCCTTCCCTAAAGGACATTAGTGAATCAGATGGGTTTTTACAACAACCGACAATGGTTTCATGGTCACAAAGACAAAGAACCGTAGAACCCTACAGTGCAGAAACAGGCCCTTCGGCCCATCGAGTCTGCACCGAACACAATCCCACCCAGACCCTATCCCCATATCCCTACACATTTACCTGCTAATCCCTCTAACCTACACATCCCAGGATACTAAGGGGCAATTTTAGCATAGCCAATGAACCTAACCCGCACATCTTTGGACTTTGGTCAACATTAGACATCTTAATTCCAGATTTTTGAATTTAAATTTCACCATTTGCCATGATAGGATTTAAACACAGCTCCCAAAAACATTATCCTGGGTCTCTGGATTACTTGTCCCAGTGACAATACCACCACACCACAGCCTGCCCTGTGTGTGGTAGTACGGGATGTGGATGTTGCTGGCTAAATCAGCATTTATTGCCCATTCCTAATTTTACTGCGTTTACGCCAGTCCAACGCCGGCATACCCACATCATTCCTAATTGCCCGTGGAAGGCGGCAGTGAGCTGCCTTATTGACCTGCTGCAGTCCATGTGGTGTAGGTACACCTCCAGTGCTTTTAGGGAGGGAGTTGAGTGTAAAGGATCTCTTAGCTCCTGCTCTGTCTTGGTCCTATTTAATCTTTGTAAATAGTGAGCATGTAAATAAATATTTCTGAAGAAAAGATCACCACCTCCAACAAGACACCTTCTCGGTTTGTGAAGTAACAAATCCTGAGGTGGACCCAAGGTAGCAGAATGTGGGTCTGTTAAACTGCACTGATCAGAATCCACTCAGGATCCCACCCAGGGACATCACCTTCACTAACACCACACACAGAGATTAGAATCTCACCTTGAGGATAAAAGATCAAACTCCACAACTGCTTCGCTGATTAACAGCGACACTGCCCTCCCGTGGTTAGTAAGCTCAGTGTGACAATGCAGGTCTCTTGAGCAATTTTAAATACACAATGTTCTGAAAGTATGTGTGTATGTACTTAATTCTGTGTGTTTACACGTATTTGTATGGCGTAGTGATAACAGGGGAATTTAATCACCCAAATGTGGACTGGGCTAGTGTTAGCGTAAAGGGTGGAGGGAGGCAAATGTTCCTAGGTGGTGTTCAGGAGAATTTTCTATCGTGATATGTGTGTCTAGTCCAACAAGAAAGGGTGTACTGTTGGACCTGGTTCATGGAAATGAGTTGGGCCAAGTAGATCAAGGGGGAACATGTGTAGGAAAGAGTGACCATTATATCGTAAAGTTTAGGATGGTGATAGAAAAGGAAAATAGATAATCCAAAGGAAAATAATCAACTGGGGAAAGTCGACTTCAAATGGGCAAGAACGGAGCTGGGCTGGAGAGACTAGAACAAAAGGTTGTGGGGAAAAACTAGCTGAACAATGGGCTACCTTCAAAGCAGGAATGGTTCAGACAAAGTCAAAGTACCACAGGACGCAAGAGTGGACTCAAGATCATTCCTCCTTGTCCCATGGGTCACGACTGGTTGTAACAGATAAAATTGTACTGGTGGGAGATATTGAATGTCCAGAATGGAGGTTTCCGAGAGCTCCCATGCGGATACTCAGATGTTTTCCAGAAGGAGCTGAGCCAAATAAAAGCGACTAGAGCCAAAATTTACCCGAACCCTGAGGCGAGACCTAAATTCTTTTGAGCCTTTCCAGTGCCTCGTGCATAAAATGGAAGTAGAGTTAAAAAGATTAGAAGATTTGGGGTGTCATAGAAGCAGTCTACTTTTCTGAATGAGCTGCACCCCTGTAGTTCCTCGTTTGAACTCTGATCACACTGAGAACCTTTAGAGACCATAAGTTAATTGTGAACCAAGGGGCCCTGATAAATTTGAATCATGCAAAGCAGCAGCTGGGCAGTGGGGGGTGGGGGGTGGAGGGTGGGGGGTGGGTCGTCCCACTGCCACTTCCTGCAATCAGAATCGGTGGGCAAAGTAAGGAAGCCAGTGATTGGGGCAGATTGGGAGAAGGTAGGTCAGCACTGTTGCGGGGAATCGGAGGAGGGCTGGAGATTGAGGCAGGCTGGGAGGGGGTTTTGGGGTTGGCCCAGCGATGGTTGGAAGACCACCCATGGGAGCTGGTGGGGGGGGGGGGGGGGGGGGGGAGCGGCAGAGAGCTGGTGATGTGGAGGTCACAGAGCTGACCAGCAATTGGTCCTGACAGATGGGTGCTTGCGTGGTGCCCCTGTTCGGCGCTATGCCCCGCCCACCAATTTGTAATGATATTCACGCTGCAATGCACAGAATGTGGGAGATTCTTCTCTGAACTCCCACTGAAAAGAAACCCAGCATAATTTAAAGAACAAAGAACAGTTCAGCACAGGAACAGGCCGTCCGGCCCTCCAAGCCTGCGCAGATCATGATGCTTGTCTAAACTCAAACTGTATGCGCTTACAAAGTCCATATCCTTCCACTCTCATCCTATTCAGGTCTCCATCTAGTCGTCGTCCCTTAAATGCAGCTATCCTACCTGCCCCCACCACCTCTCCAAGCAGCATGTTCCAGACATCCACCACACTCTGTGTAAAAGATTTGTCTCACACATCTCCTCTAAACTTTTCCCCTCACACCTTAGAACTACGTCCCACAATATTTGACTTTTCTACCCTAGGAAAGAGCATCTGACTATCCACTCTGTCCATGACCCTCATAATCTTAAAAACCTCTATCAGGCCGTCCCTCAACATTTGTAGTTCCGATGAGAACAAACCGAGTTATCCAACCTCTCCCCACAGCTTAAGACCCTCCAGACCAGGCAACATCCTGGTAAACATCTTCTGAACCCTCTCCAAAGCATCTACATCCTTCTGGTAGTGTGGTGAGAGGAAAGGGCCCAATTTTCCCAAAAACATTCCAAGTGCCGAATTGGCGAGAAAAGTGGCAATAAACACGATTGTTTTTTCAGTGGGAGTTCGCACGTGAATCTCTCCACTCTGCGCACTGCAGAGGTCACAATCGTGAATATCATTAAAAGTTTGGGAGGGCAGGGCCTATTCACACCAAAGAACCTGAAATCGGCGGGTTGAACGGGAGCCCGCACATGTGCACATCTCTGGCAGATCGCTGGAAAGACCTCCCAGCATCCAGATCACTGCCTTTCAATCCCCACAGACATCGCTGGCCTCATCGCTGCCCCCTCCCCACACAGACATCGCTGGCCTCATCGCTGCCCCCTCCCCACACAGACATCGCTGGCCTCATCGCTGCCCCCACCCCACACAGACATCGCTGGCCTCATCGCTGCCCCCTCCCCACACAGACATCGCTGGTCTCATTGCTGGGCCCCGCGACCCCCCACACAGACATCGCTGGCCTCATCGCTGCCCCCCACCCCACACAGACATCGCTGGCCTCATCGCTGCCCCCACCCCACACAGACATCGCTGGTCTCATCGCTGCCCCCACCCCACACAGACATCGCTGGCCTCATCGCTGCCCCCTCCCCACACAGACATCGCTGGCCTCATCGCTGCCCCCTCCCCACACAGACATCGCTGGCCTCATCGCTGCCCCCTCCCCACACAGACATCGCTGGCCTCATCGCTGCCCCCACCCCACACAGACATCGCTGGCCTCATCGCTGCCCCCCTCCCCACACAGACATCGCTGGCCTCATCGCTGCCCCCTCCCCACACAGACATCGCTGGTCTCATTGCTGGGCCCCGCGACCCCCCACACAGACATCGCTGGCCTCAACGCTGCCCCCACCCCACACAGACATCGCTGGCCTCATCGCTGCCCCCACCCCACACAGACATCACTGGCCTCATCGCTGCCCCCTCCCCACACAGACATCGCTGGTCTCATTGCTGCCCCCACCCCCACACACAGTGAGCACGTGA